>JAQPPZ010002742.1:0-656297 GCA_028583015.1 Wollemia nobilis | reverse complement strand
ACAGACAAGGAAGCTGCTTTTAAAGCACATAAAAATATAAAAGCAAAGCAAGAATCCGAGGAAGAAGAGACATCAGATGAAACGGAAGCAAACTTTGTTCGAAAACTAATAAGGGGAAAAGGAAAATATAGAGGAAAGCTACCATTTAAGTGTTTCAACTGTGGAGGCGTTGGACACTTTGCAGCTAAATGTCCACTTAATGAGAAAAGCAAAAGTGATGAAGGTTCACATCAAGAAAGAAGTGACTGGAAGAAGAAACCAAATTTTAGAAAAGGCAACTACAAGAAGAAAAGTTTCATATCCAAGAATGTCAGTCCTTCAGAAGACAACTCTGATGAGGATTCTGAAGAAGAAATAGGTGAAGCTCTTTTCATGGCATTCGAAGAAGAAAGAACAGAAGAAAAATAGGAAGGTGATAAAAAATTTGAGGCTGAGGTTGAAGTAGATTTGGAAGGTGAGTTGGTCGCTGCACTTCAAGAGCTGAGTATAGAAAGGAAAAAGAATAAGAAAACTTCAAGAAAGCTTGAGGATGCCAATGAAATCATAATCAGCTTAAAAGTACAGATAGACGAATTTAAGAAAATATCTGAAGATATCAAAGTACAATTAACCATGAAAATAGATGAGTGCAACAAGCTAGAAGAAGAGATTGTTGGTTTAAAGATACAGCTAGAAGAGATGAATCAAAAAATGACTTGCTATCACAAACTTGAAGGAAGTTCTATGAAGCTGGATAAGATTATAAATAACCAAAGGTCTACAAGCATCAAATTTGGGTTAGGCTTCGTCGAAGGAGAATCATCAAATGGATCAAAGGCCATAACTATAGAACCCATAAAGAATGAAGACAAGATCAGGGTTGATCAAGAAAAAATGAATCATTCTAAAGAAAGCAATAATGCCAGGCAAGAGAGGAGTATTGACAATGATGGATTCACCAAAGTCAATCATCAAAGGAGAAGAAGATTTATGGCTCCCACTACAAAATGGCAAAGACCATCACCCAGGTTCACTCATTCCTTTTCTGGTTATTGTTTTAAATGCAATAGTTATGGACATAAGATTTCTGATTGCAAGTACAAAGTAGGACAAAGGAATTTTTCCAGTAGAAATGTTTTTTCACCATTGATGGATTATGCAGTTGAATGTTATAACTGTCATAATTATGGGCACATTGCAAGAAATTGTCGAAGTACATTTGCAGCAAATAAACATCAGGGAAGAAAATTTCAACCAAATGGTTGGAAACAAAATAGAAAATTTCTCGAAAAATAGGCACAGGCTACTGACAAAGAAAAGTCAAAACAAGTGACCAAAACTGCAATCAAACCAGAGTGGAAACAAAAGGAGCAACTCAAGGAAGAAAAGGAATCCTTGATTGTACAGACAACATTTAAAGCACAGAACAAATCTGCACCATGGATACTTGATAGTGGATGCTCAAGTCATATGACAGGGGACAAACAAAAATTTGAAAAGTTACAGAATTATGAAGGTGGTTCTATAAAATTTGGAAATAATGATGGAGCTAAGATCGTTGGCAAAGGATCAGTTAAGATCAGTGACGAAAAAATCAAGTCGAAAGAAGTCTTGTTTGTGATTGGTCTAAAGCATAACTTACTAAGCGTAAGTCAGATTTGTGACAGAGGTCATGAAGTAATTTTCAAGAAGCAGGGTTGTGAAGTTAGAACAGCAAACTATGGAAAGTTGATAGCAACTGGATCAAGAACATCTGGAAACCTATATACTCTCTCAGAGACTTTAGAAAGAGCATGCTTGATTGGACAAGAAGAAGAAAATTGGCTGTGGCACAAGAGGCTCGGTCATATTAGCTTTGACAATCTAGTAAGAATCAGTTCAAAAAGGGCAGTGAGAGATATTCCCACCATTGGTAAACCTTTAAATAGCATTTGTGCTTCATGCCAAAAGGGGAAGCAAACTAGAGCCACATTTAAAGCAAAAGAATACTTCACAAGCAAACCTTTAGAACTAATACATACTGATTTATGTGGACCCATGAGAACGCAAAGCATAAATGGTGACAAATACTTTATGTTGTGCATAGATGACTATTCCAGGATGACATGGGTACTATTTTTGAAGCTTAAATCAGATGCCTTTGAAATGTTCAAGATTTTCAAAAAACAAGTTGAGAATCAAACAGGAAAAAGGATTAAATGCTTAAGATCAGACAGAGGAGGAGAGTTCATTTCAGAAGAGTTTGTAGAGTACTATGAAAAATATGGGATTAGGAGACAGTTTTCAGCAGCAAGGACACCTCGACAGAATGGAGTGGTAGAAAGAAAGAACAGGTCAGTGCAGGAAATGGCATGAACTATGTTGACTGAGAGCAAAATAGCAGACAAATTTTGGAAAGAGGCAGTCCATACTGCAGTTTACATCCAAAATAGGTGCATGTTGAGGACGCATGAAAGCAAAACTCCGTATGAACTGTGGTTCGGTAAAAAGGCAACAACAAGATACTTTAAAGTTTTTGGAAGCAAGTGTTATATCAAAAGAACTGAAGATAATCTTGGAAAATTTGAAGATAGAGCTGATGAAGGTATTTTTCTAGGCTATTCGACAAAAAGCAAAGCCTACACTTGCTACAACAAGAGGCTAAAGAAAATTGTGGAGAGTGCCGATGTTAAAGTTGATGAAGGTAGGGAACAAGAAAGAAGCTATAAAGAAAACTACCCAATATATGAAGAAGTTATTGAAGGAGATGATGAAAAGGAAACAAAAAAGAAACAGAAAATTGACTCAGATGAGTTAAGTATTGATTCAGAAGAGGAAGAAAACAAGAAATTCAAAACAGGCAGCTGGCAGAAAAATCATCCTAGAGATCAAATAATTGGAGATCCCACAGTTGGTGTTCAGACAAGAAGAAGAGTAGTAAGTAACTACTCTCTATTATCCAACATTGAGCCCAAAAATGTTGTTGAAGCAAGCAAAGATGAAAGTTGGATGACAACTATAAATGAAGAATTAGATCAGATAGAGAAAAACAAAACCTAGGAGTTAGTACCAAGACCTGCAAATAAAAATATAATCGGTACTAAATGGATTTTTCAAAACAAATTGAATGAAGATGGACAGGTAGTAAGGAATAAAGCAAGATTGGTTTGTAAAGGCTATGCACAAGTTGAAGGTATTGACTTTGAGGAAACCTTTGCACCAGTGGCCAGACTAGAGGCAATAAGAATGTTTCTGGCTTTAGTAGTTCACAAGAATTTCAAAGTTTATCAAATGGACGTGAAATCAGCATTTTTGAATGGAAAACTTGAAGAAGAGGTCTATATTGAACAGCCAGATGGTTTCCAACTCGGTAATAATCCCAATTTCATCTGCAAGTTGAAGAAAGCATTGTATGGCTTGAAACAGGCACCCAGAGCATGGTATGCAAGACTAGACAACTATCTTACTCAACAAGGGTTTAAAAAGGGTATGGTGGATAGCAATTTGTATGTCAAAATAGCAAATGGCCATCTCATTGTCCTTGTTGTATATGTAGATGATATCATCTTTGGCAGCAACAATGATGATTCGTGTAAATATTTAGCAATTAAGATGCAAAAAGAATTTGAAATGTCGATGATTGGTGAACTTTCGTATTTTCTCGGTCTGCAAGTTAATCAAAATGAGAAGGGCATATTCATTTCTCAAGTCAAATATGTGAAAGAGATGCTAAAAAAGTTCACAATGGAGGATTGTAAGCCTGTTAGCACTCCCATGACGACGAGGTTGCAAGTTGAGCAAGGATGACAAATCTTCGGATGTTGATCAAACCATGTACAGATCTATGATTGGGAGCCTATCGTATTTGACAGCTACCGGACCAGATATCTTGTAGGCGGTTTGCATTGGTAGCACGATTTCAGGCGAGTCCCAAGGAGACTCATGTGACAGCAGTCAAGAGGATTCTTCGATATCTGAAGGGTACTATGGAGTATGGGTTATGGTATCCAAAAGGTAAGGACTTCACCCTTATTGCGTATTCAGATGCAGATTGGGCAGGATGTGTCGATGACAGAAAGAGTACCAGTGGAGGGGCATTTTATCTTGGAGACAGGTTGGTTGCATGGCACAGTAAGAAACAAGAGTCAGTTTCTTTATCCACAACAGAGGCAGAGTATATTGTAGCAACTACGAGTTGTACGTAGGTCTTATGGATGAAACAAACCTTGAAAGATCTTGGCATTAATTTCGGTGAGCCAATTTCAGTTAAGTGTGATAACACCAATGCCATTAACATCTCAAAGAATCCGGTTATGCATTCTCGCACAAAACATATTGCTATCCGATATCACTTTCTGAAGGAGAAAGTTGCGGAAGGTGAGGTAAAGTTGGATTTTGTTCCAACTACAGAGCAAGTAGCGGATATCTTCACAAAACCGCTGCCCAAAGAAATTTTTGAGTACCTTCGCAATAAATTGGGAGTGGTTATGCTTCCCAAGAACCGACTAGCTATCGGAACCACATTCTCGGGGGGAGCATTTATATATTTGATTATCTTTTTGCTCATATTTGTAATTTTTGCTAATCTGTCATAATGTGTGCCCGAGAATGATGTGCATGGACTCAGGGGGAGTCTGCAATTAGCCCTTTGGTATTATTGTCAAAGGGGGAGAAGAATTACAGGAAATTGCATGTGTTGCCAACAATTCCAAAGGGGGAGATTGTTGAGCAAGGTGCAGAAACAGTATTGTCATTGTTGTCAACACAGTCAGACAGATCGGTTGATGCAGTGGATAGGAGTTAAGAGGTTCTTCAGAGTATGTACAGTGGTTTTCCAAAAGATAGAAGTGGCCCATATACTAAAAATCAAAAGAAAATCACAAGGAAGAAAACTATCGCGATATCGCGACATGTTGGCAAGAAAGAAAACTGTCGCGATATCGCGACATGTTGGCAAGAAAGAAAACTGTCGCGATATCGCGACATGTTGAGAAGAAAGAAAACTATCGCGATATCGCGACATGTTGGCAAGAAAGAAAAACTGTCGCGATATCGCGACATGTTGAGAAGAAAGAAAAACTGTCACGATATCGCGACATGTTCGGAGAGAAAGCGCAAGCAAGCAAAACTATCACGATTTCG
Source organism: Wollemia nobilis (assembly GCA_028583015.1). Lineage (NCBI taxonomy): Eukaryota > Viridiplantae > Streptophyta > Pinopsida > Araucariales > Araucariaceae > Wollemia > Wollemia nobilis. Next base: position 651,197 of record JAQPPZ010002742.1, on the reverse strand, counting down.
TGACATGTTCGAGAGAAAGTGCAAGCAAGAAAACTATCGTGATTTCGTGACATGTTCGAAGAGAAAGTGCAAGCAAGCAAAACTGTCACGATTTCATGACATGTTCGGAGAGAAAGCGCAAGCAAGAAAAACTATCACGATTTTGCGACATGTTGGAAGAGAGAAAGGCAAGTAGAAAAAGTGTCACGATTTCATGACATATTGCAAGGAAGGTTGTACGGACGAAAAAGTGTCACGATTTCACGACATATTGCAAGGAAGGTTGTACGGATGAAAAAGTGTCACGATTTCGTGACATATTGCAAGGAAGGTTGTACGAACAAAAAAGTGTCACGATTTCGTGACATATTGCAAGGAAGGTTGTACGGACGAAAAAGTGTCACGATTTCGTGACATATTGCAAGGAAGGTGTACGGATGAAAAAGTGTCACGATTTCACGACATATTGCAAGGAGAGGTTCGTAGAGAAAAAGTGTCACGATTTCGCGACATGTTGCAAGAGAGAGAGTTCGAGAGAAAAAGTGTCACGATTTCGTGACATGTTGAGAGAAAGAGCTAAGGAGAAAAAGTGTCACGATATTGCGACATGTCTCGTTTTCATGACTCGAAGGCAAGAGAAAGAGCTAAGGAGAAAAAGTGTCACGATATCGCGACATGTCTTGTTTTCGTGACCCGAAGGCAAGAGAAAGAGCAAAGGAGAGAAAGTGTCACGATTTCGTGACATGTCGCATTTTTGCGACTAAAGGAGGAGAGAGAAAGTAAGAAGGCAGAAAGTGTCGCGATATCGCGACATGTTGTGTTTTCACTGGTTGAAGCCAAGAAGAGTAGCAAGGAGGCGAAAGTGTCGCGATATCGCGACATGTTGTGTTTTCGCGGGTTGAAGCCAAGAAGAGTAGCAAGGAGGCGAAAGTGTCGCGATATCGCGACATGTTGTGTTTTCGCGGGTGAAAGCCGAGAAGAGGACAAAGAGGCAGAAGTGTCACGATTTCACGACAGGTCACGTTGGCATGAGCGAAGAAGAGAACCCAGCCAAAATAAGATATGTGATAGTTAACTGAAGTTCTATGGCAGTTACAAGTGTAGTTGTAGAAGAAATTCATGCAGATAAAATAAGAAGAGTTAACTGAAGTCGTTACGTCAGTTACAAGTGCATCTACAATGAAAATACATGCATGCATAAAATAAGAATAGTGAACGAAGTAGAATGACAGTTACAGGGCCGATTACGGAGTGTAATCATGCCGAGCGGCTTAAGACTGAATAGTCATCGGACGAAGGTATCAAACTTGAGCCTGTAACTATGTTTAGGATGCATGAAATGCCTACTCTGTGTATACAAAAGGAGTTACATATAGAAGGCGTACTATTGATAAGTTGCATATGAGAAATGAAAGGAAGTTAAAAATAGAGTTACAAAGAGACAATTTTGTTATAAAAGGAGGTCTGTGTGGAGAATAAAAGTGCTACGGTAAGAGAGAAAAAGTGCTGCAAGAAGAGGGTTGGAAGAGAGAGTTGAGCAGAGCCGTGAGAGCCGTAAAAGTGTAGTAAGCAGAGCCTTCAGTGTGTGTGGTATTCTGGTGAAGAGTGAGAGAGGTTGGGTTAGCAATAGACCAGTCAGGGTCTTGAATAAGTGAAGGCATTTTTATGTCAATCTTATAGCTTCATATTTGTAGACCAAGTTGGTGCTTGGAATTAGGGGTTGGTGCTCCTTTTTGTGGGTGCGGATAAATTAGGGGTTGGTGCTCCTTTCTGTGGGTGCAGATAAATCAGGGGTTGGTGCTCCTTCCAGTTGGTGCTTGGTAAATTGATTGTAAAATTGGTATTTTGCAAAGGCTGGATTTGGACGGTAATCCAAGCAGTCATTTTTGAGGAGTAGCCAAATTGGTGAACCTCGTTACATCGTGTGTTGTGGAATGCTCTCTTGTGATACTTGCATTATCTGATTTAAATCTTCATTGTTTCAGTATTAAGAGTTGTAGATTTGAATTTAAATAGCTACACTGATTCACCCCCCCTCTCAGTGTCATTGTGAGACTAACAAATATTTTTTATATATTCATCCTTATTATATACCCATTGATAATGGAATAATCTAGTCCTCTCAATATACATGGTTGTACATGAGATAGACTTTATGGTACATGAAAGATAATGATACATGGAAATGACCTACCTACGTACATGACCCAAGATGGTATGTGAGAGGTAATCAAGAACCCTCCTTATGGCTCCCACTAGACCACCACTATATACTCCTCAAGAGGCTTAAAGTACTCATGGGACCCTATATGGGAGGCTGGCATCCTAAGCCCACAATATACCCAATATAGCTTCAATGTTTGTATAGTGGTTATTCAAAGGGTTATAGAAATCCTTAATAGGACTAGACTTTGGTTAGCTTCTTATTAATCTTAATTAGTGTCATATAACTAAACACAAAAATTATGTGATCTTAATTAAAATTATGGTTCATTTTATCTCTAATTAGGTTTTAGTCAAAGGTCATAGAAACTTGGAACCCATAGGGTGTTGATGTCAGGTTCACCAAAAATGTAAGAGGATATTTGGGAGCCCTTATCAAGAGCTCCTATTTTCCTTTATTCTCAATATTTTTATTTATATGTGTGTAAGGAAACCTAAACTAAGATTTTATGTGTTGATTTACAAACACCTAGGGATTTTTACCTAAAAAATATAGATAAAAATGCAAGAAAACAAGATAATACAAGCATACAAATTCTAGCCTATATGATATTTGATTTAGATGATCACATGATGGCATTTTTTTATTTTCTTTCAGGAACAAGGGTTCAAGAGAGAAAGAACAAAATAAAAGCTCGCCTAATGTAGCTATATGTTTTTAGCTTTATACCTAAAACAAAAAATAAAATATCCTTTTGCCTATGCCAAGTTCCTTGATTTTCATCTTATTAACATGATAAATTAAGAATAGAGAGCTTAATTTTAAGACATATAAAAAACAAACTATGTTACAAAAGTAGAAATGATAAATTAAGGAGTAGGGGCACCGTATCAACAGAGTCAAAATCACTACCTAGACGTGAATTTGCTATTGGCGAAATTGCTACTTGTAACAAAACCACTAACAATATTGTCAAAACTTGCAAAAAAAATACTTGATGATAGAATTTAATTTTAGGGGGTTAGCCTAACCATGTAAGGACAAAAATTAGTTTGGCTAGATTGGTTAGACCCCTGAGTTTTAAGAAAAATAAAAAATGTTTATAATTCTATGGTAACAATATAAGTGGAGATAAAGTTCCTTGTAAGCAAACCAACAATGATTTCATTTATAAGAGTTAAACGGATAAACAAAATGCAATACTTATACAAATTTAATTGAGAGTAGATGCAAGATGTAGAGAAAATGCTCTTGAGAGAATGAGCAATTTGATAATTGATGGTCTAAGGGAAAATGCATAAATGATGAAATTATTGCATATAAGTAGGTCAACAATGGTTTTGTTCTTGCAAGTAAAATTAGTAATTTGAGAAGGAAAATTCAAAAATAAATCCAAATAGAGGTGTAAGGTGTCTTTAGATAGGTAGGTACTCTATTAATCATTAAAAATTACTACAAAATTAAACCAAATGATTAAATATAGACATGTGTTAATTCATATTCACATAAGAACTGCAAGCTAGCAAAATATGATGACTTATAATCAAATAACAATAGAAAGAAAAGTATTAGTAAAGTCAAGGGTAACAAAAGACATGAAATGCTAAAAGAACAAGGAGTGAAAAAAGAGGGGAATACAAGTAAGGAAGACCAAGTTGCTTCTTCCTGTCTTTTTTCCTTTAGATGTTAGATGATCTCCTCCAAGTGATTGAATGTAGGCTATATAAGCAAGAGAGTAATTTACAAAGTAATCTTGATAGAGTTTTGGTGCATAAACATTTTCATGATTTGGGTATTCCAAGTGGTGGCTTTATAGGTAGCCATGGATCCTTGGGAGGAACAATGCATTCAAGATGACATGAAAGAGGAAGGTAAGATTTTGAAATTCAAATTAGGAGGACAAATTTGAAAGATTACCAAAGAGGAAATCCTTGGATTTGGGATCCTACAACATATGACTATAGATCCAAGGCAATATCAGGCTCATTAATGGTAGGAGGCTCGAAGAGGGTGGAAAATCCAAGAATTTAAGATTGTGTACTTGTCAAGTCAAAATTATTGCAAATAATTTTTTCAACTTTAACCATTATAGGTCAAGCTAGGCAAGAAAATATTAAATTTAGGTAGGAAAGCTAATTTTTGCAAATTCATTATTCGTGTCAATGATTTTTGCGTCAATGATTTTACATAGTTGTCAATGACTTGCTCTTGAGCAATGAATTCTCAAAATCTAGGGCAAAGCAATTAATTAGATTAATTTAATTTTCTAGTGGTCTGCTAAAAGTTTGTGTGCCAAAATTTGGTGTCAACACCTCCAACTATAACTCTCTCAAACATTGGATGAGATTGATTTTATGTGATTACTAACTTCCAAAATGGATGAATCCTCAAGTGTTATTATTCGATGAAGTTGTGTTATCCAACAATAAAGGTTGGATAGCACAACTTCTTCTTTTATCTAATATTTATGGCACCCTGTCTTGTTGGCAACCACTTTCTTATTGGCTCTTCTTGTTAGTATTTTTGGACAATATTCACATATGTTTATCAATATTTGCTAGATGACCTTCTTTAGACAAGAAGTAGTGTTGGAACCACAAAATTACCCCTCGTATTGGTGAGATCATTTTTGTTCAACTTGACAACATATAATGTTGGTAGCTCTCATACCAAATAATCTTCACTTCAATGCCTTGATTTGTTGATGCTTGAACCAAACATTCTCCATGCAAAAGAGTATTTGCATTGAAACAACCTTTTTGCGTCTAATACAACTTTATCACTATGAACACTGTAAATCTCTAATGCTCACTTCACTTAAATTCCTTAAGTTTTTCTATGAGAATATATTTCTATCAAAACAAAAAAATACCAAAATAGAAATTCTACCTCTATATTAATCTTTAGTAGGACACTGGACATCCTATTTTTCACAATCATAGTTGTCAAACCAACAAGAATTCATTCTCCTCACACAACACAATTGTCAAAATCCTTCCTAGAATGGCCAAGGAAGTATTTACCATGAATGGGTCTTTGTGGCCTTTCACTACCTCTTTGCAATAAACTCTTCTCACCTCTAGAATAGCCTACAAGAAGTCAAACAAGATTTGACACCAAATGACGAATGCAAATTAGCTATGATAAAATTCTCATTGATATAGTGTGTGATATATACAATAGAAAGAAAATTATCCATTCATAACAAATGTAACTAACCAAAAATTAATTACTCCATGACGGTTATTCATAACATAAGGAACACATCCAAAAGTAATAATACTAGTTAGAGGAAACTACATAGCTACCATATACAAGTTCAAAACTCTCTCTCTCTCTCTCTCACACACACACATCCCAATAATCCAAGGAGGCTATATTATCATAAATGACACAATTATTTATATGTATGTATATCATACACATTGTTTCTTCTTTAAAGCGGTTTAATTTTATAAATGATTAAATGTCAAAAAAATTTATCAAACATGTTGAACTTTAGTCATAGTCACTAAGGTTTATACCAAAACATGAAGTGCATAATAAATCAACATTTATATTTCATCATTAGTAATTAGTCAAATTTGGCTCAATCTAACAACTCATATCAAACTATGCTTTTGAAATAAAGGTACATTTCTTCATTAAGGCTTGGTTTTAACCTCCATATCTATAGAAAGATGATAAGATGAACCACTCAAGTATGTGGCAACTAATTCCAAAGGATTTTAATGCAACTTGTCCAAGGACAAACCCTAATCATTATTTTGGATTGGTTACTAAGAGAAGTCTTCATTCCTAAAAGGACCTTCAAAGGACTCATGAACTCAAGGTTGATAGTCCCAACATAAAATTGGTATATTTAAGATCCAATAAATTAAACAACTTTCCCACTCTCATTTCTTGCTTGGGCGACATAAAAAAATGCAAGTTATTTAGATTCTTCTAGTAATAGCTAAGACACTATAAATGTGGAGGACGACACATCTCCTCTTACTCTCAATGGTTAGCTCCTTTCCATTCTAAATATTAGATGTTATGTGGCTACATTCTTAAGCAAGTTGCATTATTATCTCACAATGCCACTTCTACTAAGATCCTTATTGCATCCCAACAAGTTTCTTATATTTAATTCATTCTCAGGTCCATATATTGTGTGCCTTGATCTTAAGCTTAAAATAAGATTTATTCAAAGATATCCTCTCATGGAAATGCAATCATGCACATGGTTTAAATTTATTGTCCCGCTAAGACAAATCAAATTTAATTTAAACTCTTATAAAAACTAAAGCCCTATGATGAGTATTATTTTTTAGAATTATAAAATCCACTAAGGGTTTTTATAAGGTTCTTGCTTGGGACTCTCAATTACCCAAGTATGGGACAATTGTTACTTCACACAAAAGTGCCTTTTGATTTGAGATGTGACCCCTATCGAAGTGGGTTATTTGATTGCTTGAAAGGAGCAAAGCATCATCTCTTGTTTTATACAAATAAGATGTTGAGGCTAATAAAAATAATGAATATGGAGGCATCACATATTGAATCTAAATCATACGTGAAGTGTTTTTATTAGTCCAACTACAAAGTTTATCGTTAGGATCCCATGATCCTATATTCAAAAAGTAACATGTATATAATGTTTATGAGCCTCTATTTTACTATGTAATCCCTTGAAAAGCAAAGGAGATAAGATTGGACTTATGACATACACTTTGTAAGCTCATTATTTAAACCTATATAATAATCTTCTAGAGGAAGGGTGCTACCTTTAACTTTCTTTTGCTCTCTCTCTTTTAAAGGAGAAATAATGATGAAAGTCATGCTTCTTCTATTTTCTAACTATCCTCTTTGTAAAATATTGAGGAATGTTTTGAACAAAATATCTTTCTACAAATAAAGGTTCCCAACCAACTTTACTACCAATTTTGTATCAAAGGTTTATATGAGTTTATAGTTTTGGACCTTGAAAATTTGTATCAAAGGTTTATATGAGTTTATAGTTTTAGACCTTAAAAATTTGTTACTTATTAGGAGGAGATTAATTTTTAACCTACAAATGTATGTCGAGAACTAGAAAACTTTAAGAAATGCAAAAAAACCATCCTAATTTTTGTGTACATCTTGAATCTTTATAATTTTTTAAAAATTACTCTAAAGATATGAGGCTTTAAAAATTATTTTAGCTTTTTCTTTCCAATAAAATTAGAGATCAAATTTTAAATATTTATTTATAAAAATTGTTCTTTAAACACAAAAGATAAATAAAGTAAATAGTTAGAGTTTGTGAAAAATGATAAAATCTCATACCTTAATCCAAACCCTTGTAAATGCCAAAGTAGATCTTCTTCTACAAATTAAAAAAAATACAAATATCAATTTTTTTCAACACCTTAAAGTAAGTAATATTAATACCAAAAATCGTAATACAACTTTATACAAAACCATCCTATAAACAATACTCTTGAAAAATTATTTAAATAATATTAATACCAAAATTTTTAATACAACTTTATACATAAACCCATCCAATAAACATATAACTTGAATCCATCCTCTAGAGACATCCTATAAACATACTCTTGAAAAATTATTTAAATAATATTAATACCAAAAATTTTAATACAACTTTATACATAAACCCATCCAATAAACATATAACTTGAGTACATCCTCTACAGATGTAGGTTAAAGTCATCCTATAAGCATAGTCTTAGAAAAATTATTCAATTAATATAAACAATACAACTACTATTTGTAGCAGCATCTAAATAATTATTATCATGTATAAGAATTTTCCAAAACAAACTTTTGAAGTTCCCTGTTTGGACACTAATACTTGTCTCCAATTTACAATCCAACGAAGGGTTTAGTAGTGCGCGCTTCTCCCTCAGTGGACCGCCTCCAGCTGGCATGACACAGTTTAGCTTGAAAGAAATTCCCCTTCACATCATATTCACTCTTGCAGTCGAAATCTGAAAATCAGGGGTAGAAATAAGTGGCCATCAGACCACCTCCTTTGCTTTTGAAGGCGATGGTTTTTAGTTGCTCACGTTTTTCCAATCATACAATCTCATCCATTGCTACCCAAAAACAATCTCACCCATTGCCCGCCAAAATCACAATCTCCATATCGATATGAATATCACTCTCACACAACTCTGTCGGGAGGGGCGGTTAAAGGACGCAATACACATTTTGCTTACTACAAATACAAATACGCACAACTCTTTACGCTCTTCAACATGTCTTCAACTCCTGGAGACCTGCATCACCAACAATGCCCTTTCAGAGGGAAAGCTCCTTCACTCACTCATCAACCGCATCGGACATAAATTTGAACCCTCCACACACAAATTTCTACATGACAGACTTATCCACTTGTATGCCAACTGCGAAAGTTTGTCAGACGCTCGCAAAGTTTTCGACTGCATGACTGGACGAGACGTCTTCTCATGGAATCTAATAATTTCAGCCTACCAAAGATATGGCTTTTCTCGACATGCACTGACACTGTTTCACCAAATGCAACAAACAGAAGCAGCAGTTCAACCAGATCAATTCACCTTTCCCAGCGTCCTCAAAGCATGCGCCAAATTGGGAGATTCGCAACAGGGTTTATGCATCCATCAAAGACTCTTTAAAAGCGGATTTCTGTCAAATGATGTAGTTGTGAACGCAGTGGTAGACATGTATGCAAAATGTGGAAGCGTAGAGAAGGCACGCGAATTGTTTGACAAAATGCCTCATCGAAATGCAGTCTCGTGGACTGCAATGATTTCAGGATATGCACAAAATGGGTTTCATGAAAAGGCCCTGAAGACTTTTAAGCAAATGCAATTGTCAGGCGTAAAACCAAACTCAGTAACCTTTGCCAGCATTCTCCCAGCATGTGCTAATATTGGCGCTCTAGAAGAGGGTATGGACATCCATCAAAGAATAGTTGAAAATGGTTTTTCATCGGATGTTGTGGTTGTGAATGCCTTGATAGACATGTATGCAAAATGTGGAAGAATAGACAAGGCACAGGAATTGTTTGACAAAATGCATGATGCAGACACGGTTTCATGGACCGCAATGATTGCAGGATATGCACAAAACGGACAAGTTGAAAAGGCCCGCGAATTGTTTGACAAAATGCCTCATCGAAATGCAGTCTCATGGACTGCAATGATTTCAGGATATGCACAAAACGGACACGTTGAAAGGGCCCGCGAATTGTTTGACAAAATGCCTCAACGAAGTACTGTCTCATGGACTGCAATGATTGCAGGATATGCACAAAATGGGTTTTCTGAAAAGGCCCTAGAGACTTTTAAGCAGATGCAATTGTCAGGTGTAAAGCCAGACTCTGTAACCTTTGCCAGCATTCTTCCAGCATGTGCCAACATGGGAGCTCTAGAAGAGGGTATAAACATTCATCAAAAAGTAATTGAAAACAGATTTTCAGCAGATGTTGTGGCTGTGAATGCCCTGATAGACATGTATGCAAAATGTGGAAGAATAGACAAGTCCCGGGAATTGTTTGACAAGATGCATGATGCAGATACAGTTTCATGGAATGCAATGATTGCAGGATATGCAATTCATGGCTACAGCAAGGATGCTCTTAAACTCTTTGATCTGATGAAGCACTTGGGAATCAACCCTGACAACGTAACCTTTGCATGTGTTCTACTTGCATGCAGCCATGCAGGTCTAGTGGATGAGGGCTGTAAATACTTTATTAGAATGAGTGACTCTTATTGCATTATTCCTGGGATGGATCATTATGTATGCATTGTTGATCTTCTTGGCCGTGCAGCCTATCTTGAGGAAGCTTTGAACTTCATTGCCAAAATGACCATAAAACCTGAATTGGTTGTGTGGATGTGTCTGCTTGGTGCTTGTAGATCACATAAGAATATAGGAATAGGGGAATTTGTGGCAACAATCCTTTTTGTGTTGGAGCCTAAACATACTGCATCTTATGTTCTTCTTTCTAATATTTATGCCGAAGTGGGCAGCTGGGATGATGTTCAAAGAGTAAGGACATTGATGAAAGATAGAGGAATTAAGAAAACACCTGGATGTAGTTGGATTGAAGTTCACAAAAGGATACATGTTTTTTGAGTAGGAGATAGATCATACCCAAAAACAAAGCAGATCTATGGAAAACTGGAGGAATTTTCGAGTGAGTGAGATGAAGGCAGTGGGGTATATTCCAAATACAATACCTGTGTTGCATGATGTGGAGGCTGAGGATAAAGAATTGCTCCTCTGCCAGCATAGCAAAAAGTTGGCAATTGCATTTGGGTTGTTAAAGACTATCCGCAGAACCAGTATTATAGTTTTGAAGAACCATCGAGTATGTGATGACTGCCATACTGCAACCAAGCTTATCTCCAAGATTGTTGCAAGGGACATTGTTGTGAGAGATGCCAACCGATTCCATCAGTTCAAACATGGAGAATGTTCTTGTAGAGATTATTGGTAATGCAAAGTAACGCAAGATCTAAACAGTCTTGCACAATGACATAGAGCATGCTTTCAGATTTCAGTGGTAAGAAGGAACCATGTTTCATTTTCTCAAAAAGTGCTGTTATTAAATATTTATACAAATAGACAATGTTGTTCATATTGTCGAGTGAATGTAACTGCCTAGGTATATTGATGGAGTATTCGTGAAAGCCATATTTTTAAATACTATGAAGTCATGGTATTGAACTATTTTTCAGAAATCCTGTACAACTGCAGGGTGAAAAGCTGGAGAAGGAGGTGGAAGAATATTGAACTATTTTTCAGAAATCCTGTACAACTGTAGAGTGAAAAGCTGGAGAAGGAGGTGTAAGAATGGAGAACATGAAAGGAGAAATACTTGAAGGAAATGGAAGACAGTCAACGAACAATAAATGTCAGAGAAGGGCTTACAACTGATCCAGTGCTTTGGTATGATGAGCAGAGTAGCTTAAAATTGTATTTTGCTCTTACCTTTATTATTTTGTGTAGTCTTTTTGTTTGGATTCATTCTATTATCTTGTGCCTATGTTTGCATCTGCCAGTTGGGCCCAAATTTTATCTAATAATTTCTATATATATTGATGCAGAAATTGTACTTTGCTCTTACCTTTATTATTTTGTGTAGTCTTTTTGTTTGGATTCATTCTATTATCTTGTGCCTATGTTTGCATCTGCCAGTTGGGCCCAAATTCTATCTAATAATTTCTATATATTGATGCAGATTTTGCATTGTCCATGTTCATTAAATACCAAGAATATTTAGGTGCAATTAGACCATGTTTTTGCATATTTAATTGCTAAAAAATGTTCTCTAAATTTGGTTATTGGAATTCTTTATTGATATAAGGATTTCAAAGATCCATTTTAATATTTAATTCTTGTAAATTTGGTTTACTTTGTAGGCAATTAACATAAATGAGTTTCTTATAATTTTTTTTATAACATTTGTAAATGAAAACTAATTAAAATGTTTTAAATAATGGTAATATATTACTAATAAGAACTTAACACGAACATTGTTTTTTCAAAATACTAACCTGTTTTTGTTGGCATTCAACTTTATATTGTCCTTTGTTCTCTTTTTTATTTTTATTTTTTATTTTTTATTTTAAATTGATTAAATGGGATTGAAACTTGTCCCACCTATATTACATCATGACCAGACCACATAGTGATATTACAATAGCTTGGCTATTATGCATTTATCGCTTAACAAGATTCAAACCTCAGTTGTCTCCTTGAAGGCCAAGGAATTTAATACGTAAAAATACCTTCTTCTTTTTTGTTTTGTTTTTACATTATAATTTAATGGACAAGGAAGTACAAAAACATACATTATAGGAGATATATATGATATTAGTTAGAGAAGAATACATGTATATACATATAGAAGCAAAAATATAATTTATTGTATTGTATTTGCATATACCTATTGGATCCAAAAACATTCATGATATCAAAACATTTTTTGGCAAAACATAACATTTTAAGGAAGATGAAGAATATCATTAATAAAAAGGCAAGTTGGATATGATTCAATCGGCCTAACAACAATGTAATAATGTATTGAGACCAATGTGATGTTTTTTTATTTTGATGGGAGTGACCTTTGATAGAAGCCATATATAGCTTACTTAAAAAAAAACATGCATAATAATAGGATTAGAAGTAACACAAAATTTTCCTTTAATTATGATGAAATTATTAGATCCAAGTGATTTAGTGAGCACATCAACAATTTGCTTCTAGGTAAGATGATACTAAAGGCAAGCTACTTATTCATAAACTAGTTGTCTTAATAACGGTGTTGAATTTCTATTTGTATTATTCTTGCATGGTAGACTGAATTTTTCACCTTTTCAAGACACCTTAGTTGTTACAAAGAAGTGAAGTAGGCTGAAAGTTCTATTTTCAAATCCTTTAAAACTCTCCCTAACCAGACAACTCCATGAGCTATTTCTGCTCACACTTTTTACTCTGTTTTGGTAATGACATTGTAGGTGTAGTTTATTTATTTATTTTAATTTTGGGCTTTTTCATGCACCTAAAGCAAGGGCAAAAATATAGCATGTAGTGGATTTTCTATCATCTATAGAACCTCCCCAATCTTAATTTGCACAATCAATCGACCTCATCAACATATTTTTAATATAGGATGTAAAATTCTGCAGTCCCTTTGACATATCTTAACAACCTTTCAACTTCTTCTTGATGGATCGACTTGTAGTTTTTCATTGCCCACCAAAATCATGGTGGCAATCCGAATGCCACTTTGAGAGAAGTATGTTGGAAAGGGTGGTTGAAGTAGCCAATACACATTTTGTTTACTGTAACTACACAAACTCTTTACACAACAAACAGTTCTTTAATGCTTCAATATATCTTCAACTCCTACAAACCTGGATCATCAAGAATGCCCTTTCAAAGAGCAAGCCTGTTGACTCGCGCATTGACTGTACAGTAATGAAACTTATCCACATGTATTCAACTATGCAAGTTTAGTGTACACTTTCATGTTTTTGAATGCATGACTAAAGAAGATATTTTCTCATGTAATTGACTCGTGCATTGATTGTACAATACTTAAACTTGACCCCTCCACACACACATCTCTACAAAGAAAACTTGTCCACATGTATTTAACTATGCAAGTTTGGTGTACACTTGCATGTTTTTGAATGCATGACTGAAGAAGACATTTTCTCATGTAATATGATAATTTCAGCTTATCAAAGGCATGGCTTTCCTCGACATGCATTGACATTCATTTACCAAATGCAACAAACAACAACACCAGCTTATTACCTTACCTAGCATCCTCCAAGCATGCACCAAATTGGAAGATTTGCAATAGGGTTTGACCATGCATCGAAGAATAATCAAAATTGGATTTTTTTTTTAGATGTTGCCATAGCCAGTGCCCTAATAGACATGTATGCAAAATGTGGTAGTGTAGAGAAGGCACATGAACTATTTGATAAAATGCCTTAATGAAGTACTGTCTCATGCGATGCAATAATTGTAGGATATGCACAAAATGGGTTTTTTGAAAAGGCCATAGAGACTTTTAATCCAATGCAATTGTGAGGTGTAAAGCCAAGCTCAACAACTTTTGCCAACATCATTTTTGCTTGTGCCAAAATGGGCTCTCTAGAAGAGGGTATGGACATCCATTAAAGAATAATAAAAAATGGTTTTTCATTGATGTTGTGGTTGTTAGTGCTTTGGTAGACATGTATCCAAAATGTGGGAGAATACACAAGGCATGGGAATTGTTTGACAAAATGCATAATGCAAACAAGATTACTGACTAAATGCCAAGCAATTTTGACAATATACAAAGGGGTAAAGGAAAAATTGAGATCAAGGTCAAAATGTGGTCTCCTTAATCAAAATTGGATTCAAAAGTCTATGATTTGGTAAAGGGGACAAAGTTAAAATTTTAAAAATTGCTACCGTGGATTGATTGATGTGTGATCATCGATTTGTTGTCCTCTCGACCTATTGAAACAATTGACCTATAGTACCTAAATCATTGAAACTACAATATGGTGGTTATGTCAACCAACCAATGTCATTCCGGAATTAGCAAACTAAAGGAAAAAAGAAGGAAACACCCAACCAATCTACCAATCTATTAGCTGATGACATTGTAATCATGTGTCAAATAACTGATTGACCAAAAACACAATATTGAAGAATTTGAAAGAGTAGACAAAGAATACTTAGAGATGAAAATAAAAATATTTACATTATAGGAAAAGAGAACTATCTTATAACAAGGGATTCTCCCTTCAAAACATTTGTAGACAATGAAGCTCAAGAGAGTATTTCCTCTCTAAAATCATCTTAAATGAGTGATTCTAGTCCCTTGGTTTTGTATTAAAGGGAACTATTTATAAATTATAATATGCCTAACTCTAAACCTTGGTAGCAAGGTCCTACCTACCTTAGTACATGCTACCTAAGATAGTAAAAATTGCTTCTATTGAAAAATGCTAAAAAAACTATCTGCCTTATTCATTGGGTTATGAAGACTTGGATGGTTAATGAAAATTCTTGCAAAATATTCTCTACTCTAATCTAATCTTTGATAAGATGATTTGTTTTGTTGGTGCCTAAAGGCCTATGATTTTTGATAGAACAACTTTTAAGAAAGAATGGCCTCTAAAATTATCTTATTGGCTTTGTTTTTCATGTTCTCTTCTATTTTCGAGGCATTTGGTTTGAATTATCATAATTGGTGCATTTTTCCTTTCTAGATTATTGATGCAAGCGCTTTTGCCTTGATGATGCCACACGGTCATTGTTTGGTTCATTGGCTTGGCTACTATGATGAAGTTGGCCTTGTATTCCTAATATAAATGGTTTGGAAATTTTAAGTGCTTTGGATTTCAAAGACTCCCAATGAACACCTTCTTTGTGATATTACTTACAAGCTTACCTACTTGTTTAAAGCTTCCACATTCAAGGAATTTGATGGTGCTTCCAAATCACTTAGGTCCAATGAGTTTTCTTGGAATTCTTTACCTCCCTTGATTAGAATTGAGTGATTTGGTCGACTTTAGGTAAACTTGGTTCATTGGGAGAACTTCATTTTTGGCAATTTGCATGGCTCATTTGCTAGTTGAAGTAGAGAACTTGGGTGTCATTGATCTAACTTGCTCTCCTAATTTGAAATTTTTTGAGTGCTCTTAGAGTTGCTTTCAAGTTTGGAATATTGACACTTGAGTTACATTGTTTAGAAGAGAGCTTAGACAAAATTTTGAGCACCACTTTGATCACACATCAAACTAAAGGAAGTAAATAAACTTTAGTACAATTTTAGGACTAAAACCCTCCCTATGAAAGGTAATTAATGGCAAAATATTTTATGAGATTTAAATCCTAAAGTTTCAAATTCATCCTGCATTAAACACCTAGAAAAGTTGGTCAACTAGATAGAAAAATTAATATAAGGTCAATAGGGGTTTAGTGCCATGGTCCAAAGATACAAATGAAGGGTAAATTTGGTGCTTTAGATGTTTAGAACTACAATGCACCTCTTCTTCTCATGCAAATATTTCACCTTGAACTTCATAGTGTGGAGCTGTATTGAGATAAGAAATTTAGTGCCAAAGATAATTATAACTATGATTGCAAAAAGTACTGATAAAAGTAGCACTAATATCGTATATCCAATAACATAAGCACTAACATCGTATATCCAATAACATAAATTTTCATTAATGAAACATGGAAATACAAATAATAGTAATTGTAGGAATTTGGAACAAGTAATATTACTATCATGAGTCTCTTTGAAGGGACAACCTCACAAAATATGCAAATTCTTCACTAGACCCATTAGAGTTACATCCTTCCCATTTTATAATATTTTTAAGCATATTTCCTAATATTTTATGACTATTCTATGACAACCTGCTATGACATTATTCTTGACTACCTATTTTATGATAGTTACATTCATGATGCCAAGTGGTTACAAAGTGGTTATATTCATGATTCTATGACACCAATTACATGCATGATTCTATGACAAAGAGGTTATATACATGATTCTATGGCACACACTATTAACATAACATGTGGCCCACTTCTAACTTGATAGATGGTCCCCTTTATATACAATATCATATGCCTCTATGAGTTACAAGTGTCGGGTATGTAACATGCCATCCCCTTAAAGAAGCTTTGTCCTCAAAGCTGAAAGGTGGGGAACTACTATTGAAATTCCTGCAATAGCTCTCATGTGGCATCTTTTGGTTGCAACCCTTGCCATTGCACCAACACTTCAATGATATTATGATACTGTAGATGTCAAATTATGCAATCCAGAATGGTTGCAGGCTGCAAAAGAATGGATCCCTCGTCATTTAATTTAGGAAGAACTATTTGTACTTGAGTATGCATGCCCACCACTTTCTTTAGGAAAGATAAATGAAAAACTGGGTGAATCTTGGACATTGTCGATATCTCCAACTTGTACGTGACCTTCCCTATTCGTTGTAATATCTTGTAGGGTCCATAAAATTTGGTGCCATATTATGTTTACCATTTATTTGAGGGACATCTATTTATAAGGTTAAAGACAAAGGAAGACCATGTCATCCTCAGCAAAATCCATCATAGTTTTGTGTTTATTTTCTTGCTATTTCATATGATTTTGGATTGTAGATTTTGTTTTAGAGCTGTCAAGACTTCATGCCTGCAATGATTGTGTCAACTACTTCCACCTTTGAGCTACTTGACAGGTAAGAAGTGAGTGTTGGGGGTGGTTGATTATATATTACTTCATATGTTGTCATCCTTATGGCTATGTGAAAGGTGGTATTGTACCACCACTCAACTAAACTAAAGGAAGCCAATGATTCCATTTGGATTGATTATCCAAAATAAAACATCAAAGATATTTGTTGAGACATTTATTCACCACCTTCATATGGCCATTAGTATGTGGGTGATAGGATGTGCTTTGTTTCAACTAGGTCCCCTAGATGCGATGAAGTTCCTCCCAAAATATACTAGTGACACCATATCTCGATCACTAGCTATAAAGTGTGGGGTCCTATGGAGCCTAAAGATCTAACCCATGAAAATCTATGCCACTATCTTGGTACTATAGGGATGACCTAAGGAGCAAAAGTGAGCATACTTGGTCAATCGATCCATGGTCACCATTATAATTGATTTACCTCTAGATAGAGGAAATCATTCAATGAAGTCCATGGAAATGTCTATCCATGGTGACTCTCAAATGGATTAATTGTTTCTCCTTTTTGGCACTTACAAGTATCATGACTATCCACAAACTATATGACACCAGACTTCAACCCAGGCTAGTAGAAACTGCACTTTACCTGTTCATAGGTTCACAAGAAACCCATGTGTCCCCCTATCAGATAAAAGTGAAGCTCTATGAGAATCTATGATTTGAGTTGTGAAGTGGCTGGAATAACATCCCTCTACTTGTAGTGCAATTCCCTCTACTTCCATGAGTACTTGGGATGGTCCCTTGCTGCTATCTACAAGTCCTAAATAATATTTACAAGTGTGGGGTCTCCCTACCATTCTGAATTAAGTGTCTCTAGCCAATCAAGCTTAGGGATGGATATTGCATAGAGAATATATTTTATTTTAGGCAATTTGGAAAGAGCATCAACAACCATTTTTTATTTCCCCTTGCAATAGACTATCTCATAGTCATATTCTAAGAGCTTAGTAACCCTTTTTGCTGCTTAGGGGAAGAAATCCTCTATTCCAAGAGGTACTTAAGGCTACAATTATCTATCTTGATGTTAAATTTTCACCCTAGTAAGTATGGTCGCCAATGAAGGACAAAAAGACAATAGCCATTACCTCCTTCATAAGTTGATTTGATGAGATTCTACATTGACAAGGACGGACTTATGAATGCAAGTGGTCAACCTTCTTGCATAAGTACTACCTCCAATCCCACTTTGGAGGCATCACTTTTGATGACAATTTTTTTGGAAAAATCAGGTATGGCTAAGACCCGTGTATCGCACATGGAGTCCTTCAAAGTCAAAAAGCTTGCTCAATGGCACTATTCTATGTGAATGCATCCTTACAAAGCATAACTATCAAAGGGGCTACTATCTTCCCATAGTCATTGATAAAATTTTGGTAATATTCTGTAAGGCCAAGGAATCCCCAAAGGCTCTTCAATGTTTTGGTTTTGGGCCAGTCCTTCATGGCTTTAATCTTTGTTGGATCTATGCAAACACCATCTCTAGCCACAACATGCCCTAAATATTCTATCTCAGTTGCCCCAAAGTTGCATTTAGATTGTTTGACATACAATTGGTTTTGTTGCAACAACTTCAATACCTAATCAACATGTTGTAGGTGTTCTTCCCATGTTTTGTTGTAGACCAATATATTATAAAAAAACATAATACAAACTTTCATTTATAGGGTTTTACAACCCTATTTATCAAGCCTTGGAAAGTTGATGGTTCATTGGTGAGACCAAAGGGCATGACCAAGAACTCATAATGCCCCTTATGGGTCCTAAAAGTTGTTTTGAGGATGTCCTCCTTGTGAACATAAATTTGATGATACCCTAACATGAGGTCCAATTTGGTAAAATATTAAGCACCATGCAATTCATCCAACAAATCATCAATCATAGGGATGGGAAACTTATCCTTGATGGTTATATTATTGAGTTCATGAAAGTCCACACACATTCTCCATGACCCATTCTTCTTCTTGACTAGTAAGATAGGGGTTGAAAAAGGACTTGTGCTTGGATATATTAGCCCTCTATCCAATAGTTCCTTCACCAAATGCTCAATATCACTCTTCTAGTGATAGGGGTACCTATATGACCAAATATTTGGAGGTCAACTCTCAAGAACTAAGTTGATTCTATGATCTTCCTGTAGCACCCTAAAATTGGCGCAGTAAAATTGGAATAATTACATTCACCTTAGTAAATAAATTTAAATTCAAATTTAACCTCCCAAACCGCCCGTTAACCGTCGAGAAACCCGTTTTCTCATTTTTCGCGCCATTTTTAGCAGTTGTTTTGACCGTTTGACGATATCGTCTCCGATCGAGACGATATCGCCTCGGATTTGACGATTTCGTCCGGACTAGAACGTCCGGACGATTTCGTCGCAAAGCTGAATTTGCATAGTTGGAATCCGTTCCAACGGGTCTCCAATCCGGGCAGAAGCGTGTCTACGCCGTTGGGACCCTTCCCCCGTTGGAGATCTCCCAAATTGGGATGATCTCCAACCTCCCAACAACTATCCTATGCCTATTTAACTCTTAAGACTTTTCCCTTCCCAACCCCTGGCTGAATTTTTATGCAAATTGAACCCTTATGCTCTAAAACATCGTAATTCATATTTTGCATTAGTCCTATAGTCATTTCATTGCAGGTACACCACTGGTTTTCAGCCGGAGCCAATACCTATCGTAGCCGACGAACCTGTCAAGATCGGAGGCGATCTCGTCAAATTCGGGACGATCTCGTACTGATGCGAGACGCTTTCGATCGCAGTGCACATCGAGGCAATCGATGCACGGAGTTTGTTCTTCTGTCTCTTTTCTCTGTCATTTTATGTTGTAAATTAGATTGTTTATTCAGTTTTTATATTATATTGCATTTGGAGTTCACCCATTTTGTCTAGTTTACAGATTAAGATCATATTCTGCTATCTAAACACGAGTTATTTGCATTTACTTATGTTCTTGTATATTGTTCAACACTCATATTACTGTTTTACATAATTTGCCCTTGTTTGCAAAATAGAATTTCTCATATTTCGCATCTGTTTGTCGTTTTGCAGTGTCTCGATGAATTCGTCGACGAATTCGTCGGATTTCGAACGATCTTGTCGGTTCGGACGATTTTATCAAATTGAAGGCAATTCGTTGAATTGCGGACGATCCAGATCGCTTCAAGCTTCGAAACTCCATCGGACTTCCGAATCGGGTAATCTTCATTGGCCTCCTGCAAATTCTCTCGTTTCGTTTTCCTTTACGTTTGCTTGTATGCATTTAAATTGCATTTTCATGTAGTTTAAGTTAGAATCATTCGGCCAAACCTAGGATGAATGTTTAAAAATAAAACGAACTCATCAAAACTCATTCCCAAAACCTAGGCGTGGAAACCGCCATCAAATGTTTCCTGGTGAACCCACCATCCGTCGAAAAATCACCAAAATGCACCTCCCTTGAGAGGCGGGACCTTCGCAAAGTCCTCTCGTCCGAGGTACCGCACCATCCTTTTCCCATCCTCCTTCCGGGCGCGGATCCAATAGCCTGAAGGTAGGGGTGCGAAAAATTTGGAGCGATACATTTTGGTGAACCTGACGTGAATGCATCATAACCTTTTGAACAAAAACAAACAAGACAAAAGAAAAAAAAATTTTAGATGCATTTTAAAACATTTAAGGTTCAAAATCATGTTTAGATGGTAGCTCCTAAAAAGAGGTTAGCAGTTACTATAAACATAGTAAACCAATTAGCGGCCATAGAAGTTAATTCTGTCCTTAGTGTCCCTGAAGCAAGTAGAAATCAATCCTTGTGGGACGAGCTTATCAGGAGACTTAGTATCATTTCATCTAGGTCCACACAACTTAAGCAGATTAAGAGGCTAGTCTTGGATAGAATCCTGGATCCTCATCAATTAGTGTTCTATCATGAACTTCAGAGAGCTTGCCATAGGTGGTTAGCCTATAGTAGAGCTCTTGTATCTGCAAAAGTTTTAACTTTCAGGGAAGATCTTGAAAGCACCGTTATAGTGCGCCCATTTTTAGTTCATATAGATTCCTTAGAAGATGATCTTATAGTTAGGAGAAGATGGAACAAAACTCCTAGAGCTATGTTATATTGTAAATATTGTCGTGAGAATTATTATTTCCAACCGGCATCTGAGATAGACAATATTACCATAGCCCTTTTCATCAAATTCTTAAAAGAAAACTTTCAATTTGAAGAAGAACATTTCATGACCCACGAACAGCTTGAACCTATTAATGATATTCATAGATTATTCATAGAAGATTAGTTCATCTACTTTTAGCCTTATTATTATTGTGTGCATTTCTTGTTTCATTTGCTGTCTTTATTATATTGTTTCAAAGAAAAACTAAAAATCAAAATCAAATAAAAAAAAAAAAAAAAACATAGTAAAAAACTTAAACATTTCATTTACAATATTGCATTAGGTATATATATAAATATATACCTTTTAATTTGTTGCATATATATATATATATATATATATATATATATATATATATATAAATATATATATATTTTCTGAAATCAAAACTTAGCACCATGACTAAACTTAGGAATGGTAAAGAAATTTTAGAAGGAGAAGATTGGCTACAAAATACAACTGAAAACCCAAATGTCCTTCTTGGAGATACAAATCCGGAAGGTGAAACTATAGGTCAATCAGATGAAGACTTAGGTGAAGATAAGGAACAAGAAGGAAGTGTTAAAGAATCTTCGTCCCCTAGAATAGCTCCAAATGGAGGCATCACTTTTGACAACGCGAGAACATTTTCAAAAATTTCTTAATCAACATATCGACATCCTTAATGTGGCAGTCCGTATTGATAAAGGGGAAATTAGTGATGCTCAAGCAATCTTAGAACGGGCGATTGATATGCAAACTAATCCTTTGTCTTTCATTGATCAAGAAAGTGATAAGGGTGGACCATCTAATGCGAATATGGTCACTATAGCCCAAGCCATGACCAAACAACAGGTCACCCAACCTCCTAAGCAACCTGTTACTCAACCTAAAATCACTCCCGCACAAAATAAAATTCCCTTCACTACTTCCTTCCTCCAAACAGTTGAGCAAAATGCTTTAAATAGACAAAAATCTAAAACAAAGCCAAATACAAACTTTCAACAATCTACAATACAACACAATCCAACTTCAAAACTCCATAATATCTTTCCTACCAATGTTTTACACAATAGTAACATGACATCTAATCTGCATGTTCCTCCATCCTACGCCCATAACACTTATGGCAATGCCCCACCAAATCAATATGGGGGGCAAACTAGTAGTTTGGAAGCTATGGTGAAACAATTGGCTTCACGTATGGACTAGATAGATCCCTACCATCCCTCGTATAATTATCGAGAGATTTGTAGCCAACCATTGGATCCCATAGTGGTAGCTCAACCATACCCTAAACATTTTCCTATGCCCGTCCTGCCTATCTATAAAGGAACCGAAAATCCCATAGAACATCTTCGCATGTTTAGGATAGCATGTCATGACATATCGCATAATGACTTGCTATTACTAAAAATGTTCCCCAAAAGTTTAGGTGGAATGGCGTTAGAGTGGTATTATCAATTGCCCACTCACTCCTTAAGAAACTTTGAAGAAACAACTGAGTCATTTGTTCATCAATTTAGTGCCTACATCGAGAGGCATGTAACTATTAAAGACCTATACAATTTAAAACAAGATAAAGACGAATGTTTTGCTGATTTCTTAGCAAGATGGAGACAATTGACGGGGAAAACTGCACTTTGTGCTACCCTATAGGGAAATGTTAGACATTTTCATTAACAATTTACAAGAACAACTTTCTTATGAGCTATCAACAACTACTTTGACTACCTTCGATCAAGCTATAGACTTAGCTCGAAGGGTAGAAGATGCCCTCATTAGGAGAGGCCAACTTAGAAAGAAGGATGATGAGAAAACATCTAGAAATCAATATAAAAACAAACAGGTTGTTGGTGATGGAGTCATCGACAGCAGTGAAATGTTGCTAATGTCAATGCAACAAAAACAACAGAAAAATTCATCTTGAAACCTCCCTGATAAGCCTCCTCGAGAGTTCACTAGATTAAACCAACCTTTATCAACTATTTTACCTCAACTTCTTGAAAGAGGTTTAATCCAATCGCTGACTATCCGGGAACCTGACCCAAGCATACCCGGATATAGAGCTGATTTGCACTGTGATTTTCATAGAGGTCCTGGAAATTCTACCAACGCTTGTAAGATATTGAAACATAAAATACAAGATTTGATTGACAATAATGAAATGGAAGTGCAAGCCTTCCAACCTAAACAAAACCCTCCTAATAATACCCAAAAGACTGTTCCCCAAAATCAAAATCGAATGCCAATCAAACTTTAGACATATTTCAACACCCTTTACCAAGACATGGTAAAGAGGTAGCCAATCAAATTGAACATCACAATGTTCCCCCTCCTACCCGATATGTAGGAACCATTAGCGGACAATTACCTGTTCAGGACTCTCACACATTCGACACAACCTTATCCCTGGTTACAACCAGGCTCTTACATAATTTTCAAACTTCTGATTCTAGCAATATAGAGTCAGATAGTGAGAGTGAAGTAGACACCATTCAATCGAATAGTTCTGAAAACGAATCGGATCCTATTCAACCTATCACGAGATGCTAATGTTCCGGAAGAACCATTTCCCCGGAAGAGTCACCACTCGACCTTCTTCTAATGAAGTCCTTCCTTATGAACAAGCCATAAACTCTCAACCAAGACCCTTTCAACGTCATCACTATAACATTGTAGGTATCATCAGAGTCGTCACTCGACAACAAGCTCAAAATCCCCAATAAGAACCAAACCAGAACGATGGATCAGCTCCATTTGTTCTAAAAATCCTAATAAAGGAAGTCATGCTCCTATTGTTCAAACTAAACCCCCTTACAACATTAATGAGCAATTGTCTAATACCACCGCAGAATCTCCCTTTTAGATTTATTAAGATCCTCCCCCACCCATAGGGATGAATTGATGATTATTTTGAGCCAGATGATGGTACCTCAAAACATCCAACCCGAAGCTATGGCCAATACTATCATCACGCGAGAGATTGATTGTATTGACTTTCGGGATAAAGATATCCCACAACACAGTTTACACAAGGATAATCCCTTGTATATTACGACTTTAATTGGGGATGTAGCTCATCAAACGAGTCCTGATTGATAATGGCTCATCTCTAAACATCTGCACCTTTGAATTCTACCAACGATTTGGTTTTAGAAGTGATGAAATGAAGAAGACTGATATGATTATCAAAGCCTTTAATGACGAAACACAAGAAACGTGTGGAGTCATTACCCTCCCATTGCAAGTTGGTCCTAGAACCCTTGAGACAACTGTGTTCATTGTACATTGCCCAACATCGTACAATATACTTTTGGGTCGCCCTTGGATTAATGCCATGCGAGCAGTCCCATCAACTTTACACCAATGTGTTAAGTTTGAGTTTAAAAATCGGTTGGTCACTATTCATGGTGACCCTAGACCTTTTGATATGTGTGCATTGGCGGAACCGGTTGGAGTGCAATTTTGCCCTGCTTCCGTCATCCACATATCCTAGTTCTTCTTCATCTAAAACTGTGAAATATAAACCCATCATTTCATCTATTCCTCTTCCATTAACTTCATCTTCCCATATAGATCAACCACCTGCTAAACAAATCACTGTAGAACATCAAAAAGCTCTTAAAACTACAACCAATTCTTCAAGTTCTAATCCCATAAATTCAAAACCTTCAGACACATCTATCATACCTTCCACATCTCAAAACATAGGTAATAAGCCTTCTACATCTTATGCCCTTTCTGATGATCTTTTACCAGATTTATCTACAATCTTAATATCAGAAAAAATGAATGATTTCATGCAATATTCAGACCTTTTAAATCAATTGCCGCCATCTCCTCGTACTTTGGGCCTCCCACAACCTATGGGAAGTACTTACCAAGTCGGGAGTTGCGCCTTCATGTACAAAGGATATGACTAGGGAAGAATCCCTCAGAATATCAAAACCCATCATGATGGATATGCTCGGTGCTATTTTACCAACGATTATATTAAAGCTAAACCCATGATGCTTAAAATGGGATATAAAGGGAAAGGCTTAGGACCTTTCCAAAATGGCATGAAAGAACCTTTCAAGGTAGAACCATGGCCTACCCGATGTGGTGTGGGCCTATTACCTAGTAAGGGTCAACCCTTTCCTTTTGAGGATGTTGATCATCTCATATGCTATCAAGACTATTTGGATAGACATGTTGATTTACCTCTTAAAAATCCGTCATTTTCATGCAACATGCTATCCATAGCATACCCTGAAATGATTGCTGGTTCCATGATGTCTCTGTTGAAGAGATGTTGTATAACGAGTTTTATTTTGATGGTTCTATACCAACCATAGCTCAACTTGAGGCCACCGACCCTCAGAACGAATTATCTAAATTAACTTTACAAGAGTTACAAGAGTTGGGCGTTTCACCTGCCCCACCTAATTTTGAAAGAGATCTACACATGGAGGTAGAAAATGTCCTTAAAATTAATATTGGAACTGAGGACAACCCTCGCATAATCAACATTGGAGCAGAACTAAGTCAAGAAAAACAAGAACAATACATTGTATTTCTTAAAGGGTATGAAGATGTCTTCGCTTGGACATATGAAGATATGCCAGGTCTAGACCCTTCTGTAGTCATGCACCACCTAGTGGTCCATCCGGATGCTAAACCTGTTAAACAAAAACTTAGAAAAATGCATCCCAAAGTGGCTCTGCTAGTCAAAGGGGAGTTATAAAAACTCTTGAATGTTATCTTCATACAAGCTATTGATTATGTTGAATGGATCTCCAATGTAGTTCCAGTCACCAAGAAAGAAGCCACCAAAGTTAGGGTTTGCACAGATTTCAGAGATATTAACGCTGCATGCCCTAAAGACGACTTTCCTCTTCCAAATATGGACCAAATTATTGATTTTACTTGCCGGAAGTGGGATGATGTCCTTAATGGACGGATTCTCCGGCTATAATCAGATCAGGATAGCTCCTGAAGACCAGGCTAAAACAACCTTCATTACCCCCTGGGTACCTTTTCTTTGGAAAGTGATGCCCTTTGGCCTAAAGAATGCCGGGGCAACTTATCAACGGGCTATGACCTACATCTTTCATGATATGATGCATGATATCCTACATGATTATGTAGATGATATTATAGCTCGCTCTCTTATTGAAGATCATCATTTAGACGATTTAAGAAAAGTTTTTAATCGATTACGAGAATATCTCATTCGATTAAATCCAGCAAAATGTATATTCGGAGTTAAATCCGACAAGTCATTAGGGGTTTTAGTTTCTTTACGTGGTATCGAAATTGACCCTCTCAAAATTGCGGCTATCACTGATATGCCCGCACCCACTAATATATCTGAATTACGAAGTTTACAAGGTAAACTTCAAGCTATCCGTCGCTTCATTGATAAGCTGGCGGACAAAACTGGTCCCTTTCTTAAACTCCTTAAGAAGGACGTCCCCTTTAATTGGGATACAGAATGTAGAGAAGCTTTTGAACTTCTCAAGCAATATCTCCTTAACCCTCCGGTGCTTTCACCGCCTAAATCTGATCGCCCATTTCTTTTATATATTTCAGCTTTAGATTCTGCCTTAGGAGCTATGTTAGCTCAGCTTGATGATGAAAAACGAGAACGCGCTAATTATTATATTAGCCGAACTTTCGTCGATTACTGAAACTCGCTATACGACATTAGAAAAGTTATGTATAGCGATCGTGTTTGCTACGCAAAAATTACGACATTACATGCTTAGCCAAAAACGTATGTTATTGCTAAATATGATCCTTTAAGATATCTCATGAGTCGACCTTATTTATCGGGTCGCACGACCAAGTGGGTTCTTGCTCTAAGCGAGTTTGATCTCACCTTCATAGGACAAAAGTCCGTTAAGGGTCAAATCATAGCAGATCAATTAGTCTGTCGCACCCTTAGAGTCTACTCATCCCCTCATTATTGAGTTTCTCGATGAATGCCTTCAATTAGAGGCGGACCTTGTTGAACAATGGTCCTTATACTTTGATGGAGCCCGATGCATGAGTGGGGCGAGTGCGGGTATTATTTTAATATCTCCGCAAAAACATCTTATTCCTCTGTCCTTCAAACTAACCTTTGCTTGCACCAACAATATCGCTGAGTATGAAGCCCTAATCCTTGGATTACGAGCTGCTTTAGCGCTTAAAATTAAAAACCTCTTAGTTTTTGGGGATTCCCAATTGGTTATAAACCAAATTAATGAAGTTTATCAAACCAGAGATGATAAACTTCGCCCATATAAGGCCTATGTTTTACAACTAATGGCCTTGTTTGATCAAGTTACCTTGGAAGCCATTCCTCGAACTAGCAACCGTGCAGTCGACGCCATGGCCGCCGCTACATCTCTCTTGCCCTTGGAGTTAGACGATGAATATGCCACTATCATCATTCGTCGACTCCAGGAACCCGCTTCACATAAGTCATGCTTAGAGCCTTTGGATGTGTTTCTAATCAACGAAACTACTCCTGAACCTTGGTATACAGACATATTTGATTTCCTCCAAAATGGGACTTTCCCTGCTAATTCTAATCCCAACCAGCGTCGGTTATTACGTCGACGAGCAAGTCGATTTGTAATCATTGGCAATACTTTATATAGGAGATCTTTTGAAGGTATCCTATTAAGATGTCTAAATTTAGAAGAGTCTAAATCAGCCTTAAGTGAAGCCCACGATGGATCTTGTGGAGGACACTTTAGTGGTAGCGTCATTGCTAAAAAGCTCCTTCGGATAGGATAATTTTGGCCTACCATGGAAACGGATGCACATGAATATGTGTGCCATTGCGACAAGTGTCAAAAACATGCTGACCTTGTCCATGCGCCTGCATAAGAGCTGCAGGCTATTTCTTCTCCTTGGCCCTTTTCTAAATGGGGCTTGGATATTATTGGTAAAATTAACCCTGTGTCTTCTGATGGACATAAGTTCATCATAACCGCTACTGAGTATTTCACGAAGTGGGTCGAAGCTATGCCTTTAGCTTCCTGCACTGGTTCACAAGTCTCTAAATTTATTTTTAATCAAATCATCTGCAAGTTCGGAATTCCTGCAAATCTCATCTCTGACAATGGAACTCCATTCAAAAATAAAGATGTTAAAAAATTATGTCAAAAATATAAGATTCAACATTGCTGGTCTACTCCCTATTATCCTCAGGGTAATGGTCAAGCAGAAGCTTCTAACAAAACTCTAGTCAAAATTCTCAAAAGACTAGTCAATAAAACTAGCCGTGACTGGCATATTCAATTATATCCATCCACTGCAGGCTTATCGAACTAGTGTTCGAACCCCCACGAGCACTTCACCATTTGTTTTGGTATATGGTGCCGAGCGGTTTTCCATTTGAATTAGAAGTTCCTTCTTTGGCTCTGCTACTTCAAGACACCGAAGTAGGAGATGAATATCGCGCTGGCAGACTCAGTCAGCTGGAACTCCTAGACGAAAAACGCATCAATGCTTTAGAGCATCTCCATGCATACCAAAACAAGCTTAAAAGAGCATATAATAAGAAAGTTCGTCATCGATCCTTTGAGATTGGCGATCTTGTTCTAAAAGAAAATCAAAAAAATACAAATGCAACCAACGAACCGAAAGGTAAATTTGAGCCCAACCGGCTTGGACCATACATCATTATTGCAAAATTTGAATCAGGAGCATATAAATTATCTACCTTAGATGGTAAAGAACTTAAAGAACCCATGAATATTTTACATCTCAAACGTTATTATGCATAAATTTGATTATTTCATCCATGTATATATTTGTTCAAAATCATTCAAAAACCCTCAAAAACATTCATAAAATCTTCAAAATTTTTTATCGCATTTATTTTGTAAAGTTTCTTTTGCTTTAAAACAAAAATCAACATAAAAATCCAAAAACAGCTATATGCTTGACTCTTTTGAAACCAAAACAATATACAGAATAAAGAGAGAGTCAACATTCTCAAAACTTTCTCAAAATCATTATTTTCTTACAATTACTGCAGTTATATGTTTCAACTTATTTTGGATAAAACTAGCATTTATTTGGCATCCCTCACTTGCACACTCACATAATAAATATCTTGATTTTATCTGGCATGATTACTAATCTCTCTTATATCAAAGTTCACAAAAATCAATTAAATAAAGTTTGAGCATAGAGAATTGATCTTGGTATTTACTTAAACCAAGCACATCTTTTCACAATAAAATGATTATATTTGTAATTTCCATGTTTTGCTACATAGTAGAACTGATTTCTTGAGTGAAAAGTTTCCCCTGCTATCCTATCATGCACATGGTCTAGAATCTTTGAGAATTGGCAAAAGGACAAGCTCACCCCTACCTAGAATAAAAATCCCTTGCTCTACAGCTAATCCGAGCAAGTATCCCTAGCAAAGAAAAAGAGAAGAAAAATTCAAGAAAGAAGAGAAAAGAAAAATGTTATTTCAGCAATGTTCCAAGTATTCTCAAGCAAAAGAAATACAAAAAGAAAAATAAGCAAAGTTCAAAAGAAAGCAAGAAAAGCAATAAAATCCCTTTCCCTACCCTTTGAAAAGAAAAGAAGGGTTGATGAGCTTGAATCCCTGGAATTCTCAATTATTCGAAAACTGTGAGGTAAGCCCCATAACAGGTGGTTTGTGCCCAACCTGCTTGGCCTTGGGTAACTCCTAGCGTGGCGATATGTCTGTCACATTAGCGACCTTCTTTTGTATAGACCTATGTCTGCTTATGGATTAGCTAGCTCTTGATAATCCGATCTACATAGTAGCTTAGTATGGTTATATGCATCTACATCATGGTTAATGAACACTTAGTTGGTTTATTCAAATCACTTGTATCATAGTATCTTGCTCAAAACTGGTAACTGAACCATACAATTGCACACACATTTGTATTTGAGAGATTTTGTCTATCATTATGATAAATCAAGATTGACAATGAATTCACTTATGCACATGGGATTCCTTATAAATCTAATTTTTTTCAAAATACTTTGAAATATTATTTTTGCAACTTGTTTGGAATAATCAAGTACAATTATTTACCACAAAGACAACTATAGAAGAAATAAAAAATTTCAATTAAAACATATCATATATATCTTATTGACTTTCGCGACGATGGTATAATTCCAAAACCAAAATTGGAGTCTTATGCTTAGCGCAAGTCCTCATTTTCATCTTTTCTGTTCATTAAAAATCAACCATGCAATAAAACTATTTTCTTTGATCTTCGCGATGATGGTATAAGTCTATACCTACATATTCTATACCTAGCGAAAACCATTGTAACAATATTTTCTCCAATTTATCAAAATTCATAAAAACCATATGACTTCATTCTATTACACAAATTATGCTTTTCAAAAGCAAACACATTTTTATTATTTCATATCATTATTTCAACCTTTGCATTTTGCAATGATGGTATAATTCTTAAGGAAATATTCAACAATTTTATCACACTTAGGAATTTATGCCTAGCAAAAATTATTTTACAATATTTCATGCATAATATTTTTATGGAAATCTGAAAGCAAACCATCATCATCATCATTTGCATCATCACAACAAAGTCTTAAGACAGTCTCTTAAGCACTCTTTTCTTTTAACAATATTTCTATCCTGGGACTAGCTTGACGACCGAGTGAGCAGCGACTCCATGAAATGGTCTATAATAGCGACAATGTCCTTTGAAATTATTGTTAGAAATCTCTTTTATTTTATCACATTTTATTACAACCAATCAATTTGTTACATCAGATTATTTCATTTAAAATATTTATAGCATGACATCCAAGTTATAATATTTTCCAAAATGACATAATTACATGAATCATCAATACAATCATTACATCAATCAACTCAATCAATCAATCAAACATAAAAAGCATCATAAGCATCACATAAGACAAGTCATATGATCAAAAATATCTCATCTATATATATCAACAGAATATATACATCATCAAAACTAGATTGGTATGCCACAATGCAGTACCTCGGCATACTCAATCCTCTATCAATACAAGTATAATACAATCTCAGTGGCAGTATCCCGCCCTCTAGCCTCGAGAGCCTCTAGAGCTCTCGGCCTCATCTCCTCCCCCGCCCTGCGGAGGACGAGGTGGTCCCATCGCAGTATGTGTGGTACTACGAGTCCTCGTCATCGACCGGGATGAGCTCCTCGTCGACCCCCGTCCCGATAGGATCCGCTATGGCGGTGGCAGCTGTACTCTCCGGCCCTCTCGGCACCGCCCGGTAGTATAGTGCTCGATAGAATGCGGTCCGAGAAACCGACCGCAGATGGCTCCCGAGTGCTTACCCCTCCGCCTCGTGCCCCGAGACGAGCATTATCGTCTCGTAGGCTGCGACACCTCGGCCTAGTCGTTGTGCGTGCTGCATCCCGTAACGTCTCGCACCCGAGATCGCGGACGATCTCTCTCTGCCCGGAGAGTAGCCATCTCGCTACTCTCTCCAATGTCCACACCCTTGCCCTTATCGGGCGATGGTGGCCTCCGTGGAGATGGGGGTCTCGCCTCCCTCCTCTCCCTCTCCCTCCGTCGCGGCCTCTCCCGTGCCTCGTGGCCTCCTCTCGCTCTTCTCTCGTCGTGACCCCGGCTGCCTCTACCGTCGCTCGGCGTCGCCTCCCTATCCGACGCACAACCGCGTGGATCGGTCCCCGTGCCCTCGTCATCCGAGGAGGGCGGATGCTCGCGTACCGGGCATCGTAGCCATCGGCTACTCTCGCGTCGTCCCCATCCACCGGGCCGGATGGGGGCATCGTCTACGTCCCGGCTCCGGAAGCGCCGCATGTCCGGAGCCCCGCTAACCGTGGTGTTATCCCGGACGATCCGGGAAAACTCGTAATCCCCGAGAGATGGGATCCCCTGCTGTAGACCGAACTGTCGCAAAACTCGGTCATAGCGGTGGAGTTCCACCTCTCCCCTCTC
The DNA here is from genome assembly GCA_028583015.1 of Wollemia nobilis. Lineage (NCBI taxonomy): Eukaryota > Viridiplantae > Streptophyta > Pinopsida > Araucariales > Araucariaceae > Wollemia > Wollemia nobilis. Next base: position 619,182 of record JAQPPZ010002742.1, on the reverse strand, counting down.
CATCCGTAGACAGCAGACTCGCCTGATGCGAGCCAGCTCCTGTGTGTCCTCTGCCCACCCTGGATGCTGCCTCCACGGCCTCCAGGTGATCTGGTCTGGGACCAAGTCATCCAGTAGTCTCCGGGACACCGGCAGGTCGATCCGTTGCTGTGCCCCTCTTCGGAGCCACCAGTAGAAGACTCGGGGCCTCTCCCCATCAACCCTTGTCAGTGGAAGCCCTACCGGCCTCCGCACCGCAATGTGCTCCCAGCACCAAACCTGTAGGAGCGATGTCATAACCAGACATCGGCCGCCCTTGTATACGACCCCATGCAGGATCCTATACAATCGGCATAGAACAAAGCTGCCCCAAGCAAATCCGTAGCCATGGTCGCGCATGTCGCAGATCACATCCGCCAAGCATCCATGGTACCCTGCAGCCCGCTCCGGTGGCACGACGAGAAGTCCACCAACCACCCCCGCCAAAACTCGTGTCAGTGTAGATGCCCCAGGCATCTGGCGAAGTGCCTCGATGTTCACTCCGCCCTTCTCCAGGGCGAAGCTCGGGTCACCGCAGAGTCGTCCCATCGCGTGGCCCTGATTGGCCGCAGGTGTGATCATCCTCCCTTGTATGGGGATTCTAAGAATCCTCCATACATCCTCTAGTGTGGGAGTCATCTCCCTGTCGGTAATCGGAAACATGAAGAGCCCGGTACCACCTCTCTCGCTAGGGCCGTCGGTAGCCCCATGTCCGTAGATACTTGTGGCATCTCTCGCCACATGTAGTAAGCCGGCTCTGTGACAGTCGATCTCGCTCCGCTCGTGTCGGAGCGGCCAAGTCATCTCTTAATCCTCCATATTTCCACTCCCTGCTCTTTAGTAATCCTCTCTGCAAGCATAAACATCAAAACAACAAACAATCATTAATAACAATTTAGCAATCAATAATGCAACTTAAAGATCAAAATTTTGCAATTGATGATATTGCCCACTATTGGCCGATATCGTCCGAAATTTGAGCAAAATCGTCTCCGATTTCGCGTGTCGAAATCGTCTCTAATTTGACGAAATCGTCCCTTTTTCGCCGATTTCGCCCTTGGGCGAAATTGACGAACTTGAGACGATTTCGTCGAACTAGGGACGATTTCGTCCGGACGACGCCGATGGCCAAAAACAGCCGCGATGCTCAAAATTCACCTAAAAATCCATCTAAAAAGCATGTAAAATCAAATTAAATCAATTCTAGATCAGTTTAAACCCTTACTCGTAGACCGCGGCGGACCTCTGCAGATCTGTGCGCTGTCTCTACCATTTTTGCTCCCGAGCTCTAAAAACAGTAAAATGAACAGTAACAAATGAATTAGGGTTTTACCCTATTTTTCTTAATTTTATTCAACAAATAATTTTTGTTTTTTCGCGTTTTTACCTCAAACGTTCGATTTGGGTAAAAACATGGAGGGGGCACCATAGTAAGTTGTCGTACGATTCGACCAAGAATCGTCACCTAAAAATGGGAATAATTTTTTTTTTGCTTTCTCGTAGATCGAGAAGAACTCATCTTTAACGCATTTTCTTCGAAAAATTCGCTAAAGAGGGGGCAAAATGTAGCACCCTAAAATTGGCGCAGTAAAATTGGAATAATTACATTCACCTTAGTAAATAAATTTAAATTCAAATTTAACCTCCCAAACCGCCCGTTAATCGCCGAGAAACCCGTTTCCTCCTTTTTCGCGCCATTTTTAGCAGTTGTTTTGACCGTTTGACGATATCGTCTCCGATCAGACGATATCGCCCTAGATTTGACGATTTCGTCTGGACTAGAACGTCTAGACGATTTCTTTGCAAAACGAATTTGCATAGTTGGAATCCGTTCCAACGGGTCTCCAATCCGGGCAGAGCGTGTCTGCGCCGTTGGGACCCCTTCCCCGTTGGAGATCTCCCAAATTGGGATGATCTCCAACCTCCCAACAACTATCCTATGCCTATTTAACTCTAAGACTTTTCCCTCCCCAACCCCCGGCTGAATTTTTATGCAAATTGAACCCTTATGCTCTAAAACATCGTAATTCATATTTTGCATTAGTCCTATAGTCATTTCATTGCAGGTACACCATTGGTTTTCAGCCGAAGCCAGTACCTATCGCAGCCGACGAACCTGTCAAGATCGGAGGCGATCTCGTCAAATTCGGGACGATCTCGTATTGATGCGAGACGATTTCGATCGTAGCGCACATCGAGGCAATCAGTGCACGGAGTTTGTTCTTCTGTCTCTTTTCTCTGTCATTTTATGTTGTAAATTAGATTGTTTATTCAGTTTTTATATTATATTGCATTTGGAGTTCACCCATTTTGTCTAGTTTACAGATTAAGATCATATTCTGCTATCTAAACACAATTATTTGCATTTACTTCTTTCTTGTATATTGTTCAACACTCATATTACTTGTTTTACATAATTTGCCCCTCGTTTGCAAAATAGAATTTCTCGTATTTCGCATCTCGTTTGTCGTTTTGCGAGTCTCGATGAATTCGTCCGACGAATTTGTCGATTTCGGACGATCTTGTCGGTTCGGACGATTTTATCAAATTGAAGGCGATTCTGTTGAATTGCGGACGATCCGAACTACTTCAAGCTTCGAAACTCCATCGGACTTTCGGATCGGGTAATCTTCATTGGCCTCCTGCAAATTCTCTGTTTCTGTTTTCCTTTCTGTTTGTTGTATGCATTTAAATTGCATTTTCATGTAGTTTAAGTTAGAATCATTCGGCCAAACCTAGGCGTGGAAACTGCCGTCAAATGTTTCCTGGTGAACCCACCATCCGTCGAAAAATCACCAAAATGCACCTCCCTTGAGAGGCGGGACCTTCGCAAAGTCCTCTCGTCCGAGGTACCGCACCATCCTTTTCCCATCCTCCTTCCGGGCGCGGATCCAATAGCCTGAAGGTAGGGGTGCGAAAAATTTGGAGCGATACACTTCCAACATACTAGGTGGTAGTTATTTAGGCTCAATGAAGACCTGTTGATTTTTAGTTAAGATGGCTGACAAGTCTGAAGGTATCCTTTCATCATGGATAATACACAACTACATATGGTAAAATCTACCACAACTTTTCTATGATCCTTTTTAATCAGTCTATGCGTCTGATGGGATGTTATAATCTTGGAATTGCTAGCTTTCACTCCTTGAATGGTGTGGGCTCTATTATTAACAATGAACTGCATCCAAAGTTTTGAAAAGTTCAAAGACACTACTCCTTATGTTCATAGCTAAGGGTAACGTAATACAATATCAACTCCATCCAATGTGACTACATAAAGATCATTCTTTAGTGATAGTCACCTATGAATACATGAGCATTTTGACAACTCTTACTACAAGTCATGATATCCCCATTAACAAATTTTACTTAGACTTGATCATGACTATAGATGAAACAATCTGCTCTTTTGGCAATATTGGGGTCAATAATTTTTTTTTGTATTGAGGCTGAAAAAGTTATACTGGTGGATGGTGTTAGGTCAAGAAGGTGTGACCGAGACATCAATTTTGGCCATTAATGGATGATTTGAGAAAGATGTGTTTGACAAGTGATCGAGATTGGTTTTATAAGGTAGGGTTTTATGGGGTTGCTTAGATATCAACCATTAATTGTGACCATTCCTATCAATCAGTAAAAGGGAGTTGGCAAAGAAATGTGGTATTGTAGAGAGCATTTGGCGATGGGTGGAGAGCATTAGAGCATGATGGGGTATCGCATATGAGTATTATTGGAAGATCGAGTCATTGTCATTGAGACACTCTAGCGATGGTGTTGATTGCAAGTTAGTACTGCCATACACTTTAGGGGTGAAGTTCCATTAGAATATGCTTGGTATCGTAAGTGATATGGTGGAGAGTGATGCACGTTTTGGATAGGCACCAACGTTGATGTAGACATATAGAAAGTTGCATGACACAATGATCAGGGTTGAGTTGTAGTTTGTTGATATAGTTGTGGGCATGAGAGCATATAGCTGTGATGAGACTAGTGATCTTGCCATATCAGGAACATAACCTAATAGGGGAGGATGTGCCATACACCTTGAGGTGGTGAACATATATGAAGGAGTAGGTGAAGAGACCATATGAAGGTAATGAGCTATATTATTGTAGTGGGTTTGATTGCTTGGTGCCCTAGCATATCACTTGGCATATGTGGCAAGGAGGACCAGTGTGGGCAGAGGATGTAGCGGAGTTATTTCAAGTCCAATGAGGCAGATGGATTGTTGGTTTCTATTTGAGCCAAGTTGAGTTATTTCCATTTTCATGGGTGTTGCACTAGTTTGGATTGTGGAAGGGAGTGCCTAATCCACCAATGATGATTTGGAGGGTCAAGGAGGATCACAGGATGCAGCTATGAGTGGACCCCTTGGATATTGCATTCGATGAGGATATGATCATACTGGATGTAAATGATGCAGGTACGACACTAGAGTACAATGTGTGCTGGGTAACCCAATAGTGGGAGCCTAGCGTAGGAGTGGTTGATGGTACGAGTGATGTAGGAGCAATAACAACTAGCATATTAGAGTGGGTTGCAAGTGAGATTGAGGCCGCAACTGGTGGCTCAGAGACAGGAGGATGTAGTCCAGAGATTGTGATGGATGTTAATGGCGATGATGATGATGATGAGTCAAAGTTGTTACTTAGGTAACATGTGCAACAACGTATGGACATTGAGGCAGTCCTGTCTAGGATGATAATGTGGGATGTAATAGAGATGCCAGTGGAGGGGGTGTCAGTACCAAATGTTTAGGGAACATATGTTGATGTCATAATTTAGTTGCAAGATATGTTGGAGGCTATGGATGAGGTAGATATGTTGAGAGGTAGGGTGCGACATGTAGAGGGATGGATGGCCGATAGAGAGGCTACTTGGACCTTGAAATGATTGGGGATAGTAGGGAAGAGAGATGCAGCTCTGGTGGATAGGTAGAGGCTATAGCAGGAGCTAGATGCAATTGTGTTATATAGGACAAGGTTACAATAAGAGAGGGATGATCTCGAGGGATGGGTGTTTGTCCTAATGACCACATTGGACAAGACTCAAGCAAAGAGATGTAGCGAGAGTGGCTCTTGAGAGGGTCACATTAGAGGTGCAGAGTGAGAGGGATTCAATGATTGCAACGAGAAATGTTATGAGAGCAAAGAGAGATAGGCTCCAAGAGGAGGTTAAGCAGCTTAGGGCACAAGGTGATGTGACTAATCTACAAGTAGAGATTGATGATCTTCAACGATCTAGGGATAGTTTTGAGATGCTCTATTTTTAAGAGAGGAATAAAGTGTTAGTGTTGGAGGTAAATATGGGGAGATGGGGTATATTGATTCCCTCATATTCAAAGTCTTAGTCTTTATCACAACAGAGCCGAAGGAGTACACAATTAGTAGCTCCAGCAATGCCTCGAGCGATGGAGCCTACAATATCATAGGTAGGGGGAGCAGCCCCAACATAGGATGTTGGGAGGTCATAGAGGAGTGGGGATGAGCATTCAGGAGTGTAGAAGGGGAGTGGGAAGACTCCCAGTGGTTAGCAGGGATGATATTATTTTTGTTGTGGCGAGTGTGCCACCATGTTTGTATTTTGTAAGAGTTGTGTATGAGATATATGTGATGATGTACAACATGACGTATGATGTAGCCTATGGGCAATTTTGATTATGTACATATCATTTTGATATATGATGATATATATGATTGGTGTTTATGATGTTGCTTTGATGATTTGATGTGTAGGTATTGTGTGTGATGTATGTTTGTAGAGATTTGATACATGTGATTATGGATTGATGTGATTTGATTTTGATAGATGGTATATGAGATGTAGCATGTTGTTGTTATTTGTTAATGTTTAGGAATGAAAATATATGCATGTGAAAAATTCATCATATGTACACTTGATATGTGCTTATCTTGTCGCACTTTTGGATGTATGCATTTAAAATGAAACCATCACCAGTGGTTTGGAGTAATTACTGACACACTTAATAGTCACACCAACATATTAACCTTGTTGAGCAAGGAGGTGCAAGAAGTTTGTCATTGTTGTCAACACAGGCAGCTAGATCTAATGATGCAGTGGCCAGACAGTTCAGGAGTCATTCAGATGCAGAAGACAGAAAAAATTCGAAGAAAAAGACAAGTTAGAAAACTGTCGCGATATTGCGACATGTTTTCTATCGCGATTTCGCGACAAGTCGGAGGAGAGAGAAGGCGCAGCCGAAAATGTCGCGATGTCGCGACAAGTCGGAGGAGAGAGAAGGCGCAATCGAAAATGTCGCGATTTCTCGACAAGTCGGAGGAGAGAGAAGGCGCAGTCGAAAATGTCGTGATGTCGCGACAAGTCGGAGGAGAGAGAAGGCGCAGTCGAAAATGTCGTGATTTCGCGACAAGTCGGAGGAAAGAGAAGGTGCAAGGCAAAATGTCGTGATTTCGCGACAAGTCGGAGGAAAGAGAAGGCGCAAGGCAAACTGTCGCAATTTCGCGACATGTTGGAGGCCAAGAAGCTAAGTCAAGAAACTGTAGCGATTTTGCTACATGTTGTTGTTTCGCTGGCCGAAGAAAGGAAAAAGCGTTAAGTGAAAAGTTGTAGCTATTTCGCTACATGTCGAAATTTCACTGGCTGAAGCAAGGAGAAAACGTTGAGTTGAAAAGCTGTAGCGATTTCGCTACAAGTCAAAAGCGCACAAAGCAAAGGTGTAGCGATTTCGCTACGGGTCAAAATTGCACAAAACAAAGGTGTAGCGATTTCGCTACGAGTTGAAAAAGCACAACAAGAAGGTGTAGCGATTTCGCTACGAGTTGAAAAAGCACAACACGAAGGTGTAGCGATTTCGCTACCGCATGAAGCAAGAATTGTACGGATGTCGAAAGCGTCGCGATTTCGCGACAAAGATGAGGATGACGTCAGCAAAATTGAAAGTGTCGCAATTTCGCGACAGGGTGAAAGAAAAGCTTCTGGAAGCCGAAAGCGTCGCGATTTCGAGACAAAACCGAGGATGACGTCAGCAGAACTGAAAATGTCGCGATTTCGCGACAAGGTGAAAGAAAAGCCGCTGGAAGCCGGAAGCGTCGCGATTTCGTGACAAGAATGAGGATGACATAAGCAAGAGTTCGAAGTGTCGCGATTTCGCGACAAGAACGATGGCAAAGCTACCAAAGGCCAAAATGGTCACGATTTCGTGACAGCAAGGATATGAAGGCGTACGGCTACAAATACGTCGCGATATCGCGACATGTTTGTGTTTCGCGGCAACAGTTACAAAAAGGTAACAGAGGTGGCAGTAGCGGTTGAGGCCGACAAAGTTGAATCGAGGCCGACGATTTTTAGGGTTTTGAAGCCGACATTTTTTAGGGTTTTTCAGCGGACGTCTTTAGGGTTTGCAGCCGACAATCACCAGGTTTTAGCAGCCAAAAAATTCTAGGGTTTGAAGCCAACAATATTTAGGGTTTTAAGCCGACATTCATTAGGGTTTGAAGCCGATATTCATAAGGGTTTGAAGCCGACAATCATTAGGGTTTTAAGCCGACACTCTCTAGGGTTTGAAGCCAATATTCATAAGGGTTTGACAATCGACGCTCCTTAGGGTTTAAGCCGACTACAGTCTCAATATTGTTTTTGAAGATTTCTTCTATAAAAGGAGGGACTAATTCAATATGGAGGGTGAGGTGTGCGAAGATAAGGTGTGTATGCGAGATTTGCAGTGCGTAGAGAGTGAGTAGTTTCGATTTGAGCTAAGGCTGAAGCGATATATCTTTAGTGACGAAGTGAAGAGTGCATATCAAATCTTCGAGAATTAAGAGCGCGATGTGCAGAGGGTGTGTTTCAAGTCCAAAGTAATAATGCACAGACTGCAGAAGTGATCGATCTTCTGATTGCAGCAGAGAGTGCGAAGAAGTACAGAGAAGCGGTCGGATAGTGCGAATCGTGTTGCGCAGACAAGCAAAATGTAGAAAAATAGCAGATCGTGAGAAATGAGGTGAAAGTTTTATTCGGTAATCTTTATTATTGTCTTCCAAGTTGTAGCTTGGCACAAGGGGTTGGTGCCTCTTTCCAAGGAGGTGCTTGGTAAATTAGGAGTCGGTGCTCCATTCTCACTTGAAACAAATAAAGCAAAGGGGTTGGTGCTCCTTCCAGTTGGTGCTGGTAAAAGATATTGTAAAGTTGTAGCTTTGCATTGGTTGGATTTGGATGGTAGTCCAAGCAGTCATTTTGAGGAGTAGCCACATTGGTGAACCTCGTTAAATTATTGTGTTGTGTGTCATGCTTTCTTACTGCATTTTTGATATTTCTTTTATTAGTTTAAACTGTTGCTGGATTTAAAACTATATGTTTTAGAATTTTTAAAGATCACACTAATTCACCCCCCCCCTCAGTGTCACTGTGATTACAACAAACCTAACATGAGACAAGCAAACATGCAATGTGTATGATGAATGCAAAAACTAACAAATAGACGTAGGTAGTTGATGCAAATGATGATTTGAGTATGTGCTAAATGGCTATGCATATGTATTCTAATGATGTATTGCTTGTGTAGTGTACTAAGGATGTGAGGAGAACACTAATATTTGATGAAAATAGTTGTGATGTTGTTTGTTCCTTCTTCCAAGTGATTTTGGATGCTAGAAGAATTTATAGAAAGTCAAACATCATAGTTTGAGAAATCAAACTCGTCTATTTTCCAATCAATATTTTACAGAACTCTTGACTATCCTGACTAATATTAAGTCTATCGTGGACCAGTGTGTGTGAAGTGATGTTTATTTATCCATTTTGAGTGAGGTTGGACTAACCAATTGTAAACTTAGCCAGTATAAACTAGCTCATTCACAAGTATGTAGTGGTCTATACAAAAGAAGGTTGCTAATGTGACAAACATGTCATCACTTGTAAGGCGTACTCCACTGCCAGATAAGCATTTATAGCCCTGATGGAGGTTATCTCCATAATCCATCAACGTTGCTCCACTGCCAACTAGGCATCTATAGCCTCAGTGGAAACATATAACATACCTTAGGATACCAAGGATTCAAGTTGTTTGGTAGTGCTCTTTTTGTTCTTTGCTCATTTGAGGCTTGTAGTACTCTTTTCTTTTGTTTTTTTTGCAACTTGTCCTTGGTTGTATCCATAGGCTTGGATCATGCAAATGATAGGATGAGAATATGAAACCATTTTCTTTATGGTAAGGCTACTCAAGGTGTTGTCCTCCCTATGCTCAAAATTTTTGCTTAATGTTTGATATGTGATTGGTCCATGAAAGAACTCAAGTTAGCTAGGGGAAGGCTTGAAGTGCTTTAGAACTTGATGACGTTCAACAAAGGTTGATTGGATCAACTAAAAATGGTTAAATAACAAAAAATATTTATATTTACCAAGCCATCGAAGAATAAGATTGGACATCACTATAGTTGTGCTAACGAGTGTATGTTTATCTCCTCGTGTAGTGTATGCAAAATGATGGGTGCATATGTACAAGCAAATAAACATGATAGCAGAATAAAAAGTAATGTAGTATATGATGAGTGGACATGACAAATGCATATTAATGTGAATGAATGTATGCGACCGATATGTCATTGAGTAAGTAAACCAAATGCAATGGGTTAACATGCATGCATGCGTCCAAAAGTTTAACATAGTCAACTTATTAGGAGGATTCCTTAGATATGTGTATGAATGCAACGAATGAATTGAATGCCAATGTTTGGTGGTATCAATGAATGAATAAGGCATGAAAAGTGCAAATGTCTATGAGAATAGCATCTAGAGAAAAAAGAAAGTAGAAGGGAAGGAGAAGAGGGATGAGGAATAAAGAATAAGGGAGAAATTGAGAAAGAGAGAGGAGAAAGGGAACCAACCAAAGGTATGTGGTCGTTGATGCGTGACAATACAACATTGATAGGTAATCAAAGAAGCAAAAAAAAAAGAAAGAGAAAAAATAAGAATTTAAGAAGGGAGGAATGATAAGAGGAAAGGGAAGGATAGAATCAATCCAATGTATGTAGCCACTCGTGCATGACCATACAACATGGATGAGAATGAGATAGAGGGGATGAAGAAAGCAAAAGAGAAATGATGGATGGTAGAAGAATATAGAAGGAAAAATGGAATTGGATTATTGAATTTGTGAGTCACTTATGTTAAGTGGTTGAATAAAGAATTGAAAGTGAATGAATGAAATGGAGCATTGTCGTTGAATGTGTTTTTGTTATTTTTGTTTTTGTATTTTTGTTGTTTTAGATATAGAATTTACAAGAATGTGAGAGCCTTAGTTGATGGAATCAGACATAGAATGCATGGAGATGTATTATGTTGAGGGGTTTGGGTTCCTTTATTCCTTCCAGATTAGCAAGTCGGTAAGCTCCTGAACCATAGGTGTGTTTGATAATGTATGGGCCCAACCAGTTTGGGATGAATTTATCACGCAAGTGGCATGGTTGATTCGGGTTCTATTGGTTTTCCTTTAGCACAAGGTCTCCAATTTAAAATTCACATTGATGAACTTTGTTATTGTATGCACGCTTGACACAATCTTGGTAAATGCAAAGATCTCTATAGCATTTATCCGACGCTCATCAAGAAGTGTGAGCTAGTATAAACGATCTTGGAAAGAAGTGTCGTGATTGATGAATTCTTGTAATGATATTCTCAAAGAGGGAATTCCAAATCTAGGGGCATAAAGGCCTCAGTGTCGTGGACAAGTAAAAATGGAGTTGCCCTAGTGGGTGTTCTGATACTTATTTTTTATGTCCAAAATTCTAAAGGCATCTGGTTGTGGAAATCACGATGAGATTCGACGACCATTTTGCAAAGGATGGTGCAAATGGTTTTGTTAGTTGCTTCAGCTTGGACATTGCCTTGAGGATAATAAGGAGAGAAACTGTGTTGGATGTTATTTTTTTCACATAATGCATGAACATCCTTATTTTTGAAGGGTGTGTCATTATCTGAAATAATTTGAGAAGAAATTTCAAAATGACATATGAGGTGTTGCATGATGAACTCAACAATTTTGGGCCTAGTCATTTGGATAAGAAGGATGGAATCCACCCATTTTGTGAAGTATTCTATGGTAGTGATAATGAATTTGTGTTTACCTGATGAAACAAGAGTGATTTTACCTATAAGATCTAGGTCTCATTGGGAAAATGGCCACATTGATTGAATGGGCTACAATGCTTGAGACAATAAGTGGGTTAAGTTGGCATGTTATTGTCATTCGAAATATTTCTTAACATAGGTGCAACGATCACGTTCCATGGTGGGAAAATAATAACCCATGCACAAAATGCGCTTAGTGATGGCCATTCCACTAAAGTGACCATCACATGTACCGTTGTGGCCTGTAGAGATGACATGATTAGCCTCATGTGGCTCTAAGCAACTAAGGAGAATTTTGTCATAGCTAAGTTTGTAGAGTATGTCCTCTAGTAGGGTGTATCTATTAGCTTTCTATTTGAAGGTGCATTTGTTAGTATTAGGTAAATATATGGGAAGGATACCCAACTTTATGTATTCCTTGATTTGAGAAAACCAAGGTTCAAGAGGCTTTGCTTGGAAAAAATTGACATCTACATTGTCAGAGGGTGTCTTTAGAGATATGGAAGACTTGTGGAAGGTGTGTACATATACATGGGTTATCTTATTGTGTGGGTTATGTAGAATGAGGGAGCTGAGAGAGGTCATAGTGTCTATGAACTAGTTTGTTGACCTTGGAGAAGCTTATATGTCATACTACTTGAATTGGGACAATAATTGTTCTGTGATTTGTCTGTATTGTTTGAGAAGGGGGCATGAACATTAACAAATTCTATTTACTTGGTTGACAATTAAAATAGAATCGCCAAAGATTTGTAGTCGCATGATGCACATCGCACGGGTAATTTTGAGGCCAAGGATAAGAGCTTCATATTTAACATTCTTGTTTATGCGGGGGAAGTCTAGTTTAAATAAAAATGGGAGTGAAGCCCCCTGTGGTATGAAGAAGACTATTCTGGCACTTCCCTCTTGTTCGCATTTAGAACCATCAAAGAAGAGTGTAAAGTTAGCGTTGGTTTTAGGTTCTACTTATTGTTCGACTTTGGTAGTATTGAATACTGAGTCATCAGGAAGCTCAATAAACAACAATTTGTTATCATTGAGGGGAGCTTCGATGAGCTGGTCTACGATGACCTAACCCTTAATAAAATTTTGATTGATGAATTCTACGTCAAATTCCATTAAGAGCATGATCCATTTGGTAGTTCTGCTATTTTGGTAGGACTTATCATCATGAATCGTAAGGGGTTTTCAAGAGCAATGACATAAGTGGTATGGTTTAGCATGTAATGACAAAGTTTTTTGGTGGTAAAAACTACCATAAAACATAACTTCTCAATGTATTCGTAGCATGTTTCATAGATAAGGTTTTGATGATATAATATATAGCCTGCACTCAGTTGGCTTTGTTCTTTTGATCCAACATGGTATCCAAAGAAAAATTGGTGGTTGATATGTACAGATGAAAAGGGAATCCTAGTCATGACAGGGATAAAACTAGGGGAGAAGTGAGATAGGTCTTAATAGCTACAAAAGCATCTTGGCATTCTTGATCCCATTCAAATACAACCCCTTTTTGCAGTAGATGATTAAACAACTTACATTTGTCTGATAGGTGGGAAATAAAGCGATGAGTCACTTGGATCTTATCATGCAAGTTGTTATTTGGGGTTTGTAGGAGGTGGTATTTCTATAATAGCCTTTACATTTTGGGGGTCTACTTCAATGTCTCATTGAGAAACAATGAAAAGTATAATTTTTCCTGAGGTTACACCAAAGACACACTCCTTCAGATTCAACTAGTCGTTATGCTTGAGGAGACAATAAAAAACTTGGCACAAAACATCAATGTGTTGATGGCACTCTTTGGATTTTACCAGTAAGTCATCCATATAGTATTCCACAATCTTATGCATGTAATCATGGAAAATATAGGTCATGGCGCGTTGGTAAGTTTCACCTATGTTTTTAAGGCCAAATGACATGATCTTATAGCAAAACATCTCCCAAGGAGTGGTTATGGATGTTAAATGTTGATCGTTAGGGTTAACCCGGTTTTGGTTGTAACCTTAAAATCCATCCATGAGGGATAACATTTTATGAAATTCGATGAAATCAATTAGTGTGTCGATGTTTGGCAAGGGGAAATTGTCCCTGGGGCATGCCTTATTTAGATTGTGAAAGTCAATACAAACACAAATTCCCCCCTTGGGTTTTCCAACAAGTACCATATTGGATATTCATTCAAGATAATCAATTGGTTGAATGAAGCCAACATCGAGGAGTTTTTGTAACTTGTATTTGACCATTAAAGCAATAGTAGGGTTTATTTTTCTAAGCTTTTGCTTATCTGAATTTGTGTTGTTGTCAAGCATAAGGTTGCGTACCATAAGTGAGGGGTCAAGGCTAGACATATCGATGTATAAATGAGCGAAAACAATCTCATACTGGTTAAGAATTTTAGTGAAGTTGACATGCTTGTTAGGATATAGACTTTGTAATATGGTTACTCTCCCACAAGGCTCTCCTCTTCCAGCCACCCATCTTGATACCACTATTGCTCAACCCATTGAGTTAGTACAATCGATGCGCCCCACCCCAACTCAGTTTGTTCCTGTGATAATAATCCACTCTTCTCCATCTCCTCCAATGCAAATTTCCTCTGATCAACCTATCATACATGGTCCATTTTCTAGCCATCCCCTGATCTTCTTCTTGTAACAAATCCACCACGCTCTCTATATATGAATCACTTGCCACCACACCACCCAACTTCTCAACATAGAAGTAACACCCTTTCTACTAACTCACCTCCCCTTCTTCCTACACCACATAAAACTTCACCCACTCAACCACCCTTTCTTGCCATCTTTGGCCCTCACCCTCTACCTACTGCAATTCCCTCTATGAATACTTCACAATTCCCCATGCTACTCATCCCTTATCACCGACTCTGGGCCAACATCAATCATGGGAGTGTCATGCTACCCAACTTGATGTGCAACTCACAACACCCACTCTATTTATTGCTCCTAAGATGATCCACCTCACTTTATCGTCACAAGTTCACAACCATCATTATCCTCTTTACCACATATAAGCTAAGAAGACCAAGGGAGCCACCAAGGAACACCCCATGTTTCAATTTTGATGACCAATATTTCTGAGGGAGTACATTTTACATAACACACGTATCTCCCCCTACTATCCATAAACTAGAGATTTTGGTTGCCCCCATGACACCCCACTAACTATAGGTGTAGTCATCCCCATCGGTCCACCCATGAATCATGTAAATTTTGTTTATGGGGTTATAGATACTGCATCTGAGAAACCTGCACCCCAAGAGCCTTGTTGGCATTTTTGCCACATTGAAATTTTGTTGTAAATTTGCCAGTAAAACTTACAAATGCTTTTTGAGTGTTTTCACACATTGAACATTGTTTTTTGAAAATTTTCTAAATATCTGATGGGTGTAATTTCGGGTGCAATTCAAGTAAAATACTTTTTCGTTCCCCGAAATGCTTTTTTCCCGAAATGGCTATTTCGCTCTTCGAAATGCCTTTTCGCTCCAAAGTGTAATGAACATTCTTTCTTTTGGGCATTTCGTTGGTGAAACTATTCTACCGGCAGTTTTGTTCTCATTAATTCTCAAAGAAATCAAGTTTCCAAGATTGGCCCCACTTATGGCAGTAGAAGATTTTCCCAGATGAAGTCGGAAGAAAAGGACAAATATTGGGGTAAAATTTCATTTCACATAGGATAAAAGTATTAAGTGCACATTCCAAGTGAAAGCTCATTTCAGACGTAACTTGGCGAATTGAAGATAAAGGCCCATTTCGGGTGAAATTTCATGTTTTCAATGAAAATCTTCTTTGAAAAAGGATTAAGATTGATAAAGTTAATTCCTGTGGCAATATTATCACCAAAACTGCTAGGTGCTCTTGATTCCAGTGCAATATTGTTCATTTTCGAGGCACCGACCACTTCGTGGGTATGCATTTCCAAGGCGCCACCATAGAGATTGAAATCAGATCGTTGATTCCTGCTGAAGCTTGATATGCCATGTGATAAAATTAGTAGATATTTTATTTGGCATTTGCTCATTGGTTCATTGTTGTTGCCGAGGAGAGAGTTGCTGCTATTGGTGTCTGGATGGCCGACACCTTGCCTCCACATGTATTTAATGAAAGAGGCGAAAACCTCTATAAATACTAATCAAATTTCCATTGTAAAGGAGGAGAGACATTTTGCAGAAAAACTTATCAAGTTCTCTGCGTAAATAAGAGATATTTGGCTTCTGATTTTGCAAGCGACTTTATGTGTGATTTCCTTCTATTTTATGCATTTCTCTTTTATGCTTGTATTTCTTATCTGCTATTGAAATTTAAATTCTGCATCTGAGTTTGAATATTGCTGGTGAGGAAGTGAGTTTTGGAATGCAATCCTGGAGGTTATCTGTGCAAGGTTGTAAGTAAATTTTGTTGCTCTCTTTTATTATATGCTATTTATATGCTTGAGTGGAATTCCTACTATTAATATTTCCCCAATCCTACACCTTCGGCCTATGGCCATATTTCCCTTTCTTTCCGTTATTTCCAGTTTCTTTCCCGCAACTCTAGTCTTCAACAATGTAGGATTTAGTAAGGGAACCAACCCTCTCTGGAGATCGGTCTGAAGGAATTTTCTCTTTCCCTCGGCCTTTCAATGTTGGCCGAGTCTAGGGCGCACAAGTGATAATATCTTGTACTTAGGCAGATTTGTGACCAATAGTTTTTGGCATGGTGGGACCTTGAAAGTTTCACTTTCAATAGTATTGAGGTTTGATGTTCACCTTCATGTTGTAAAGTTAGAACATTTGGTGACTCAGCACTACCGAGAAGCCTCTGAACGTGGAGATAGTGAAAGTTATACTTCATGATCACAAGATCGAAGGCTAAAAATTCTGAAAACCCCATTGAGTTTTTTGAACTCGACATCCAAAAATTAGGTGAAAACCCTAGGTTGGTCACCCCACCACTTACGTCATTCGCAACATCCTCACAAATAGTTGGTGTGTTTTCTGTTTCTTCAAGTCTAGTTAGTACTGCTACTAGTGTTCCACCTCCTCAACCACACACACTAGTCCAAATGGCCCAAAATCCTCCACCAAGGCAGTTCTCAGCATGGAATAGTTCGGGAGCCTTGAATTTACAAGCACAAAATCCCGTCCCTCAAGCTGCTTTGAAAGCTTTGCCGACCTATGATGGTATCGGTAAAACTGCATATGAGCATATCCAAGATGTAGCTTCTTTGGCGACCATCCATGACATAATAGATGAAGATGTGATGATAAAATTGCTGGTATTGTCACTAAGAGGAAAAATACTGTATTGGTACCGATCGTTGCAACCAGGCACTATTACATTATGGGATCAGTTAGGGGAGTTATTAATCAAGAACTTTCATGAACAAGTCGATCCATTTTCCTTGTTGCACCAATTTAACACGATTCAGAGGCATCCACAGGAGGAGATAGCAGATTTCAATGTCAGATTCACCAGAACCTGGCAGAGAGTTCCTGAAGGTCTTCGTCCCAATCATGAGCAAGCTGCATTCTATTATCTCAGAGCTTTTAACATAGATATTGGCTTGGCTATCCAGTAGTCCAATGTGATTACATTCCTATAGTTGTTCGAACAAGTGTAGAAGGTAGAAGCAGACTTGATTGCAATAGGTAGGCTTCCCCCAAAGGTAATAATACCCATCCTACCTGATCTTCCACAATATTTGTATTCGAGTTCATTTTCATAGCCTATGTCTTCCATGTATCCTGTTCCATCATGGAGCTCAAGTGCACCTCAAATCGCACCCATTCCAGTTCCCCAGCTCCCTGCTCCAACTATTCAGTAATTACCCGCACCCATTTCATTCTCGACATTACCTGCACCACCAACACCTCTACCTTTATCGACACCTCCTACCCCCTCAAATCTTGATCCTTACATGACACTTTTGCAAGAGGTGAAATCCGCTAATTCAGCTATAAGAGCAATGGGCAATAAAATCACAGTTATTGAAAGAAAGCAAGCCGAGAGAGCTTTCCAACCCAGGATATTTCAACCTCCGCCAATCACTAGGGAACAAGCGGCTTCAACAAGCAAGGCACCTGAGAGGAACCCAACTGTATTGATGAATGAGGAAGTTGGCCCCGTAGATAGAACATACTGGTGCTCTACATGTAATGATCCACATGGTGAGGAGACTTGTATGGTTCATTTGAACTATGTGCAAACACTAGCTGCAAGCTCTTCTGGAGGTCAGGTTAACATGATTACTGAAATGGATCACAACTTCATGGTTCCATCCGAAGAACAAGTCTCAGTTCTCACAAGAGCTGGGAAGAAGCCAGTCATAGTAGATCTAGCTGAGATGGAACCATTAAGGGTACCTACTGACCCAAAGATGCAAAATGAGAAGAAACAAGTACAAGTGAAAGCTCCCACTTCAACACCAAATCCAGATTCACCTATTCTGTTAAAAGATATTTTGCCACCATGAGCGAAGGAAAGATTGCAAGAAAAAGCCTCGACTTCACAGGCAAGAGCTGAAACAGAGGAACAAGCCAGAGAAAAGCTCAAGTACCCATATTTGACTAAAAGACAGAGGGTAGAAGCCACACAACAATATCGGAGCAAATATGAGGCCACTAATGAAAATAAGGAGTCTGGTACATCCGCATACAACATTGTTGAGGAGTTGAAGAAGATTCCTGCTAAGGTTAGTCTTTATGATGCATTACAATTACCTGGGCAAGTCGATCTGTTACAAGAATCATTGAAGTCTATGAAAGATAATGGGAAGAGTCCTACCCAGACAATTTTTTCTCAAACATTAACTACTTCAGCCATTGGAAAGAATAGACCACCCCCTTTCTATTTGTCACTCAGGATGGAGGGTTGGATAGTGCACAACTGCATGATTGATTCTGGTGCTGCGACAACTGTCATGCCAAAGGTAGTTTGTGAAGTCATGGGTATGGAGTATACAAGGAGTAGCCCTGGAGTCTTGCAGTTGGATGGGACACCTATGAAAATAGTAGGTGTGATCAAGGATATTCCCATTGTCCTCCATAGTATGCCACAAATCATGGTCATCCAGGAAGTGGTAGTAGTTGACCTGGAACCATACTTTAGCATGTGCCTCTCGAGGGAGTTCACGGCTAAGCTGGGAGGATATATTTCCTTAGACTACTCACATTTGGAGATACCATTCAAGGGAAAGAAGATTCACATTCATAATGAGAAGCCCTCACCTTTTCATATTGAGAAGTTGGAGGAAGAAGAAAGTTCCCAAGGAGCGGTTAACATGATGACCGAGGAGTTAGGAGAAGTTGATTTAATGGAAGAAGCGTTGGGTGAGCTTCACCTCGAGGATGAGTTTTCACTCATGGACTTCAATGCGATGGTTGGAATGGACATTGGCTGCTATACTATCACAAAGCCAGAGCAGATTGAAGAGAAGGTTCCTGATTCTCCCGATCCTGTTGCAGATCAATTATGGAGAATGTATTTTGATGGCGCCAGATGCAAGAATGGTGTAGGAGCTGGCGTTGTGTTGATCTCTCTCGAAGGGTTGCAAAATACCTATTCTTATAGGCTAACTTGGGGTTGCACAAATAATGCAGTTGAATATGAGGCATTATGCCTTGGATTGAAGAAAGCTAAGAAGTTGGGTATTAAACAACTGCAGATTTTTGGTGACTCTAAACTCATTATTAATCAGATCACTAATAAGTGTGTGTCAAAGCAACACTACTTGAAGGCCTACCGCAATAGAGTTTGGGACTTGTTTGAATATTTCACTACTTTAAATGTTCAAGCGATTTCGAGAGAGCTAAATAAACATGCAGATATTTTGGCCTCTCTTGGTGCTAACTACTCTCCTATTGAGCAAGTAGTTAGAAAGCCTAAGATAGTTAGGGTAATTTATAGACCCTTAGTTCCTGACAAAAATCTCTATTGGCAAGTGTTTGACAATGATGAGCAGATAGTTAACTTCTTGCTTAAAGAAACTGCAAGTGTTGATGATAGAGTCCTTGCTGAAGAAGAGAGAGAAGGGATGATTCAACTAAAAAATAATCACATCCCTAGGGGACTGATTACACTTGAAAGTCTGTTCGACCAAAGTGATCGGGCTGAGAAGCACAGGATTAAAATTGATGCGAAGGATTATAAAGAGTTGCATTTGGAGCCTGAGAAAATCATCAAGGTTGGAATAGATGGCACCCCAGAAGAACTGGAAGATATCAAGAAATTGTGTTTCGAGTATCCAGATATTGTTGCTTGGAGCTACCATGATTTGAGGGGTTATGATAAGAATGTGATCCAACATACTATAGAACTGCAGGAAGGGGTAAAACCTTTTTATCAAAAATAACGACCTATCAATCCCAAGATTGAAGTCCTCATGAAAGCAGAGTTGTTGAAGATGTTGGAGGCCAAGATAATCTATCCAATCAAGCACTCAACATGGGTGGCTAACCTGGTCCCAGTACAAAAAAATAATGGAGACATTCGGTTGTGTGTTGACTTTCACAATCTAAACCAGGCATCTTTAAAGGACCATTACCCTCTACCTCAGATCGATCAAATCCTTCATGTAGTAGCTGGCGCCCAGAGATTCTCATTGCTTGATGGTTTCTCTGGGTATAATCAAATTTGGGTGAAAGACGAGGATCAATATAAAATAACATTCACCACCAAGTGGGGTACTTTCGCCTACCAGCGGATGCCATTTGGACTTTCAAATGCTGGTGCCACTTTTCAGAGGGCTATGGACATTGCTTTCGGTGAGTTATTGAATAGGATTATTGTGATCTATCTTGATGATATGACTATGTTTTCGCATCATAGAGAAGACCACATTGCTCATTTGAGGTAGGTGTTTGAGAAGTGTCATGAGTTTGGGATCTCGATTAATCCTAAGAAGTCAATATTTTTTGTTAAATAAGGGAAGTTGTTGGGCCATGTGATCTTGCAAGAAGGATTGGCAATCGATCCTGCAAGAGCTGAAGCCCTCCTAAGGTTACCATTGCTGACCAATAAAAAATATTTGCAATATTTCTTTGGCCAAATCAATTTCATTTGTAAGTTTATTGTTGATTTCGCTCAAGTGGTGAAACCCATGACTGAGCTTTTGAAGAAAGGTGTTGAGTTTAAATGGATTGAAACAAGAAGGCAAGCTTTCAAGGAAATCAAGGAGAGGATTACTCAGGCTCCAATATTGATTAATCCTGATTATTCTAAAGATTTCATTCTCTATGCGGTAGGTGAACAAGAGAGTTATGTTGTAGTTTTGACACAATCGCAAGAGGATGGAGGTGAGAAGCCAATTGCTTTTTTGAGTCAGGTTATTTCTCCTCATCAAGAGAAATATAATTTTATTGAAAAATAAGTATATGCAATAATGAAAGCATTGAAGAAATTTTGACACTTTGTTTCTCAAAGCAAAATGGTTGTGCATGTCATACACCCTGATGTAAGAAATTTTATTCTCCAAGGAGAATTAGGAGATAAGAGAGCAGGTTGGGTCTCAAAAATTCAAGAATATGATGTGGAGATCCGACCAACCAAGCTAGTTCGTGGGAGAGCTCTATGTCAGGAGCTAGCCAAAAGTGCAACTTTCGAGTCATTAGATATGTTGCATGAGGATAGTCTGGGCGAGAACATTTGTGCAAACCATACCGCCAACAATATTGATTGGACCAAAGAGCTAATTGATTATTTTACCTCAGGCATATGTCCATCTCACCTTGATGCTTCACAACGTCGGAGATTCAGGTTGCAAGCTCTCAAATATACTTTGTTGCCCAAGGGGTTATTTTACAAAAATATTGATGGAATTCTTCTCAGGTGTGTGAGGGACTCTAAAAAAGAAAATATTTTAGAAGAA
This sequence comes from Wollemia nobilis, assembly GCA_028583015.1. NCBI lineage: Eukaryota > Viridiplantae > Streptophyta > Pinopsida > Araucariales > Araucariaceae > Wollemia > Wollemia nobilis. The sequence goes on along the minus strand of JAQPPZ010002742.1, from coordinate 598,191 downwards.
TTTCATTCTGGACTATCGGGTGGTCATTATGCAGGAAGGCCCATGGCCTTAAAAATCATCCGAGCAGGCTATTTTTGGCCTACCTTGTTTGTTGATGCTCACAAATTAAGTACTCATTGCGACAGTTGTCAGCGATATGTTGGTAGAATCAGAAAAGGAGCATTACCTCTTCGCCCGATTCAAGTAGAAGCACCATTCCAGCAATGGGGCCTAGACTTTATCGGGGTCATTGATCCTAACTTGTCTATCGGCCACAAGTATATCTTGACTGCGACTGATTACTTCACTAGATGGACTGAAGCTATTCCAACCAAGAAAGTGGATCAAGTCACGGTCATCACTTTCCTCGAGGGGTTGATCACTCGCTTTGGTGTCCCGGATGCAATCATAATAGATAATGGAACTCCTTTCATAGGCACCAAAATTAGTGAATTTATGGGTAAGTATGGAATTTATTTGAAAACTTCATCTAATTACTATCCATAGGGGAACGACCTGGCTGAGTCTACAAACAAGAACCTGCTCAAAATTTTGAAGAGGACCCTTGGCGACAATAAGCGGAGTTGGCACTTGCTTTTGAACCAAGCATTATGGGTTGATCGCATCTCGGTGAAAAAATCTATCAAGACGTCCCCTTATTCCTTGGTATATGGTAAAGAAGCGGTTTTGCCTATCCATATTGAATTACCGACCCTCCAAACTTGGCATTTGATTAATGATGAGGATGATGAGTCTGACCCTATGAACATGAGGTTAGCTCAACTTTTATAGTTGGAGGAAGAAAGGGAGAAATCGTACCAAGCCTTCATAGAGCATGTTGAGATGACGAAGAAGTGGTTCGGTAAAAAGGTTTCTGAAAGGACCTTTAAGGTTGGCGACCTTGTATTGAAGTGGAATGAAAAGAAGTCAAAGCCCGACAAACATCACAAGTTCGAGGTAATATGGGAAGGTCCATTTCAGATCATAGGTGCCAATCAAATTAATTCTTTTTATTTGCAAGATATGGATGGTAATGCACTATCAATTCCAGTTAATGGTCTTCATTTGAAGGCCTATTATCAGTGAAAATAGAGATTATGGATGTAAATATGTACATATTTTCATTTTATGTCATTTCTTTCTGGTTCTGATTAGAAAAAAAAAATTTTGAAAAAGTGGTCAAAGCCCGGGACTTCCCAAGAGGTCACCCATCCGAGTGCTACTCTAGGAAGGTTATGCTTAACTAGGTAGTTCTTAAAAACAATTAAAACCAGAAAATCAAATTGGATGATGTGTTTTGAGGATCCAAAATTCTGGAGGTGTAAAAAAAAAAAAAAAAAAAAAGGCTTCCATTTTTTGGCCCTTTTTATGCATGCCATGGCCTTACCTTGGAACCCCTTTTTTTTTTTTTTCTTTTTTCCTCCTTCCTAAAAAAAAAATCCAAATTTGAAATTTCGAATTTCAAATTTCCCTCCACCATTTTCCCGCCCAAACCTCTTCCATCCCTCCTCTTGCTTTTTCTTAAAAATCTTCCGAAATACCCTTTTTCGAAATACCTATTTGGAACCGAAAATCCTTTCCAAAAAAAAAAAAAAAAAAAAACTTTCTTCCACCCTGCTTCCCAAAACCTTTTGGACCCAAAAATCTGTTTTGCCCCAAAAAACCATTTATAAAAAAAAAAATTCCTCCTTCCCAAATTTTTCCCGAAAACCCTTTCCATTCGAAATTGTTTTTCCCTTCCCTTTTCCCTCTCCACTCTGCTTTTCTTTATAAAAAAAAAAAAAACCCACATGCATTCAAACCCTTCCCCCTTCTTTTTCTCCACAAACCTCCATTTCCATACTGCACTTCCCGTAATTTTCACATATTTCCATTTCTCACCCCATGTCCTTCTCTTTGCCCACTCATCACACTTTCCAATAAAAAAAAAATCATCATTGGAATGCATGCGGTGCTCATAAAATTAGCAAGATTTCCAATGGATATGCATGAAAATTTATAAAAGGAGGCCAACTCTTCGTTTTGAATCAAAGCATTTGTAGAGTTCTTGTGTAGAAGTCTTGCAAATTTCTTTTGCTCTAGGGTTTGTCGTTCTTCGCTGCATATTCAAAGAAAGCTGAAGATGGGGAAGAAAGCCATAGAAGCCAAGAAGGTGAAGGTGCAAAAAAGGCCTAAAATTGAAAAGAAGCAGCGAAAATCTCGAGAAGAGGAGGATGAAGATGTAGAATTAAAACCCTATGATGATCGCTTGATGCATATCAATGATTGCAATATCACCAACAAAGGTGTGGAAAAATTGCGTTTGGATGTCGAGTTTGCTGCACAAAATATGTCTGCTGAAAGTCCCCGTACTATAGCATTTCATTCCCATATTTTCTGGTACCTGTGTACACCCGTGCACCCATGTCCCGAGCTGATTTGGGCCATCGTGCAATGTTATAATACTGGTACAAGAACTGTCCAAAATGCCCATGGAGAAGAGTTGTTCAGTATTTCGGCTAGTTCCATACGGGATGCATTTGCTTGTGGAGCGCAACCTCCATCTTATGCCACATATAAAAAGCTCAATTTTAAAGAAGAGGAAGAGAGGTATCAATCCACTATTCACATGCGGCAGTTCATGGAGAGCCAATTATTGAAGACACCACGATTTGGAGAGTTGCCAAAACTGCTAGCGCCATTAAAGAATTTCAAGAGCCCAGATTTGTATTCAATGATAGCATGGCTGACGGGACTATCTTCAGATTCCATAGTGCACAAGTGGCAAGCATCATTGGTGCAATGCATTTCACAAGTAGGGTTTTATGCTCCAACCGCCATGACAACAACTCCAAACCCGATTTTCTTTGATTGGGCAGATTTCTTGGAATGGAGGATACACTCACAATTGCAAAAGGTACAAAGTGGAGAAGATATTACTTTCAGGCATTGTTCCCTTTTGGCATGGTATTTTTTCTATCATATGCACTCTCATTTTGCCTTCATAGCAATAAATAAGATAGATGAAGCAGGAAAAGCATTGCCAGTATACTCATGGACTCAAAGTTTGTCAAAGAAGGAGTCCTATTATAATTTCAACAGGATATTTTTAGGACCCGCCTTGGAGTTAATTTATGGAGTATGCAACAGAGTGCCTCGGGCCATGCAAGCAGAAGTGGTTGATCAGAAAAGAGGTGATGTCTTTTTACTGACACAAGGCGTGGTGGTTAGAATGTTTGGTTTTATTGGTAAACCTTTTCTGCTGCCATATTTTACAACTGAACACCTTTTTGCCTTGGAAGTAGCCCGACAAAGTGATTTCATAAATGATACCTATGGGTTAGGCAAGGGAAAGAAGAATACATGTGCTATGCCTTTCAAGTTTGGTGATATAACGGTTACTCAGAGTGGGTAGAATGAATTAATTGCTGAGATGCTCTATGACCATGGATTGGTTGAGCTTCCTCAATGATGGAAGTATGATCCTTTGGGTATTTTTGCCAGTCACATCAAGGCCAAGACTTTTCATTGTTGCCCTAGAGAAGACATCGTACAACAAAGGAATAATCTCGAAGGACATGACCTTGAATGGCATGTGGAGAAGATGATGTCACTTCCTCCTTGGCATGATTTTTATGAGATGGAGGTCGAATATGATCCAGAAAATCATCCAGAGCAAGTTCCTCCTCTAGGTCTGTTTGAACAAATGAAGGTAAAATTGCCTGATTGGTCTGATGAGAAGATTGCCAACTGGTGGATCATGAGGATTCACCGAAATAAGCCCAAGGTAAATTATCCATTGGTTATGGATGATGCATTTTCAATTATCTATGATGAACAATATGAAAAGTACCAGCCCCTCTCCCTTGCTGATTTAGTGCCTAGAAGTATTAGCAGTCCAGATAGAGAAGAAGATATAATGAGACAAGAGGAGGCATCAAAAGAAGAGAGGATAACTATTGAAGATGAAGAAGAAGAGCAATTTCTGCTAGAGGAGCAACTCCCACAAAAGAAGAGAAGTGCAACTATGAGAGTCCCTTTCCCTAACATAGTGAAGAAACCCAGGAGTGGAGCCCTTTCTGCGTTGAGCACCAAATCGCTTCCTTCACCAACAATTGAGCCAATTGTTTCTTCGGATATATCTTCTTTGGCTCAGTTGGGACAATCAGTTCCAATGGTGATAACAGTAAATCTAAATGTGGAGAAGGCAAGATCGAAAGGAGAGGACAATATTGTGGCACAACAACATTCACCATCGGCTCAAATGATGTTAGAGCCCACAGGTATGCATTTTCTTTCTTCTTCTCTTTCTAACAAGCATTTGGTGACCACTATCTTTTCATCTGTAGTTCCCATGTCTACTTCACCTCCAGTTATTGCATCCACCTCTTCCATTCCCACTTCTGTCCCACAGTCATAGGTCACCAGTGCTTCCCTAGTTTCACCCATTTCATCCTTTTCTCTTTCCTTTAGTTCATTCGCATCCACCCCAAATCCATTTGCCCTTCCATTACCCTCTGTTTCATCTTCCATGCCTTCTCATCCTGTTACTTCTATAACCACGCAAGCCCCTCTTCGAGTAAGCATGGCTGAAGCACCCTCCACTTCCATCCCTATGGTTGAATCAAATCCTCAACAAGCCCTTTTCCTGTCCTCCCCAATTTTTGCAGTACAGGAGCCACTAGCTTCTGAGATGGAGTTGCTACCTAAGCACCCGATAGCAGAAAAAATCAGTAGGGCACGACAAAGTTCATCAAGATGGTTGAAGAATCGCAAGAGAAAGGATGCGCTAGCCATGGCAAAACCAATGAAGAAAGTAACTTTTGATCCAACGACAATGGAGATGCACACAGTGACAATGGTTCCTCAGGTTCAGAAACCTCAAGGAGAAATGGCGCCCACTGACTATTCCTACCAAGTAGTCATCGAGGACCTCACAAAGATGGATCCAACAGAGCAAATGGGCACCATACAAGTGGCATCAAGTTCAATTTACCTACAAGTTGAGCATTATAAGGATTGTTTCATCCAGGCTGAAGCAAAGATCAAGGAGCTAGAGGAGGCCTTGGTAGCACAAAAGGCCAAACTGGATACTGCACAGTCTGAATCTCAACAATGGCAGCAATAGGCAATGCGTTTGGAGGGTGAAATCATGGAGATCAAATAGGCAGCTACTCAGTTCTAGATAGTAGAGCAAGAAGCACAATTGAAGATCCAAGCCTTGTAGGACCAGCTCTAGAACTTGCAGAATCAGTTGGCGGTAAAAGCAATGCAATCTGTGACCCTCACCAAGGATAAGATTAAAGAAACTCATAGTCAGTTGTTGAATGATTGTAGGAAGATGGCAACCAAGGCTACATTAGTTCTCATGTTCCTTCAGGAAGTACAGGCAATTGTTTCATATGGCGGGCCTATAGTGGACAACATAGAGCAAGATTTAGAGCCAAAGTTGGAAATGGCCATGAAGATCCAATCAATGACTCAAATGGATCTTCGGTTTCATCCAATGAGTGAAATAGCCCATGATTGGGCAAGTGCCAAGATCACCTTGCGTAGTTTTTTCTCCAAGATGGAACTACTTAAAGAAGCCCGTAAGCTGCAAGAAACATTTGAGCATGAGAGGCACATTTCCTTGGTTCACTTTGAAACCATCGCAGCTAATGGTTTCCCTAGCTTTGTTGATGATCAAGGGAATATTCTGGCAAAGAAAGACCTGGATGCATTATGGGTTGTTTTCATGGATGATACCTCAGATATTGATAACTTGGAGGAGCCCATCACTGAAGAGCATGTACTATCATTGATGAGAAAGTTCATTCGCATTGAGTCTGGATTACTGGAGCTCAGCCAAAGGGCTAAATATATTGATCTAGAAAAGGTTGAGACTTTTCGATATCTTGTGGATACACTCAAAGTTCGTGAGGCAATTACTATAGATGCATGGGCTGATGCAGTTGTAGTGTATGAATCCATAGCGACACATCTCAAAAATTAGGACAAAGCTGGTACAAGTAGCCGACCATCAGATGCAACTGATAGTGGGGACTCTGTGCCCAATGAATAAAGGCCTGGAATCGATTGAATTCAGGTGAGCTGAATACCCCGCGAGCCACCAAAAATATTGGCATTTTTGCCACATTGAAATTTTGTTGTAAACTTTGTTTGAAATTTTCCAGTAAAACTTACAAATGCTTTTTGAGTGTTTTCACACATTGAACAATTTTTTGAAAATTTTCTAAATATCTGATGGGTGTAATTTCGGGTGCAATTCAAGTAAAATACTTTTTCGTTCCCCAAAATGCTTTTTTCCCGAAATGGCTATTTCGCTCTCCGAAATGCCTTTTCGCTCCAAAGTGTAATGAACATTCTTTCTTTTGGGCATTTCATTGGTGAAACTATTCTACCGATAGTTTTGTTCTCATTAATTCTCAAAGAAATCAAGTTTCCAAGATTGGCCCCACTTATGGCAGTAGAAGATTTTCCTAGAAGAAGTCGAAAGAAAAGGACAAATATTGGGGTAAAATTTCATTTCACACAGGATAAAAGTATTAAGTGCACATTCCAAGCGAAAGCTCGTTTCAGACGTAACTTGGCGAATTGAAGATAAAGGCCCATTTTGAGTGAAATTTCATGTTTTCAATGAAAATCTTCTTTGAAAAAGGATTAAGATTGATAAAGTTAATTCCTGTGGCAATATTATCTCCAAAACTGCCAGGTGCTCTTGATTCCAGTGCAATATTGTTCATTTTTGAGGCACCGACCACTTCGTGGGTATGCATTTCCAAGGCGCCACCATAGAGATTGAAATCAGATCGTTGATTCCTGCTGAAGCCTGATATGCCATGTGATAAAATCAGTAGATATTTTCTTTGGCATTTGCTCATTGGTTCATTGTTGTTGCCGAGGAGAGAGTTGCTGCTATTGGTGCTTGAGTGGCCGACACCTTGCCTCCACATGTATTTAATGAAAGAGGTGAAAACCTCTATAAATACTAATCAAATTTCCATTGTAAAGGAGGAGAGACATTTTGCAGAAAAACTTATCAAGTTCTCTGCGTAAATAAGAGATATTTGGCTTCTGATTTTGCAAGCGACTTTATGTGTGATTTCCTTCTATTTTATGCATTTCTCTTTTATGCTCGTATTTCTTATCTGCTATTGAAATTTAAATTCTGCATCTGAGTTTGAATATTGTTGGTGAGGAAGTGAGTTTTGGAATGCAATCCTGGAGGTTATCTGTGCAAGGTTGTAAGTAAATTCTGTTGCTCTCTTTTATTATATGCTATTTATATGCTTGAGTGGAATTCCTGCTGTTAATCTTTCCCCAATCCTACACCTTCGGCCTGTGGCCATATTTCCCTTTCTTTCCATTATTTCCAGTTTCTTTCCCGCAACTCTAGTCTTCAACAGTGTAGGATTTAGTAAGGGAACCAACCCTCTCTAGAGATCGGTCCGAAGGAATTTTCTCTTTCCCTCGGCCTTTCAATGTTGGCCGAGTCTAGGGCGCACAAGTGATAATATCTTGTACTTAGGCAGATTTGTGACCAACAAGCCTAAAGCTCAATTTTGTAAAAATTTCAATTGTCTATCCAATCCTTCCTTTACCATATGCTATTTCCAATTCTTTAACTAGCATGGGTTTGGCCTAGGGCGATATGAACAGGGACTTAGAACCCTTATTAACCCCCCATATCAACAACCATGAGATAGATTTGGTCTTGGCTTCCCTTTCACACACACATATATCCTCATATAGGAACTTAATGACCTCACTCTTGATCCTCTAACTGATGACCTTGATGAGCACTTGCAACTAGAATATGATGCTCTTAGCGAGAGTTCCTCTCCACACTCCATGGTGGATATTCCTTCCACATTTTTTATGCACCCTCAAATGACATATCTTCCGCTAATACCTTCGTATATAGAGAGAGTGGTGGATTTGTTATAAGAAGAAGATTAGGCAGTGGCTATAAAATGGGCCATGGTAGGATATGTTGATTAGAGGAAATTTACATTGGAGGAGATGGAGAAGAGTGGGTTGTTGTTGCAGGAATAGATTGATTTGGAGCGGGGTGCATTAGTTGTACTAACTCAATGGGTTGAGCAATAGTAGTATTAAGATGGATGGTTGGAAGAGGGGAGCCTTGTGGGAGAGCAACCATATTATAAAATCAAAATGGATTGTCATTTGCAGGAATATGATGCACCTATCCTTCATGAAGATATTTCAAACAATGATGAATTGTTGAAGGAACACATTGCATATCATGAATTCATGGTTTCCCTAGGAGAAGGTTGTATTATATTTCACCTTTTATTACATGGCATAAGATGGGTAGTGTCTTGATACCTACTTGAATAGGTAGAACAATAGTAACCACAATAGAGCAAATAACACCATTGAATTCCTGTAAGTTGAGGGTTGAGGTGGCTAGATGGCTAAAGGGAAGATTTAGGTGTTGGATGGTGACAATATAAATGATGTTGATGGAGGAACCTATGTCGATTAGGATATGCTTAAACATTATTTCATCAACACATGCCATTATGTGCATAGGGGAATCGACCTCTACCCCTTTGAGGGTTGTCATATCATGATCGTAAAAAATAATTTAAGGATGCATGCATGTTAGCACACCACCGATAAAATTGGTAAAAGCATTATGGTCATGGGTTTCCAAATCTATAGACCTTAAAATATTATTTAGAGCCTCGCGATGAGGCTGCAATTCTTGAAAAAGTTCATAGATGGATAACTTGCCTGGTGCAGTGTGTAGTTGATGTGTGAGGCTACTTTGTATGGTGATGATGTTGCTAGGTACAAAAGGAGGAGGACCTTGCATAGGAGGTGTCATAGAAGAAATTGGTACATTGGGAGTGTTTTATGGTAAATTAGGTTGCAAGGTGTAGCGTTGGTTTCATGTGGTAACATTAATAATACCCACAAAGTTTTGCTGAGATGGGACATGATTGACATGGTTGATATATTGGGATGGGGGTTGCAGTGTCAAAGCACCAACTTGGTTTGGTTGTATCCCATGTTTAGGCAAAGGGTTCCTATAGATACACAAGTTTTGATTGGGCGAAGCCAATGGGTTATCAACTTGAATGGATCCTCGATCGAGGTCTTGAACTAGATGCTGAAACTAACAATAATTGTTAATGTCATGGCCCCTCTACCTATGATATTCACAAAAAATGTTCTTGTTATACCATTTTGGCTTGGGCTGATTGGGATCGTTTGTCCTGACTTCAGATAGAGAAATGTGTCCTACATCATATAATTTTTAAAAAATATTGGGTAATGGCTTAGAGAGGGGTCAAATTACAAGGTGGACATGACAGACGTTGTTGATAATTGAGAGGTTGATTAGGTGGGGGAGGAGGAGGCATAATTCCAAGTTGAGGGTACTCTTGTTTTTGTAGATGATTGTATTGTTGTTGTAGAGAAGGTGTCACACTCAACACGACTTAATTTGTTTGAGGTAGCTTCAAAGGATTGGGGTTTGGGGTACCCTTGTAGAATCTAGTATTGGTAGGATATTTAGTTTGACTTTGCCTTCCTAGATTTTGATATCTTCAATTACCTTGGCTTGAGTGATGGCCTCTTCAAAGGAGTGGTGTTGTATTTGCAGTGTTGTAGATATGTGATTGACACAATTCTTTGCAAATATCTTTACCAACTCCATGGGAGGGATTTAAAATGTCAAGTATCTAATGACCCCACATCATCTAGAAACATAGTCTTTAACAGAATCATCATCAAATTGTTGCAAGATATAGATATTAGGTAGTGATATTTTATTTTTGATGTTGATAAAAAAATGTTCCTGAAATAAGTTAGCCAATTGCTCAAATATGAATAAGCTATGTTGGGGAAGGTTATTAAACCAATCTAGAGATTGGCCCCTAAGAGATAGGAGGAAAGTGTGGAGCATGAGGGGGTTACTACCATTAATCTGTTGGAAAGCATACTGATAATTGTGTAAGTGCTTCTTAGGATCCTCCTTACCTCTAAACTTCTTGAATTTGGGTATTTTATATTAGTATAGATAGGGATGCATGGATACTAAGGGATTGATAGGGTTGTAGGTTGGTTTTTGTGGCCCATAACTGCTGGTTCACAACTCTAGATTCTTAAGTTGCTTACTCATGATTTAGATCTCATAAGAGGGTACTTGTGGTATATGGGTAGGATAAAATGGTGTCTCCATGATTGTTTGTTCAGGATAATAGTCGTAGGGGTAATTGTAGTGGTGTGGTGGTGGGGGTGGATTATATTTGGGAGGGGCTTGGGCATGATGGGGTGCATGATTTATTTGAATAGAAGTCGATGGTGGAAGAGGTGATGAAGAAGTAGGATGAAAAATATAAGAGAAAGAAAGGGAAAATTATTGTTGTTTTTGAGTGACCCATTGATTTGGTTGGGTCGTTGGAGGTTGATTTGGATTTATGAGAATCTGTTGGTCCATAAGATGATGAGTTTAAAATGGTAATTGCTAGTGCCTCGGATTTGGCATTTGTTGATTAGCTTGGGTTGGCACTTGAGCATGATCCTGGTTTGGGTCCAAGACATACCCTTGGTGAAGTGGGTGAGGGTGCCCTTGGTTTGACATTTGATCATGTACGAATGACCATTCATAAGGTAATGGTGGTGGAGGATGGAAAGAGGGAGTCGTAGGTATGGTTGAAGTCCATATTGGTGGGGAAGCAAAGAATTTACCTTGCTTCAAAGTAAGAGGAGGATTGTTTCTTAGAGCCCTAGGAGTGATATGGGAAGTGAAGGAGCTAACTTGAGAATGGATAGGATGGTGATAATGAGAATATTGTGGTGGAAGTTGTTGACGAGATGAATGGATGGGAGGAGTTTGAAGACAGGGAGGAATTTGAGGATTGAAAGGAATTTGAAGGTAATAAGAAGAGGGTAGATAAGGAGGAGGTGGGGGAATGGTGAAGGAAGTAGGAGGAAAAGAAGTTGGATAGCCCAAATAATAGGTGGTGTGTGTGCCCACATGATATAGATGTGGTTGAGAAGTGTTTGGAGGAGTGATATTAAGAAGGTTGGATTGTATAGAGGAATTATATGGATAATATGTTGTGAGTGGAATAGAAGAATTATACTAGGAAGAGGATCCTATTTATTGATTGAATAAGAGATTGAAATCCATGATTTTAGAGGAAGATGGGTTTTGAGGAGGAAGCAAGATTGGAAGAAGAAGACCCCTGAATATTAGGAGGTATGGGTGTGGCAGATACCATGGCAAAAGTTTGGAATGTAGCTTTAGAATCCATTTGAACTTGAGAGAGAATGGAATCTTCAGTAGCTAAGAGTAGATGGGAAGAAGGGAGTAAAAATGGGTGTGTAGAATGGGATGGAGGGGAATGATGTTCTTCATGGGATATGGATGGTTCAAAATCACTAGGTGCAAAGTAGATGACACCTAGGAAGGTGTTGGAAGAAGGGAATCTATCATGAGGGTTTTTGAGAGGTGGATAAAAATGACTTGTTGCATTGGGTCTTGCTTAATGTGTACATTTCTAGGCTACAATGGACTGGGTTGGTGTTGGTTTTTTGAGTGGGAGGGTGGATCTTGAACTGAGGTGGAGATTGCTATCTTCAATTGGTTTGATAAATGATTAGAGGTAGGAGGGGCCACTCGAGAGGTTTCTATAGTGAGATGCTCTTGTTCTCACACTTGATTACAAGTGAGAACCATATTTAGGGAATGTTAGGCTGAAAAACAAAGTTAAAATAGATTTTTACAAAGGAGGGTAATTGTTTGAGTGGTTTTGGTATCTCTAGATATGTCTGTGATACAAAGTACTAATTCATACCTATCTGTACGAACCAGAGGTTCATACCTATCCGTATCAATCTATGAAAGAAGGGGACAGAGGTAGAAAGTGTGAAAAACAAATATAGAAAATTTTTGAGACTGTGTATGAGTATGCTTTTGAGTTTTGTAACACAATTTTAACCAATTAAACTAGAAATTATTTGTTTTTGTATTTTTGATTATTTTTGTGTTTTTATGATTTTGAAAATCTTAAGATTAAGAAAAATGGGTGATGGATGTATGCTATAAAGGTGTATAAATGCACGTTTTCCTGCAACACCAAAATGCATGCAATGAGTAACTATGCAACAAAAGACGAATATCTCCTAATGATGGAAATGACTCGGGGTAACCTAATATGAATGGGTAGTGCTATCTAAGACCTGCACAGGACAAACGGGCTTCCACTTCACCCTTGAGTGGGCTTAGTAAAAAAAAAAGATACTTATTCATCAATTAGATGAAGCCCTATGAGTAGGGGCATCTAAACCTAACCTACCCCAAGGTACTCTCAAGGGTAGGGGACTTTTGGTGATGAAGTCCAAAAAATCGCTTGTGGGGATTACTATGGTGTCTTGGGGGCAAGCTAACAGTTGGAGATGAAAGCCACTGTCGTTGATATCGATTGGGGGTTGGTGATGAAGTCCAACCAAACCAATGTATGAAATATGTGTGAGTGTGTGAGTTGATTTTACTTGAAACTAAGATGTAGAAAAGAAATTAATCTAGTTAAGCGATAAAGAAAAATACCTTTTGACTTTTGTGAAATAAAAGTGCCTTTTTGAAAGGAAAGTCTACACTAAATTAGTAATGAAAGTTGTACTTTTCATAGGAAAAAATCTATGCTAAGGGAAAACAAGGAAATGATCACTTGCTTCTAGCGAAAATTACTCTAATATTTGCTTGAGTGCAAATCTATCTATATTGGCCAAGATATACCAGTTAAGGCTATAGCCAGATGTCGTACACGAGCTTTATGTATGAGATAGATCTCTAGCTATTCTCAACTTAAGAAGACAAATAATTTGAGGTTTTCTTTGTTCCTTATGCAAATACTTTATGCTAAGCAACAAAATGAAAAATGCAGAAGCACCTATGAAGTAATATTGATGAAGGAAAAATTTAAAAGCATCTAAATAAGTGACCAAAATGAGATTGGTACATTTTGTAAAGCATGAAATAAAAGAAATGCATTTTTACAAAGTATCAAAGATGAAAAACTGTGTTTTGTAAAGATACCCAAAGCAATTTGGGACTTTTGTAAAACAAAAAGATAAAAGGTGATAGCAAATATTCACTTTTGGAAAGAAAATTGTAAAGTTAACTAGAGAAACAAGGTTTTAAACTACTTACCTATGATATCCAACCTCTATAAAATTCTGTCTTGTTTTCTCAGAGTCTGAATTGTGTCCTAGACTGGTTTGTACCCGTCCGTCGAAATGGTAGGTTTATACCCATCCATATGAACTAGAACTTGGTTGATTTTTTGTGAAATTTTTGTAGTGAGTTGTAGTTTGTGTGCTACAAAAATAGTTTTGTAAAGTTATATGCAAAAAAAATAGGCAAAAAGTCAAATTTGTGCAAAAATTTATAGGTTAGCAAGGAATAACCTGATTTAAAAGATGATAATTGCAGGATGGGGCAGAACCAAGTTTTATGATAGGCAAAAAGATATTAAATATGAGCAATTTTACCTTAGAGACATCATTTTATAAGGTGGTTTGGCCTAAGAAGGCAATAGGGCAAGTGAGATAACAATCTCTAGGGGAAAAATCTATCCCCCACTTACTTGCAATAGTGGAGTTGTTTTAATTTGTGTAGAAACTATTACCTTGTTGTTAGGGACATAGATTTTGGAGTGCTTTACTCATTCATATGGGCTCATACAAATTTTATGTTCGTACCCCTCTGTACAAATATAGCTCGCAAACCAAAAAGACTTATGCCTTGGACCTGAGGTGTGTTTTAGAGTTTTGGAGGGTTTCGAGTTGGTTTTTATTCCATCTATAACATAGAAGATGAAAATTTATTAGTTAGTTAGCTAGCAAGCTAATGAAACAATGAAAAAGTGGGTGGTCCCACCGTGATCGCCAAAAATGTATACCAAGAAAATTATTGTTTTGTATTGACAATTAAAAGGGTTAAAAGAGCTATCATTTTTACATATTTTCCATTAAAAGCTACAATATGGGTCTTCCCAAGTGGAAGCCCTCTTTCAGTGAAAGTGATAAACTACAAGTTTCTTCTTTGGATACCTCAAATGGGAAGTGGGCTTATTACACGTGTGCCACTGCTAGATGTATAGATCCTCCAAACCTACACAACCCTAAAAAATGGTTAGAAATTATTGGGGGCCTATATTAATCAGACCCCTCATGATGATAGACTAAAAGACTCAAAAATCTAGTCTAATGCATAATTACAATGCTAGAAATTGACTAAATTTAGCAAAACAATGATATTTACCTGGCTCAGTGGTATATTGCAGGGTTTTGGAACTAAAATCTACCCTTGGAAGGGTTTGTACCCCTAGGTATGAACCTCTAGTTCATACCTTTATGTACGAATCCTTCTGTGGCATTAAAACAAAGTGAAATGGTGTTTTTGGAGGTCCTTTCCACACCAAGTCACCTTCTAAACCTACAATTGAAAGTAACTTACAAAGTAAATGGGAATGTTGACAAGCACATGTGGGTGACCATGGTGATTGATGGTGAGTGATAGTGAGTGATGGTTGAGTGCACTTGGTAGTCTAGAGTGATTTTAGTAGAGTCTAGGTATGTGAGTGAGTGATTTATACGAATGGAAGAAATGGCATCATATCTATAGAATTTTCCAAGGTTAGGGGGGTTGAGGTGGCTAGTGAGGTGTCCCCTGAGGTGGCATGGGGTGCCATGTCTCATAAATTAATTTGGGTGAGAGAATTCCTTACCCATCCACATGAAATAAATGGGCATGCATGAGGCATGAAAGTCTTCTTCCCATTATGGCATGTTGGAGGATGACTCATCCATACCTTCAATGCCTTGAAGGACTTAATGCAAAAAGTCTTTATTTATCATTTACGATATTGAATGTACATAGGAACATGTGTGCAGCAAGGGTCAATGTCTAACCGTAATTAGGCTAACCATGGGTTTAGGGTCGACCAAGATGAGGTGGAGGCTAGGATTTGGTGGAAGCTAGACTAGGGTGAGGTTGACCATGGGTTTAAGGTTGACTACGATGTGTAATTTGACCAAGGTTAGGAGTTTAACCAAGGTTAGGCTAGGGTGAGCTAGGTTTATGTGGAAGATAGACTAGTCAAAGGGTAGACTAAGATGAGGTGTCCCTAGATTAGGATAGAGAGATGGTTGCGTAGTGACTAGGGGCTAAGCGTAGGAAAGGATTTAAGTGGCCAAGGGGGCTTAAGGTGATGAATATTGTTTTTAGGAAACTCATGCAAAATTAAATGTGTTTTGCAAATTAATCTATCATTATGATGGGATGAGGGACAATGTGAGATTTTTAGATGTCTACAGTAATGTCAAAGTTTTCTAGTGGTAAAAAATACCGCTAGGCACAACTCCTCCATATAGGCACATTTGATTTCATAACTCACCAAAGTGCAACTAACATCATAGATTGCCTGCTCTTAATTGACCTCATTATTTTGGGCCAACATAGTTCTTAAGGCAAAGTCAGTGGAAGAAAATGTACAGATGGAATGGGAAACCCAACCTAGGTAGGGATCAAATTGATGGGGATGTGAGATATTTTGTGATAGCCTCAAAAGCATCTTGACATTCTTGGGTCCATTGATATGCAACCCACTTTTGCAAAAGGTGATTGAATGGTCCAAATTTATCGGATAGTTGCATGATGAAGTGATGACTTGCTTGAATTTTACCTTGTAAGCTATGCAATTACTTGAGATTTGTAGGGGGGCATGTCGGGTATGGTCTTAAATTTATTTGGATCCACTTCAATAACCCATTGAGAGATAATAAATTCCAAAATTTTGTCCTAGATGACACCAAAGACACACTTCTTAGGGTTTAGTATAACACTATGTTTGAGAAGCCAATCAAAGACTTTGTGAAAAAAATTGACATGTTGATCACACTTTTTATATTTAGCTAGGAGATCATCCACATAATCTTCCGTAATGTCATGCATATAGTCATGAAAGATATAGGTCATAGCGCATTGATATGTAGCACCTACATTTTTAATATCAAATGGCATGGCCTTGTAACAAAGTGTCCCCTATGGTATGGTGAAAGATGTTTTATATTGATTTTTAGGATTGACTTTGATTTGGTTGTATCCTGAGAAATCATCCACTAGAGAAAGAATTTTGTGACCTATTGTGGAGTCAACTAAGGTGTCAATGTTAGGAAGGGGAAAATTATATTTGAATCATGCTTTGTTTATATATCTATAGTTTGTGCATACATGTATATCCATTTTTGGCTTTTTTATGGATACCATGTTTGAAACCCACTTAGGATAGTCGATAGGTTGAATGAATCCCACATCTAAGGTTTTTTGCAATTCTTATTTAACCATTAATGCAATGGTGGGATGCATATTACTAAGATTTTGTTTGATTGGTTTAGTGTTTCTATCGAGGGTGAGGTTGTGGACAACTAAGCTAGGATCGAGGCCAGGCATATCAATATATGACCATGCAAAATATTGCTTGTATTCTATCAAGAGTGTAGTAAAGCACTCTCTCTCTTCATGAGATAGGTTATTTCCAAGTTGGACGATTAGGGTATTGGTGGGGTTAGTACTTAAGTTGATGTCAATGGTTTCCTCCACAAGCATGTGGGAGCTATCCTCTAACTGGATGGGAGTGGGAATGAGATGCTAATCATCCACTTCACTCTCAACAAAGGCTTTATCGTTACCAATGACTTTAGCTTGGAATACAAAAGAAGAATGAGGAGAGGAAGGAAGATAAGCATTTGACGGTTTGATCATTTTTTATATTGGGAGAAAATCAAGAGAAGGATTAGAAGGAATTTTCTAAAAGTCAAAGTAACTTATGTCAATGCTGAGAGTTTGGTCGAGATCAGCTGCATAATGAAGTGGGGTGAAAATATCGACATAAATCATGTTGATAGTGGGTGGATCATGGTATGGATGGGTAGGTGTGCTAGAGGATGGGTTTGATGTTGATAGCTATTGTGGATGGCGTAGGAGTTGTTAAAGAATATGTGGATGAGTATTAGGTTGAGGCGAGGGTCGTCAAGAAATAATGAGATACATAGGAGGAAGCAATTTTCCATCAGGACACTCTTGCGAGAGGAGCATAAGAAGGATAGGGGTTTGAAATGGAATTGGATGGAGGTAACCATAATTGTATTTGGGATGCTCAATGACGGGGATGATACGAGATGACACATCCTCAAAGCTATAAAAAAATATTGAGATGTTTTCAAATGGCTCATCAATTTCATCCTTAAAAGTGTTGGATGGGGTGACGTGCATCATTGAAACTTGGAAGAAGTTTGTAGAGATATATACCATAGAATGTGGAGAAAGAGGCTCGTCTATCAAGGAGTACTTAGGGTCAATATGAACATAAAAATTGTCCTCCTCAATGTTAAGGTTAGTGGAGATCTTCATCAAGGAGGGCAACTTTATGGTCCTTGCAATAGCCCAATCCGAATTTGTCTTTAGGGAGTTGATAAAGTGGATCAATGATATATTGTAGACCCTATTCATAGCAACCTAATCTGAATAGCCATTGAAAGAATTGAAAATATCATACGGTGAAGGGAGGGTTAGACATAATTAATGTTCCCACAAAATTGCTCTTTGGGTTCTTTAGGCTCCAATTTATTGAAAGATGTCAACCTTCCCATATAAAAAATTGGCTTGATTAGGCGAGGAGACAATGAGAATAACAACACCAATAGTTAGGGGTATGTCTCAAGGATGACAAAAATCTCTAATAGATTATATGTTAAGGGTGGAGAAAGTAGCATTATGTAAAACATACTCCCTTGGACCAATACTAGACAACTATACAAATGCATGGGGTATCTCCTGACTTATTTATTGCTTGGGAGATCCCTAATTTTTTGGTTGAGGGATGGAAGAGAAGGATGAAGAGGGATCCATGAGTTTGAAATCCAACCTAGCGGCTTGCTAATCCCAAGAGTGACACTTTTGAGGAGTAGACGAGGGAACAAATGAAGCAGGAGAGGAGATTGCTAGGTAGATCTAGAAGATGGAGGAGGGAAGGACAAGGACTGAATGATATAGGGAAGGGAGGTGGACAAGGTAAAACATGGGGAGGGGTAGGAAGGAGGGGATAATGGATGGGAGTACAAGCACTGGAAACATGAGAAGGTAGAGGCTGAGGAGGAAGACTTGACAAAGATATAATAGGAGGATGGATAGAAGGAAAGGATGGAAGATGCACTAAATAATAAGAGAAGTAGCCAAATGGAGGTGGGTAGAAGATGGGTGATGGATGATTGGATGGTTGGGGTGAAGGATGTGCAAGACGAATAGGAGGATGAGTAGCCACCATAGGGATTGGAGGAACTTAAGATGGAGGTGTCAATTGGACAAGGGGAGTGGGCTAGACTCGTGTAGGATCAAGATGTGTGGAAGTAAGAGTGGGACCTTGTGGGAGGTTGACCATGTTATAATACTTAAAAGGTTCACTATAAGTGGGGATGTAATGCACTTGTCCCTCATGGAAATATTTCAACCATTGGTGAAGGGTGGAACAAATACATTACATTTCCCTCATCCATGGTTGCCTTAGGAGCAGACTCATCTCACCTTCAATTACATGGGAAAAATAGACCTGGTCTTTGCACCAACTTGAATAGGAAGGATGATTTTACCAAGGGTTGAACATAATATGTCATTAAATGCCCACAAGGTAAGGATAGGTGTGACAAGATGGATGAAGGGAAGGTTGATGTGTTGCAAGGCTGCTGTGGAGATGATGTTGATGGATGATCCACTGTCAATTATTATGTGCTTGAAGATAGTACCATCAATGCATGCTATTATGTGCATAGGGGGATTGGGCCCTATATCTCCCTCATGATTATTTATCTCATGATCATAGAATACAATTGAGGGCAACATGCATGTCCTCATGCTACCCACAAAGCTGGAAAAGGAATTTGGATTGTAAGTTTCTATATCTATAGACCATAAGATGTCATTCAGAGCCTCTCTATGAGGTTGAGATTGTTGAAGTAGGTCATAATTGATAATTTATCCCAATGATATTTTGAGTTAGTGGGTGAGGCTACTCCTTAATGTTACAATAGATCATGGAGGAGGAGGAACGCCTTGCATGTAAGGAATGGTCAATGATGGGTGTGTAGAAAGAGGGTCACATTGTTCGGGTGGTCGACCTAGATACCATTGATTCCTGGTAATAATATTGACCATGCCCACAAAACCTTGGTGCGATGGGACATGATTAACATGATTGATTTTCCTAAGCACAATTGAGGATGTTGAGGTGCTTGCTTGTTGTTGTTGCATCCCGTGCTTGCTTGTTGTTGTTGCATCCCATGTTGTGACAATGTATTTTGAAATATACCAAGGTGTTGGTTGGAGGGGCCTAAGGGTTTATTAGCTTGAATGTCCCTTTTATCAATCAAATATTGTACCAGATGTTTCAAGTTTTGATAGTCATTGACATCATGACCTCTCTGATGATGGTAGACATAAAACTAATGCCTGTTTTACCACATGGGTTTCACCTAATTTGGATCTGTATCGCTCCAAATTTTTCGCATCCCTACCTTCAAGCTATAGGATCCGCGCCCGGAAGGATGATGGGAAAAAGATGGTGCGGTACCTCGGACTGAGAGGACTTTGCGAAGGTCCCGCCTCTCAAGGGAGGTGTATTTTGGTGATTTTTCGACGGATGGTGGGTTCACCAGGAAACATTTAGCGGCAGTTTCCACGCCTAGGTTTTGGAATGTGTTTAGATGAGTTCGTTTTAATCTTAAGCATTCATATCCTAGGTTTGGCCGAATGAATCTAAATTAAACTACATGAAAATGCAACTTTCATGAATACAACAAATAGATTAAAAAAGCAGAAAATAGAGAATTTACAGGAGGAAAATGGGGAATACCCGATCCGGATGTCTGAAGAAGATTCTGACGTTTGAAGCAGTCTGGATCATCTGGAATTCTACGTAATCGCCCGCAACCGACAGATCGTCTCGAATCCGACGTAATCGTCCGAGATCCGACGAATCGCACAGAATCGTCTGAGATCTGACGAATTCGTCAGAGACCTGCAAGACAGAAAATAGATGCAAAATACAAGAAGTCCTACTGTGCTAACAGAGGCAAATTACACCAAATAATAAAATGAATACTGAGCAATAGTTTAAAACAACAATCCTAGCAAATTTTTGTATTTTAACAACAAATCATGAACTTAATGTGCAATCTAAGCTAAATGGGTGAACTCCAAATGCAAAATAATATAAACACTGAGTAAATGATCTAATTTGCAGCATAAAATGACAAAGAAAAGGTTGAGAAAAGCAAACTCCGTGCACTGATTGCCTCGATGTGGACTGCAATCGAGATCGTCTCGCATCAGTACGAAATCGTCTCGCATTTGACGGGATCGCCTCCGATCCCGAATAGGTTCGTCGACGACGATGGATGCTGGCTCCGGCTGAAAATCAGTGATGTACCCGCAACAAAATTGCTATGGGACTAGTGCAAAAGCAAGATTAGGATGTTTTGACGCAGAGGGAATCACTTTGCAGAAAATTTCAGCCAGGGGTTGGGGAGGGAAAATCCTAGAGGTTAAATAGGCTTAGGGGGAGTAGTTAGGAGGTTGGAGATCATCCCAATTTGGGAGATCTCCAACGGGGAGGGTCCCAACGGCGCAGACACGCTTCTGCCCGTATTGGAGACCCGTTGGAACAGATTCCAACTATGCAAATTCAGCTTTGCGACAAGATCGTCTCGGACGTCCTAGTCTAGACGAAATCGTCAAATCTGGGGCGATATCGTCTGATCGGCGACGATATCGTCAAACGGTCAAAACAACCTCTAAAAATGGCACGAAAAAGGGGGAAACGGATTTCCCAGCGGTTAACGAGCGGTTTGGGAGGTTAAATTTGAATTTAAAATTATTTACTAAGGTGAATGTAAATTTTATAATTTTATTGCGCCAATTTTAGGGTGCTACATTTTGCCCCCTCTTTAGCGAATTTTTCGAAGAAAATGCGTTAAAGATGAGTTCTTCTCGATCTACGAGAAAGCAAAAAATTATACCCATTTTTAGGCGACGATTCTTGGTCGAATCGTACGACAACTTACTATGGTGCCCCCTCCGTGTTTTTACCCAAATCGAACGTTTGAGGTAAAAACGCAGAAAAGCAAAAAATTATTGTTGAATAAAATTAAGAAAAATAGGGTAAAACCCTAATTCATTTTTACTGTTCATTTTCTGGTTTTTAGAGCTCTGAAGCAGAAATGGTGGAGACAACGCATAGATCGACAGAGGTCCGACGCGGTCTACGGGTAAGAGCCTAGACTTAACTAGAACTGATTTAATTTGATTTTACATGCTTTTTAGGTAGATTTTAGATGAATTTGGAGCATCGCGGCCGTTTTTGGGCCGTCGACGTCATCGGGACGAAATCGTCCCGATTTCGACGAAATCGTCTCAATTTCGACAATTTCGCCCGAGGGCGAAATCGTCGAAAGGGGGACGATTTCATCAAATTAGAGACGATTTCGAACTACGAAATCGGAGACGATTATGCTCAAATTTGGGACGATATCGTCCAATAGTGGGCGATATCATCAATTGCACAAAATTGAATTTTTTTTAATTTGCATTATTGATTACTTGAATTGTTATTAATGATTGTTTATTGTTTTGTTGTTTATGTTTGCAGAGAGGATTACTAAAGAGCAGGGAGTGGAAATATGGAGGATTGAGAGATGACTTGGGCGCTCTGACATAGGCAGAGCGAGATCTGCTGGCACAGGCCGGCTTGCAGCATGTGGCGGAGATGCCACAAGTATCCACAGATATGGGGCTTCTAACAGCCCTAGCAGAGAGATGGTATCCGGGGTCTTCCTATTTTCGGTTATCGACAGGGGAGATGACTCCCACACTAGAGGACGTATGGAGGATTCTGAGAATCCCCATACAAGGACGGATGATCACTCCTGCGGCCAATCAGGGCCACGCTATGGGACGACTGTGTGGTGACCCGAGCTTCACCCTGGAGAAGGGCGGAGTTAATATCGAGGCACTACGCCAGATGCCTGGGGCATCCCGACTCACACGAGTACTAGCCGGAGTGGTTGGTGGACTTCGCCGTGCCACCAGAGCGGATGCAGGGTACCATGGATGCTCGCAGATGTGATCTACGATATGCGGGACCATGGGTACAGGTTTTGTTGGGGCAGCTTTGTTCTATGCCGATTGTACAGGATCCTATATGGGGTCGTGTACAAGGGCGGCCGATGTCTGGTGATGACATCGCTCCTACAGGTTTGGTGCTGGGAGCACATTGCAGTGCGGAGGCCGGTAGGGCTTCCACTCGATAGGGATTGACGGGGAGAGGCCCCGAGTCTTCTACTGGTGGCTCCGGAGAGGGTCACAGCCGATGGATCGACCCGCCGATGTCCCGAGACTACCGGATGATTTGGTCCCGGACTGCATCACCCGGAGACCATGGAGAGAGCATCCAGGGTGGCCGAGGATGGACAGAGCCGGCTCACATCAGAGTAGTCCGTCGGCTGAGGATGGAGAGAGGAGAGGTGGAGCTCCACCGCTATGACCGAGTTTTGAGACAGTTCGGTCTACAGCAGGGGATCCCATCTCTCAAAGACTACGAGTTTTCCTGACTATCCGGGATAACACTACGGTTAGCGGGGCTCCGGACATGCAGCGCTTCTGGAGCCAGGACGCAGATGATGCCCCCATCCAGCCAGTGGATGGGGACGACGTAGGAGTAGCCGATGGCTACGATGCCTGGTACGTAGGCATCCACCCTCCATGGATGACGAGGGCATAGGGTCCGATCCACGCGGTTGTGCGTCGGATAGGGAGGCGGCGCCAGGCGATGATAGAGGCGGCCCAGGGTCACGACGGGAGGGAGCAGAGGAGGCCACAGGCATAGGAGAGGCCACGGCAGTGGGAGAGGAGGGAGGAGAGACCCCCATCTCCACAGAGAGAGAGACCACCATCGCCCGATAAGGGCAAGGGCGTGGACACTAGGGAGAGCAGCGAGACAACGACTCTCCGAGCTGAGGTTGCCCGCTTGCGGGCTCAGGTGCAGTACACTGCAGGATGAGGCTACACGGCTCGGAGCTCGGGGCAGAGGAGCGAGCACTCAGGATTTAGCATGCGCTATCACCCATATCACTTTCTATCAGGCTCTATACTACCAGGCGGTGCCAATGGAGCAGAGGGTGCCATTACCAGCACACATTGTAGAGCCTGTCATGATGGGGTCATCTAGGACATCATCACGATCGGCATCCAGGACTCACGGCACCACACGGACTATGATGGGGCCACCTCCTCCACCTCAGGGGGGAGGAGATGAGGCTGAGAGCTCGAGGGGCTCTCGAGACACTACACAGAGGGTATTTGATTGAGTATGCCAAGATATGGATTGTGGCATACCAATCTAGCTGATATGATGTACATATATATTTGTGACATATATAGATGAGATATTTTTGATCATATGACTTGTATTGTGTTATGTATTTTGTGATGCTTATGATGCTTTTATGTTTGATTGATTGATTTGATAATTGGATGTAATTATGTCGTTGGAAATATGATAATTTGAATGTCATGCTATAAAATTTTAAATGAAATAATCTGATGTAACAAAGTGGTTGTTTGTGATGCAATGATTTGATAAAAGATAAAAGGGGACTTCTAACAATAATTTCAAAGGACATTGTCGCTATTATAGACCATTTCATGGAGTCGCCGCTCACTCGGTCATCAAGCTAATCCCAGTATAGAAATATTGTTTAAGAAGTAAAAGAGTGCTTAAGAGACCTGCCTTAAGACTTTGGTGCGATGGTGCAAAGGATGATGATGATGGTTTGTTTTCAGAGTTTCATAAAAATAGTATGCATGAAATAATGTTAAAATGATTTTTGCTAGGCATAAATTCCTAAGTGTGATAAAATTTGTGAATAATTCCTTAGGAATTATACCATCATTGCAGAGTTGAAGGTTTGACATAATGACATAAAATAGTGAAAAAAATGGGTTTGCTTTTGAAAAGCATAATTTGTGTAACATAATAAATGAAGTCATATGGTTTTTTTTTTTTTTGATAAACGGGGAATAAAAATTGTTACAATGGTTTGCGCTAGGCATAGAATATGTAGGTATAGACTTATACCATCATCGCGAAAATCCAAAAAAATAGTTTTATTGCATGATTGATTTTTGATGAACAGAAAATATGAGAATGAGGACTTGCGCTAGCCATAAAATTCCAATTTTGGTTTTGAAACTATACCATCGTCGCGAAAGTCAACCAGATATATATGATTTGATTTGTGTATTTTGAAAGAAATTTTTGATTTTTTGTTATATAGTTGTCTTTATAGTAAACAACTGTACTTGATTTATTTCAACAAATTGCAAAAATAATATTTCAAAGTATTTTGAAGACAAAAGTTAGATTTATAAGGAATCCCATGTGCATATGTGAATTCATTTCCGATCTTGATTTATCATAATGATAGACAAAATCTCTCAAATACAAATGTGTGTGCAATTGCATTGTTCATTTACCAGTTGTGAGCAAGATACTATGATACAAGTGATTTGAAGAAACCAAATAAGTGTTCATTAACCATGATGTAGATGCATATAACCATATTAGACTACTATGTAGATCGGATTATCAAGAGCTAGCTAATCCATAAGCAGACATAGGTCTGTACAAAAGAAGGTCGCTAATGTGACGTACATATCGCCATGCTAGGAGTTACCCAAAGCCAAGCAGGTTGGGCACAAACCACCTGCTATGGGGCTTACCTCACAGTTTTCGAATAATTGAGAATTCCAGGGATTCAAGCTCATCAACCCTTCTTTTCTTTTCAAAGGGTAGGGAAAGGGATTTTATTGCTTTCTTGCTTTCTTTTGAACTTTGCTTATTTTTCTTTTAGTATTTCTTTTGCTTGATAATGCTTGGAACATTGCTGAAATAACATTTTTCTTTTCTCTTCTTTCTTGAATTTTTCTTCTCTTTTTCTTTGCTAGGGATACTTGCTCGGATTAGTTGTAGAGCAAGGGATTTTTATTCTGGGTAGGGGTGAGCTTGTCCTTTTGCCAATTCTCAAAGATTCTAGACCATGTGCATGATAGGATAGCAGGGGAAACTTTTCACTCAAGAAATCAGTTCTACTATGTAGCAAAACATGGAAATTACAAATATAATCATTTTATTGTGGAAAGATGTGCTTGGTTTAAGTAAATAACAAGATCAATTCTCTATGCTCAAACTTTATTTAATTAAATTTTGTGAACTTTGATATAAGAGAGATTAGTAATCATGCCGTATAAAATCAAGATATTTATTGTTGTGAGTGTGCAAGTGAGGGATGCCAAATAAATGCTAATTTTATCCAAAATAAGTTGAAACATATAACCGCAATAATTGGAAGAAAAATATAGATATAAATAATTTTAAGAAGTTTTGAGAATGTTGACTCTCTCTTTCTTCTGTATATTGTTTTGGTTTCGAAAGAGTCAAGAATATTGTTGTTTTTATATTTTTGAGCAAAAAATTTAACAACTGCCTTAAACAAATGCAATAGATAGTTTTTGAAGATTTTTGGAGATTTATGAATGTTTTTGGTGTTTTTGAATTTTTTATAAATTGAAAGAAATATAAGATAGTAATTTTGAACAAATATATACATGGATGAAATGACCAAGTTTATGCATAGTAACGTTTAAGATGCAAAATATTCATGGGTTCTTTAAGTTCTTTACCATCTAAGGTAGATAATTTATATGCTCCCGATTCAAATTTAGCCAGTAATAATGTATGGTCCAAGCCAGTTGGGCTCAAATTTACCTTTAAGTTCCTTGGTTGCATTTGTATTTTTTTGATTTTCTTTTAAAACAAGGTCGCCGATCTCAAAGGATCGATGACGAACTTTCTTAGCATATGATCTTTTAAGCTTGTTTTGGTAAGCACGGAGATGCTCCAAAGCATTGATGCATTTTTCATCTAGGAGTTCCAACTGACTGAGTCTCGCAAAGACGATATTCATCTCCTACTTCGGTATCTTGAAGTAGCAGAGCCAAAGAAGGAACTTCCAATTCAAATGGAAAACCTGCTTCAAGCACCATATACCAAAACAAATGGTGAAGTGCCCGTCGGGGTTCGAACACTAGTTCGATAAGCCCACAAGGCCGGATATAATTGAATATGCCAGTCACGGCCAGTTTTATTGACTAATATTTTGAGAATTTTGATTAAAGTTTTGTTAGAAGCTTCTGCTTGACCATTACCCCCGAGGATAATAGGGAGTGGACCAGCGATGTTGAATCTTGTATTTTTGGCATAATTTTTTAACATCTTTATTTTTGAAAGGAGTTCCATTGTCAGAGATGAGGTTGGCAGGAATTCCGAACCTGCAAATAATTTGATTAAAAATAAATTTAGAAACTTGTGTGCCAATGCAGGAAGCTAAAGGCATAGCTTCGACCCACTTCGTGAAATACTCAAGGGCAGCTTATGATGAACTTGTGTCCATCAGATGACACAGGATTGATTTTGCCAATAATATCCAAGCCCCATTTAGAAAAGGGCCAAGGAGATGAAATAGCCTGCAACTCTTGTGCAGGCGCATGGACAAGGTCAGCATGTTTTTGACACTTGTCGCAATGGCGCACATACTCATGTGCATCCATTTCCATGGTAGGCCAAAAGTATCCTACCCGAAGGAGCTTTTTAGCAATGGCACTACCACTAAAGTGTCCTCCACAAGATCCATCGTGGGCTTCACTCAAGGCTGATTTAGACTCTTCTAAGTTTAAACATCTTAATAGGATACCTTCAAAAGATCTCCTATATAAAGTATTGCCAATTATTACAAAGCGACTTGCTCGTCGACGTAATAACCGACGCTGGTTTCTATTAGAATTAGCAGGGAAAGTCCCATTTTGGAGAAAATCAAATATGTCTCGTATACCAAGGTTCAGGAGTAGTTTCATTGATTAGAAACACATCCAAAGGCTCTAAGCATGACTTATTTGAAGCGGGTTCCTGGAGTCGACGAATAATGATAGTCGCATATTCGTCATCTAACTCCAAGGGCAGGAGAGATGCAGCTGCGGCCATAGCATCAGCTGCACGGTTGCTAGTTCGAGGAATAGCTTCCAAGGTAACTTGATCAAACAAGGACATTAGTTGTAAAACATAGGCCTTATATGGGCGCAGTTTATCATCTCGGGTTTGATAAACTTCATTAATTTGATTTATAACCAATTGGGAATCACCAAAAACTAAAAGGTGTTTAATTTTTAGTGCTAAAGCAGCTCGTAATCCAAGGATTAGAGCCTCATACTCAGCAGTATTGTTGGTGCAAGCAAAGGTCAGTTTGAAGGACAGAGGAATAAGATGTTTTTGCGGAGATATTAAAATAATACCCGCACCAGCCCCACTCATACATCGGGCTCCATCAAAGTATAAGGACCATTGTTCAGGATGGTCTGCCTCTAATTGAAGGCATTCATCTGGAAACTCGATGGTGAGGGGATGAGTAGACTCTAAGGGTGCAACAACTAATTGATCTGCTATGATTTGACCCTTAACAGACTTCTGTCCTATGAATGTGAGATCAAACTCGCTTAGAGCAAGAACCCACTTGGCAGTGCGACCCGATAAATAAGGTCGACTCATGAGATACCTTAAGGGATCATATTTGGCAATGACATACGTTTTTTGGCTAAGCATATAATGTCGTAATTTTTGCGTAGCAAAAATGACTGCTAGACATAGCTTCTCTAATGTTGTGTAGCGAGTTTCATAACTGATGAAGGTTCGGCTAATGTAATAATTAGCACGTTCTCGTTTTCCATCATCAAGTTGAGCTAACATAGCTCCTAAGGCATAATCTGAAGCTGAAATATATAGGAGAAATGGGCGATCGGATTTAGGCGGTGAAAGCACCGACGGATTAAGGAGGTACTGTTTGAGAAGTTCAAAAGCTTCTCTACATTCTGTGTCCCAATTAAAGGGGACATCCTTCTTAAGGAGTTTAAGAAAGGGACTAGTTTTATCCGCCAGCTTATCAATGAAGCGACGGATAGCTTGAAGTTTACCTTGTAAACTTCGTAATTCAGATATATTAGTAGGTGCGGGCATATCAGTGATAGCCGCAATTTTGAGAGGGTCAATTTCGATACCACGTAAAGAAACTAAAACCCCTAATAGTTTGCCGGATTTAACTCCGAATATGCATTTTGCTGGATTTAATCGAATGAGATATTCTCGTAATCGATTAAAAACTTTTCGCAAATCATCCAAATGATGATCTTCAATAAGAGAGCGAGCTATAATATCATCCACATAATCATGTAGGATATCATGCATCATATCATGAAAAATGTAGGTCATAGCCCGTTGATAAGTTGCACCGGCGTTCTTTAAGCCAAATGGCATCACTTTCCAACAAAAGGTACCCCAGGGGGTAATAAAGGCTGTTTTAGCCTGGTCTTCAGGAGCTATCCTGATCTGATTATAACCGGAGAATCCATCCATTAAGGACATCATCCCACTTCCGGCAGTGAAGTCAATAATTTGATCCATGTTTGGAAGAGGAAAGTCATCTTTAGGGCATGCAGCGTTGATATCTCTAAAATCGGTGCAAACCCTAACTTTGGTAGCTTCTTTCTTGGTGACTGGAACTACATTTGAGATCCATTCAGAATAATCAATAGCTTGTATAAAGATAACATTCAGGAGTTTTTCTAACTCCCCTTTGACTAGCAGAGCCACTTTGGGATGCATTTTTCTAAGTTTTTGTTTAACCGGTTTAGCATCCGGATGGACCACTAGATGATGCATGACTACGGAAGGGTCTAGACCTCGGCATATCTTCGTATGTCCAAGCGAAGACATCTTCATACTCTTTAAGGAATGCGATGTATTGTTCTTTTTTTTCTTGACTTAGTTCTCGCTCCAATATTGATTATGTGAGGATTGTCCTCGGCTCCAATGTTAATTTTAATGACATTTTCTACCTCCATGTGTAGATCTCTTTCAAAATTAGGTGGGGCGGGTGAAACGCCCAATTCTTGTAATTCTTGTAAGGTTAATTTAGATAATTCATTCTGAGGATCAGTGGCCTCAAGTTGGGCTATAGTTGGTATAGAACCATCAAAATAAAACCCATTGTGTAACATCTCTTCAACAGAGACATCATGGAAGATATCTCCTTCCAACTCTTCATCGGGGTCAATAATCATTTCAGGGTATGCTATGGATAGCATGTTGCATGAAAATGACTGATTTTTAAGAGGCAAATCAACATGCCTATCCAAATAATCTTGATAGCATATGAGATGATCATCCTCTTCAAAAGGAAAGGGTTGTCCCTTACTAGGAAATAGGCCCACACCACAACAGGCAGGCCACGGTTCTACCTCGAAAGGTTCTTTCATGCCATTTTGGAAAGGTCCTAAGCCTTTCCCTTCATATCCCATTTTAAGCATCATGGGTTTAGCTTTAATATAATCATTGGTAAAATAACACCGAGCGTATCCCTCATGATGAGTTTTGATATTCCGAGGGATTCTTCCCCAGCCATATCCTTTATAAATGAAGGCACAACTCCCGACTTGGTAAGTACTTCCCATAGGTTGTGGGAGGCCCAAAGTACGAGGAGATGGCGGCAATTTATTTAAAAGGTTTGAATCTTGCATGAAAGCATTCATTTTTTCTGATATTAAGGTTGTAGATAAATCTGGTAATAGTTCATCGTAAAGGGCATAAGATGTAGAAGGCTTATTACCTATGTCTTGAGATGTGGAAGGTATGATAGATGTGTCTAGAGGTTTTGAATTTGTAGGGGTAATAGTTGAAGGATTGGTTGTAGATTTAAAATCTTTTTGAGGTTCTAGAATAATTTGTTTAGAGGGTTGTTGATCTATATAGGAGGATGAAGTTAATGGAGGAGGAATAGGGGAAGTTATGGGTTTATGTTTCATAGTTTTAGATGAAAAAGAAGAACTAGGATGTGTGGATGACAGAGCAGGGCAAAATTGCACTCCAACTGGTTCTGCCAAAGCACACATATCAAAAGGTCTAGGGTCACCATGAATAGTGACCAACTGATTTTTAAACTCAAATTTAACACATTGGTGTAAAGTTGATGGGACCGCTCGCATGGCGTTGATCCAAGGGCGACCCAAAAGTATATTGTACGATGCTAGGCAATGTACAATAAACACGGTTGTTTCTAGGGTTCTAGGACCAACTTGCAATGGGAGGGTAATAACTCCACACGTTTCTTGTGTTTCGTCATTAAAAGCTTTGATGATCATATCAATTTTCTTCATTTCATCACTTCTAAAGCCAAATCGTTGGTAGAAGTCAAAGGTGCAAATGTTTAGAGATGAGCCATTATCAATCAAAACTCTTTTGACAGCTACATCTCCAATTAAAGCAAGTAATGTATAAGGGATTGTCCTTATGTAAACCGTGTTGTGGGATATCTTTATCCCGAAAGTCAATACAATCAATCTCTCGAGTGATGATAGTATTGGCCATAGCTTCAAGTTGAATGTTTTGAGGTACCATCATTTGGCTCAATGTAAGCATCAACTCATCCCTATGGGTGGGAGAGGATCTTAATAAATCTAAAAGGGAAATTCTGGCCGTAGTGTTAGACAATTGCTCATTAATGCTGTAAGGGGGTTTAGATTGGATATTAGGAGCATGATTCCCTTTATGGGGGTTTTTCAGGACGAATGGAGCTGATCCATCATTCTGGTTTGGTTCTTGTTGAGAGTTTTGAGCTTGTTGTCGAGTAACGACTCCAATGGTACCTACAATGTTATAGTGAAGACGTTGAACTGGTCTCGGTTGAGCATTAATGGCTTGTTCATTTGAAAGGAATATATTAGAAGAAGGTCGAGTAGTGACTCTTCTAGGAAATGGTTCTTCTGGAACATTATCATCTGTGACAAAGTTGAATAGGATCTGATTCATTTTCAGAACTATTCGATTGGTTTGAAGTAATGTCTAGTTCACTTTCACTATCTGATTCTATATCACTAGAATCAGAAGTTTGAAAATTATGTAAGGGCCTGGTCGTAACTAGGGATAAGGTCGTGTCAAATATTTGAGGATCCTGAATAGGTAATTGTCCGCTAATGGTTCCTACATATCGGGTAGGAGGGGGAACATTATGATGTTCGATTTGATTGGCTACCTCTTTACCATGTCTTGGTAAAGGGTGTTGAAATATGTCTAAAGTTTGATTGGCGTTTTGATTTTGATTTTGGGGAATGGTCTTTTGAGTATTATTAGGAGGGTTTTGTTTAGGTTGGAAGGCTTGCACTTCCATTTCATTATTGTCAATCAAATCTTGTATTTTATGTTTCAATCTCTTACAAGCGTTGGTAGAATGTCCAGGTCCTCTATGGAAATCACAATGCAAATCAGCTCTATATCCGGGTATACTTGGGTCAGGTTCCTGGATAGCGGGTAATTGGATCAAACCTCTTTCGAGTAATTGAGGTAAAATAGTTGACAAGGGTTGGTTTAATCTAGTGAATTATTGAGGAGGCTTGTCGTGAGGTTTCAATATGAATTTTTCTCGTTGTCTTCGTTGTATTGACATTTGCAACATTCTCGCCGTCAGTGACTCCATCACCGACAACCTGTTTGTTTTTATATTGATTTCTGGATGTTTTCTCATCATCCTTCTTCCTAAGTTGGCCTCTCCTAATGAGGGCATCTTCTACTCTTCGAGCTAAATCTATAGCTTGATCGAAGGTAGTTAGGGTAGCAGTCGATAACTCATAAGATATCTGTTCTTGTAAATTATTGATGAAAATGTCTAACATTTCCCTATAGGGTAGCACAAAGTGCAGTTTTCCTGTCAATTGCCTCCATCTAGCTAAGAAATCGGCAAAGCATTCATCCTTATCTTGTTTTAAATTGTATAGGTCTTTAATAGTTACATGCCTCTCGATGTAGGCACTAAATTGATGGACAAATGATTCAACTGTTTCTTCGAAGTTTCTTAAAGAATGAGTGGGCAATTGATAGTACCACTCTAATGCCATTCCACCTAAACTTTTGGGGAACATTTTTAGTAATAGCAAGTCGTCATGCGATATGTCGTGACATGCTATCCTAAACATGCGAAGATGCTCTATGGGATCTTCGGTTCCTTTATATATAGGCAGAACAGGCATGGGAAAATGCTTAGGATATGGTTGAGCTACAACTATGGGATCCAAGGGTTGACTACAAATCTCTCGATAATTATACGAGGGACGGTAGGGATCTATTTGGTCCATACGTGAAGCCAATTGTTTCACCATAGCTTCCAGATTACTAGTTTGCCCCCCATATTGGTTTGGTAGGGCATTGACATGAGTGTTATGGGCGTAGGATGGAGGAACATGCAGATTAGATGCCATGTTACTGTTGTGTAAATTATTGGTAGGAAAAGTATTATGGAGGAATTTTGAAGTCGTATTATGTTGTATTCCGGATTGTTGAAAGTTTGTATTTGGCTTTGTTTTAGGTTTCTGTTTATTTAAAGCATTTTGCTCAATAGTTTGGCGGAACAAAGTAGTGAAGGGAATTTTCTTTTGTGCGGGAGTGATTTTAGGTTGAGTAACATGTTCCTTAGGAGGTTGGGTAACCTGTTGTTTTGACATGCTTTGGGCTATAGTGACCATATCCGTATTGGATGGTCCACCCTTGTCACTTTCTTGATCAATGAAAGACAAGGGGTTAGTCTGCATATTGCATATATATTCCATGGCTGCTTGAGTTTTACTAATTTGCCCTTTATCAAGACGAATTGCCACATTAAGGTCATCAATGTTTTCCATGAGAAATCTCTTGAAATGCTCCGCATTGTCAAAGGCAATAGCTCCATTAGGAGCTACTCTAGGGGATGAGGATCCATCCTCTTTAACACTTGCTTCTTGTTCCTTATCTTCCCCTAAGTCTTCATCTGATTGACCTAGAGTTTCTCCTTCCGGATTTGTATCTCCAAGAAGGACATTTGGGTTTTCAGCTTGTATCTTGTAACCAATCTTCTCCTTCCCCTAAAGTTTCTTTACCATTCCTAAGTTTAGGCATGGTGCTAAGTTTTGATTTCAGCAAATATATATATATATATATATATATATATATATATATATATATATATATATATATATATATATATATATATACGGACTACTACAATATTTGAAAAATGAAATGTTTAAGTTTTTGCTAAGTTTTTTGATTTTTAGTTTTTCTTTAATTTTTTGAAACAATATAATAAAGACAAAATAACACAATAAATGCACGAAATAATAAGACTGAAAGTAAATGAGCTAGTTTTCTATGAATAACTTATGAATATCATTAATAGGTTCGAGTTGTTCAGGGGTCATGAAATGTTCTTCTTCAAATTGAAAGTTTTCTTTTAAAAATTTGATGAAAAGGGCTATGGTGATATTGTCTATCTCAGATGCTGGTTGATAAAAGTAAAGCTCATGGCAATACTCTCGATATAACATAGCACGAGGAACTCTATTCCATCTTTCCCTAACTGTAAGAACAACCTCTAGGTCTTCTACAAGGCCTAGGAATTGGTGCACTATAACCGCGTTCTCGAGGTATTCCTCGAAGGTGAACAACTCTGAGGATACTAAAGCTCTCCTATAGGCTAACCATCTATGGCAGGCTCTCTAAAGTTCATGATAAAAAACTAGTTGGTGAGGATCCAGGATTCTATCCAAGACTAGCCTCTTAATTTGCTTAAGTTGTGTGGACCTAGATGAGATGAGACTAAGTCTCCTATCAAGTTCGTCCCACAAGGATTGATTTCTACTTGTTTCAGGGACACTAAGAACGGAATTAACTTCTATAGCCGCCAATTGATTTTCTACGTTTATAGTAACTCGCTAACCTCTTTTTAGGAGCTACCATCTAAACATGACTTTAAACCTTAAATGTTTTAAAATGCATCTAAGTTTTAGTTGTTCTAATTTTTTTTTTGTTTTTGTTTTTGTTTTCAAAAGGTTATGATGCATTCACGTCGGGTTCACCAAAATGTATCGCTCCAAATTTTTCGCATCCCTACCTTCAAAGCTATAGGATCCACGCCCGAAAGGAGGATGGGAAAAGGATGGTGCGGTACTTCGAACCGAGAGGACTTTGCGAAGGTCCCGCCTCTCAAGGGAGGTGTATTTTGGTGATTTTTCGACGGATGGTGGGTTCACCAGGAAACATTTAGCGACAGTTTCCACGCCTAGGTTTTGGAATGTGTTTAGATGAGTTCATTTTAATCTTAAGCATTCATATCCTAGGTTTGGCCGAATGAATCTAAATTAAACTACATGAAAATGCAACTTTCATGAATACAGAAAACAGATTAAAAAAGCAAAAAACAGAGAATTTACAGGAGGAAAATGGGGAATACCCGATCCGGATGTCCCAAGAAGATTCTCGACGTTTGAAGCAATCTGGATCGTCCGGAATTCTACGTAATCGCCTGCGCAACCGACAGATCGTCTCGCAACCGACGTAATCGATGATCCGAGATCCGACGAATTCGTCGCAGACCTGCAAGACAGAAAATAGATGCAAAATACAAGAAGTCCTACTGTGCTAACAGAGGCAAATTACACCAAATAATAAAATGAATACTGAGCAATAGTTTAAAACAACAATCCTAGCAAATTTTTGTATTTTAACAACAAATCATGAACTTAATGTGCAATCTAAGCTAAATGGGTGAACTCCAAATGCAAAATAATATAAACACTGAGTAAATGATCTAATTTGCAGCATAAAATGACAAAGAAAAGGTTGAGAAAAGCAAACTCCATGCAACTGATTGCCTCGATGTGGACTGCAATCGAAATCGTCTCGCATCAGCACGAAATCGTCTCGCATTTGACGGGATCGCCTCCGATCTCGAATAGGTTCGTCGACGACGATGGATGCCGGCTCCGGCTGAAAAATCGTTGATGTACCTGCAACAAAATTGCTATGGGACTAGTGCAAAAGCAAGATTAGGATGTTTTGACGCAGAGGGAATCACTTTGCAGAAAATTTCAGCCAGGGGTTGGGGAGGGAAAATCCTAGAGGTTAAATAGGCTTAGGGGGAGTAGTTAGGAGGTTGGAGATCATCCCAATTTGGGAGATCTCCAACGGGGGAGGGTCCCAACGGCACAGACACGCTTCTGCCCAGATTGGAGACCCGTTGGAACAGATTCCAACTATGCAAATTCAGTTTTGCGACAAGATCGTCTGGACGTCCTAGTCCAGACGAAATCGTCAAATCTGGGGCGATATCGTCTGATCGGCGACGATATCGTCAAACGGTCAAAACAACCTCTAAAAATGGCACGAAAAAGGGGGAAACGGATTTCCTCGACGGTTAACGGGCGGTTTGGGAGGTTAAATTTGAATTTAAATTTATTTACTAAGGTGAATGTAAATTTTATAATTTTACCGCGCCAATTTTAGGGTGTTACAGGATCTTCTGGTCAAACTTCAGGCAACTTTTGAAAGATGTTTGACGATGGCTCAAAAAGGGGAGTCTAATTGTGTGGTGGATGAGGAGGACATTGGGGTCGAGTGAAAGTTTGGTTAGAAGAAGGTAGGGTTTGTGCCTGCACAGGAGCGGCGTGGTGTTGAAAATCTTGTTGTCTAGGTTGAGTACTATATTGTGATGGAATTGTTGTGGCACTCAACACCACCTGGTTTACTTGAGGGGCCTTGGTTTGGTTGGTATTGGTATTGCTATTGTTGAATCTATTGGGGAAATCATTTTTATTTCTTAGTTTCACTTCCCCTTCTTAAATTTTGATTTCCTCAATAACTTTGACTTGAGTAATGGCCTCTTCAAAAAAGTGGCGTTTTTGGATCTATAAGGTTGCAAAAATATGTTTAGCAAAAATATTAGTAAACATATTGACCAATTCAATAGAGGGGATAGATAATATCAAATCATTAATGACCCATCGCCACCTAGAGATGTAATAATTGATAGCTTCATCATCAAATTGTCGAAGTCTATAAATATCAGATAATGAAGTCTTCTTGATGTTAATGGAAAAGTTCTCTAGGAATAGGTTAGCCAATTGTTCAAAGGAAAAGAGGTTATGTTGGGGCAAGTTGTTAAACTAATCCAAGGCTTATTGCCCAAGGGATATGGGGAAAGTTCACAACATAAGTGGATCACTCCCACTAATGAGGTAACATGAGTATTTGAAGTTTTACAAACATTCTTTTGGGTCTTCTTTTCCCTTGAATTTCATGAATTTGGGTAGCTCAAACCAATATGAGTACTAGTGGACTGGAACCAAAGGGTGGACGGGTTCATTAAAAATCTAACGATAGGTGGGATTTTGATACCCATATCCACTTGATTGCAACTCAAAAAATTTAATCGGTCTATTACTTGTTGAATTTTGTTTTGAAGAGGGGTTTGGGTTGTCTATGTAGGGTTGGTAGGGATAGTAGCATGGGAAGGCTCAAGATGGTATGAATATGAATATGAGTAAGGATAAGGTGTAGGAAGTGGATAGGACAAGTGGGGAGGCTATGGGATGTAATTCATTTAGGATACATAAGAAGATGAAGATGTCTAAAGAGGTGTAGGATAAGACAACTGAAGAGGATAAGATGATAGAGGGGGAAGGTATGGTGGTGGCATAATCAATTGAGTTTCTTGGACTAGTGGAGGTTGACTTTGGGCATGTATGGTTTGACTTAGATCCTACAACTATGAAGGTGGCCATTGATAAGAAGAGTATGGAGGTGGTTTTTGTGAAGGAGTGGTAGGTTTAGTGGGATTCCATGAAGGAGGTTGAGTGAAGAAAGAAGTTTGACTAGAATGGGGAGGAGGAGGAGGTTGGGAAGGTTGGATTGAAGAAATTTAAAAAGTAATATGAGGATGAGGATGAGAAGTGCTAGGCTGTGCATCTTGTGAACAAGAATAAAGATATGGAGTTTGAGGATCAAAGAGAGTTTGATAATTGAGAGAATATTAAAGATGAGAAGAAGGTTGAAGAAGAGAAGGATGAGGTGGAAAAGAAGTTTAAAGGAGGGAAGAAGAAGCAACATGCGAACCAAGCAGAGTAGGATTAGGAGGAGGGAAATATTAAAAAGGAGTAGAAGAATGGACTCTTGAGGTAGAGTGGGAGGATGAAAGGTGAGATAAGGGATAGAAGAAGTAGAATGAGAAGCAACATTAGCTTATTGATCAAGAAATGAAAGAGTATCAGAGAAAGCAAATGAGGGTGACATCCAAGGGAAAAATGCTCATCTAAAATTTGATGCTCGATCTGTGACCTAATAATAAATGGTATAGATTTACAAGGGGAAAAAATATCATTTGATATCAGAGCTCATTTTATTTATTCTAGGCTATTCTAAGGGTGAGAAGAATTCATTGCAAAGTGGGAGTTGAAGACAACAAAGACCCATTCACGGTGCAGACTTTTTTGACCATTCTAGGAAGTAGTATTATGTGAGGAGAATGAACTCTTATTGGTTTGACAATTGTGATTATGAAAAATAGGACATCCAATGCCCATGTAGAAGGATAATTTCTATATTATTATCTTTTTTTATTTGGTAGAAGAATATTTTCTCATAGAAAAATCAAGAAATTCAAGTGGAGTAAGCATTAGAGATTTACAATGTTCATAGTAACAAAGTTGTCAGAGATGCAAAAGGTTGTTTTTGATGCAAAGACTATTTTGTGTGGAGAATGTTTGGCACAAGTTGTCTAAGGAAGTATCAACAAAGCAAGGCATTGAAGTGAAGATTATTTGGTGCAAGAGTTGCTAACATTGTATGTCATCAAGTTGAAGAAAAATATCTTGTCGACAAGAGGAGTCATTTTATGGTGCCAACACTATTTGTTATCTAAGTAGGATCATCTAGCAAATATTGAGAAGCATATGCAAATTTTTCTAAACCTATTGATGAGAAGAACCAACAAGTGAGTGGTTTCCAATAAGAGAGGGCACCATCTAGTAGAAGAAGGTGTTGTCTAGCAAGTATGTTGTTCAAGGGTCATTTGATGGAGTCTTGCAAATGCACCTTGAGTGTTATTGTCTAGTGAAGTTGTGTTAGCCAACAATAAGGGTTTTCAAAGGAGATACTAAGGTAGTCATCTGATGAGTGAACAAACAACTAGGTTCATCTAAGACTAAGGCTTATTGATGGAGTTGTATTATTTGATGCAAACCTCTAAAGAGTTGCATTTGCATGAGACATGTTCAAAGGCATTGAAGGTATTGGAACATGGGAGTTTTTTTGTACCTATCCTATAGACATAGTTGTTCCCCACCATATTGAGGTAAAATATCCATAAGATGGTGAAGGTGGAGGTGGTGCATCCATTTTGGGGGTTCGTAATCACATAAAACCAGTCTCATCCAATGTTTGAGATAGAGTTGTGATTGGAGGTATTCAAAATATATTGTTATGTCTGAGAAAATTTTTAGGTTATAGCTACAAGGACAAAGCATAGTTTGAGTGTGCTAAGGTAATTGCATTTGTGTACCTCACCATTTTAGAGAAAAATATATCTATTGAGACATTGAGTTATACATTGTGTAGACCTTCAATTCCTAATACATTTTTGAGAATTTGGTGGCACAAACTATTTCATGAGACATTGCATAGAAAATAAAATCATGAAGAGATAGTGAAATAT
Organism: Wollemia nobilis; assembly: GCA_028583015.1. Classification (NCBI taxonomy): domain Eukaryota; kingdom Viridiplantae; phylum Streptophyta; class Pinopsida; order Araucariales; family Araucariaceae; genus Wollemia; species Wollemia nobilis. The sequence goes on along the minus strand of JAQPPZ010002742.1, from coordinate 559,464 downwards.
CATAATTAAAAAAATATTATGTGCCATTGGATCTTAAAGTATAAATGGATACAATTTATTTGATGTTTTTCTTTTCTAAAACCCTAAAGTGACATCATCACATCAAATGTTTGATTTGCCAAATCTACACATGGAAATTAGAATGATTGTTTGAAATCATGTGGGAAACACTTTTTTGAAAGGAAAATGAATTACATTGATTGCACATGCTTTATGGAAGAAACATGTTAATGCTTTAAATAACATAGTCTTCAATTACAAGGTGAAATTATTTTATGAATTTACTTGAAGATAATATATTTTAATTTGATGACACAACATACTTTTATGAGTATAGGCATATTTATACTCATCATGAAGCTATTTTTTAGCTTGATTCAACAAATACATTTTTAGATTTTTAAAGTTTGACCATGGTTCTTAATGCCCCAAAGGTTTTGTTACCTAATTCGTAGTTGGTAAAAGGAGACAATTATTCCACCTAGAAGAAAATGTTGAATAATCATCTTGAGTTTGAAGATATATGGGGTGTGGTCTCAAGAACCACAGGAAGACATGTTGTTGATCCCAATGAAAGGAGAGAGTTCAATAAGACAGACCAAAAATCTTGACTAATCTTAATATTTGGCATATTTTATGAGATATAATCATATATCCATGATGCCATGGAAACCAAAGTTGCATGGGATAAACTTAGCACAATATTTAAACCCAAAAATAGAAATAGATTCTAAACCTATATAGTCAATTACATTGTTTAAAGATGAACAACAATGAGAATTTGGAGGGTTTTAGAAGAAGGATTGCATAGTTGCAAGTCTTGCTTCAAGTCTCAGGAAAAATAAAGAATGATGTGCTCATGCTATTATACTATAAGCTCTAAAAATATCATTTAGTATTTTAGTGATAATCTTGAACATCACTAATTAGAGTTTTACATTTAAGATGTAATGGTTATGCTTGTAAGAATTAATAGAAACCATAATAAAACCCATAAAAGAAACACAATTATATAAAATAAACATAATAAGAAATAATTTTATTGATAACACTGAAGAGTTTACACTAAATCATAGGTTGCTTTGAGGGGGCAACCTCCTTTATGAGCAAAGCTCAATACAATATAGTTCTTTGGGATGCATGTGCCTTTCTTACAATGTAATATATAAAGATAATTCAACCTAACCCTAATGCTCTAGGATTGGCCAAAAATAGTTTATCCAAACTATCTAACCCTAACCCTAATGATTAGGGCCACCTTTACATTCAAAAGAGGTATCCACTAATTACTAACTAAACTATTACAATAAATAAATAGAAAGGGTTAGGACATGAGGTCCTAACATTGCCTCCCCATAAATAAAAAAGATTGTCTTCAAAGCTAAAGTTGAAAAAATTGTTGTTGAAGCTGATGTAACAATTCCCACATGGAACATTTCAAGTGTAATCCATGCCATTATACCTATAACTTTGTAATGGGTTGGTTGTCTGTTTTTCACGATCATTGGTCCAAAATAGCCTCTATATCCATAATTATTAAACTTTCAATATTTCATCACCTAGTTTAGGTTGTGTTAATTGAACTTGAATATGTTAACCTAGGGCCTTATTCAAACAAGATACATGGACGATATAATGTACTTTAGAATATGGAAACAAGTCTAACCTATATGCAACAATTCCAATCTACTATAAGACTTGATAGGGCCTATAGAATTTGGGTGTAAGCTTATGATTGTCTTTTATCCTTAAGGATGTCTATTTGTATGAATGTAATCTAAGAAATACCAAGTCTCCTTTAGAAAACTCTTGTTTAGATGTGTGTTTTTATGTTTTCTATTTCATCTAGTTTTAGGCCATTACTAAGTTGTCCTTAAGAGATTGAAGTAGGGCCTTCTGATCACTAAGAGTAATATCAATAGTGTGTGCATTATAACTATACAACTTCATATGGGATCATCTTAGTTGTTATATGATAAGTGGTATTATAACACTATTATACTAATGGTATCCATTTGGTCTAATGCATCTAATGCTCTAAATCAAAGTAGTGTAAGCCACCAAGTACTTATTGACAATTTCACTTCGACCATTTATTTATGGATGGTATGTCAAGATCATCCTCAGATGGGTTCCATATAGCTTGAAGATTTTATTTAAAAAATTATTGGTGAATGTCATGTTATGATCATAGACTATAGAGGCAAGCATGTTATGGAGTCATAAAATATTGTCAATGAATGTTTGTGAAATGGTGGAGGCTATGTAGGTATGTGCAAGAGGATAAAAATGGGTATACTTTGAGAGATGATCCAAAAAACAAAAATTATTGACTTGTTTGTTGACTTTGACAATATCCCAATAAATCCATGGAAATATCAATCTATATTGTCATTGGAATACATAATGGTTGGAGCACACCTAGAAGTGAAACTATTTCCTCTTTATGACACTAAAAAATGTCATGTTCTTGAACAAACCATTTAGTAAATTGTTTCTTTCCCTCCGAGAAGAAGTTATTTTTTGTGTGTTGATAAGTATTTAAGAATATCAAATGTTTGGTTGGAGTTGACACATTTAATTCCTATAAAAGCTTGTCATGCATAGCAAAATTTGCAGCAAGGATAATTTTACCCTTTAGGGCAAGTACTGACCACCTCACAAATATGCCAAGTCATGAAGGACTTTGTGGATAAATTTTGAATTAGGTGTTTTATGTGTGGATATTCATACCACTTTTATTGGACTTAATACAACAATTTAGATTTGATAAGGACAATAGACACAATTTCACTTGGTCATAAAATTTGTATGATAGGACATCGACTATGGCATTACATTTTCTTTTTTTTGAAGAGGGTATCATAATTAGTTTAGTCACCCATATTTGTGATTTAGGAGAAGAGAAAGTGTTTGAGGCTGTGATGGTTAATTTTGATATAAAATGTTGAGCCATAAGACATGGTCACTAATGTGTGACTACATGAAGGATTGCCATGATTTTGTTCATATGTTGACTTTCATAAATTCTTGCCTATGAGGGATTTACTAGTGAAAGTTAATGGTTTTCCTTGTTGGATGAGTACTGCCCCAATTCCATTTCATAATGCATCACATTCAATAGTAAAGGGTTAAAAGAAGTCTAGCATATTAAGTTCAAGAGAGGTTCACATAGCCTACTTAAGAATTTCAAAATCCCATTCCACTACCTCAATCCTCTTAAATGAATCTTTATCATGATTTTTAGTCTTTGAACAAACTTAGGATGGTAGCCAATGAGACCCAAAAATCCTTTACACTCTTAAGGTCTTCAATTTAGGATATTGTTTCACATCCTCAACATTTTAGGGTCTATCTTAACCCCTTATTCTAATATGATATGTCCTAGGCACTCAACCTCCCTTTGATATAAAAAGCACTTAGAACACATGATATATTAGTATTCTAAAAGTAGATTCAAGGATTGCTCTAGTGTGATTCAAATGTTCCTCCTATGTTTTTCCATAAATCAGGATGTCATCAAAGAACACTAAAATGAAGTTTTGGAGGATGGACCAAAACATTTGGGTCATCAAACTTTAGAATGTGGATAGAGCCAAAAGGTATGATTACAACATCATAGTGTTCAAATTATGCTAATTATTGACTTTGAAACATCCTCATTTTGGATATGTATTTTTTGGTATTCTAACCTCAAATGCAGCTTGGAGAAAAAATGGGCACCATGTAGTTAATATAGGATCTCATCTATGACTACAATTTGAAATTTGTCCTTAATAGTGGTTTTTTTATGCATAAAAATCCACATACAATATCCATGACCCAATATCCACATACAATTTGTCCTTAATAGTGGTTTTTGTACTAACTTAAATTCAACTTTAGAATTTTGTGCATAGGGATGTCTATAAGGGTGTATGTTGGGTGATGGATTTCCTAGAATTATTAGGATGACATGATCATGTGTGTATGATGAGAGAATTACATGTGGTTCAAACACACAAGAATAATTATTAATGAGTATTTATAATTTTGTGGTTTGATTGAATTTATTATCTTCTACAAATTATTCTATGAAAAATTGAGCTATAACTCCATGGGACATATTTTAAAGTAATTTATCCATATGATGAGTACTGAATTCCTTTATTGAACTAGCTATTAGCACCATGAGAGTGTACTGTTGGCCATCTACTATGAATTACATCCATAATTATTTTAATTTCCCATAAGATAGGGTTCAATATACACAACCACTGAGATCCTAAAACTATGTCACATCTTCCTAATGGAAGTACAAGAATACCATATTTTAACTATAATCGTAATATTGGGATATTTTTATTTTCAAGGAAGAGTTCCTATGTTAAATGTCATGACTTTAGTAATAATATGTTCATTTAGGCACCCTAGGATTAATAAAGTTACAAGTGCTACCTATATCAATAAAAATGGCTAGAGGAAACTTTTTGAAGTAACCTTTCATAGTCTAAGATGTGGTCATACCTACTAAGACCTACAAGGATATCTCAAGAAAGGGTTCTTTTGGAGTATCAAAGTCCTATATTTTTTCAATGAGTTTACACAGGTTTTTATGATGGATCATGGTCCCCTCATACTGAGTGGGGTTTGAACCTTAGACCTCTCAAAGAGAGGCCAAATCCCTTACCATTGCAGTAAGCTTACAACTTTATGTATAAAAGTCATCTCATTATTCACCATATTAACTATAATTTGTCACATTAAGGTTAGGAGGGGTAGTGTTTGACTTAGCATCCAATAGGTAATAATTTTTATTTAGTACATTTATGACATGGACTATGTTTTTCATCACAATTATAGCAAAGTTCCTTCTCTTCATGAGCTTTCATATCTTCCTCAATTATTTATGGGAATGGTTGTCTTTTCTTGTACTAGTTTGAATTAGGGAAGCTTATATGTGCAACATTGTGCTACTATTTTTTCATCCAACCTTGCTAACCTAATGACTTCCAACATATTCTTTGGGTTGAACATTTTTACCTTGTTTTTTTCTTTTAATCCACTAATGAAGCAACTCGTAAAAGTGAATTAAATAACCATTCTATGCTAGCTACCAAAATTTCAAATTCCTTCTAGTATTCTCAAACTGAGTGAATTTTCCTAATCTTAGTCAAAGATCTTATAAAATTATGATATGCATTGAATCTAAAACAAATAAGTTAATTGATGTAGAATTCATCCCATAAAAGTGTCTCCCCTTGGATTTTTGGAGGTTATAGGTTGTAGAATTCATCCCATAAAACTTTATCACTTTCTATTATAGATTTAAGGAGGTTATAGTACTTCCAAAGTATCAAAACTTTGACACAAATTAAAGTATTTATTTATGTTATATCCAACTAGAGGAATCTCTGCCATCAAAATTTCTATGGTATTTGGTGGATTGGTTGAGGTATGTTATTATTCAAAAATATTTTATGGATTTAAAGGAGTTGTGCTAGAATCCATTATATTGCACTCCTTTTTGTAGTTCATTGATAGGTGTAGAGATTGAAGTCACTACTTGGAGGTTATGTATGTTTTTTGTAGTTGATCAATTACTTCAAGATTTTGCATTCCTTTATTCAAATATTCCTAGCCAGATTAATCAAATTGAACATTCTATTGTTGTATTTCCTTCATCTCATCATTCAATTTTTCTAAGGTAATGTCCTATGATCTTCATACTACTACCATTTTTAGGGGATCATATTAAAAAGGTGATCACCAAGATATAAATTGACCATCTATAGGCATCCAAAAAAGGGTCACTCTTGCTATATTTCAAAATGATTATCACAATGAGACAATCACAATAGGTTAGGTATTAAATTTATGTCTTGAACATCCAATATTTTTAATATTCATGCATAGGTTGACTCAGTTAGAATATTCTTCACGGGAGTCCATTTTGTTAGAATTTCCAAATTTGTGATAGTTTGTGAGATATTAGGCCCAAAAATTTCAACATTTGGCTCCATGTACTTCAAAAAACCCCTGCAAATCCCTAAATTCTCTATTACGTTTTCCTTATAAACTATTATTATTGCTCTATACCTAACTTAAGTACTATATTATCTACACATTTTCCCCTCTGTTTTATGTAATTCTATTCTCTATTCCTCCCTATCCTAGTTTTAGAAAATCTTACTTTGATGGAACAATTATGGTTGGTACTCGAAGTAATCAAATTAGATTAGAATTTTGGTGGTCTTTGAATCACTCTCTTAGTATGCCCAAAAGTCTTTGCAAGCTTATTATGGGTGTTCTAGGTTGGGGTTTATTTGGTTTGTGGGCTCATTAATATATTAAACTCATTTATTTTTTTGCTTGATAAAAAGGGGTTGTACTTGGGTCCCCCACCCTTAAAAAATTACATCTCTCTTCTTTAGAGCTTGAGATTTTACAAATAGATATACTTCTCATCTCAATTGAGATGCTATAGTTAGAAACCTACATCATTTTACATAAAATGTCTGAATTCTTGATTTTCATTTTTTGGATCTTGTCAAATCTTTGTATGAATACAATACTCCAGAATTTAGAATCTTTCTTGATATTTTCCTATAGCAACCTTCACAATACCAAACCTTCACCTCTACTATCTACGCCTTGCATCTTAGTAGAGTAATATTTCCAAAACATCCCACTAACATAGTCTGCTTTACCAAATTTGCATTGCTAGTTTCCTTCCTGAAACACAAGTGCAACTACAAAAATTATAATAAATTATCTAAATGAACACACATTATTATTACAAAATAAAATAGATATTACCAATGGAAAATATTAAAGTAAATATTAATAATTAATTGAATTAGGCAATCAACAATTTTTATCAGCTTCAACTAAACTTTCTACTTCCTCTAACCATGGAAAGGAGATGTTAACTTCACGATCCTCAACCAAAACTCCTCTATTGGCTAGCTTATCTGCACATTTGTTTCCTTCCCTTAATATATGTGTAAACCTGATTTCTTCAAACTCTTTAGCAAGATCTTGAATTTCCATAATTATCTCTTGTATGTTCCATGGAGCCTTTGCTTTCCTCAAAATTGCATTTATTACTATGAGAGAATCACCGTCCATAAAAACTCTATTCTATTTCATTTGTTTACATATTTTTAACCCTTCTAATGCTGCCAAAGATTTAGCTTCATTACTTGTCTTAAATCCACAATTGAAAGCATAATGAGACAAAATATCTCCTCTATTATTTCTAATTATTCCTCCTCCTCCTGTTGGTCCTAGGTTTCCTTTAGATGCTCCATCAAAATTCAACTTAACCCACTCCACATATGGTGGTTTCCACTTTATATTCTTTACCTTATTTTTGCTTCTCTTGTACCCAACATCATAATTCCATTTAATGACTTGACTCCATCTATCACAATTCTTTGCTTCCAAATTAGGGATTGGGTGAGTTGATAGGGTTGGTTTAGACTCCTCTATGGCTAAACATATCTTCTTTTTCATTACCTCTAAACTGCTTTTCTTTCCTTTAAATATTCTTCTATTCCTTTCTAGCCATATAGTCCAAAGTATTGTATCTTTTGATATATCCCAAATTGTCTGTAAAGCCTCACTTTTATAAGTGCTCTGCCATTGCTTTAACCAATATTCAATTCTGCTATTCATCACCATGCATTTACCAAAAATATTAAGAATCCATTGCCATATATTCCAGACAATTAAGTAATGTCCCAAGAGATGGTCAATACTCTCCCCCTCCTTATTATAGAAAACACATTTAGAGGGGCCATGGAAACCCCTTTTCATAAGGTTATCCTACGATAAAATTCTTCTATGACCTACTAGAAAAACAAACATTTTGAATTTAGGAATGCTTGGGCTATCCCAAATATCTCTCCAAATTCTAGTGATATTATTATTACATTGGTGTTGAAAATTATATCCACTTCTTGTTGTGTATTATCCTGAGCTATTCAACTTCCAAATTAATTTATCCTTACCACCCCTCGAAATAATTACAGTTGTTATATTTCCACTCAATTGCCTCCTAGCATCAATGTATTGTATACTTGTAAAAAAATATTCTTTCCATTTGTATCTTCATTCTTGATCCTTGTACAAAATGTTTGAAACCCTATCACCATATTTATCCTGAAGTAATCTCATCCAAGGTTTCAAAACTGGATCTAAATTGAGTGGTTTTTTATCACACAAAGTATCTATCCAAATAGAATTTTTTTCACCAATTCCCACCACCCATATTAAACCTTTAATCATACGATCAATAGAAAATTTTAAACCATTTCAAAGAGAAGAACCATTTGGAAGAGAGAATGTAGTAAATATTAAAATGGGGTCATTGGGAGCAACATACTTAGAAGAATTCTTACCCATTGTCTTTGACTCTCTTTGTACAATCTCCAGATAACTTTTCCCCTAAGAGCTAAGTTTGCATTTGTAAGAGCTCTTAAACCAAGACCTCCCCTAGTTTTATCATCACACAACTTGCCCCATTTCACCAAAGAAAATTTCCTTTTATCATGTAAAACTAACCATAAAAAGGATCGCTTAATAAAGATTAAAAAAATTTTCAACTAATTTTGGCATAGAATACAAAGACATATAATATGTTGGAATGACTTCTAAGACTAACTTAATTAGCTACACTCTTCCTGCTAATGATAACCATCTACCTTTTTAAGCTGGAAGTTTATTTTGAACTTTACTAATACAGGATTCCATAAATCTATCCTCATTATCCCCTCAAATAAAGGCATCCCCATATAAGTTATTGGAAAATTTGCCTCATCCATTTGAAGCAGCCTACAAATTCTTGCTTTGATATTAGGAGTGTTAAGAAAGTAAATTTTGGATTTAGTCCTATTAATTTTTTGCCCTGAAGCTCTTTCATACTCTTTTAAAAAGTTATTCAAAGCTCTGGCCTCATTTATCATTGCCATTCCAAAAATGGCTATATAATTTACAAACTATTGATGGGTGATGTTATCAATGTTATTACTAACCTTAAGTGCACTTATAAACCCATATTTGTAAGCCTTATTTAAGTTCCTACTCAAAACTTTTGCCATAATAATGAACAAATAAGGAGATAGAGGATCTCCTTGTATAAGGTCTCTATTGGCTTTAAAATATTTTGTCGCTAACTCATTGACCAACATTGAATAAGAAACTATAGAGACACAAGCTTTAATCCATCTACACCATTTATTCCCAAAACCAAACTTATCTAAAACTGCAAAAAGAAAATTCCATTTAACCCTATCATAGGCTTTACTCATAACAAGTTTTAAGATCATAGCTTTCTATTTTCTTGAAGCCGCTGAATGTATAACTTCATGAGCTACTATGATCCCATCTAAAATTTGTCTCCCTTTCACAAAACCTCCTTGCTCTTCTGAAATGGTTTTTTCTAACAATGACCTTAATCTATTTTCCATCACTTTGGAAATAATCTTATAAGACATATTACATAGGCTTATGGGCCTAAAAGAATCAAACAATTCAACATTCTTATTTTTTGGAATTAGGGTAAGATAAGTTGCATTTATTTTATAAAGAATGTATTGACTTACCCTAGAATGTTCCACTGCCACCAATAAAGAATCCTTCACTATATCCCAATTATGTTGGTAAAAATCTGTAGAGAGCCCATCTGGACCAGGGGATTTATCCTTATTAAAACAGAAAATAGCTAAATGAACTTTCTAGAGTAATAGGCTCCATCAGTTTCCTATTATCTTCATTTGTTATAATTGAAGGAACATATTGAAGAAGTTTATCATTAAGAACTTTGGTCTCCTTTGAACCTAGAATATTTTGATAAAACAACTTAACCTCTTTTCTAATTTCACTATGATCTTCAATCCAAACCCCTTCTATTGATTTAATTCTACCAATTATATAAGAAGATCTTTGTACTATAGCCATCCTATGAAAAACTTTGTATTTTTATCTCCTTCTTTTAACCAAGTCTATCTTGATTTTAATCTCCAAAATTTCTCTTCCTTACTCAAAATATTATGATATTCACTAAGCAACTCCCTTTCCTCTGAACTTGTATTATTTTCATCACCTTTTTGAAAATTTAAAAGTTTATCTTTTAGTTCTTATTTCTTCTTAAAATATTTCCAAAGGCGTTCTTGTTCCATTCTTTTAATCTAGATATCATAGTTTTAATTTGGTTTGGAAGAGAATACAACCCACCATTACTGAAATAATTCTATGTTTGAGCTATCATATCAAAAAATTGAGGATGGTCTTCCCACATCTGATCATATTTAAAATATGATATTTTTTTGAATTCACTAACCACTATTTTAACTCTTATTGGTTAGTGATATGAACCAATCCTTGTAAAGGTATTAATTTTAGCACAAGTTCCTTCATCTAGCCAATGATCTGAGAGAATGTATCTATCTAATTGTTTTTCTATTAGGTTCTGGCCTCTCTTGTTGTTGGTCCGAGTATACTTGTCTTCTTAAAACTCAACTTCCCATAGATTGTTGTTTTGAATAAAAGCTGAGAAATATTTCATACTTTGGGTTAATTTCATAATTCCCCAAATTTTTCATTCATCTTAGTAATGGCATTAAAATGTCCAATGATCATGAAATGGGTTTATTGGTCTTTACTTCTCATAAAGGCCTCAATCCCACTCCAAACTTCTAATCTACCTAACTGAGTTGTAGGACCATACACATTGATAAGGATGAAGTGAATATCAGTAAAGTAGCAAGTGACTAAAGAGGCTATCCAATACCTAGTTTTATGAATGGTTACATAAGAGGTTCTAGAAGGATTCCAACAAGTTAGAATTCCCCCTGTTGCTCCTTCAAAATCCATAGCATCCCATTCACATCTTGCCCAAAATGCTTTTATAGTTTTTGAAACTTCTTCTTTTGTCATTTTAGTTTCCTAGATACAAAGAATATCAAGTTTATTACTTAAACATAGGTCCCTAATACACCTATGCTTTTAGGGGGCATTAGCACCCCTTATATTCCATGAGATGATAATCATGTCTCATTAGGGGCTTTTGGCCCCTCTTGCATATTACCAATATCATTTTGTTGTTTGGTAAAGATAAGCTCAACCAACTTAGTTTGTGTTCCTTTCTTTGTGTTAGATCTTGCTTCCCTGGATATTGCTTGATAATTTGAGAGTTTTCCTCTTTTTGCCTTGCCTATATGAGGAGTAGGTCTTATTATTCTATTCCTCAATATTATTTCACCATTTTATTTTTCAACATATTTATCCTATTTTGGCTCTATTATAGAATATTTTAACTTATCTTGCTCATTTTTTGGTATTTCCTTATTAATGGCAGAGGTATTACCTTCTAAAATTACATTTTCTTTACCAATTATTTCCTCCTGAATGGTGCATGGTACTTCAAGAGAGTCTTCAAAATCTGATGAAACACATTCTTTGAGTTTATTGAGAATGTTATTCCTTAAATTAGGATCATGTTGAATAGATGGTTCTTTGCTACTATGTTGAAATTGTTGTTATGTGTCCTCTAAGTTTTGATCTACTTTTTCTTCATAGGTGAAAGCTTCAAAAGAAATGAAAATTCTTCTAGTATCATTTCTTATTGGTATCCAATGTTCATTTTATTTTATTTTTCTAGATCTATTTTTTGGAAGTTGAAAACCATCTTTATTCATAACCATTAATAAATTTCTCTTAAGATTTTCTACAAATGATTCTGTTGGGCTCTTCTTAGGGCATGATCTCTCAATATGCCCCACATCATGATATATTATACATATAAAAGATATGTTTTCATAATATAAAGTTTCTGTCCATATATTATCCCCATACTTAAGAATGATTGATTCTGGTAAAGCTTTACTTATATCAATCATGACCAATATTCAAGCATTAATAGCTAAAAATCCATCTTTTGTTATATCTGAAATCACAAGGAATTCTTCTAGAGTGTTGCTTATTGCCTTGAAGGTATCTATTTCCTAAAATTCAATGGGCAATCCAAACATCCTAACCCAGACTGGTACTAGGGATAGATTTACATTTTTAGGTGGAAAGCCTTCATACCTGTGGGTAAGGAAGAGCCCTACTCTTCCCATAGACCAAGGACCCCCTTTTAGGATTATTTCTCTTTCTTCCCTTGAATAAAAAGTGGTTAGGAAGAAACCTTTGGGAAGAAATGATAGAATCACTCCTGAAGACTTTCAACTCCTATCAATCCATTTTCTCAAGGTCGAAGCCCTTGGCAAATACCCATTAAATTTACCAAAAATTACCCTATCTTGGATCAATGAGTATCTCTATGAGGTGCACTCACTAACCTCTACCACTATGAATGATTCTAAGGATTTAACTATAAATTGATCCATGGAAAGGAAACTAAAAATCAAAATCTAATGAAATTTATCTAAAAGTTCTATAACAAATATAATATTTGATAAAAACTTTATAAAATTTCATGCACAATTTCTAAGATAAATAAAGGGGAAAAAGAACTTAGCTGAAAAAATCTTTGTCCAGATAGAATGTCTTGCCTCACTGAAGTCCTAGCCCTTCATTACTCTTTTCATAATTCAAACCCTAGTTGGTAAATAATTGCAATTTTGTTTTTCACGACTTGAAAAATTATCACTGCCCTTGTTTTGAATGGTTGACTTCACAAGGTTGCATCTCCATCAATATTACTTGGAGTTTTGCATATGACAACTCATTTTATAGCTATTCAAAGTCTACACAAGTTAGTCTAAGAATTAGCTGAATCGGATAACTCTTCATGAAGATATGGCTCCTAAAATATGAGACATTTTTTTAGGAAAAAACCCTAATCATTTACACTTTGCAATTTCATTTTTCATATTAAACTCATTTATAGATAGTATTTGGCTTGATTTTTTAAGGCAATAACTAAAAAGTATTCCACTATTTCCATAGCCACACTACTCATCTTCAAGGTATGATGTAAGTAACTTCCTAAGGTTAAACTTAATGGTGCACTAAAACACACAAATAATTGATGTCTTCCTATGGTTAAAAGACTACTATTCATAGACATCTCCCTATATACCTAGGATTACATGGGATCTCAAAATTATATACAAATGTTGTTTGAGTCCTAGGTATTGAAGCCTAATCACCCCTAACTTCCCTAGATGTGTAATGTCCCCTTTCTGAGTAGTTAGTTAGATGCAGTGGTTTAGCCTATTCACAGGTTCCCGTAGGCTAGGGAATATTGTAGGGGAGCCTAAATGGAGTTCTGGGAGCGGAAAATTGAGCGAAATGGGTATTTGAATCCACTCTCAGATGTTGAATCATATGGATAGAGCCTTGAATTACTATTTTTAGTAAGTTATTTTTTAGAGTTTCGGGTTAAACAGACAGTGCAGTGATATTCTTCATCGAAATGGATGTCCATATCTATCCTCAGTTTGTAGATCAGATAATCATAAGGCCAAGTTTTTAATGTGTGAAGGTTTAAATATATAAAGTAAAATTATTTAAATACTTTATATAGTTTAAAACCTTATTTTATAAAAAGGGGACATGGGACTTAAAAAAGAGTTATGTTTCATGATTTATCCCACATTGAGCGTGCAAAGGAAGTTTGTTGTGGAGGAGTCTATTTATTTGGTGGCTTGGTCTCATTTCATGTCATTATGGATTTTAGTTATTTCCTCTAGAGTTTGAGGCCAGTGGCTGAGACTTCTTCTTCGAAGGGACGGAAACCCCAATGGTGTGACTGAGGGTGAAACCCCTCAGATTTTTGGAGCTAGACGAAACCCCAGTTCTCTGTTGGTGAATTCACACAGGATTCACGCTTTGGTGCTTCAACGATTTTAGAGGTACTTTGGTGTTTGCTGATAAAGTATTTCAAGGGTTTTAAAAATCAGATTGCATAAGGATTTGTGGAAAGATTGTTGATCTTGAAAACATTGTAATTTGTGCCCTAGAATAAAATCTGAAATAAAATTGCAAGTTATTTCTCAATCAATGCATTTTGTATATTTTGCAATTTGGGTTATATTGTTGGAATTTGTTTATGTTCTTCAAGTTTTATCTCCACAATAAGATTTAGATCAGAAATTTTAACAGTCCCAACCAAGGGAGACATTACAAGATGCTTTATGGTAAGTCTAGCTTAGCCAATAATGAAAACTCTTGTGATCTTTTAAATTGCTTGACATAAGTTTTCTAACCTAATAACTCTAGGGAAAATAATTTGATGTTGAGGATGACTATAACGCAAATTACAAAGAGATAAATATAATAATTTATAGAAAAATATATGTTTTAACCAACATTTGTTAGATGGATGCATTATGGATTGGTTGTTAGGAAAATTTTAGAAAGAGGACTCTTGGTACCTCAATGGAACTATCCTTGAAGTGATGTTTGATACTGAATATAATGGTTCTACTTGCAAGAATATATAGAAACCACAATAAAACCCATAGAAGATACACAATTATATATATTAAACATAATAAGCAAGAATTTTATTGATAACATTGGAGTATCGCATACTGCTCCAAGGGGTAATCTCCTTGATGAGAGAAGCTATTATTTAGGATGCTTATACCTTTCTTATAATGCAATATATACATATATTTTAGCTTAATAATTATTCTCTAAGATTAGCCAAAATCGACTATATAACCCTAAACATAATGATTTAGGGTTGTATTTACATTCAAATTAAGTGCCCACTAATTACTAACTGAACTATTAAAATAAATAAATTGAAAGAGTTAGAACATGAGGTCCTAACAAAATATTCTTGTAATTTTTTTTATTAGGAGAAAGTAATTTATAAATGAAATATAAAATATGATCGATCCCTAGTCTTTCATCATAAAGGCAAGGAACCTATGCATTCAAAAAAAGGTAGTGGATATCCTAGGTAACAAAAACAATAGAAAAGGTAAAGTCAATAGGAGTAACAAGGGAAATTTTCACATTATAATATAACTTGCTATATATGTAGGAAGTTAGGGCATGTTATTAAGCAATGTAAGTACAATTCTATCCCATAAGGTTCTTTCACTAAGAACTAGAAGCAACCATCATGAGGGAAGAAGATGGATCCTCAATAGTAGAAGAGGAATGTGCCCCAATGCCAGCATGGCAATGTAGCAAAATATATCAATTATTAATGATAAAATTTTATCTATTTAGTACAATCTCTTGCTATTGTTTCACAACCTAGCCCAATGTAATATGTTAATTCAAGGGGTACTAAACATATGATAGACCAAAGGAGTGGTTTTATCTCCCAACAATAATTCAACATATATTATTATTGGTATCAATCATGTTTATATACATCTTGGTTACCTTATGTATTATTTGACTCAAGTTCTTAATATACCTATTCTTATGAAGAACTTACTTTCTATAAATTTAACTTGATCATAACTTGAGAGTTGAGTTTTATAAAATAGGATACAAGAAGCTCTATGCCATTTGAGACAAACCAAAGGGTCTCATAGTAGATTTCCATGGATTTTTGTCATAGGCAAGATGAACCAACTTGTGATTGTCTAAATAGACAACCAGGATTTGGAATCTAATGCAAATTATGTTGCCACTCTTTGGAAAAATGATGCGGACATCTAGTTTCAACTACCTAAAGGCACTGTACAATCATCTTCAATTTGCTTGAATAGAAGCAACACTAAGCCCCATTTTGATCTAGCTTATATTGAGCAATTGGTCCACTTGACCTAGTTCACACAAATCCATGAAGACCATTGGATTCAAGTCTTAATGTTCATTGATATTGTAAACTATTTTTGTATGATCATACATGACGGATGTGGGTGTATTGTTTAAAGACTAAGGATCAAGCCTTTCATTTTTTAAGAGTTCAAGGCTTGTGTAAAAAAATCTACTCATTATAGCATTCATACACTCCATTCAAATTGAGAGGGGGTGCACTAGTAGCAAATTTTCCACTTTCTTAAATAATCATAACATTCGATGATAATTTACATATGCGTATATGCCTCGACAAAATAGGGTTATAGAGAGGTGTAATCATACTATTTTGGAGATGGTACTAAGAATGCTGCCTAATGTAAAGTTAGAGCCAACATTTTTTATATACGTTATACATAAAACATTTTATCTATTGAACCATGTATCCTATTAGCATTCAGTGGTGTCACTCCATAAGAAGGGATTGGGGTTATTTTATTTGTTATATATATTTTAAAATTTAGATACACATGGTTTATACACATGTAAAAGAAGAGGAAGATAAAGTTGTAAGAGAAATTTAATAAGTGCATATTTCTTGGATATAACAATGAAATAAAATGCTATTGGCTCAAGGATCCTACCACTAAGAATCTATTTATCAATAGAGATGTGTTTTTTTTTTTTTTAAATAAAGGGGTAAAAATTTATTGATAAAAATTCTGGATTACAAAGTACAACTGAGCCCCCACCCAGGACTCAAATAAGCAACAAGACAAGCTAAATCACCAGACAAGGTCAACTCCCAAAGAAAAAAAAAAAAAAAAACAAACCACATTAAGTCTGAGCATCCTTATGGATCAACTCCCGTAGGTGTTGAGAATCCCCAAACAGGAGACTCTTCCAGTTATCAATACTTTGTCCTGAATAAAAACCACATCCGGAGAATGAACATGAATCAAATCACGAACAACTTTTTGTCTGGGGATGCTGTTCAACCCCCATACATTCCATGAAAGTATAATCATTTTTTGGGGTTATAAAAATGGGAGTCCAATGTTCTCACCAAACCTGACTCTACCAAAGTCTCCCCCATTAACTTAATTTTATCCTGGTCTTTCTTCCGACCCACCTTCATATTCTTATCTGAAGCATTTTTTTAAATTATTTTATGCTGCAATCCCAGCATCGTAGGAGTTTTACAGTCCATGGATGACTGCATCAGTGCCTAGGTAGGAGAGGGCACATCTAAATCTGTGCCATTTTCTAAGATAACTTCACTTCTAGGGCTAGGGCCAACCATATCACCTATACTCGGAACCAAAGCCCTTTGTTCTTCATTTAAACCCCCTGTATCTGGTTCCCTTGGTTCCACCTCATGAAGAGACAACTGATTTGGTCCTGTTATATCTATAATAGGTAGCGATGTTTCAGGTATCTCCACGCACTAATCAAGATTCTCTACAATTTCAAAACGATTGAGCTGAGCATCTGGATGGTTATCATTAATGTCTCTTTTTGCCTTTCTTCCTTTGTTTCGAGGTTTTACCATAACAAAGCCTTCCTTATCCTGATCCCTCTCCTTTATCGGGGCTTTTCCTTTATCTATATTTTGTATAGCTTGAGAGGGCCCAGGATTTGAAGCCACAGGTAGGACAAACTTAGGGCATTTTCTTTGTAAGTGGCCATATTCATGGCAAATCCGAAAACGAAATGGAAGAGTTTCATAGTCAAGTTTTTGAACCCATGTGGTTGATCCAAACTGTATTTCAATAGAATCTGGAATAGGATTGTTTAAATCAATTTCAACACAGATACGGGCAACAAAGATTACCTTTTTATCCAGCATCTGTCCTGATGGCCCAACCGGCTTCCCAAGTAGAAAGGCAATCATATGCAAGATGTCATTTCTCCAAAATTCCAAGGGGAGCCACGAAAGCTGAACCCACACCGGAACCCGTGACGACCGCTCCTCTGAAGGGTTGAAACCCACATGCCAGGGTTTAAGAAAGAGTCCCGCTTGGTTACAGAAATAGGGACCTTCAAATGCTTTGTTACGATCCGCAAGACAAGAAAAAACCACCATAAAATAGCTGTTTGCACTCAGCATCACCTCCACATCACCTTCAAGGTTCCAAGTCTTCCTAACCCAAGCCTCCACAAAGGGAAGAGAAATTCGGATGCCCATAAATTTACCAATAAGCGCATGTTTGGTTAAATACTCCACATCTTCTACCACCGAGTCTGGTTGAACCACTAGAACCGGCCTGGTTTCACATCGTTCCAAACATCCATTGTTCTTTAATAAGCGATTCCTGGCATGCAATGGGAAATCCTGTTCCTTCCAATAATTTTTAAAAGAAATACCAGCCCTAGCATGCACGCTCTATGACGGACCTGATGCCATCACTACATTCCTCCAGTTGTTCATACCTCCTCCAGAAACTGCTGCCATCCCCGCAGAGCCCACCAGATAGGTCTCAAAAAAATTCTAGCAAAGCAGCTTTCCTCATCAAACCCTAGCAGAGCAAAAAACTTTTTTCCTCGAGATGTGTTTGATGAGAAGGGTGATACAACTATTCTTTTGATAAGCCACATGTTTTAAATAAATCTCCCATTCTTTTGTTTAATGATGAAACATTAGAGATAAAGGTTAAAGAATTTGATGATGTTGATGATATAATTGTGGAGGTAATCCTACAGATTATAGAGTTGATGATCCAATACTTTTCAAACCATTTTCTACAAGTACCATTGAAGGACCCAAGTGGTATCTCAATACAATTCAAGATGATGTTGGATATTTTGAGGAATATTAGTTGTCATTGATGTCAAAAGGTTCTAAGAAAAATTACAATTTGATTGGTTCCAAAAGAGATTCATGGGAAGCATGATCAAAGGTTTTTATGAAAACCATGGAGGGAAAAAATAAAAGGTTAATTATCCATGATGGGCAAAAATAAAAGGTTTTTATTAAAAACCAAGGTGGCTTTTTGTTTGGTTAAAAAAGGCCCAAAGATTAATTATTTATTTAATTTATAAATTTAAATTTCAAGAGAATTAAAATGATTATAAATAAATAATAATTAAAGTTAATTCGAATATTTGAAATTCGAATTTCTAATGCACCGACGTGTGAGAAATTTCCTCCATTCATGTATAAAAGGTGGATCATTTCACCTTAGACAATTACCATGCTCATTCGATTTAATGCCCCCGAAACCCTTGTGAAAAGTATCTTCGATTTTTGTTCGCTAAAGTGCTGCGGCTAGTGGACAGCGTGTGGTGTTCGAAGGAGGTCAACATGTGTGAAGAAGAGCATAAGGTGAAGGAAGCTCCACTTCCTTCACGTGGGCATTGCTAGCCCACGTGGTGGACTCCCAAGTGCTAAGGCGCTTAGGATTGTGGAGATGGTGGTTTGATTCTCGCTAAATCCCTTTTAGGGATAACAGAAAGGTATGCACATAATTTGAGCGCTGGGTTTTTCGAAGAAGGTTGTTGGAAAATTAAAATTAATTTTTGGATTTATTAAATGAATTTACAAAGTGACGTGGTAGTTATAAGGGATAGATAAAAGGAGTTTTTTCTTGGTAATTATTTTTGGTTAAAAATAATTAGGAGAAATAAGGAGTTATTTGTTTTATAAAGCTTTTAATATATTTAGCTTATTGGAGAGATAAATGCTTTAAAGTGTCGATTATTATTGAATATATCTTCTTTCTACTAAGAAGTGTTGAGAAAGTAATTATTTTGAAATTATTAGCGTACTTAATAGTAATTTTAGCGTACTATTAGTAATGTTAGCGTACTATTCTTATTTAGGCTTACTGTTGTAACAAGTTCTGTTTCCCTGTAACAGATCCGTTCAGCTGCTGCTATTCCCGGCTGTTCGTTTGTAACGCAGTATTATTTAAACTGCACATTTTCAATAAACTAGTTAGTTCCGTATTTTACATGGCATCAGAGCCACTCGGAAGTCTTTGGGCGAGGTGAGGAGCAGAGCGCGATTTTATTCGGGCGTGAATTTTTTCCCAGCCCGTGCGCTATCTCGTCGAGTGGGATTTTTTTTCCCCAGCGAGCAAAAAAAAAATAGTTTTTTTGTCACGCGTAGACGCGCGACAGTCATCGCGCATCCACGCGCGACTGTGGAGAGGGCGGAGGCCCCGTTGAACGGCTGGACAGAAAAAAAAAAAAAAAGAAGACGCAGGAAGCACTCTGCGTCAGCCTGCGTAGACCGTGCGGACGCGCAGCTCGACGCGCTGCATCGCCCTGGACGTCCGCAGTCGTGGACCGCGTCAGACTGCGCGCTGCAGACGTCTGACGCAGGCGTCCAAGCGGACTGCGTTAGACTGCGCGCTGCAGACCGTGCAGACGTCTGACGCAGGTGTCCAAGCGGACCGCGCCAGCCTGCGCGCTACAGACCGCGCAGACGTCTGACGCGTCTGTGCCAGGCGACGCAAGGGGGACCCCCCCCGGTTGAAGGAGGAGGGTCCGAGCGCTAATAGGTGACACGCAGGCGGGGAGGAGCACACCCGCCCCCCAAACGGCCGACGCGCGGGGAATTTAGAATTCCCCGGTGCCCCCCCCGGCCGATGGGAATTTAAAATTCCTGCCCAACCTGTCGGGCGCGGGGTATAAACCCCCCCCGCGTTTTCGTAGGTGCGCGAAATGCGGCGAATTTTTTTTTTTAAAAAAAAAAAAAAGAAAGAAAGAAAAAGCGCGCAGTGCATTCCTTCCCCCCGGTTGAACGTGGTAACTACGAGACTACGGAGGAAGCCGCGACTGGGACGACGATTTGCTGCGGAGGCAGCCGCAGAGAGGAGGACGGGAAAGCACGATCGGAGGAACCTGTGGTCGGGCAGCAGCTCAAATTCGAGGGGCTCCAGTGATCCTTCCGGATCAGCCCGCTGGCTCACGTGGTCGTGAGCCGTGCGGTAAGGCTCAGGGAGCCTGCAGGTCGGGGGTTCAAATCCCGCCGACTTCCCCCCAAGGTATAATTTTTTTTGCAAAGTTTTTTTTTAATTATTATTTTTTAATTAAAATTTTTAATTTTAATTTTTTTTATATAGTTTTTAAACTTTATAAATTAAAATTTAATTTTAATTTATTTTTTATAAGTTTTAAAACTATATAAATTAAAATTATTTATTTTAATTTTAAATATATAATAATTATTAAAAATGCTTTGTTAAAGAAATTTTTTAAGGGGGGATATTTTTTCAAAAAATCAAAGGGGGATAGTGAGTAATTTTTTGAAAAATAGCAATTTGGCGAATTGTAAAAGGTGCATTTTCGGCTGTGACCGACACCTTGTGGGTTATTCTTGTGGGCATTTTTTTTGTTGTATGTTGCATATTTCATTTTTGCACTATAACATTAAAAACTTAAAATCAAAACACTCCCTAAGTCCCCGGAATAATTAAAACCCATCCGTGCAATTTATTGCACTGCAGTCGATCGGTATTTGTGATACCTACGGCCGGCACTTACGGGTAAAGCTGTCGTGATTTGGCTTCTGTATCCGCCGCCTAATATAGTCTGCTACAACGACGTCTGAGCTTGTTCTCTATAAATCGTCGGGGAGGAATAAGTACGCCATTTTTTGCATTTTTTTACTCCATCCACTACCCTTTATCGCACTTGTGTTTAGGCGTAAATCTTGACGAAGTATTCTTCATAGTGTTTAGGGGAAGTTACGCCCCACGCATGAGAAGAATCTTCTATGGTAGGTGCCATCAACAAGGCGATTCCCTTTCGGTACCGCTTATGTTCCACGTATCGTATGATCTCTAAAACTCACCTATAGTCTCCCTCACGTAAGGGCGGGTGATTTTTGTTGATCTTTCTAAATACCTATAGTTTCCCTCACGTAAGGGCGGGTATTTTGTACGGTATATTGGCCTAGCAAAAGGTATATCGAAAGGGGGACCAATTGGTGATATAAGGAACCTTCACTATGGCCGTTGTTGCAAAGTTGATGACTGATCCGCATCAGTTATTGAAAGGTCCAAATTATACACCATGGAAACATAAGATGAAGGCTATTCTCCAAATGGAAGATTTGTGGGATATTGTTCCTTGGAGTAGCAACTAGGCCTTCACCAACGAGCGGGATCCACGAGGTCCTTCAGCGGATCGAGATAGCTTTTGACAAGAAAGACGGTCGAGCAAAGGTGCTCATTTTGTTTGCTTGTTTCAGATGAAGTGCAACCTCATATAGCTGACAAAGCAAGTGGTAAAGAGGCATGGGATGCCCTTAGAACCATCTATGAGGGAAAGAATGAATCCACCATTCTTCATCTTCAACAACAACTTCATAACTTGAGTTTGAGGCAGGGTGAAACAGTTGAACTCTTTCTGTGCCGAGTGTCTGAGTTGAAAGAGAAATTGAGTTCTTTGGGAGATACTGTGGACGAAAAGCTTCTCATTTCACTTGTGATGAGAGCTTTACCTTCTTCATTTGATATGTTGATAACCTCCATCCAGGTGTCTCAACGACAAATTACCTACATCGAGTTGGTCAATCTGCTTCAACAACAGGAGGCACGCCAACTTCACAATGATGATTCTTCCAATACGGCCCTATACACCAACGAGGCGGGGTTCTAGGAAGAAAGGTAATGGGCAAAAAGGAGGCAACTTTCGAGAAAGGAGGAAATTCTCAAGAGGATACGAAAGGAAAAGGCAAACAACCTCAAGAGAAGAAGAGGTGGTGCAAGATCTATGAGAAAGACAACCATGACACCAACGGGTGTTGGCATAAGAACAAGCAGAAAGGCCAAAACAAACCACAAAATAAAAACAAGCAACCCCGAGGTGAATGTTGTTGTTGAAGAATCGACTCGGATTACGAATGGGCACACAAGGTGCTCATGACTACCACAGATTCCACAGAGAGGGATCCTGTTTGGTATGTCGATTACGGAGCTAGCAAACATATGACTGGCGACAGATCGTGGTTTGAATCATTTGTGGCCAAAGAGGGCAAACCTGTCACCATTGCTGATGATAAAACCTACAGGGTTCAGGGAGAGGGTACAGTTTCAGTCACTCTTCCTGATGGCAAGTGTCAGATTGACAAAGTCCTCTATGTTTCGGGATTGGCCAACAATTTGTTGTCAGTGACACAAATCCTGGACAGAAATATGGTTGTCAACTTTCGTGTTGAGAATGGAAAGAAGTGTTGTACCATTACCAGGAAGGGTAAGCAGTTGCAACGACTTCATATAAGCACGGCTTATTTGCACTAGATGCTATCTCTACTCCACATGTTGCCATGATTTGTCTCTACCAAGGAGGCAACTTCCCTATGGCACAAGAGATATGGGCATCTTAGTTACGGCTACTTACTTGAGCTCGGCAAGTATGAGATGGTAAAGGGTCTTCCTTCCCTTTATGCCACATTGCCAGTGTGCTCTGACTGCTTGGCAGGAAAGCAGCATAGAGTACCATTTGAGAAGAGCTCTACAAGAGCACGAAAACCTCTGGAGTTAATTCACACCGATCTGTGCGGTCCTTTCACACCCAACAGTTGTGGAGGGAAGAGGTACTTTCAGTTATTCGTAGATGACTACTCACGAAAGATGTGGGTTTTCTTTCTCCAACTGAAATCTGAAGCTTTCGCATTCTTCCAGCAGTTCAAGAAATCCGTTGAGAAGGAGTCAGGAGCTTCTATTAAAACCCTCCGCTCAGATCGAGGGGGAGAGTTTACCTCTAATGAATTTTTTGCATTCCTAGATAAGCATGGAATCAAGAGACAGTTAACAACTGCCTATACTCCTCGACAAAATGGAGTTCTTTGAGAGAAGGAACCGTTCTATCATGGAAATGGTTCGTTGTATGCTCACGGGAGCTACTCTTGGGCAACAATATTGGGCGAGAAGCTGTCACCACTACGAGTGTATCCGTTGAATAGGGCACCCACAAAGGCCCTAAAAGGAATGACTCCACGGGAAGCATGGAGTGGTCGAAAACCCTCCATATCTCATCTACGTATTTTCGGATGTCACGCTTTCATGCACATACCGAAAGAGAAAAGGAAGAAGCTAGATGAGAAAACTCTGAGATGTATTTTTCTTGGTTATTACGAGCACTCTAAAGGATATCGGTTGATAGATCCTTTGACCAAGAAAATTCATATCAGCGAGAGATGTTGTCTTTGATGAAGCTTTCACATCACGAGAGCACATCTAAAGTACACCAAGATATTGTGGAACCTAAGGAAGAGAAGATTCCTTCGTCAACAGAGACAGGAGGTCCTTCTACATCTTCTTCAACTCCACCGAAGAAGAATCCTAAATGGTGTACAAATACAATCAGAGATGCAAATTTATCCACTCCTCCCAATTTGAATTTGGATAGACCTCGTACACGCAGTATGGCTCAAAAGGAAAGAGAAGCCAAAGAAACTGGTGAGGTTGATGATCTTTGTCAATCTTTTGAGGAACTTTCTGTGACTCCAAGTACAGAAGTTGAGGATATGGATATTGATGATGACAGGGCATTCATGTCTACCATAGATAGTCTTGAACCTGCATCAGTGCAAGATGCTCTCAGTGAGCCTCAGTGGAAGGCCGCTATGGATACAGAGTATGAGTCTTTGATGAAGAATAAAACTTGGAAGCTTGTTGATCTGCCGCATGGAAAGAAACCCATTGGCTGCAAATGGGTATATAAAGTCAAGTACAAGGCAGATGGAACAATTGATAAGCATAAGGCCCGTCTTGTTGCAAAGGGCTATGCTCAAAAAGAAGGCATTGACTACGAGGAAACTTTTGCACCTACTTCTCGGATGACCACAATTCGGGTTATGTGTGCTATGGCAGCACAATATGGGTGGAAAGTTCACCGGATGGATGTCAAAAGTGCCTTTCTAAATGGTGATCTCCAAGAAGAAGTCTATATGACTCAGCCTGAAGGATTTGAAGTGGAAGGCCAAGAGCAGAAGGTTTGCAAATTGGTCAAATCCTTGTATGGTCTGAAACAAGCTCCTCGAGCTTGGTATATAAAAATGGACAATCACCTTATGCAGCATGGATTTAAGAGATGTCCGTCAGATGCAAACCTCTATTTCAAGAAACAGGGTTATGAGATAGTGTTGCTTGTACTCTATGTGGATGATCTGCTCATTACGGGGAGTTCGAAACTATGATCTCTCTTGTCAAAAGAAACTTGTGCAAATATTTTGAGATGACGGATCTCGGACTTCTCCATTCTTGTCTTGGTCCGGAATTCAGCCGGAAGGAGCACTCCATCAAAGTGTCTCGGAAAAAATATGCCAAGACATTCTTTGGAAAAATATCGCATGGTGATTGCAAGCCAATGGCAACTCCGATGGAGAATGGACTTCGGTTATCGCGATATGATGACTCACCTCGGGTAGATGGTACTCTCTATCGACGGTTGATTGGGAGTCTCATATATCGACCAATACTAGGCCGGATCTCGTATTTCTTGTCAACTATCTTTCGAGGTTCATGCGAGGAGCCTAAGACCACTCATTGGAAAGCGGCAAAACGTGTTCTTCACTATGTCCGTGGTACTATGGAATATGGCCTAGAATACAAGAGGAACAACAAATTCTTCTTGCAAGGATACACGGACTCCGACTATGCCGGATCATTTGATGATCGCAAGTCAACTTCTGGATACATTTTTCATCTGGGATCCGGTCCTGTCTCTTGGCACAGCAAGAAGCAACAGGTGGTTGCTATTTCATCAACAGAGGCAGAATATCGCGCCGCACGTGAAGCTGTGTGCGAAGTGATATGGTTACGTCGCATTCTGACAAGTATGGGCCATCCATCAAAATCTCCAATACACTTGTTTTGCGACAATCAGGGTGTTATGAACCTCGTCAAGAATCCAGTCCATCATGAAAGAACAAAGCACATTGACACACAATGTCATTTCATTCGAGATGAAGTTCCAAAGCACCGAATTCAGCTTCGACACATTCCCACCGATGCTCAAGTTGCGAGACATTTTCACTAAGGCACTTGGACGTGTCAAATTTGAATTGTTTCGCGACTCACTTTGTATTGCAAAATAATGTAAGGGGATGTTAGTAGTCTGTTAGCTATTAGTTATTACATTACCCAAATAATGTAATAAAGGGGGATGTTAGCGTACTAATATTATTTGTACGTATTGCATTATTAGGCTACTGTTACAACTACGTAACAGAGTTCTGTTTCTCTGTTTCATCCGGTGTGCTATTCCCGGAGTTGTAACCTTATTTAAACGCCTCCTGAATAATACATCTAAGTTCGCGTTTTCAACAATTTTTTGGTGGTTGATATAATTTTAATTGGGATATTATAAGGTGTTATTGGACAAATATTATGTATGTTGATGGTTTTTTTTTAAAATATGGAGTGATAAGGTGTAATTGAGTTTTTGCATTATATTTTGAGAGAAATTTATCTTCTAACCTCTTTGAGATTTGACATAGAAGTGTTTGTGGTTGTGGCAGATATTTGAGATCCCTTCATCATCAAGAAAAGGTATGAGCACATTCTTCCATATTTGAGTTGATTGGTTGGTTTTCTAGAAAATAAGTTTGGAGTGAAAAGGACTTGATTAGGGTTTACTTTTTGAGTGTGTTGAGTTAATGCTTCAAGGTTTTCTGGAATAAAGAGTTGTTAAAACCTTGTTTGATAAGCATTGTTTTTGAAGCTATTAGTTGTGTGAAGAACTTGAACTAGGGTTTGAGTATCATTGTTATGTGAGATTTGTTGTTGAGCATTGTTGGAAATATTTTGAGTGAAGGTCATATGCTTGGACTAGGGTTTGTAAGGAAGGATTGTTTCATTGAGTGATTGGTTGAGTAGAGTTGGTTGAGCCTAGTCAAGTGGGTGTGTGAAGTGATTGTTCAAGTTCCATAAAACAAACTATTCTATATTTTGAATTGTTTTGAGAAAGTAATTGAGCATTGGGTTGAGTTTGAAATATATTGAGTCTCTAACAATTCTCTTTATGTTTCTATGAGATTGGACAAGTTCTAGTGTGGACTTGTTGAGCAAATTTGAGTAAGATTTTGTGGAAGCTTATAAGGTAGATTTGAGATAAGTCTTTGAGAAGACTTGAGAGCAGATTTGATTGATTTGTTCAAACCTTGAGTTAAGGTTTGGG
The DNA here is from genome assembly GCA_028583015.1 of Wollemia nobilis. NCBI lineage: Eukaryota > Viridiplantae > Streptophyta > Pinopsida > Araucariales > Araucariaceae > Wollemia > Wollemia nobilis. The sequence goes on along the minus strand of JAQPPZ010002742.1, from coordinate 532,632 downwards.
GTAGATCCAATAAAGTTGATTTGAGATTGATTCAAGCTTTGAGTTAAGGCTTGAGGACAGATATTGAGGATATATTTGTGTTAGAACGAAGGACTGTGTTTAGTACAGATCAGAGGATAGATATTTATGATATATTTGTGCTAGACCGAAGGACTATGTTTAGTGCAGATTTGAGAACAGAGTTTGGTATATATTTGAGGATAAGTTTGTGCCATACTAGAGATAGAGATTGAGCAAATTTGTGCTAGATCGAAGGACTATGTTTAGTGCAGATTTGAGATAGAGCTTTGGAGGTGATAGAGTAGAGGACAATAGTCTCCAGTGGATAGAGATCCATTAGCCAAGGCAGTGAGGATAAGTCTTTTGAGTGAGGACAAGAGTCTTCAGTGGAGAGAGATCCACAAGCCAGTGTAGTGGAGGTAGTAGTCTTCTAGAGGATCACCAACTAGAGCAAAGAATAAGGAGTTCTCCTATGGATAGATATCCACGAAATTGATTTAGGGGATTGGGGTCTCCTTTGGATAGAGGTCCATAAACATTGTAATAGGGAAAGGATTCCCAAGAGATTGATTTGAGAAAATTTATAGTGAAATATTTTCTTCGTGGAGTAGCCCTCATTGGGTGAACCACGTAAATTCGTGGTCTCTCTTGTGTATGGTGATTTGTGCATTGCTTTAATTATTGCTGTTGATATTGCTATCTATACATTGCATAATATTGATTGGGAAAGAAAAGTAAAAAGTGGTCTTTATACTATTCACCCCCTCTCAGTATAAGCTTGTGTTCTTCAATTGGTATTAGAGCGGGTTCCTTCAGAAGAGTTTAACAGCTTGAAGGAAAAGATAACAATAACACAATGGATTCTAAGAATGTGTCCTCAGATAATTTAGCACCAGTATTTGATGGAAGTGACTATATATATTGGAGTATGAGAATGAAGATTTACCTGATGGCACTTGGCAATGAAATTTGGGAATCAGTTGAAATTGGATACGATCCCTTAATTAATCCACCTATAGATAAGGAAGGTAAGCTCCTACAACATTACAATTCAAAATCAATGAATGCACTTTTGAGAGGTTTGCATAGAACAGAGTCTATGAAAGTTATGCATTGTCAAACTACAAAAGAAATGTGGGATAAATTACAAAATATATATGAAGGAGATAAAAGTGTCAAGAAAGCAAAGATAAGAAATCTCAAAGGACAATTTGAAGAATTAAGAATGAAGGATGAGGAAAACATTAGTACTTATCTACTTCGAATTGATGAGGTTGTTAATGATATGCAAGGACTTGGAATGAATATTGATGAATCATATGTTTGTGATAAGGTCTTAAGAACTCTTCCAAAAAGATTTAGTGAAAATGTTTTCTGCTATAGAAGATTCAATAGATGGTGATTCTTTGATAAGAGATATGTTGCTTGGTATTCTTACAAAATTTGAGATGAGAACAAAAGAGGAACCTAATCCCAAGAAAGAAGCAACATTCAAAGCAATCAAGAAGACAAAGGGTAAGAAGTCAGAATCAAGCAATGAGTCATCCAGTGATGAAGAAGCTAATTATGGTAGAAGGGATAAGGATTCTAGAAGATCTAGAGATCTAAAATTTGTTAAATGTTTCAATTGTGGAAAGTATGGTCATTATGCAATAGATTTTCAAGAAGCTAAGAATAAAAATGGTGAAGAAAAATAGGATCACTAGAACATGGAATAAGAAAGATATAGGCACCAAAAGAAAATCAAGGATGGACAAAGTAGACAAGGAAAGAAGTTATTTCAAATGCAAAAGAGGAGCTACTATGCGGATAAGGCAAGTAAGTACTCAAGTGATAGTGATGCTAGTTTTTCAGATAATGATAGAGATGAAGTCCTATTTATGATTGAAGAAAAAGAACAAGTTAAGAAAAGGACTCCAGTAATTCTCAAGTATTTTAGATGTGGTAACTTTGGACATCTTGAAGATAGTTGTACAAGGAATGGTTATAGTTTCAGTGATGATGAATATGAGGATACACTTGAAGGACCAGATGAAAATCTTCTAATGGCATTAGAAGGAGTAGGTGATCCTATAGAAGATAAGCCAATAGAAAATAAAGATGTGGACAAAGGTAAAAAAATAGAGGAATATTAAGAGAAAGATGGATATGATCTCAAGGGAGAACTTATTTATGCTCTTGAAATAGTAAAGAAGGTAAGAAAGCAAAACTCTAAACTTGAAATTCAGTTTCAAGAATGTGATGAAGAGAGAAGATTGCTTATAGAGGATCTAGAAAAATCAAAGGCTAAGACAAAGAAGTTCAAGGATAAGTTAGAAGCAAAGATCTTAGAATGTGAAAAGTTAGCACAAGAAGTGGCACTACTAAGGGAAGATTTAGAAGACTCCAAAGTCAAGCTAAAAGGGTTCAAAAACAACTCAAAGAACTTGGATAAGTTCATCAAGATACAAAAGCCTACATCAAGAAAAACAGGTCTTGGATTTGAATAAGGATCAAAAGAAATGGGAAGGAGAGTCAAACTCAAGTTTTGGAGGAGAAGAAACTTTAGATGAAGACACTTAAAAATAAGGTAGTGTAAGAGAAAGTGAGACATCTGAGGATGAGTTGGACAATAGAAAGTTCAACAAGGACAGGAATAATGCACAAAGAATATACAGATGGAACAACAATCAGAATAGGTCAAGAGAGACTAAGAGACCAATGAGGTCAAGACAAGGAAGCTTCAATGGAAGATGTTTTTCATGTCATAGGTTTGGGCACATGGCTTCATAGTGCAGGACACATGAAAGATAGGAATATGGGAACATACAAATTTTCCATGGGTATTGCTACTCATGTAATCAGTTTGGTCACAAGGCAATGAATTGCAGGGTTCATGATAGAAGAGGATATGGCTTCACTAGGAGAAATCCTAAGATATTTGCACCTCCAAGGAATAATAACATTAAGTGTTATAAGTGCAATAATTATGGTCACACAACAAAATGGTGTAGAGAAGACATTCCAGAATCAAGTATGGACAGAAACAAAAATAGGAACAGGAACAAGAACATGGATATGAACAAGAATAGGAATAGGAACATGAATATGAACAGGAACAGGAACATGGATATGAACAAGAACAGGAACATGAACAAGAAAATGGACATGGATAGGAACATGGACATGGAAAGAAATAGTCAAAGGAATCAGAAGGATTAGATAAGAAAAGTGAGGATAAAGGTAAAGAACAATGCTTTCTGGGAGTAGAAATACTCCCACCCTAGAATTAACCACCTCAAGAGGAGGTGGGGGAGGGGCTAAGCTAAGAGGCTCATTCTTAGCCTCGAGCCCCAAAGGTGACCCTTTGCCATTGATGTCAAAGGGGGAGATATTTTAGTAAGGGGGAGAGATTTGGTATTTGAGCAAAGAGGAGAGATTTGAGCCAGGGGGAGCAATGTCCCAGGGGGAGCAAAACAAAGGAAAAGTTAAGTTTTTGGTAAAAAGAGTTTGGGTTGCCATCAATGACAAAGGGGGAGATTTTTGGATATTTTGAGGAATATTAGTTGTCATTGATGTCAAAAGGTTCTAAGAAGAATTACAGTTTGATTGGTTCCAAAAGAGCTTCATGGGAAGCATGATCAAAGGTTTTTATGAAAACCATGGAGGGCAAAAATCAAAGGTTAATTATCCATGATGGGCAAAAATAAAAGGTTTTTATTAAAAACCAAGGTGGCTTTTCGTTTGGTTAAAAAAGACCCAAAGATTAATTATTTGTTTAATTTATAAAATTTAAATTTCAAGAGAATTTAAATTATTATAAATAAATAATAATTAAAGTTAATTCGAATATTTGAAATTCAAATTTCTAATGCGCCGACGTGTGAGAAATTTCCTCCATTCATGTATAAAAGGTGGATCATTTCACCTTAGACAATTACCATGCTCATTCGATTTAATGCCCCCGAAACCCTTGCAAAAAGTATCTTCGATTTTCGTGCGCTAAAGTGATGCGGCTAGTGGACAACGTGTGGTGTTCGAAGGAGGTCAACGTGTGTGAAGAAGAGCATAAGGTGAAGGAAGATCCACTTCCTTTACATGGGAATTGCTAGCCCACGCGGTGGACTCCCAAGCGCTAAGGAAATTAGGATTATGGAGACGGCGGTTTGATTCTCGCCGAATCCCTTTTAGGGATCAACGAAAAGGTATGCACATTATTTGAGCATCGAGTTTTTCGGAGAAGGTTGTTGGAAAATTAAAATTAATTTTTTGCTTTATTAAATGATTTTACAAAGTGACGTGGGAGTTATAAGGGATAGATAAAAGGAGTTTTTTCTTGGTAATTATTTTTGGTTAAAAATAATTAGGAAGAACAAGGAGTTAATTGTTTTATTAAGCTTTTAATATATTTAGCTTATTGGAGAGATAAATGCTTTTAAGTGTTGATTATTATTGAAGATATCTTCTTGCCATTAAGAAGTGTTGAGAAAGTAATTATTTTAAAATTATTTTCTGGTGGTTGATATAATTTTAATTGGGATATTATAAGGTGTTATTGGACAAATATTATGTATGTTTATGGTTGTTTTTTAAAATATGGAGTGAAAAGGTGTAATTGAGTTTTTGCATTATATTGTGAGAGAAATTTATCTTCTAACCTCTTTGAGTTTGGCATATAAGTGTTTGTGGTTGTGGCAGATATTTGAGGTTCCTTCATCATAAAAAAGGTATGAGCACATTCTTCCATATTTGAGTTGATTGGTTGGTTTTATGGAAAATAAGTTTGGAGTGAAAAGGACTTGATTAGGGTTTCATTTTTGAGTGTGTTGAGTTAATGCTTCAAGGTTTTTTGGAATAAAGAGTTTTTGTTAAAACCTTGTTTGATAAGCATTGTTGTTGAAGCTATTAATTGTGTGAAGAACTTGAACTAGGGTTTGAGTATCATTGTTATGTGAGATTGGTTGTTGAGAATTGTTGGAAACATTTTGAGTGAAGGTCATATGCTTGGACTAGGGTTTGTAAGGAAGGATTGTTTCATTGAGTGATTGGTTGAGTAGAGTCAAGTGGGTGTGTGAAGTGATTGTTCAAGTTCCATAAAATAAACTATTCTATATTTTGAATTGATTTGAGAAAGTGATTGAGCATTGAGTTGAGTTTGAAATATATTGAGTCTCTAACAACTATATTTATACTTCAATGAGATTGGACAAGTTCTACTATGGACTTGTGGATATATTTGAGTAAGATTTTGTGGAAGCTTACAAGGCAGATTTGAGATAAGTCTTTGAGAAAGACTTGAGAGTAGAGTTGATTGATTTGTTCAAACCTTGAGTTAAGGTTTGGGGCAGATCCAACAGAGTTCATTTGAGATTGATTCAAGCTTTGAGTTAAGGCTTGAGAACAGATATTGAGAACAAATTTGTGCTAGACTGAAGGTCTATGTTTAGTAGAGATCAAAGGATAGATATTGAGGACAAATTTGTGCTAGAACGAAGGCCTATGTTTAGTGCATAATTGAGAACATAATTTGGTACTGATTTGAGGATAGGTTTGTGCCAGACCAGAGATAGAGATTGAGCAGATTTGTGTTATATTGAAGGATTGTTTTTAGTGAAGATTTGAGACAGAGCTTTGGAGGTGACAGATCAGAGGACAATAGTATCGAGTGGATAGAGATCCATTAGCCAGCATAGTGAGGACATGTCTTCTGAGTGAAGACAAGAGTCTTCAGTGGAGAGATATCCACAAGCCAGTACAATAGAGGTAGTAGTCTTCTAGAGGATCATCAACCAGAGTAGAGGAGAAGGAGTTCTCCTGTGGATAGAGATCCATGAACTTGATTTAGGGGATTGGGGTCTCCTTTTGATAGAGGTCCATAAACATAGTAGAGAAAGGATTCCCAAGAGAATTTATTTGAGAAAAAGTTATAAGAAATATTTCCTTTGTGGAAGTAGCCATCTTTGGGTGAACCACGTAAAATCATGTCTCTCATGTGTGTGATGCTTTGTGTGATGTTTACTACTTTAATATTGTTGATGCTATTATTTGGATTAAAAAGCAAAAAGTTTTATTGTATACTGTTCACCCCCCTCTCAGTATAAGCACATGTTTTTCAGATAAAAACTTAGATGGAGTTCTAGAAATATCTACTACAAGGTAAAGAACTCATAATCGAGTTTGAAATGAAGTAAATCTTTGCTCTTATGAGCATAGTGGTGTAGATATTTAAACCATCAACCATTGAAGTATCCTTTGATTTAAAATAGTGAAAGTTTCTATGGATGTAGAGTATTATTAATCTTTGATGAAGATAAAGATATGGTGGTTTGTTGATCTTGCACCAAAGAAGAAATCAATTTATTGTAAGTGGGTTTTCAATATTAAATATAAAGTTGATAGTAATATTTATAAATATAAGGTAATATTTGTTACAAAGGGCTATGCATAGAATGAAGGAACTGATTATGATGAGGCCTTTTTGATGATAACAATTATCAAGACCATTTGGATGATGTTTGCAATGACAACACAACTTGGATGGAAGTTTCATCACCTAAATGTGAAGAGTACTTTCCTTAATGATGGCCTCACTAAAGAAGTCTATATGACACAACCAAAGGGATTTGGCATACCTAGTTAGAAGAAGAACATATCTACGCTAATTAAGTAAGCTCCAAGAAATGGTACATAAATATTGATGAACATCATATATTACATGGATTTTATTGTAGTCCATATGATCAAATCTACACCTTAAATAGTAATGGGGAACACCATGATTATAATTGTGTATGTTGACAATGTGTTGGTCAAATATCTACCTAAAATACAAAAATACATTTGTGCATCCTAGAAACGACCAAAATTGAAAGACCATACGAAAGAAATGTCCTCCGAGCAAATATCCAAAGAGGGCTAGCTCCCTTACTAATCCTACACCGGTTTAAGTTCAGATTTACAAGAAAAAAATGGAAATAATGGAAAAAAATGGGAAATATAACCACATGCCAGAATATGTAGGATTGGGGACAGACTAGTAGCAGGAATTCCAACCAAGTGGTATAGCAACATAGAATAGAAATAAGGCAAAATAATCCACTTACAATTTCATGGAGACAACTTCTAGAATCACAATCCAGTGCTCACTCCCTCACTAGCAATGTTCAAATTCAGATGCAAAATTCAAACTTAGTAGATAATGAACATGAACATAAAATATAAATGCTTTAGAGTAGAAAGCAATCACACACAAAAATTGCTTGTAGAATCGGTAGTCAAATTCCTTCTATTTATGCAGAAAACTTGAAGAATTTTTTTGCAAAGTGTCTCCTCTCATTACATTGAAAATGTGTAGTATTTATAGAGATTTTTGCCTCTATTCATTTAATACACAAAAGACAAAATGTTTACAAATCAGGAACCTTCATGAAGAAATTCCTCCCTGAAATCCTTAAAAATATTCCTTCCGTGACAATGATCCATATTTTAAGGGAAAACTCCTAAGAAATCAGCAAATTCGGGTGTTGGTGCATGGAAAAATGCAAATGTGGTCATTGACTTGATCCTTCCGTTGTTCTGTAGACATTCACCCTTGTCTAGAATGTCTTGGAACTCATGAAAATCACCTTATAATTTTTTAATCTTGCAGTATTTTCAACATGAAACCAGAAAACGTAGTCGCTCTTCACCTCAATCATTAAATTCTCATTATTTGTTTGATCTGAGCACCTTTGAAAAGTCTTCTTTGATGCTTGAAAATGATTTCTCTCAAAACGGAGCGATGGGCGAAAGCGCTCCATTAAATTTCATCACTTCCTCCTTATTCGGACTTCCAGGTGGAGAGAGCACCCATAAAACAATAATATTTATAATTTAACTCACCCTTCGCTTCTGAATCGTGCTTTGCATTATTTTTGGTAATTTTTCCCAACACATAGCCCACGATGTGATTCATTTTAAAAAATATTTTCATTGCATTCACTCCATCATCGTGACAGTAGTCAATTTTGAGAAAATTTGAGCAAAGACACCTTATTATATGCCTTTGATTCCATTTTAGGTGCTTCAGACATCTTTCAGATGGTTTCACCTTAGGGGGTGAATGGAATTTTTACCCCTCATGTGGGGTGCAAGCATTTCTGGTGCATCCTTTAGAAGATCATTTCTTCTTCATAATTTACGTTCACCCCAAGGAGGGGCGAATGGGAGTTTCACCCCTCACTTGGGGTGAAAGCCATTTTAAAGCCTTTTTCTGACATACACCAATGTGGGCCCTGCAGCGCATACTTCCAAATTCATTGCTGCTGGGCTTTCACCCTAAGGAGGGGTGAAAGAGAGTTTCACCCCTCACTTGGGGTGAAAGTCTGATTGAATTTTCCATGCGTTGACTTGGCAAGACGTTCGCTTTTTTGATGATTTTCGCCCCAAAGTGGGGTGAATGATGCTTTTGCCCCACCTTTAGGGTGAACGTACTTCTTTCCATTGTTGTCGCTCTTCAACTTTGGGCCCACCATGAACTTGCTTGTTTAGATGTGTTTTTGTCCCAAGGAGGGGTGAAAGAGATTTTTGCCCTTCACTTGGGGCGAAAGTTGTTTGCCGAACTTAACATTTTTTTCCCTTTTTTTAAATTTACATTTGCCCCAAAGTGGGGCGAAAGGGTTTGTCACCCCACTTTTGGGGTGAACGCATTTTTACCATTTTTCAAAAATAAAGCCGTATTTTCCTTGAGGAATGGCGACAAATATTTTCACCCTTATCTTGGGGTGAAAAAGTTGTTACATCAACTTTTCCCTTAATATTTAATCGTTGTTTTTGTTGACATCTTCGAGCAATTCCAACCGATTTTTCACACCATTTTCCACAACCAATTTTCCATTATTTCTAGCACAAAACCCATGAAAAACAAAGAAGAATATTACCACATAAAAAAATGAACTACAACATATTATACTGCCCAAAATACTACAACAAAGATTCAATATATTTTGTTGCTTGTACAATAAAAAATATTCAACAAAATTTCATCAAAATTTTAATATGGCATGGTGCAAAATTGCTAGCTATCCTAAGCATTTATCAATTAGGCTCTTAGGGATCTGCATTACGGGCTACCTTGGTTGGCACTTCTGGTTTGGATGCATTTTTTTGCACCTGTTTTGCTATTGCCTTCTCTTCTGTGGTACTTTTCTTTGCTACTTGCTCGGTGGAGGCCTACTTTGCTATGACTTTTCTTCTTGTTACTTCAAACTTTCATAGGTGATTTCATAAATTGTAACTGCTTCAGCCCAAGTATGTGTGGTGAATGGGAAAGGAACACTGAGAAACTCATAAATGTACCATAGATTCTGGGTATCCTCCAAGCTAAGGCTCTTATATCTCTGAGCTAATTCAAACAAGGATAACTCCATGCGAGTGAATTTCTTCATGAATGGCAACACTTATTCTTAAATAATTAGCTCTTCCCACCTATCGATTTTTGATGCGTCCTCCACAAAATTCTTCTAGGCCACTTCTAAATTTTCCTTCAATAGTGGCTCACCCCATTGGTCTGTAAAATCTAGGAATCGCATGTCAACAAGAGCATCAAAATAAACCATGGAAACAAAATTCTCCTGCTCAATTACATTAAGGAGTTTCATGCCTTCTCTCACCAGATCTAGCCTATGAAAATAGTTGCATAGTGTAACCTTGGCGATAGACCAGGCTCGGTCCATGTCACTCATGGGGTACATGCGCATATTAGACTGAGCTAGGGCTTGTATTTTTACTGCCAACTCCAAATGTGGCTCTAGCATCTCCTCAATACTATCCAATACCTGTTGGCTCAATTGAATCTATATTCGAGCCTCATAAAGGTATTGCAAAACTAGAACTGCTCTCACCGCCAAATTTCACAACTTTGAACCAACTGAAGGTGAGCCTCTATAATTATCTTGTGAGAGAAGACCACAACTTTTGTAGCCTTCTCTAACAGTTGATTATGTATATAATCAATTTGTATCTTCAGTGCCTGAACCTACTGCTCCACTACGTCCTTTGCTTTGTGGTTGTCTTCTACCTTCTATTGCCAACGTTTTATCTCCTTTGTCATCTTATCCTACTACGCTCTACTCACTGCCAAAACGTCTTCAAGATCAACGATATTTGCTTCAGTGTCATAAAATATCTACTTGTAGTGCTCATCATTTAAGTAAATTGAGCTCATATCAACTTGGATGTTCCCTATCTTCTCAGTAGGATCAATATTGGTTAGGTCTTCTGTCATGATCTCATAAGCATAATTGCTTGGCTTCATTTCTCCTTGTGGATTTCAAACTAGGGGAATCATCTTGGTGGTATGGGCCTCCATTGCAACAGGATCAAAGGTAACTTTCTTAAGTGGCTTAGCTGGAATAAGTGCTTCTTTTCTACTATGACTCTTCAGCCACTATGACGAACTGAGATGAGCTTGATTGATTTTATCTACAATTGGTTGTTTGGACACAACCTCAATCTAGGGCAGTGCTTGCATCTCCAAAAATAGGATAAAGGGGAATAGAACCTGTGACCGATCTGGCTCAAAGGAAGAAGAGGAAATAGAAGTTAGAGGGGGTACCAAAATCATAGAATGGATGGAAGCACCAGGCTTAGCTATAGTTACGCTCACTCTTGGAGGACCTTACGTAGTTACAAATATAGTGGAAGTAGTGACAGGAATAAAATGTGAAGGACGCAAGAATGGATTTGGACCTAACACAAATGAATTAAAAGAAAGGGAGGCCGAAGAGAGGGGAAGAGAAGAAGGAGCAGTAGTGACTTGCAGGTGAGAGGTAGGAAACAAAACAAAAATAGAGGGCATACCAAATGAAGGGACAATAGATGTAGAGACTGAGGGAAATGAATGGACAACCACTACTTGATCCTGAGTAGAAGGAGAGGGAAGAGGATACGTGCCTTCGGGTGCAGACATCATGTAATCCGATGATGGAGGTGGATGTGTAATAGGTTCCTCTTGTTGCTTCTCTGATTCCACCTAGAGATCTATGATCTTCATATGCTAGTCCAACGACTACTCTTGAATCAATGGAAGACTTTCAAAAATGCTAACATGAGTAGTTGAAACCAACAGAAGGGGATTAACAACAATTGTAGCAACTGCAACTATGGAAACTATAACAATGGACGAAGAAACAACATCAGTTCTTGGCCTCTTTATAGCTTTAAAAAAAGGAAATACGTCTTCTACACTTTGCTTATCCAAAGGAGGTCCTTCGTATATACTTCGCTTGGCTCGTTGAGATCTTCTTTTAAAAAAAATGGTTGTTCTTCTTCCTCATGTGTTGTTTCCTCAAATTTTGGGTGCTCTTCTTCAGCCACGCTTCCTTTGCTATCAAAATTTTAAAAGCTTTGAGGCACGACCTTAGAGAAAGCGATAGATTGATATATGTTGACAAAATCATCATATGCTTCTGAAAATGCTTCATCCATATTCATAAGGGAAGCTAATTTTTCAGGGTGGACCCTCATAATCCACCAGTTTATGATTTTCTCTTCAGACCATGTGGGTAGCTATTATTTCATCTAGCCAAATAGCCCTGATGGAGAAATATAATCTTTGTGCACTACGAGATTATATTCAGCCTCTTGTTCATAAAAATCATGCCACAATGGAAGTGACATCATGGCTTCAACATGCCACTCCAAATCTCACCCTTCAAAATGATTGCAATTTTGCTAAATATCCGATCATGGGCAACAATGAAAATTCTTGGTCTTAATTATTTCCAAAAAAGGATCCAATGGGTCATATCTCCATCTTTGCGGCAGTTCCACCAGACCTAGGTCCTGAAGAGCCTCTATGATTAGTATGTTCTAGCCAACCTGGTTCAATTCTATACTGCTAAATTTAAAGGGCATCGTGCATGTTGTTCTCTTATCGTGCCCTGCTCCATATACATAATTTAAATAATCATTCTAGTGCACCACTTCCATTGCAAAAACATGCTTGATGATGAAATATGTAAGCAAAAATGGCTTATACCAAAAATTCTCACAACCACACCTTGAGTCAGCAAAAAGATATCACCTTTTTGGTCGTGACAACTACTTCTCTTATTGCTCGTGGTACTATTTCACTCTTGTCACAAATTAATTCAATTATGGGGCCCAAAAATAAGCGATTAAAATTATAGTATGACTCCCTTCTTGATAGAGTAGGAGTCCACATATAAACCGACAAAACCTTGTTATTCTCATGAACTTATTTAATCGTAATAAATGAAAAATAATGATGTAAATGAAAAATAAATACCAGAAGAGGAAGGATGTATGCTTAAATGAAGTTGCCTCTCCCATATTCATATTTTCCAATTGAATGTGTATTTTTAGATATATAAAATCAGTCCAGTCAAAATAAATCGGGTTAGTACCCGTCCTCATTACCGTTGGAGCATAAAACTCCACCTGGGATATACACTGCATAAGCACTTCCTGCCACTTATGAACCGTAGAATCCGTAGAGAGACCAGTAATCCATGCCAGCATAAAAAATATATCTAGGCTCTTAAAATCCAAAAGTGAATTTGAAAAATTTGGCAACTGCCCTAGCTGTGGCTCTCTAATTAATTACACCTCCATGAACAGATGCATTATCACAGTGGATACATATTTGTCTTCCTATTCATTGATGTACAATTTCTTTAAAATCATGTCTAAGGGAGGTTTTAACCGACAAGAAAATGCTTCCCTCACTACATCGGATGAGATGGAGAAAAACACGTCTCCATTTGCACTCTGAACAACCCTGGGAGCTGGGTTATAAAATCGGGTAATCAATTTTACCAATTCTGGGCAAGTTTATATAGGCATACATAGGTACCAGAATAAATGTGCATAGTATGACACCATTAAAGGGCTCTCTGGTGTCAACCCTTTCCTGATGGCGAATTCCACATCTTGTCAAAGTTTAACAATGCCCTTATTGGTGATGACACAATCTCCAATTTCTGCCATTGTGTCAGAGTACAGGTCCAAATCCATATTTTTATTTTGATGGGCTTTCTTGGATCTATTTCTACCTTCTGCTCTTTTTTTTTATTGTTTGGGTTTGATAGATTCTTTCTATTCTATGCTTTTCTTGCCCATCGTAAAAATTCTTGTCACCCTGAAAATGCTCTGCAACTTTTGCAACCCAAAAAGCTTGAAAATACACCAACAAAAACTTTAAAATTTTTAATCCTAAATGATTTTACCTGTTCTATTTATAGAGCATACCTCCAACTACCACAATAAATGTGATAAATATCCTTGGTGGATTCGAAAGGATGTGCGCCTTGGTCCACTCACCTGACACGTTTCTCAATGATTTAATAGTCACTAACTTTTCTTCACTGCAATATCTCTTTCAGAAAGTGTGTTTTTTTATCACATTATACCCTCGGATAGCGTGCCCTAGCTTCTTAAATGATTGCCTCAAAAATATCACTCACCACATGCAGGCCAATGAAAATCCTTGCTTTCGATGTTGTGATATCTTGACTCTTGGAAATGCCAAATGCCTCCAGACGCAAATTTGGGTGCACGTTTCCAACCGAATGCTTTGAAAATGTGTTTTAATGTCCATGAGTGCTTTTAGAAATCCACATGCTGATGGGTGAAATCACCTTGAGAGAGTGCTTCCCCTTTTCTGCTATGCTTCTCAAAAATGCCTTTGTTGGACATTTTGAGTCCCTAAGCTAAAATGTTGTCATTGATGTCAAAAGGTTATTTGATGTCAAAAGGATCTATGATGGCATGCACTATGTTTTGTGAAAGTGCAAGGAAGGGTTTTTGTGAAAACCAAGGTAGGAAAAATAAAAGGTTTTATTTAAAACCATGGATGGCAGATTTGAAATGGGTTTTTCTTAAAACCCAAGTTGGTTTTTCGTTTCATCGAAAAAGGTGCCCTGGTGATGGAGATATTTAATTTTAAAGATTTAGTTTAAATTTTAATTATTTAAAATTTAAATTTTAAAATTAATCAAAAGTTTTCCCTCCATTTTCCATCGACGTCGACTTTTATTCTTCCCCATCCGCATCGTGTATAAAAGGTGCCTTGTTAAGCAATGGTTTATGTCCTCCGAAATTCGAATGATAAATCCTCTTTTGCAAAAGTTATCCTCCTCCGAAATCGTGCACTATTGACGACGAAGGTTTGGGAGAAGCACAGTTTGTAAGTTCATGGGCGCCAAGAGGAAGTACTTCAAGCACGAAGTGGAATAGCTTCCACGTGGGAATCTTAGCCCACTTGGTGGGTGAAAGGAGTGCAAAGGCGCACTCACTGCTGTAGGTCTCGGGTTCGAGTCACCCAAAATTCATTTTTTGCTTGTGCTGTCATCGCAATTTTCGAAGCAAAAAACAATTTTTTTCCAAGGTATGCCATCACCGCAATTTTTGGAGATTGAGATATAAATGTTTTAATTTGCCTAAGCTAAGGTTAATGCATCATTATTGAGGGTTTGCCATGGTGGTATAGTTTATGAGTTGTGGCTTATATTTTGCACTAGTTGATGTGGGATTTTTGCATTAAGGAGCTTAGTGAGTTGTGCATTAGTGCAAAGTGTTTTTAGGAGAAATAAGGGAATGGTAAATGGTTGTGGTGATATTCATGCTATGCTTAATTAGATAAGGAAATAATTATCTTTAATTATTTTCTAGTGGTGGATGTGATTTTTGACTAGGAGAAATAAGGTGTAAAAGGTTATGATAATTGTTTTGTAATTTCTCCTAACCCTCATGAAGATTGGCAAAAGAATATTGTGATTGTGGCAGATTTCCAAAGAGGTTTTTTCATCTTCATAAAAGGTATGGGCACATTCTCCTATTGATTGTTTATGGTGGTTGATTTCTGAAATATCATTGGAGAGAAAAGGATTGATTGTGGTTTCCTTTTTGAAAGTGGTTGGTTGAATGCTTCAAGGTTTTCTGGTTTGAGAGTTGTGATTAAACCTTGTTTTATAAGCATTGTTGTTGAAGCCCATTGATTGTGAAATGAACTTGAACTTGAGTTAGAGAAGAACATGAGTATCATTGTTATGTGAGACTTGTGATTGAGCATTGTTGGAAACATTTTGAGTTGGTTGATACATGCTTGGACTAGGGTTTGTGAGAAAGGATTGATCCTTGAGGTGATTGGTTGAGTTGAGTTGATTGAGCCTAGTCAAGTGATTGTGTGAAGTGGTTGTTCAAGTTCCATAAAATAAACTATTCTATATTCTGATTTGAGTTGAGTTGAGATTGGGATTTGAGTATAGAACATATTGAGTCTCTAACAATTCTCTTTATGCTTCTATGAGATTGTGTTGAGATTGATTTGAGTTGAGATTGGGATTTGAGTATAGAACATATTGAGTCTCTAACAATTCTCTTTATGCTTCTATGAGATTGAGTTATATTTGAGTTGAGATTATTTAGTATAAACATATTACAACAATTTTTTTTTATGATATTGAGTTGAGATTTTATTGAGCTGATTTGAGGCAAGTCTTTGAGAAGGCTTGTGGACTGATTTTGAGTAAGCTTTTGTGAAATCTTGCTATGCAGATTTGAGCAAGTCCTAGAGAGGACTTATTGAGCAGATTTGGACAAGTTCTGAGTGAGCTTGTTGAGAATATTTGGACAAGTTCTGAGTGAGCTTGTTGAGAATATTTGGACAAGTTCTGAGTGAGCTTGTTGAGCAAATTTGAGCAGGTTCTGAGTGAGCCTATTGAGCAGATTTGAGTAGGTTTTGAGTGAGCCTATTGAGCATATTTGAGCAGGTTTTGAGTGGACCTATTGAGAAGATTTGAGAAGGTTCTAAGTGAGCCTATTGATAGAGATTTGGAGGTGACAGAGTACAGAGGATAGAGTCTCAGTGGATAGAGATCTAGCAGCCAGGACAATTGAAGATAGATTTGAGTGAGGAGTCTTCAAGTGGAGAGAGATCCACAAGTCAGTGCAGTAGAGAGACAGAGTCTTCTAGAAGATCACTAGCCATAGCAGAAGGGGAAAGAGTTCTCCTATGGAAGAGATCCATGAACTTGAGATTTAGGGGATCAACATCTCCTTTGGATAGAGGTCCATAAACATTGTAATTGGGAAGGATTCCCAAGAGATTGATTGAGAAAGTTTTAGAAAAATATTTTCTCCGTGGAGTAGCCTGCATTGGGTGAACCACGTAAATTGTTGTGTCACTTTTGTGGATGGTGTTTTGTGTATTGCTTTGATTATTGCTATTGATACTACTATCTATACACTTCATAATATTGAATTGAAAAGAAAAGTAAAAAGTGGTCTTATATTATTCACCCCCCCCTCAGTATAATCTTGTGTTCTTCAATTGGTATCAGAGCGGGTTCCTTCAGAAGAGTTTGATAGCTTGAAGGAAAAGTGGTCTAAGAACACAATGGATCACAAGGATCAAAAGGATGGATCATTCAATAATGCAGTACCAGTATTTGATGGAAGTGACTTCTTGTATTGGTGTATGTTGATGAGATTTTACCTGATGGCACTTGGAAATGAAGTTTGGGATGCAGTGGAACTTGGATATGATTCAACAGTCAATCCTCCTATAGATAAGGAAGGTAAGCTTCTAATGCATGCAAATTCAAGAGCTATGAATGCAATTATAAAAGGATTGGGTAGATCAGAATCTATGAAGGTTATGGATTGTAAAACAACAAAAGATATGTGGGATCTACTGCATGACATATATGAGGGTGATAAAGGTGTCAGGAAAGCTAAGATCAAAAATATCAAAGGAGAATTTGAGAACTTAAGAATGAGAGATGATGAAAATATTCATGATTATCTCAGTAAGATTGATGAGCTTGTACATGAGATGAGAGGTCTTGGAATGAAGGTTGATGAATCTGATGCTTGTGATAAGATCTTGAGAACTCTTCCAAAAAGGTATAGTGAAAAGGTTTCTACTATAGAAACATCAATTGATAGTGATTCTTTGACAAGGAATTCTTTTCTTGGCATGCTTACTACTTTTGAGATAAGAACAAAATATCCTATTCCTCCGAAAGAAGCTTGCATTCAAAGTGGACAACAAAGAAAAAGGGTAAAAAACATAGAATCAAGTAGTGAGTCATCTAGTGATGAAGAAGCTAACTATGGTAGAAGAGATAAAGGTTCCAAAATATCCATAGATATAAGATCTATTAAGTGCTTCAATTGTGGAAAGTATGGACACTATGCAATAGAGTGCAAAGAGCCAAAGTACAACAGTGATGAAGAAAAATAGGATCACAGGTACAGGGAATCAGAAAGACATAGGTACCAGAAGAAAGGCAAGGATGGACAAAACAGACAAGGAAAGAAGTTCTTCCAAAGGCAAAAGAAAAGCTACTATGCAGATAATGCAAGTAAGTACTCAATTGATAGTGATGCTAGTTTTTCAGACAATGATAGAGATGAAGTCCTATTTATGGTTAGAGAGAAAAGGACTCCAGTTATTCTCAAATGTTTTAGATGTGGTAAATTTGGACATCTTGAAGATGATTGCACTAGGGATGGCTATAGTTTTAGTGATGATGGTTTTGAAGATGCACTTGAAAGACCAGATGAGAATATTCTAATGGCTCTAGAAGATGAAGTAAGTGATCCCATAGAAGACAAGCCAAAAGGAAGTAATGATAAGGACAAAGGCAAAAAAATAGAGGATTACTCAATAGAGAATGGTTATGATCTCAAGGGAGAACTTATCTATGCCCTTGACACTAGTAAATAAGGTAAGAAAGCAACACTCTAAGCTTGAAAGTCAGTTTCAAGAATGTGATGAAGAAAGGTTATTGCTCATAGAGGATTTAGAGAAGTCAAAGGCTAAGGCAAGCAAGTTCAAGGATAAGTTAGAAGCAAATATTTTGGAATGTGAGAAGTTAGCACAAGAAGTGGCTACTCTAAAAGAAGACTTAAAGGACTCCAAGATCAAGATGAAGAGTTTCACAAATAGCTCTAAGAACTTGGATAAGTTCATCTATGGACAACAACGAACATCATGTTCAACAGGTCTTGGCTTTGGAAAGGTTCAAAAGAAACAGGAAAAAGAATCTACTTCAAGTCTTGATGAAGAAGAAACTTTAGAAGAAGATACATCAGAAGAAGACAATTTAAGTAAAAGTGGGACATCAAAGGCTGAGTTGGACAACAAAGAGTTCAACAAAGAGAGGAACAATGCACAAAGAAGATACAGATGGAACAACAATCAGAACAGGAGACCAATGAGGTCTAGGCAAGGAAGCTTCAATGGGAGATGCTTCTCATGTCACAGGTTTGGGCACATGGCTTCACAGTGCAGGTCATATGAAAGACAGGAATATGGGAAAGGACAACCTTTCCATGGGTATTGCTACTCATGCAATGAGTATGGTCACAAAGCAATGAATTGTAGGGTTCATGGCAGAAGAGGATATGGCTTCACTAGAAGGTATCCTAAGACATTTGCACCTCCAAGGAATAATAACATTAAGTGTTATAAGTGCAATAATGATGGACACACAACAAGATGGTGTAGAGAAAATATTCCAGAAGCAGGTATGAACAAGAACGAGAACAGGAACATGGATGAGAATAGGAACATGAACAGGAACATGAATGAGACATGGACATAAATAGGAACAGGAACATGAACAGAGGTACATGAACATGAATAGGAACAAGAATAGGAACATGAACAGGAATAGAGACTCAAAAAATAATAGAGACTCAAAAAAGAACAAGAATAGGAACATGGATGAAAACAAGAGCACAAACAGGAACAGAAATGATGACAGGAACATGGATGATATCTTGGAAAGAAATAGTGAGAGGATTCAAAAAACTAACAAAAGAAGAGAGAAAGATAAAAGCATAGATCTATGCTTTCGGGGAGTAGAAATACTCCCACCCCAGAATTAACCACCTCATGTGGAGGTGGGGGAGGGGCTAAGCTAAGAGGCTCATTCTTAGCCCCGAGCCCCAAAGGTGACCCTTTGCCATTGATGACAAAGGGGGAGAGATTTGTATATTGGGGAGAGTTTTTGATATGGGGAGAGATTTGATATTTGAGAGAGCATTGAGCCAGGGGGAGCAAAGTCCTAAGGGGAGCAAAAAATAAGGTCAAATTTTAGTAAATGAATATGGGTTGCCATCAATGACAAAGGGGGAGATTGTTGGACATTTTGAGTCCCTAAGCTAAAATGTTGTCATTGATGTCAAAAGGTTATTTGATGTCAAAAGGATCTATGATGGCATGCACTATGTTTTGTGAAAGTGCAAGGAAGGGTTTTTGTGAAAACCAAGGTAGGAAAAATAAAAGGTTTTATTTAAAACCATGGATGGCAGATTTGAAATGGGTTTTTCTTAAAACCCAAGTTGGCTTTTCGTTTCATCGAAAAATGTGCCCTGGTGATGGAGATATTTAATTTTAAAGATTTAGTTTAAATTTTAATTATTTAAAATTAATTTAAATTTTAAAATTAATCAAAAGTTTTCCCTCCATTTTCTATCGACGTCAACTTTTATTCTTCCCCATCCACATCGTGTATAAAATGTGCCTTGTTAAGCAATGGTTTATGTCCTCTAAAATTCGAATGATAAATCCTCTTTTGCAAAAGTTATCCTCCTCTGAAATCGTGCACTATTGATGACGAAGGTTTGGGAGAAGCGTAGTTTGTAAGTTCGTGGGTGCCAAGAGGAAGTACTTCAAGAATAAAGTGGAATAGCTTCCACGTGGGAAGCTTAGCCCACTTGGTGGGTGGAAGGAGTGCAAAGGCACTTGCTGCTTAGGTCTCGGGTTCGAGTCACTCGAAATTCATTTTTCGCTTGTGTGTTGTCGCCGCAATTTTTGGAGCAGAAAATAATTTTTTCCAAGGTATGCCATCATCGCAATTTTTGGAGATTGAGATATAAATGTTTTAATTTGCCTAAGCTAAGGTTAATGCATCATTATTGAGGGTTTGCCATGGTGGTATAGTTTATGAGTTGTGGCTTATATTTTGCACTAGTTGATGTGGGATTTTTGCATTAAGGAGCTTAGTGAGTTGTGCATTAGTGCAAAGTGTTTTTAGGAGAAATAAGGGAATGGTAAATGGTTGTGGTGATATTCATGCTATGCTTAATTAGATAAGGAAATAATTATCTTTAATTATTTTCTAGTGGTGGATGTGATTTTTGACTAGGAGAAATAAGGTGTAAAAGGTTATGATAATTGTTTTGTAATTTCTCCTAACCCTCATGAAGATTGGCAAAAGAATATTGTGATTGTGGCAGATTTCCAAAGAGGTTTTTTCATCTTCATAAAAGGTATGGGCACATTCTCCTATTGATTGTTTATGGTGGTTGATTTCTGAAATATCATTGGAGAGAAAAGGATTGATTGTGGTTTCCTTTTTGAAAGTGGTTGGTTGAATGCTTCAAGGTTTTCTGGTTTGAGAGTTGTGATTAAACCTTGTTTTATAAGCATTGTTGTTGAAGCCCATTGATTGTGAAATGAACTTGAACTTGAGTTAGAGAAGAACATGAGTATCATTGTTATGTGAGACTTGTGATTGAGCATTGTTGGAAACATTTTGAGTTGGTTGATACATGCTTGGACTAGGGTTTGTGAGAAAGAGTTGATCCTTGAGGTGATTGGTTGAGTAGAGTTGTTTGAGCCTAGTCAAGTGATTGTGTGAAGTGGTTGTTCAAGTTCCATAAAACAAACTATTCTATATTCTGATTTGAGTTGAGTTGAGATTGGGATTTGAGTATAGAACATATTGAGTCTCTAACAATTCTCTTTATGCTTCTATGATTTTTGATTGTTGAGTTGAGATTTTTGTAATTTGAGTTGAGATTGGGATTTGAGTATAGAACATATTGAGTCTCTAACAATTCTCTTTATGCTTCTATGAGATTGAGTTGAGATTTTGTTGAGCTGATTTGAGGTAAGTCTTTGAGAAGGCTTGTGGACTGATTTTGAGTAAGCTTTTGTGAAAGCTTGCTATGCAGATTTGAGCAAGTCCTAGAGAGGACTTATTGAGCAGATTTGGACAAGTTCTGAGTGAGCTTGTTGAGAAGATTTGGACAAGTTTTGAGTGAGCTTGTTGAGAATATTTGGACAAGTTTTGAGTGAGCTTGTTGAGAAGATTTGAGAAGTTTTGAGTGAGCTTGTTGAGCATATTTGAGTAGGTTTTGAGTGAGCCTATTGAGCAGATTTGAGCAGGTTCTGAGTGAGCCTATTGAGTATATTTGAGCAGGTTCTGAGTGGACCTATTGAGAATATTTGAGAAGGTTCTGAGTGAGCCTATTGATAGAGCTTTGGAGGTGACAAAGTACAGAGGATAGAGTCTCAGTGGATAGAGATCCAACAGCCAGGACAATTGAAGATAGATCTGAGTGAGGAGTCTTCAAGTGGAGAGAGATCCACAAGTCAGTGCAGTAGAGAGACAAAGTCTTCTAGAAGATCACTAGCCAGAGTAGAAGGGGAAAGAGTTCTCCTATGGAAGAGATCCATGAACTTGAGATTTAGGGGATCAACATCTCCTTTGGATAGAGGTCCATAAACATTGTAATTGGGAAGGATTCCCAAGAGATTGATTGAGAAAGTTTTAGCAAAATATTTTCTTCGTGGAGTAGCTCGCATTGGGTGAACCACGTAAATTGTTGTGTCACTTTTGTGGATGGTGTTTTGTGTATTGCTTTGATTATTGCTATTGATACTACTATCTATACACTGCATAATATTGAATTGAAAAGAAAAGTAAAAAGTGGTCTTATATTGTTCACCCCCTCTCAGTATAAGCTTGTGTTCTTCAATTGGTATCAAAGTGGGTTCCTTCAGAAGAGTTTGATAGCTTGAAGGAAAAGTGGTCTAAGAACACAATGGATCACAAGGATCAAAAGGATGGGTCATTCAATAATGCAGTACCAATATTTGATGGAAGTGACTTCTTGTATTGGTGTATGTTGATGAGATTTTACCTGATGGCACTTGGAAATGAAGTTTGGGATGCAGTGGAACTTGGATATGATTCAATAGTCAATCCTCCTACAGATAAGGAAGGTAAGCTTCTAATGCATGCAAATTCAAGAGCTATGAATGCAATTATAAAAGGATTGGGTAGATCAGAATCTATGAAGGTTATGGATTGTAAAACAACAAAAGATATGTGGGATCTACTGCATGACATATATGAGGGTGATAAAGGTGTCAGGAAAGCTAAGATCAAAAATCTCAAAGGAGAATTTGAGAACTTAAGAATGAGAGATGATGAAAATATTTGTGATTATCTTAATAAGATTGATGAGCTTGTACATGAGATGAGAGGTCTTGGAATGAAGGTTGATGAATCTGATGCTTGTGATAAGATCTTGAGAACTCTTCCAAAAAGGTATAGTGAAAAGGTTTCTGCTATAGAAACATCAATTGATAGTGATTATTTGACAAGGAATTCTTTGCTTGGCATGCTTACTACTTTTGAGATAAGAACAAAAGATCCTATTCCTTCGAAAGAAGTTGCATTCAAAGTGGACAAAAAGAAAAAGGGTAAAAATATAGAATCAAGTAGTGAGTCATCTAGTGATGAAGAAGCTAACTATGGTAGAAGAGATAAAGGTTCCAAAATATCCATAGATATAAGATCTATTAAGTGTTTCAATTGTGGAAAGTATGGACACTATGCAATAGAGTGCAAAGAGCCAAAGTACAATAGTGATGAAGAAAAATAGGATCATAGGTACAGGGAATCAGAAAGACATAGGTACTAAAAGAAAGGCAAGGATGGACAAAACAGACAAGGAAAGAAGTTCTTCCAAAGGTAAAATAAAAGCTACTATGCAGATAATGCAAGTAAGTACTCAATTGATAGTGATGCTAGTTTTTCAGACAATGATAGAGATGAAGTCCTATTTATGGTTAGAGAGAAAAGGACTCCAGTTATTCTCAAATGTTTTAGATGTGGTAAATTTGGACATCTTGAAGATGATTGCACTAGGGATGGCTATAGTTTCAGTGATGATGGTTTTGAAGATGCACTTGAAAGACCAGATGAGAATCTTCTAATGGCTCTAGAAGATGAAGTAAGTGATCCCATAGAAGACAAGCCAAAAGGAAGTAATGATAAGGACAAAGGCAAACAAATAGAGGATTACTCAATAGAGAATGGTTATGATCTCAAGGGAGAACTTATCTATGCCCTTGACATAGTAAATAAGGTAAGAAAGCAACACTCTAAGCTTGAAAGTCAGTTTCAAGAATGTGATGAAGAAAGGTTATTGCTCATAGAGGATTTAGAGAAGTCAAAGGCTAAGGCAAGCAAGTTCAAGGATAAGTTAGAAGCAAAGATTTTGGAATGTGAGAAGTTAGCACAAGAAGTGGCTACTCTAAAAGAAGACTTAAAGGACTCCAAGATCAAGATGAAGAGTTTCACAAATAGCTCTAAGAACTTGGATAAGTTCATCTGTGGACAACAACGAACATCATGTTCAATAGGTCTTGGCTTTGGAAAGGTTCAAAAGAAATAGGAAAAAGAATCTACTTCAAGTCTTGATGAAGAAGAAACTTCAGAAGAAGATACATCAGAAGAAGACAATTTAAGTAAAATTGGGACATCAAAGGCTGAGTTGGACAACAAAGAGTTCAACAAAGAGAGGAACAATGCACAAAGAAGATACAGATGGAACAACAATCAGAACAGGAGACCAATGAGGTCTAGGCAAGGAAGCTTCAATGGGAGATGCTTCTCATGTCACAGGTTTGGGCACATGGCTTCACAGTGCAGGTCATATGAAAGATAGGAATATGGGAAAGGATAACCTTTCCATGGGTATTGCTACTCATGCAATGAGTATGGTCACAAAGCAATGAATTGCAGGGTTCATGGCAGAAGAGGATATGGCTTCACTAGAAGGTATCCTAAGACATTTGCACCTCCAAGGAATAATAACATTAAGTGTTATAAGTGCAATAATGATGGACACACAACAAGATGGTGTAGAGAAAATATTCCAGAAGCAGGTATGAACAAGAATAGGAACATGGATGAGAACAAGAATAGGAATAGGAACAGAACATGGACATGGATAGGAACAAGAACAAGAATAGGAACATGAACATGAATAGGAACAAGAACATGAATAGGAATAGAGACTCAAAAAATAATAGAGACTCAAAAAGAACAAGAATAGGAACATGGATGAAAACAAGAGCACAAACAGGAACATAAATGATGACAGGAACAGGGATGATATCTTGGAAAGAAACAGTGAGAGGATTCAGAAAACTAACAAAAGAAGAGAGAAAGATAAAAGCATAGATCTATGCTTTCGAGGAGTAGAAATACTCCCACCCTAGAATTAACCACCTCATGTGGAGGTGGGGGAGGGGCTAAGCTAAGAGGCTCATTCTTAGCCCCGAGCCCCAAAGGTGACCCTTTGCCATTGATGACAAAGGGGGAGAGATTTGTATATTGGGGAGAGTTTTTGATATGGGGAGAGATTTGATAATTGAGAGAGCATTGAGCCAGGGGGAGTAGAAAAGAAGGTCAGATTTTAGTAAAAGGATATGGGTTGCCATCAATGACAAAGGGGGAGATTGTTGGACATTTTGAGTCCCTAAGCTAAAATGTTGTCATTGATGTCAAAAGGTTATTTGATGTCAAAAGGATCTATGATGGCATGCACTATGTTTTATGAAAGTGCAAGGAAGGGTTTTTGTGAAAACCAAGGTAGGAAAATAAAAGGTTTTATTTAAAACCATGGATGGCAGATTTGAAATGGGTTTTTCTTAAAACCCAAGTTGGCTTTTTGTTTCATCGAAAAAGGTGCCCTAGTGATGGAGATATTTAATTTTAAAGATTTAGTTTAAATTTTAATTATTTAAAATTTAAATTTAAATTTTAAAATTAATCAAAAGTTTTCCCTCCATTTTTTATCGATGTCGACTTTTATTCTTCCCCATCTGCATCATGTATAAAATGTGCCTTGTTAAGCAATGGTTTATGTCCTCCGAAATTTGAATGATAAATCCTCTTTTGCAAAAGTTATCCTCCTCCGAAATCGTGCACTATTGACGGTGAAGGTTTGGGAGAAGCGCAGTTTGTAAGTTCGTGGGCGCCAAGAGGAAGTACTTCAAGCATAAAGTGGAATAGCTTCCACGTGGGAAGCTTAGCCCACTTGGTGGGTGGAAGGAGTGCAAAGGCGCACTCGCTGCTGCAGGTCTCGGGTTTGAGTCACCCAAAATTCATTTTTCGCTTGTGTTGTCGCCGTAATTTTTGGAGCAGAAAACAATTTTTTCCAAGGTATGTCATCACCGCAATTTTTGGAGATTGAGATATAAATGTTTTAATTTGCCTAAGCTAAGGTTAATGCATCATTATTGAGGGTTTGCCATGGTGGTATAGTTTATGAGTTGTGGCTTATATTTTGCACTAGTTGATGTGGGATTTTTGCATTAAGGAGCTTAGTGAGTTGTGCATTAGTGCAAAGTGTTTTTAGGAGAAATAAGGGAATGGTAAATGGTTGTGGTGATATTCATGCTATGCTTAATTAGATAAGGAAATAATTATCTTTAATTATTTTCTAGTGGTGGATGTGATTTTTGACTAGGAGAAATAAGGTGTAAAAGGTTATGATAATTGTTTTGTAATTTCTCCTAACCCTCATGAAGATTGGCAAAAGAATATTGTGATTGTGGCAGATTTCCAAAGAGGTTTTTTCATCTTCATAAAAGGTATGGGCACATTCTCCTATTGATTGTTTATGGTGGTTGATTTCTGAAATATCATTGGAGAGAAAAGGATTGATTGTGGTTTCCTTTTCGAAAGTGGTTGGTTGAATGCTTCAAGGTTTTCTGGTTTGAGAGTTGTGATTAAACCTTGTTTTATAAGCATTGTTGTTGAAGCCCATTGATTGTGAAATGAACTTGAACTTGAGTTAGAGAAGAACATGAGTATCATTGTTATGTGAGACTTGTGATTGAGCATTGTTGGAAATATTTTGAGTTGGTTGATACATGTTTGGACTAGGGTTTGTGAGAAAGGGTTGCTCCTTGAAGTGATTGGTTGAGTAGAGTTGATTGAGCCTAGTCAAGTGATTGTGTGAAGTGGTTGTTCAAGTTCCATAAAACAAACTATTCTATATTCTGATTTGAGTTGAGTTGAGATTAGGATTTGAGTATAGAACATATTGAGTCTCTAACAATTCTCTTTATGCTTCTATGAGATTGTGAGTTGAGATTGATTTGAGTTGAGATTGGGATTTGAGTATAGAACATATTGAGTCTCTAACAATTCTCTTTATGCTTCTATGAAATGATTTGAGTTGATATTGGGATTTGAGTATAGAACATATTGAGTCTTAAAATTCTTTATGCTTCTATGAGATTGAGTTGAGATTTTGTTGAGCTGATTTGAGGCAAGTCTTTGAGAAGGCTTGTGGACTGATTTTGAGTAAGCTTTTGTGAAAGCTTGCTATGCAGATTTGAGCAAGTCCTAGAGAGGACTTATTGAGAAGATTTGGACAAGTTTTGAGTGAGCTTGTTGAGAAGATTTGGACAAGTTCTAAGTGAGCTTGTTGAGCATATTTGGACAAGTTTTGAGTGAGCTTGTTGAGCATATTTGAGCAGGTTCTGAGTGAGCCTATTGAGAATATTTGAGCAGGTTTTGAGTGAGCCTATTGAGAAGATTTGAGTAGGTTTTGAGTGGACCTATTGAGCATATTTGAGAAGGTTTTGAGTGAGCCTATTGATAGAGATTTGGAGGTGATAGAGTATAGAGGATAGAGTCTCAATGGATAGATATCCAACAACCAGGATAATTGAAGATAGATCTGAGTGAGGAGTCTTCAAGTGGAGAGAGATCCACAAGTCAGTGCAATAGAGAGACAAAGTCTTCTAGAAGATCACTAGCCAGAGCAGAAGGGGAAAGAGTTCTCCTATGGAAGAGATCCACGAACTTGAGATTTAGGGGATCAACATCTCCTTTGGACAGAGGTCCATAAACATTGTAATTGGGAAGGATTCCCAAGAGATTGATTGAGAAAGTTTTAGCAAAATATTTTCTCCGTGGAGTAGCCCGCATTGGGTGAACCACGTAAATTGTTGTGTCACTTTTGTGGATGGTGTTTTGTGTATTGCTTTGATTATTGCTATTGATACTGCTATCTATACACTGCATAATATTGAATTGAAAAGAAAAGTAAAAAGTGGTCTTATACTGTTCACCCCCCTCTCAGTATAAGCTTGTGTTCTTCAAATCGTATCAGAGTAGGTTCCATCAGAAGATTTTGACAACTTGAAGGAAAAGTGGTCTAAGAACACAATGGATCACAAGTATCAAAAGGATGGGCCATTCAATAATGCAGTACCAATATTTGATGGAATAGATTTCTTGTATTGGTGTATGTTGATGAGATTTTACCTGATGGTACTTGGAAATGAAGTTTGGGATGTAGTGGAACTTGGATATGATTCAATAGTAAATCCTCCTATAGATAAGGAAGGTAAGCTTCTAATGCATGCAAATTCAAGAGCTATGAATGCAATTATAAAAGTATTGGGTAGATCAGAATCTATGAAGGTTATGGATTGTAAAACAACAAAATATATGTGGGATCTACTGCATGACATATATGAGGGTGATAAAGGTGTCAGGAAAGCTAAGATCAGAAATCTCAAAGGAGAATTTGAGAAATTAAGAATGAGAGATGATGAAAATATTCATGATTATCTTGGTAAGATTGATGAGCTTGTACATGAGATGAGAGGTCTTAGAATGAAGGTTGAATAATCTAATGCTTGTGATAAGATATTGAGAACTCTTCCAAAAAGGTATAGTGAAAAGGTATTCACTATAGAAACATCAATTGATAGTGATTCTTTGACAAGGAATTCTTTTCTTGGCATGCTTACTACTTTTGAGATAAGAACAAAAGATCCTATTCTTTCTAAAGAAGCTACATTCAAAATGGATAAAAATAAAAAGGGTAAAAAGATAGAATCAAGCAGTGAGTCATCTAGTGATGAAGAAGCTAACTATGGTAGAAGAGATAAAGGTTCCAAAATATACATAGATATAAGATCTATTAAGTGTTTCAATTGTGGAAAGTATGGACACTATGCAATAGGGTGCAAAGAGCTAAAGTATAATAGTGATGAAGATAAACATGATCATAGGTACAAGGAATTAGAATGACACAGGTATCGGAAGAAATGCAAGGATGGACAAAACATACAAAGAAAGAAGTTCTTCCAAAGGCAAAAGAAAAGCTACTATGCAGATAATGCAAGTAAGTACTCAATTGATAGTGATGCTAGTTTTTTAGACAATAATAGAGATGAAGTCCTATTTATGGTTAGAGAGAAAAGAACTCCAGTTATTCTCAAATGTTTTAGATGTGGTAAATTTGGACATTTAAGATGATTGCACTAGGGATGGCTATAGTTTCAATGATGATGGTTTTGAAGATGCACTTGAAAGACCAGATGAGAATATTCTAATGGCTCTAGAAGATGAAGTAAGTGATCCCATAGAAGACAAGCCAAAAGGAATTAATGATAAGGAAAAAGGCAAAAAAATAGAGAATTACTCAATAGAGAATGATTATTATCTCAAGGGAGAACTTATCTATGCCCTTGACACAATAAAGAAGGTAAGAAAGAAACAATCTAAGCTTGAAAGTCAGTTTCAATAATGTGATGAAGAAAGGTTATTGCTCATGGAGGATTTAGAGAAGTCAAAGGCTAAGGCAAGCAAGTTCAAGGATAAGTTAGAAGCAAAGATTTTGGAATGTGATAAGTTAGCACAAGAAGTGGATACTCTAAAAGAAGACTTAAAGGAATCCAAGATCAAGATGAAGAGTTTCACAAATAGCTCTAATAACTTGGATAAGTTCATTTGTGGACAAAAATGAACATCATGTTCAATAAGTTTTGGCTTTGGAAAGGTTAAAAATAAACAGGAAAAGGAATCTACTTCAAGTCTTGATGAAGAAGAAAATTCATAAGAAGATACATCAGAAGAAGACATTTTAAGTAAAAATGGGACATCAAAGGCTGAGTTGGACAACAAACAGAGGAACAATGCACAAAGAAGATACATATGGAACAACAATCAGAATAGGAGACTAATGAGATCTAGGCAAGGAAGCTTCATGTTAGTCTTACAATGACACTGAGAGGGGGTGTGAATCAGTGTAGCTCTTTTTAATCTTGAATTTACAGCTCTTAAAATAGAAGCAATTAAAACTTATAACAAGATACAGCTAAGTGATGAGGCCTGGAAATGCCTCAATCATAACATGTTTTGAACACTAAAATTGCCTATAAACTCTTATGTTTTATCTGATATGTTAGTTAAGTTGATTCAATATGTTGTATATTAACCATTTTGCATGATCAATGTATTTGGAATATTATATGCTGATTTTTATAGCTTTTTGCATAGTTTTGTGTTCTTTTTGCTATGACTTGCTAAAATGGGATATGCTTAGAATAATAGCAGCATTTCACTAATCATGTTTTGATTTGTCTCAAGCATTTATTTCACCTAAATCTGGCAACAGTGCAAGCAAACTGTTGCTGTGCAAAGAAATCGGTCTTTCCCATGTAAATTCCAGCCATCTGTCCATAAATAGCAAGGCATGGAATTCACATGTGGAAAGAGATGAAGACCATTGGAATTTGATCTTAGGAGATAACCCACCCGAGAGATGCAGAAGAAATCACTGGAAAAGCACACATTTGTTCATTCCGAAGTATCTTCGGAATGAACAGATATCTTCGAAATGAGAGAACACAACGTCTTCGAAATGAGCGGATCTTCAGAATGAAGAATGCATTATCTTCGAAATGAGCGGATCTTCGGAATGAGAATTGTAGTATCTTCGGAATGAGAATTGCAGTATCTTCGAAATGAGCGATCTTCGGAATGAGAATTGCATTGTCTTCGGAATGAAGCCACTTATCTTCGGAATGAAAATAGAATGTGCTTTTTGACTTGTTGACCGATTTTTGAAGCCAAAAAAAGGGAAATAAAGGTTGGAAAAGGTAAAGGAAAAGATCTTCCATCTGTCTTTGCCGTCATTGCCGACCAAAGCCATCATTAAGGGAAAGATCAAGTTTTAATCTTCTTCTAGGATAAAACCAGAATTTGTTGCAGCATTGTAGGATTAGATCTTTTGAGATATTCTTTGTTTGTAATCAGACCATAGGACATCTATAAATATTGCTCCCATTCAGGTTGAGCCTAGTAGTAGTAGTAGAAATAAGTAAGATATGTAGAGAGAGTAAGGAAGCTAGGAAGAAGCAAAAAATAGGTAGAATTTGACTGTTATAGTCCTGTAATAGGTTTTCAATAGAATTATTGTAATCATGTTCTTTAATCAATAAAGTGCACCAGTTCTATTTCATATTGCTTGTAAATGAGTGTGATTAAGATCTAGAGAGAGAGAGAGACTCATACCTTCTTCTGGACAAGGAGGCTGGCCACTTCCAGACCTAGGAGGAGGACTAACAAGCAGGTTTTTATTCTGATTTTGCTATAGTAGAATGAGTTGTAGAACTTGTTATTTCAATTGCTTGTAAACAGCTGACAATATCTACAGTCTTAGTTTATTTATACTTAGATTAATCTTGTGCTTAATGTTTTAGTTATAATATTTACTTTCAGCAAAGCTTCCATTTTATTTCAGACTGTTATTTCTAGAATTTATTGTTTTCAGTAATTTCTTGCATTTTATGTTTTGCTGTCAAACCTCGCATAGAAGATTGACAACCTTCATTATAGAGCCTTGACAGTTTTCATTTCCATGTTAGAATTAGACTTTCATTACTGCAAAAGTAATTAGATTTCCTTTCTACAATTAGGATCAGACTTTCAATTCTCATAACTATTATTTCTGCAACATAATTAGGTCTCATTCTGCAATTGTAATTAGGACTTCATTTCTGTAGTTAATGATTAGTTTCCAATTCTGCAACTTAGATTAAGGTTTAATTCATGCAATTTAGAGATAGGAATGTCCTAAAACCCCCCACACAACCGGTTTCACCAATAAAACCTGTTGCTCTAGATTGACCTAAGTTATAGTTGTTTTGCCTCTTCTTTCATAGATAGCCTTGTACACAGCCCTGGATTGACAAATTCATTGAGAATTAATGATGGTATAATGACTACGCATCATTTTGGCACCGTTTCTAGGGAATAGTGTTGCTAGAAGAAAACAAATAGTCCAATAGCTGTAATCAGACTAAGCTATGAAAATTTAGGTTAAAATCTGAATACAACAACTGAGGAAGATAACAACTATTGACTTAATTTATGTCATTTAGGAGTAAACATGAATGAGTAAGTCTAGGGATGAAAAAGGTAGAACTACCCCAAAGGATCCCTGGCTTGTTCCATTAAGGAGATCTTCACGCCTAAGGGGTGAATCACCTGTGTTTGAACTACCAGAAATATTGATAGAAAAATCACCAGTCTCACCATCATTAGAACATTTTGAGAAAGGAAAATCACCAATTTTATCATCATCAAAATATCCTAAGAAAGACAATTCATCAGACTCATCATCAACAGAGAGGCTTGGACCTCTTGAGAGAACAATTTGGGAAGCTTTAACTTCTCCCAACAAACAGGAAACTATGGCAGAAGGAGGCAATATAGATGGCCAACATGGCTATGTCCATAATGAAGGAGATGATCAGGATATGCTCCAACCTTCCAGAACATTTGAATATCCTATTCGTCTGAATCCAACACAAAACTCTCCCATGAAGACCATTTCACCTTCAGTACTTCCAACCTTTCGAGGTGTTGTATCTGAAGATCCTGATCAATTTTTTGTTTGAATTCAAGGTAGTGTGTCGGACCTATGATTATATAAATGACAATCAAAAACTTAAGGTTTTTCCCTCAACACTCAAGGATTCAAGCATTGCGTCTGGTTCATGAGCTTAGAGCCTAATTCCATAAGAACCTGGGATCAAATGGAAACTGTCTTTTTAGACAAATATCAAGAATATTGCCGTGTAAGGAATAGAAAAGATGAGTTATTCAGAATCAAGCAGGAAGATGATGAGACATTGGAAGATTATCTTGATAGGTTCTCCTTTGTTCAAAGGAGATGTGGACTTGTAGAACCAGAATTATGTAAAACCATATTTTTGAGAGGATTGCAAGATGAATCCAGAGAAGTTCTAGATTTGATGGGAAAAGGGGATGTAACCACTCTCAGTAATGAGGAAATTATGGATCTCTATAGGAATTACTCTCGCACTAAGCAGAGAAGAAGAAAAAGCCGCACAAATGGCACTGATGTGAAGGACCTGATAGAGGAACTTGCAAATTTCAAAACTGATATTCTAGTGCACCTAAACACTACTTTGGGGGAAATGTCTGCAAAAGCAAAAAACATAGAACCTTTGGCAATTTATTGCCCAAGATGTAGAAATAAACATGCTTTGCAGGAATGTCCTTTGAATAAAACATCTATCTCACCCATTTGTAGTATCTGTTCAAAAAGGCATTCAACTGATCAATGCCACCTGCTACCACAACTCAAAACTATGTTAGAAAACTAGACTGAGGAACTCAACTATATTGGACCAAAACAAGGGGGAAATTTCTCTCAATACCAAAATCCCCCTCGTTTTCCTACAAATTGGGGGCATAATCCTGGTACTATGCCTTGGGGACAATCAGAACCACCCCAACGTCCTTGGAATTATCCTCAATGGACAAATTCCCAAGAATGGCCACAAGCAAATTGGAGTAACCCGACCTGGAATCGAATCAAAACAACCCCTCATGGAATCAAAACAACCCATCTTGGAATCAAAATCAAAACAATCCAGCCTGGAATCAAAATCAGACTAATCCACATTGGATGCAAAACCAACCACAAGTGGAGTCAACAATACCAGTCCTATCCAAGGCAGCAAAGGAATCAAGGTCAAACTCAGCATTTGTTGCCTGCACCTAATCAAAATTTTCAAGAAAAACAACAACAAACACAGCAAGTGAAACAACCTCAATTGCCAGCTCAACCAGTCACTAATCCAAATAGCATGAGACAGACACCTCTTGTCTATGTGGCTAAAGCTGAAGAAAATGTTGAAATTAATGTTCTTGATTGTAGTAACATCCAACTTCGTTCAGGAAAAGTTGTACCTAAACCAGTTTCAAATGAAATCAAAGAAAATGAAGAGCAAGAATCATCAGAACCAGAGAGAATCCAACCAACAATGGAGACAGAAGAAAAATTGGAACCAGAGAGAATCCAACCAACAATAGAGAAAGAGACAAAAATACCAGGTAGAACAATTACCAAGGATAATTCCATATCCTGAAAGATTCAATGCAATACCAAAAAATTCTGAGTCAAAATTGGTCAAAGAACTCAAAAAGTTGACTATATCATTGCCCTTATTGCAAGCCATTAAGGAAATACCAGAGATTAATAGTACTATCCAAAATTTGTGCATTAAAAGAGCAGGAAGAAAGAAGAAAGCATTTCCCAAGACTGTGCAGGTTGAAGGAAAGATAGCTGATCTCTTATCTGGAAAACTAGTACCTCCAAAGTATAGTGACCCAGGAAGTCCAGTTATCACAGTTACCATAGGTTCAGTACCAATATCAAATGTTTTAGTAGATCTAGGAGCTGCAATAAATGTCATGACCAAGGATACAATGAAACAATTACAGCTCAAACATCTCAACCCCACATTTACAGTTTTAGAAATGGTTGATAGGTCAGTTGCAAAACCTGAAGGTATCATTGAAGATGTCCCTATAGAAGTTTCTTCTTGGGAATTCCCTGCAGATTTTTTGGTTTTACAGCCAAGAAATTCAGCACATGGATATCCCATTATTTTGGGAAGACCTTGGCTTGCAACTGCAGCAGCCTTCATAGATTGCAGATCTGGAAATATGACTATTTCAAATGGTATTGATCTGAAACAGATTTCTTTATATCCTCCTGCAAAACCATCTAGCAAATTTTTAGGTCGGTTATGGTTTTCCGACTCGGATGAAGAACCGGAAGAGGTCATTTCCACACTAGCTACCTTAGTAGTAAGAGAACACACAGAAGACCTCAGTGACACAGAAAATTTAGAAAATGAAACAATCCTGATGAATGTTCTGCATGAACAAGGTTTAGAAGGGGAAGCAACAAATATCCAATAGTTGTTAAGTAATGAGGAGAATCAAAAATCTGAAGATGAACCATCTGTACTATCATAGGGAAACTCTGTTTCACTACCACATGGATGGCACCATCATCTGATTTTTCCTTCTCACTGTTCCATACAAGATATGCTTCCCTCAAGCAGCAATAAAATAGAAACTGCTTCTTTTCTCCCATCTCAGCAATGTCCTCTTAATCCCTTAATCACTAGGTATGAAGGAGTGAATTCAGTCCTTCTAAATACAAAACAAATAGAAGTCCAACCAGGCAAATTTTTGAACATTTATAGCCAGCTTACTAGGGAAGAGGAAGAAAAATTGATAGTTGTCTTGCGTAAGCATGTTCATGCTTTTGCTTGGAACTACAAAGATATGTCAGGAGTTCATCCTGATATATGTACCCATAGAATCTATACTGAAGAAGTCAAGCCAGTTAGACAACCCCAGAGAAGATTGAATCCTGCCTTAAGAGATATTGTGAAAGAAGAAATTGAAAAACTTCTGGAAGTAGGATTCATTTACCCAATTTCTGATAGCCAATGGGTTTCTCCATTGGTAATAGTTCCTAAGAAAAATGGAAAAATGAGAGTATGTGTAGACTATAGAGAGTTGAATAAGGTGACATACAAAGACCATTTTCCATTACCTTTCATAGATCAGGTGTTAGATACTCTTGCTGGAAAAAGATACTTTTGTTTTCTTGATGGATTTAGTGGATATAATCAAATTCAGATTGCACCTGAAGATCAAGAGAAAACAACTTTTACATGTCCATGGGGAACATTTGCCTATAGGGTTTTACCTTTTGGTTTGTGTAATGCCCCAACAACTTTTCAGTGAGCAGTCCTAGCAATTTTTGCTGATCTGACCACCAAAAGTGTTGAAATATACATGGATGATTTCACAGTATGTGGACAGACTTTTGATTTTACATTGCAAAATCTTGACAAAGTCTTAACTCGCTGTGAAACATACCAGTTATCCTTGAATCCAGAAAAATGCTTCATGATGATGAAGGAAGGGATAGTTCTTGGTCATCACATCTCTCCTGAAGGGATCCAAGTTGATCCAAAGAAGGTGGAAATTATCAAGAATCTCCTTCCTCCTAAAACTCAGACTAATGTCAGAAGCTTCCTAGGACACATTGGTTTTTACCACAGGTTTATTCCCAACTTTAGTACAATAGCCAGTCCTATGTTTGCCCTATTGACTAAAGATTCTGAATTCTCTTGGACTGCAAAGTGTCAGGAAGCATTTGAAGCTCTAAAAGAGAAATTAATAACTCCACCTGTGCTCAGAGGACCTAATTGGACATTACCATTTCATATATAGACTGATGCCTCCAATACAACAATTGGAGCAGCATTAGGACAAATTGATAATGGTGAACACTATACCATCTACAACATTAGCAAGAACTTGACAGGAGCCGAGAAAAATTATACAACAACGAGAAGGAATTCCTAGCAGTAATTTATGCCATCAACAAATTCAGGCATTACATCACAGGTTATCAAATATTTATTCACACAGATCATACAACCATTAAGTATTTGATGAATAAACCTATGGTAAGTGCAAGAATTATTCGTTGGTTGTTGTTGCTGCAAGAATTTGATATCACTATAATCAACAAACCAGGAAAAGCTAATGTTGTGGCAGATTTCTTGTCCAGGTTGCAGAACACAGATGAAGGGGAATTAGTTGATGACACTTTTCCTGATGAAAAACTATTTGCTATATCAGTCCAATCACCTTGGTTTGCAGATATAGCCAATTATTTGGTCACAGGGAAAGTTCCTCCACATTTCACTTCAAAACAGAAAAAACAATTGATCAAACAGAGTTCTTCTTTTGAATGGATTAAGGGTATGCTTTTTAAGTGCAGTCCCGACCATGTGTTACGTAGGTGCATCCGAAAGGATGAAGTGTATGATATCCTTAGAGCTTGTCATGATGAACCCTCAGGTGGACACTATTCTGTAAAAAGCACAGTTAGGAAAATCTTAGGGACAGGATATTATTGGCCATCTCTTCACAAGGATGTAAAAAAGTACATCGTGCATTGTGATGCATGCCAAAGAATGGGGAAACCCACTCATACAAATGAGATGCCATTGCAGCCTCAAATGGTTTTAGAACCATTTGAGAGGTGGGGGCTTGATTTTGTAGGACCTATTGATCCACCTTCTCAAGGAAAGGTGCATATTCTAGTATGCACTGATTACCTGACAAAGTGGGTAGAGGTGCATGCTTTCAAACATGCTCGTGAAGAGAAGGTCATTGATTTCTTGTATACTCAGATTTTTTAGAGATTTGGAGCTCCACGGTCTATCACCACAGACCAAGGACCCCAATTTGCATCCAAAGTCATAAAGGCATTTACAGAATTGTATGAAATCAAACATAGGAAATCATCACCTTACCACCCACAAGCAAATGGCCAGGTTGAGGTAACAAACAGGGGAACTAGAACGCATCTTGACAAAAATAGTAGCTTTTCATAGGAAAAATTGGCTAGATAAATTACCTGAAGCAGTTTGGGCCTACAATACTACTTGGAAGTCCACTACTGGATTCACACCTTATGAACTAGTCTTTGGTAAAAAGCCTCTCTTACCTATTGAATTTGAGCTACTAACATTGCGCACAACACTAGAAATTGGAATTGAATTGTCGTAGGCACAGACAGATAGGATTCTACAGCTGAATGCATTGGATGAACTTAGATTGGATGCTCTGCACCAAACTGAGGTAATTCAGGAGCAGAGGAAGCTGTGGCATGACAGTCACATTCAGCAGAGGAAACTTCAACAAGGAGATTGGGCTTTACTGTTTGATTCTCGCTATGAAGACTTCCCTAGAAAACTGAGAACTAGATGGTTGGGACCTTACTGGATTGAGGAGGTATTTGACAATGGAGCAGCTCGCCTATCCCCTATTGATGGATCACAAAGGAAGTTGGTAGTAAATGGACATCGCCTCAGAGTGTACCATACACCTCTGACTAAAGAAGAATTCTTGCAACAACTTGATAGTTTGGATACACAACAGGTGGAAGAGATTCCCTCTTCCACTTCAAAACAATCAGCATGATCATGGATTTCAAGAAAAAACAAAAAATACAAAAAAAAAAAAAATAGAAAACAAAAAGATGAATAAATTCTGAGTATGAATTCCTTCATGGGCATGGTTTCAGGGGAAATCATGAAATTCCTTCATGGGCATAGTCAGGATCAAGAAAAAAAAAAAAAAGAGAGAAAAGGAGAGGTAAAAAAAAAAAAAAGGGGAAAATCAAGAAAAAAAAGAGAGAGAAAATGAATAACTCAACAGTGAAAACCTTTTCTTAAGGCACTACTGGGTTGGTATGCATGAAAACCAGTTTTCGGCATGCATAACCTTGAGAAATTTCTGAACCATCATTGTACAAATTCACCAAGTGCACTTGTTTTGAAATGTTGCAGAAAATCTCAGCAGAATATCAACAAAGGCAGTCATTCTTCAAAACTGGCATTAACTATTTTTATCAGGTATATATTTCTTACATTTCTTCATTGTAAAATGATTGGTGTATAGTATATGACAATTAACCATTAGCATAAAAGGTATTCATAAGAGTTGGCATACTTAAGACATGTTTTGAAAATGAAAATATTGATTTCTACCTAATCTTCGAAACAAGAATGCCAAAAATAGTGCCTGTTGTATTATCTTCGGATTGAAATTGTCTTCGGAATGACAACAAAATGAATGTTGCACTTTGTCTTCAGAAAGAAACTTTGTCTTCGGAATGACAATTTGTCTTCAGAATGAAACTTGGTCTTCGAAATGACGACTTGCTGCATCATCTTCGAAATGAAGATCTATCTTCGAAATGAAGATCTGTCTTCGAAATGAAGATCTGTCTTCGAAATGACGATTTACCTTCGCAATACAGCCTGATCTTCGAAATGAGGATTGATCTTCGAAATGAGGATTAATCTTCGGAATGAAGATTTAAATTTGCAAAGAGGATTTGTCTTCGGAATGAAGTTATAATCTTCGAAATGAGGATTTGTCTTCGGAATGAAGACTCGTCTTCGAAATGAAGTCATAATCTTCGAAATGAAGTTTTGTTTGCGCAATAAGTTATAATCTTCGGAAAGAGCATTTCCACGTGGCATCCAAGAAGACAAGGTACGACAAAATCAAACTCTTTTAGTTGCATACGATAAAGGAACACGTGTCAGTCAGCACATGGTTTGTTTTTGCACCCATTGGAAAATACCAGAATTATGGAGGACGTGACCAACCATATGCCACCAATTTTTGATCCCAATAAACATGCACGTGAGAATCTGCAAAACTAATGAGGTGGATCTGACGGCAAGGACGTCCATGCAATCATTAATGGATAGGTGTTCAGTGCAATAGTAGAAATGTGTGCCACCTTCCTTTTCGAAGACGTGTTTGCGAAGTACAGTGCTCAGGTTACGGTTCATTCCGAAGAAGAAGACGAGAAACAGGGCAAACGAAGATTTCGAACTAAAACCTTGCAAATCTACAACATAAAAAAACTAGAGATCCAACAGAGGAATAGCAGCAGCAGTGAACGGTTTTTAAACAGAAAATATGGGGTGAAAGATCAGAATGGAACCTGCAGATACCACCTACCTCCGAGAAAATCCGACAGTCATGCAGATTTTTGAAGATGGAGGGTTTATGCCATTTCTGGATAAGTTTAATGGGTCTTCTAAGATTTGGCTGGCATGTTCACCCATACATTCGAAACAACTGAGCACATGTTAACGACATGACTATTGAGGTAACCCCTAAAATTTTAAGTCGGATTACTGAGCTGCCATTAGAAGGGATTTCAATTTCTAGATCTCGCAAGAATACATTGGCAAATGTAGTTAATCACTTTGTAGAAGAAAATGATAGAGAGCTGGAGTATTTAACCCATAACAACACATGCAAAGGGTTAAAAAGGGCCAGCCTGCAGGAACCCTGGGATGAAGTAGCCACCTGGGTAATTAAATTCCTAACCTGTGAAGGGCAGTATGTGTTGTTGTCAGGGCATCATCTACGAATTTTGAACCATCTCAGACATGGTGAGCAACAACCGAAAGTTAGGGTAAATCTTCCCCTGTATCTGTATCAAGAATTAAAAAACATGGCAAAGAGATATCAAGAGGGTAAAGGAAGCCTTCGCCATCATGGCCTCATCAAACTAGTTTGCCAACACCATTTTAGAGGAAACCCTAGGAGTTTTGATAGGTTTTACTCTACCCTAAATGATGTCATTTTTAGGGATGAAGATGAGGAAGAAGAAGAACTAGATACTATTGATGTTGCTGTAGAAGAAGAAACAACTACTGCAAAAAATGTTGTAGAAGATGCTGCAGAGGAAACTGTAGAAGGTGCTATAGAAGCTGTTATAGAACCACACCCAGCAGTAGCAACATAAAACCTTGCTCCTGAACCCTCAACTTCACGAACCAAGAAACAAAGAAAAAGAGGATCTGGAACTGGCAAGCAGAGCAAAAAAACAAAAGAAGGTTCATTTTTTTGGAGTGACTACTGATTTGATAGAACAAGAAATAATAAGGGAAACAGAGGCATCTGAAACTGTCCCCACAACCCCTGCTGACACCAGAAAACAGAGCAAAAAGAAGAAGTTTGCATCTGGAACTAGGAGGTCTACAAGAATCCATTTGAAAGAAACAACAGAATAGGTTATGGAGGAAAAAGAAGGACAAAGCAGCCCAGATGTCACAGAGATACAACCAGCCTCTAAAAATTTTCTAGAATTCCCTGAATAGATAGCTGAGGCAGAAACTGAGCAGGATAATTTGGAGGAGGCTACAGTTCAACAGGCTACAGATATGGTAGATACCCTTATAGACAGTTTTATAGAGCCTCCTGAACAAGAACAAATTGTTGCAGAAGAGGAGATATTGGTTGAACAACCAACTGTAGCTGATCTGTCTGCATCAGATTCTGAGGCAAAAATAGAAGTGGAAGACATCACAGAGCAGCTGAGGGCAGCAAGGAGTGTTGTCAAAACACAGACCAGATGGATTTCAGAGAAAGAAAGCATCATTGAGATACAGGAAAGAAAAATTGCAGAGTTACAGCAGGAAGTGGCAGCATTAAGAAGAATGTTGTCACAATCTAAAAAATAGCCAATTGTATCCATTGATGAAGACAATTTGGCTCAATTGCTTCTGGGTCTATCAAGGGTAGATGACTCTATTGAGACAAACATGGGTGTTCATTCTGAAGTAGCACCCCTTCATTCTGAAGAAGTGCCTGTTCATTCTGAAGCAGCACCATCTCATTCTGAAGCATTGCCTTCTTGTTCTGAAGATGCTTCAGAAATGGTAAAGAGCATAGCAGAGGATGTTGAAGATGAGCCACCAACACAGGAACAGTCCCAACAGCAAGAAAATGTTCAAGTAAGTACTCCTATTGAGGTCCCTACATTTCAAACTGTTACACTTTCAGTAGAAACAACAGATAAGGGGGTACAAGTAGAATTACTATCTGATGACAACCCCATAGAAATAGCAAATAAGGAGGTACAGGTAGAATTATTGATAGATGATCAACCAGTAGAAGTGGCAGAAAAAGGAGTTCAAGTTGATCTGCTACCTAGGATTCCACCTGTAGTCAGACCACCTAATACTGTGTCTCTAGAGCAGTACAATGCAGACATAGCTAATTGGATGATTAGATATGAGCAGCTTGCCACTAAGACTGAGAAATTCAAATTGGAAAGGAAACAACTAGAAGCCAAGGAAACAAAAATTCAAGCATTGAAAGAAAAGGTGTCTGACTTATGTCAAATTGCTGAATTTTTAGTTCAATTTAGATGACCAGCTAGATTTTACAGCCTTATTTTGAAGGAGAAATACCTCAGATGGCAGGTCATGAGGATTAGTTCAAACCTCCCATATAAATTGGACACCACTGCAGATTTCCTGGAAGCATACTTTGACAACCCTTTTGAGCAGAAAAATCTCTTGTGTGAACTATTTTTACACAGTTTCTTCATTCCAGAGGAAGTAGAATTTCATCCTCAAATCTACATTGGAGATGTTCAGTTGAGAGCATTTATGTCTACTTTGCAGAATCAGCTTTACTGGGATCAAGAGAAAAAGCAGAATAAAGAGATTGAAACAAGGGCTGAGTTGTTAGTCAGAGCAATCCAGCCAAACCACCTAGTTATCACCAGACAACACTTCTCAATGATGAACAGGGATGATATAAAGAGGATGTACTTGAACAACTTAAGGGACTATGTGGCCAAATTCAACAATTTCTGTGATCATAATTTTTTCCCAGCATTGTCAGTGTGCAGAGACAGATGGGCTGAACTTTCCATGTCTTTGAGGAAAAGAGAACCCATCTCCCCCATCAACTTAGAATGGTCCAGAAGAAGAGCAGAAGGTGTAATCCAGCTGATTCAAATCATGCAACATAACTGGATAGGTCTTAGGTTTAGGCCTCCAACCATCATTACTCCAGTTCCATTCTACTTTGAGGAAGATGCCCAACTTGATGAACAATTTGAAGATTTGCTCAGAAACATTCAGGAAAATAGGGGGTATTATATAGGCAAGAAATTATTCTACAGGTCATGGAATCTAAACATGGACATATGTGATTCCATAGCCCAACATAATGCATGAGGGCATGCATTAATATAAGTTGGGGGAAAATGATGAGGCCTGGAAATGCCTCAATCATAACATGTTTTGAACACTAAAATTGCCTATAAACTCTTATGTTTTATCCGATATGTTAGTTAAGTTGATTCAATATGTTGTATATTAACCATTTTGCATGATCAATGTATTTGGAATATTATATGCTGATTTTTACAACTTTTTGCATAGTTTTGTGTTCTTTTTGCTATGACTTGCTAAAATGGGATATGCTTAGAATAATAGCAGCATTTCACTAATCATGTTTTGATTTGTCTCAAGCATTTATTTCACCTAAATCGCAACAAGATGCAAGCAAACTGTTGTTGTGCAAGAAATCTGGTCTTTCCCATGTAAATTCTAGCCACTTGTCCATAAATAGCAAGGCATGGAATTCACATGTGGAAAGAGATGAAGACCATTGGAATTTGATCTTAGGAGATAACCCACCTGAGAGATGCAGAAGAAATCACTGGAAAAGCACACATTTGTTCATTCTGAAGTATCTTCGAAATGAACAGATATCTTCGGAATGAGAGAACACAGCGTCTTCGGAATGAGCGGATCTTCGGAATGAAGAATGCATTATCTTCGAAATGAGCGGATCTTCGAAATGAGAATTGCAGTATCTTCGGAATGAGAATTGTAGTATCTTCGGAATGAGAATTGCATTGTCTTCGGAATGAAGCCACTTATCTTCGAAATGAAAATAGAATGTGCTTTTTGACTTGTTGACCGATTTTTGAAGCCAAAAAAGGGAAATAAAGGTTGGAAAAGGTAAAGGAAAAGATCTTCCATCTGTCTTTGCCGTCATTGCCGACCAAAGCCATCATTAAGGGAAAGATCAAGTTTTAATCTTCTTCTAGGATAAAACCAGAATTTGTTGCAGCATTGTAGGATTAGATCTTTTGAGATATTCTTTGTTTGTAATCAGACCATAGGACATCTATAAATATTGCTCCCGTTCAGGTTGAGCCTAGTAGTAGTAGTAGTAGGAAGTAAGTAAGATATGTAGAGAGAGTAAGGAAGCTAGGAAGAAGCAAAAAATAGGTAGAATTTGACTGTTACAGTCCTGTAACAGGTTTTTAGCAGAATTATTGTAATCATGTTCTTTAATCAATAAAGTGCACCAGTTCTATTTCATATTGCTTGTAAATGAGTGTGATTAAGATCTAGAGAGAGAGAGAGACTCATACCTTCTTCTGGACAAGGAGGCTGGCCACTTCCAGACCTAGGAGGAGGACTAACAAGCAGGTTTTTATTCTGATTTTGCTATAGCGAGAATGAGTTGTAGAACTTGTTATTTCAATTGCTTGTAAACAACTGACAATATCTACAGTCTTAGTTTATTTATGCTTAGATTAATCTTGTGCTTAATGTTTTAGTTGTAATATTTACTTTCAACAAAGCTTCCATTTTATTTCAGACTGTTATTTCCAAAATTTGTTGTTTTCAGTAATTTCTTGCATTTTATGTTTTGTTGTCAACCCCTGCACAGAAGATTGACAACCTTCTATTACAGAGCCTTGACAGTTTTCATTTCCATGTTAGAATTAGACTTTCATTGCTGCAAAAGTAATTAGATTTCCTTTCTGCAATTAGGATCAGACTTTCAATTCTACAACTGTTATTTCTGCAACATAATTAGGTCTCATTCTGCAATTGTAATTAGGACTTCATTTCTGTAGTTAATGATTAGTTTCCAATTCTGCAACTTAGATTAAGGTTTAATTCATGCAATTTAGAGATAGGAATGTCCTAAAACCCCCCACACAACCGGTTTCACCAATAAGACCTGTTGCTCTAGATTGACCTAAGTTATAGCTGTTTTGCCTCTTCTTCCGTAGATAGCCTTGTACACTACCCTGGATTGACAAATACATTGAGAATTAATGATGGTATAATGACTACGCATCAACAAGAATAACAGAAGAGCATCACACAACACAAGATTTAACGAGGTTCACCAATGTGGCTACTCCTCAAGAATGACTACTTGGACTACCATCCAAATCTAGCCTTTGCAAAGCAACAACTTTACAATCACTTTACCAACACCCACTGGAAGGAGCACCAACCCCTTATTTATTTACACCAACAGAAAGGAGCACCAACTCCTGATTTACCAGCACCTACTGGAAGGAGCACCCACCCCTGATGCCAAGCTACAACCTGGACTTGAATTATGAATCTAGAAGATTAACAGAATGATACCTCCACTTTTACAAGATCCCGACAAGTCTGCTTCACCTTAGCGATATCTGCGTACTCTGCTCTCTCTGCGAAATTACTTCACACAATCTGCTACGTCATAGTCGAACGATCATCTTCTCCCTTTTGCGCACTCTGCTTCCTTTGCAAATTTTGCACTTAGCATGATTCGATATGACTTGCACTCTGCGCTCTGTGACCAAACTTCACACACATCGACGACCCTTGAAATCTCCAGACAACCCCCCTTTTATAACAGAATGTTTGATATGAAAACCCTAATCTTAGTCGGTTGTAAATCCTCATCTTAGTTGGTTTTCATGACATCTGTAAACCCTAATTTTAGTCAGCTATTCATCGGTCTTCGTCGGCTTCAACTTAACTGCGAGAATACAACATGTCGCGATATCGCGACACTTTTTCTCCTTGCTCTTTCTCTTAGCTTTGACCAGTGAAAATACATGTCGCGATATCGCGACACTATTTTCTCTCTCCTCTTTCTCTTTGCTTTGGCCCATGAAAATACAACATGTCGCGATATCACGACACTATTTTCTCTCTCCTCTTTCTCTTTGCTTTGGCCCACGAAAATACATGTCACAAAAT
This sequence comes from Wollemia nobilis, assembly GCA_028583015.1. Lineage (NCBI taxonomy): Eukaryota > Viridiplantae > Streptophyta > Pinopsida > Araucariales > Araucariaceae > Wollemia > Wollemia nobilis. The sequence continues at coordinate 487,997 of JAQPPZ010002742.1, read as the reverse complement.
CGTGACACTATTTTCTCTCTCCTCTTTCTCCTTGTATCGGACCACGAAAATGCTACATGTCGCGATATCATGACACTTTCACCTCCGTATACTTTGTATCTGCTTTTGTCGTGATATCGCGACACTTCTGCTTTCGTACTTAGCTTCTTTGCTTTTGTCACGAAATCATGACACTTCTGCCTTCGAAGTCTTCTTCACTGCTTTTGTCATGAAATTGCGACACTTCTGCCTTCGAAGTCTTCTTCCTTGCTTTTGTCACAAAATCGTGATAGTTCTGCTTCCGTACGCTTCCTATCTTTCGTTTGTCATGAAAATGCGACATGTCGTGAAATCACGACACTTTTCCTTCTCTGCCTTCCTACTTTCTTCAAGTCACGAAAATGCGACATGTCGCAAAATCGTGACACTTTTCCTTCTTTGCCTTCCTGCACTTTTCAAGTCGCAAAAATGTGACATGTCGTGAAATCGTGACACTTTTTATTTCTCTTCCTTATTGCGCTTTTCGAGTTGCGAAAATGTGACATGTCGCGAAATCGCGACACTTTTTCTTTCTCTTCCTTCTTGCGCTTTTCGAGTCGCAAAAATGTGACATGTCGCGAAATCGTGACACTTTTCCAACTCACTTTCTCTCTCCTATTTTAGTCGTGAAATCACGATAGTTTTTCCACTTGCCTTTTTCTCTGCCAACATGTCGCAAAATCGTGACAATTTTTCTTGCTTATTCTCTCTCTTCCAACATGTCGTGAAATCATGACAGTTTTTCCACTTGCCTTTTTCTCTACCAACATGTCGCAAAATCGCGATAGTTTTTCCAACTTTTTCTCTCTCTTCCAACATGTCGTGAAATCACGATAGTTTTTCTTGCCTGTTGTATATGTCGCGATATCGTGACACTTTTCTTACTTGTCTTTTTCTTTGATATTTTGCAAATGGGCTACTTCGGTCTTCTTGGAAACTCACTGTCCATACTCTGAATAACCTTTGAACTCTTGTCTTCTGCATCTAAATAGATTTTGAACTTCCTGTCCACTAAAACACCAGATCTATCTGACTGTGTTGACAAAAATGACAATACTGTTGCTGCACCTTGCTCAACACTTCAATGGGAGATGTTTCTCATGTCACAGGTTTGGGCACATGGCTTCATAGTGTAGGTCATATAAAAGACAAGAATATGGGAAAGGATAGCCTTTCCATGGGTATTGCTGCTCATGCAATGAGTATGGTCACAAAGCAATGAATTGTAGGGTTCATGGCAGAAGAAGATATGGCTTCACTAGAAGGTATCCTAAGAAATTTGCACCTCCAAGGAATAATAACATTAAGTGTTATAAGTGCAATAATGATGGACACACAACAAGATGGTGTAGAGCAAATATTCCAAAAGCAGGTATGAACAGGAACAGGAATGTGGATGAGAATAGGAATAGGAACAGGAACATGACCATGGATATGGACATAAATAGGAACAGGAACATGAATAGGAAGAGGTACATGAACATGAACAGGAACAGGAACATGAACATGAATAGGAATAGAGACTCAGAAAATAATAGACTCAAAAAAGAACAAGAATAGGAACATGGATGAAAACAAGAGCACAAATAGCAATAGAAATGATGACAGGAACAGGGATGATATCTTGAAAAGAAATAGTGTGAGGATTCAGAAAACTAACAAAATAAGAGAGAAAGATTAAAGCATAGATCTATGTTTTTGGGGAGTAGAAATACTCCCACACCAGAATTAACCAAATCATGTGGAGGTGGGGGAGGGGCTAAGCTAAGAGTCTCATTCTTAGCCATGAGCCCCAAAGGTGACCCTTTGCCATTGATGAAAAAGATGGAGATATTTGTATATTGGTGAGAGTTTTTGATATGGGGAAAGGTTTGATAATTGAGAGAGAATTGAGCCAAGAGGATCATTATTGAGGATTTGCCATGGTGGTATAGTTTATGAGTTGTGGCTTACATTTTGCACTAGTTGATGCGGGATTTTTGCATTAAGGAGCTTAGTGAGTTGTGCATTAGTGCAAAGTATTTTTAGGAGAAATAAGGGAATGGTAAGTGGTTGTGGTGATATTCATGCTATGCTTAATTAGATAAGGAAATAATTATCTTTAATTATTTTCCAGTGGTGGATGTGATTTTTTACTAGGAGAAATCAGGTGTAAAAGGTTATAATAATTGTTTTGTAATTTCTCCTAACCCTCATGAATATTGGCAAAAGAATATTGTGACTATGGCAGATACCCAAAGAAGGTTTTTTCATATTCATAAAAGGTATGGGCACATTCTCCTATTGATTGTTTATGGTGGTTGATTTCTGAAATATCATTGGAGAGAAAATGATTGATTGTGGTTTCCTTTTCAAAAGTGGTTGGTTGAATGCTTCAAGGTTTTCTGGTTTGAGAGTTATGATTAAAACTTGTTTTATAAGCATTGTTGTTGAAGCCCATTGATTGTGAAATGAACTTGAACTTGAGTTAGAGAAGAACATGAGTATCACTGTTATGTGAGACTTGTGATTGAGCATTTTTGGAAACATTTTGAGTTAGTTGATTCATGTTTGGACTAGGGTTTGTGAGAAAGAGTTGCTCCTTGTGGTGATTGGTTGAGTAGAGTTGTTTGAGCCTAGTCAAGTGATTGTGTGAAATGGTTTTTCAAGTTCCATAAAACAAATTATTCTATATTCTGATTTGAGTTGAGTTGAGATTGGGATTTAAGTATAGAACATATTGAGTCTCTAAAAATTCTCTTTATGCTTCTATGAGATTGTTGTGTTGAGATTGATTTAAGTTGAAATTGGGATTTGAGTATAAAATATATTAAGTCTCTAACAATTCTCTTTATGCTTCTATAATATTGCTGTGTTGATATTGATTTGAGTTGAGATTGTGATTTGAGTATAGAACATATTGAGTCTCTAACAATTCTCTTTATGCTTCTATGAGATTGAGTTGAGATTTTATTGAGCTGATTTGAGGCAAGTATTTGAGAAGGTTTATGGACTGATTTTGAGTAAGATTTTGCGAAAGCTTGTTATGCAGATTTGAGCAAGTCCTAGATAGGACTTATTGAGCAGATTTGGACAAGTTCTGAGTGAGCTTGTTGAGCAGATTTGGACAAGTTCTAAGTGAGCTTGTTGAGCATATTTGTACAAGTTCTGAGTGATCTTGTTGAGCAGATTTGAGCAGGTTCTGAGTGAGACTATTAAGCATATTTGAGTAGGTTCTGAGTGATCCTATTGAGCAGATTTGAGTAGGTTATGAGTGGACCTATTGAGAAGATTTGAAAAGGTTTTGAGTGAGCCTATTAAAAGAGCTTTGGATGTGATAGAGTACAGAGGACAGAGTCTCAGTGGATAGAGATCCAATAGGTAGGACAATTGAAGATAGATATGAGTGAGAAGTCCTCAAGTGGAGAGAGATCCACAAGTTAGTGCAGCTGAGAGACAAAGTCTTCTAGAAGATCACTAGTCAGAGCATAAAGGGAAATATTTCTCCTATAGAAGAGATCCACGAACTTGATATTTAGGGGATTAGCATCTCCTTTGGATAGAGGTCCATAAATATTATAATTGGGAAGGATTACCAAGAGATTGATTGAGAAAGTTTTAGAAAAAAAAATTATTCATGGAGTAGTCCGCATTGGGTGAACCATGTAAATTGTTGTGTCACTTTTGTGGATGGTGTTTTATGTATTTATTTGATTATTTCTATTGATACTACTATCTATACACTACATAATATTGAATTGAAAATAAAAGTAAAAAGTGGTATTATACTATTCACCCCCCTCTCAGTATAAGCTTGTGTACTTAAATTGGTATCAGAGTAGGTTCCTTCAAAATAGTTTGACAACTTGAAGGAAAAGTGGTCTAAGAACACAATGGATCATAAGGATCAAAAGGATGGGTCATTCAATAATGTAGTACCAATATTTTATGGAAGTGACTTCTTGTATTGGTGTATGTTGATGAGATTTTACCTGATGGCACTTGGAAATGAAGTTTAGGATGTAGTGGAACTTGGATATGATTCAATAGTCAATCCTCCTACAGATAAGGAAGGTAATTTTGTAATTCATACAATTTCAAGAGCTATGAATGCAATTATAAAAGTATTGGGTAGATCAGAATCTATGAAGGTTATGGATTATAAAACAACAAAAGATATGTGGGATCTACAACATGACATATATGAGGGTGATAAAGGTGTCAGGAAAGCTAAGATCAAAAATCTCAAAGGATAATTTGAGAACATAAGAATGAGAGATGATGGAAATATTTGTGATTATCTCAATAATATTGATGGGCTTGTACATGAGATGAGAGGTCTTGGAATGAAGGTTGATGAATTTGATGCTTGTGATAAGATCTTGAGAACTCTTCCAAAAAGGTATAGTGAAAAGGTTTCTGCTATAGAAACATCAATTGATAGTGATTATTTAACAAGGAATTCTTTGCTTGGCATGCTTACTACTTTTGAGATAATAAAAAAAAATCCTATTCCTCCGAAAGAAGCTACATTCAAAGTGGACAAAAAGAAAAAGGGTAAAAGAATAAAATCAAGCAGTGAGTCATCTAGTGATGAAGAAGCTAACTATGGTAGAAGAGATAAAGGTTCTAAAATATCCATAGATATAAGATCTATTAAGTGTTTCAATTGTGGAAAGTATGGACACTATGCAACAGAGTGCAAATATCCAAAGTACAACAGTGATGAAGATAAACAGGACCATAGGTACAGGGAATCAGAAAGACACAGGTATCGAAAGAAATGCAAGGATGGATAAAATAGACAAGGAAAGAAGTTCTTCCAAAGGCAAAAGAAAAGCTACTATGCAGATAATGCAAGTAAGTACTCAATTAATAGTGATGCTAGTTTTTCAGACAATGATAGAGATGAAGTCCTATTTATGGTTAGAGAGAAAATAACTCCAGTTATTCTCAAATGTTTTAGATGTGGTAAATTTAGACATATTGAAGATGATTGAACTAGGGATGGCTATATTTTCAATGATGATGGTTTTGAAGATGCACTTGAAAGACCAGATGAGAATATTCTAATGGCTCTAGAATATGAAGTAAGTGATCCCATAGAAGACAAGCCAAAAGGAATTAATGATAAGAAAAAAGGCAAACAAATAGAGAATTACTCAATAGAGAATGGTTATGATCTCAAGGGAGAACTTATCTATGCCCTTGATATAGTAAATAAGGTAAGAAAGCAACACTCTAAGCTTGAAAGTCAGTTTCAAGAATGTGATGAAGAAAGGTTATTGCTCATAGAAGATTTAGAGAAGTCAAAGGCTAAGGCAAGAAAGTTCAAGGATAAGTTATAAGCAAAGATTTTGGAATGTGAGAAGTTAGCACAAGAAGTGGATACTCTAAAATAAGACTTAAAGGACTCCAAGATCAAGATGAAAAGTTTCATAAATAGCTCTAAGAACTTGGATAAGTTCATCTGTGGACAGTAACGAACATCATGTTCAAGAGGTCTTGGATTTGGAAAGGGTCAAAAGAAACAGGAAAATTAATCTACTTTAAGTCTTGATGAAGAAGAAACTTCAGAAGAAGATACATCAGAAAAAGATAGTTTAAGTAAAATAGGGACATGAGAGGCTGAATTGGACAACAAAGAGAGGAACAATGCACAAAAAAGATACAGATGGAACAACAATCAAAATAGGAGACCAATGAGGTCTAAGCAAGGAAGCTTTAATGGGAGATGCTTCTCATGTCACAGGTTTGGGAACATGGCTTCACAGTGCAGGTCATATGAAAGACAAGAATATGGGAAAGGACAACCTTTCCATGGGTATTGTTGCTCATGCAATGAGTATGGTCACAAAACAATGAATTGTCGGGTTCATGGCGGAAGAAGATATGGCTTCACTAGAAGGTTTCCTAAGACATTTGCACCTCCAAGGAATAATAACATTAAGTGTTATAAGTGAAATAATGATGGACACACAACAAGATGGTGTAGAGCAAATATTCTAGAAGCAGCTATGAATAGGAACAAGAACATGGATCAGAACATGAACAGGAACAAGAACAAGAAAAGGAATAGGAACAAGAATAGGTACATGAACATGAATAGGAATAGAAACATGAACAAGAATATAGACTCAGAAAAAAATATAGACTAAAAAAAGAACAAGAACAGGAACATGGATGAAAATAAGAGCACAAACAGGAACATAAATGATAACAGGAACATGGATGTATCTTAAAAAGAAATAGTGGGAGGATTCAGAAAAATAACAAAAGAAGAGAGAAAGATAAAAGCATAGATCTATGCTTTCGAGGAGTCGAAATACTCCCACCCTAGAATTAATCACCTCATGTGGAGGTTGGGGAGGGGCTAAGCTAAGAGGCTCATTCTTAGTCTCGAGCCCCAAAGGTGACCCTTTGCCATTGATGAAAAAGGGGGAGAGATTTGTATATTGGTGAGAGTTTTTGATATGGGGAGAGATTTGATAATTGAGAGAGCATTGAGCTAGGGGGAGAAAAGTCCCAAGGGGAGCAGAAAAGAATGTCAAATTTTAGTAAAAGGATATGGGTTACCATCAATGACAAAGGGGGATATTGTTGGACATTTTGAGTCCCTAAGCTAAAATGTTGTCATTGATGTCAAAAGGATCTATGATGGCATGCACTATGTTTTGTGAAAGTGCAAGGAAGGGTTTTTGTGAAAACCAAGATAGGAAAAATAAAAGGTTTTATTTAAAACCATGGATGGCAGATTTGAAATGGGTTTTTCTTAAAACCCAAGTTGGCTTTTCGTTTCATCGAAAAAGGTGCCCCGGTGATGGAGATATTTAATTTTAAATATTTAGTTTAAATTTTAATTATTTAAAAATTATATTTAAATTTTAAAATTAATAAAAAAATTTCCCTCCATTTTTTGCCTACATTGACTTTTATTCTTCCCCATCCACATCTTGTATAAAATGCGCCTTGTTAAGCAATGGTTGATGTCCTCCGAAATTTGAATGATAAATCATCTTTTACAAAAGTTATCCTCCTCCCAAATCGTGCACTATTGACGGTGAAGGTTTGGGAGAAGCGTATTTTGTAAGTTCCTGGAAGCCAAGAGGAAGTACTTGAAGCACAAAGTGGAATAGCTTCTATGTGGGAAGATTAGCCCACTTGGTGGGCGTAAGGAGTGCAAAGGCGCACTCGCTGCTGCAGGTCTCGAGTTTGAGTGACACGAAATTCATTTTTTGCTTGTGTGCTGTCGCCGCAATTTTCGGAGTAGGAAACAATTTTTTCCAAGGTATGTCATTGCCTCAATTTTTGGAGATTGAGATATAAATGTTTTAATTTGTCTAAGCTAAGGTTAATGCATCATTATTTAGGGTTTGCCACGGTGGTATAGTTTATGAGTTGTGGCTTATATTTTGCACTAGTTGATGTGGGATTTTTGCATTAAGGAGCTTAGTGAGTTGTGCATTAGTGCAAAGTATTTTTAGGAGAAATAAGGGAATGGTAAATGGTTGTGGTGATATTCATGCTATGCTTAATTAGATAAGGAAATAATTATCTTTAATTATTTTCTAGTGGTGGATGTGATTTTTGACTAGGATAAATAAGGTGTAAAAGTTTATGATAATTGTTTTGTAATTTCTCCTAACCCTCATGAAGATTGGCAAAAGAATATTGTGATTGTGGAAGATACCCAAAGAAGGTTTTTTCATCTTCATAAAAGGTATGGGCACATTCTCCTATTGATTGTTTATGGTGGTTGATTTTTGAAATATCATTGGAGAGAAAAGGATTGATTGTGGTTTCCTTTTCGAAAGTGGTTGGTTGAATGCTTCAAGGTTTTCTGGTTTGAGAGTGTTAGGACCCTCCTAATGTAATTATTAATCATATTATATATTATATTGTATTATAAAGGGACACATCCCTTCACCATTCACACCTTTTAGATAGATGTAAATAGGACAAGGAGGATGCTCCAAAGATCATCCAAGAACATTAATTTATTATATTGTGGGTTTCTGCATTTCAATACAAACTGTGATTCTATTCAAACAATGATTCTTTTCTGCATTCAATTCATATTTCAAGTTGTAGGTTCATAACAACTAGATAAGAGCTAAAAAGACCTAAATTTTTTTCCCCACCCTGCTGTAGTTACTAACAGGCCATTACTCGACAACGTTTTCTTTTCAACACACATTCTAACCATTACTAACAGAACTATTACACAGTAGGCCACAGTCGCCAGCAAAGGGAGCACATAGAATGTTTTGGACAACATCACGCATTACCAGAGTTAGAAAACCCCAACAACGAGTACAAGCAAGGAAAATATCATTCGGTGTGAACAAAGAGCAGCAAGTATGCAAAATTAAATGCGGTGGAGACAGACAATTTTTTTGACAAAACTAATTTCTGCATATTCAACTCACTTATAAACCAACCACACTCTAAATGGCCTAGGGAAGACGATCTCAAGACACAACGAAGGAGATTGCAAAGGAGGTTTCAAAAGAAATTATGAAATAACTCTCGTAGTTTTCCAAGGAAATGAGAGACATGATGCAAGGAATGACATTTTGGAAGGATAATTTAGAAGATAAAATCGATAGTAGACCTAACCATAAACATCACCAACTTGAATACAGATATATCCACTAAATTGGATGCTACAACCCATTCCATGGAATTAGTACAACAAAATTTGCTGCTCATGCAAAATGAACAACAGAACATTACGCCACCACAACAAACATTAATAGGGAGACCACATACATCAATCGTTCCCCGTACCACAAAACTAGATTTTCCAAAATTTGATGGAGGCGACCCCACAAATTGGATATATAGGGCAGACTAATATTTTGCCTTATATCAAATTTCGAAGATTCAAAAAGTCCGTATCACATCATTTCACTTGGAGCAAATTGCTACCCAGTGGTATCAATGGTATGAGAAAACAAAACGTTCGCCCACATGGATCGAATTCACAAAAAACTTAATGTTGTGATTTGGCCCCACTAAATTTGAAGACTTCATAGGATCCCTAAATAAACTGCGGTAAACCTCCACTGTAAGAGAATACCAAGCACAATTAGAGAAATTGGCGAACCTTACAACATGACTAGATGCATCATTCTTCCAAAGTTGTTTCATTAGGGGCCTAAAAGAAGACATTAGAATGGAGGTACAAATACAAAATCCTATAAATATGATGCATGCAGTGGCATTAGCACAAATGATAGAAGAGAAGAACAATAACCAAAGGTGAATAGGAAGAGTTTTTTCAAGAAAAACACCAAATACCTACACCAGCCAAAAATTGAATAAGGTCATGCCAATTAAACGAATTAGACAAGAAGAGCTAAAAGAAAGACGATAAAAGGGCCTATGTTTCTACTACGATGAAAAGTTTACCCCTAACCACAAATGCATCTCACCAAAATTATATATTTTGGACACAGTTGATTGCACTCCCAAAGAGGAGGATGACATAGAAGTGGAAGTAATAATTGAGGTTGCAGAAGAAAACCAAGAAGATAAAACATAAATATCCTTTAACGCATTAGCAGGATACTCGATTCCACAAAAATGAAGGTAAAAGGGTATTTTAAGAAACAAAACCCTATTGTGCCCTTAGAATCTAGTAGCACTCCCAATTTTATAGACCCCAATTTGGCCAAACAAGCTAATTTATTTATATATCCCTACAATAACTTCGAAGTCATGATTGGCAATGGAGGAAAAATTGCATGTAAAGGCAAATGCAGGAATATCAAACTCACGATGGGGGAATATAACATGAAAGTAGATATGTATGTACTACCATTAGGAGGATGTGATATTATTTTGGGAGTACAATGGCTATGAATGCTCGAAAAAATTCAATGGGACTTTGAAGAGTTATGGATGCAATTTATACAAAACAACCAAACATACACAATTCAAGGTTTAAAAACAGGTCCCACACAAATCGTAAGTTCTCATAGAATGGAAAATATTCTTCGAAAAGGAGTAAGAGGCATGGTTGCCCAACTATTTTCCTTGCAAAACACCACCGAAGAGCAACCAGAGGCACCCGAATTAATAGAACTCCTAGAGAAACATGATAAAATATTCAAAGAACCAAAGGGATTACCTCCACAACAAAGCCATGATCATGCTATTCAATTACTTTCGATACACCAACCTTCAAATATTAGACCTTACTCGATATCCATACTTACAAAATATGGAAATAGAAAAATTAGTACAAGACCTACTAAGGGCAGGGGTCATTCGATCTAGTAGAAGTCCCTACTCTTTGCCAGTCATACTAGTAAGAAAAAAGGATGGATCATGGCACCTATGCATGGATTTTCATGCTCTCAACAAAATAATGATTAAAGACAAATTTCCTATTCCAATCATTGATGAACTACTCAATGAACTAAATGGAGCCACATATTTTTCTAAACTCGATTTACGATTAGGTTACCACCAAATTCGAGTTAAGGAAAGCGATATACCCAAAACTGCTTTTCACACCCACGAGGGACATTATGAATTCTTGGTGATGCCTTTTGGCCTCACCAATGCTCCATCCACATTTCAAAGTCTTATGAATAAGGTATTTTCTCCCTTCCTTCGAAAATTTATTTTAGTTTTCTTTGACGATATTTTGATTTACAACAAGACATGGGAAGAGCACTTAACACATATAGCGCAAGCACTCAAAATATTGGAAGAAAATCAATTATACGCAAAGAGATCAAAGTGTTCCTTTGGAAAGCAGGAAATTGAATATCTTGGACATATTGTCTCCAAGGAAGGAGTTAAAGTAGACCCCCGAAAAATTGAAGATGTGGAAAATTGGCAAATTCCAAAAACTCTAAAAGGGTTGCGTGGGTTATTAGGATTAACGGGCTGTTATCACAAATTTGTTAAATATTATGGGTAGCAGCACCCTTAAAAGCCATACTTAAAAAGAATGCCTTCATATGGTCTCCAAAAGTGAATGAAGCTTTCATGACTTTGAAAAATGCCATGTTTACCACCCCCATCCTAGCTATGCCAGATTTTTCCCAACCATTCATTATTGAAAGCGATGCTTCTATATTGGGAATGGGAGCGATGCTCATGCAAAATGAGAAGCCCTTAGCCTTTACTAGTAAAGCATTTTCCAAAAATAATTTAGCACGTTCCACTTATGAAAAAGAAATGTTAGCTATGGTCCATGCTATCCAACATTTGAGACCATACCTTATTGGAAAACATTTCATTATCCGCACCGACCACCATAGCCTAAAATACCTTCTTGAACAACGGATAACCACTCCAGAACAACAAAAGTGGGTAACAAAACTATTAGGCTATGATTATGAAATCATCTACAAAAAAGGGAAAAATAACATGGTTGCAGATGCACTTTCTAGAAAGTTCGAAGAAACTTCATAATTACATGCTTTTTCCTGCCCCATCCCTACATGGATCGAACAAGTCAAGGATGAATGGTATGCGGACCCTACTATACACACCATAATTCAACAACTACAACCAAATCCCATGAGTAAACCCCACTAATCTTGGCAAGGTAACATGCTCTGTTACAAAGAATGTCTGGTCCTCTCACCTACATCGGTTTATCGTCCAAAGCTTCTACATGAGCTACATGCTACACCTATTGCAGGCCACTATGGATTCCTAAAAACCTACAAAAGAGTGACTAAATCATTTTATTGGCAAGGGATGAAAAATGATATCAAGAAGTTTGTCAATGAATGTGAAACATGCCAAAGAAATAAAGGTGAAATAGTGGCAACACCCGGCCTTCTTCAATCTCTACCCATACCAACCAGGACATGGGAGGATATTTCAATGGATTTCATTGAAGGTCTTCCAAAATCTGTAGGAAAAATGATGATCCTAGTGGTGGTAGATCTTTTATCTAAATATGCCCATTTTTTCCAGTAGCTCACCCCTATACCGCTAGTACTATTGCTCAAATCTTCCTTTACAATATTTTTAAATTACATGGCATACCTTCTACTATCGTTAGTGATCGTGATACCACTTTCACTAGTAATTTTTGGAAGGAATTATTTAAACTCCAAGGTACGCAACTTTGGATGAGCTCCGCTTACCACCCACAAATGGATGGTCAAACTAAAATTGTCAATAAGTGCTTATAAACCTATCTCAGATGCTTTATTTCCACCAAACCCCTTCACTGGGTTAAATGGCTTCCACTAGCTAAATGGTGGTATAATACCACATATCACACAACCATAAAAATGACCCCTTTCGAAGCATTATATGGCCGATCACCCCCATCTCTAACCTCTTATCTTCCAGGGAAGTACAAAAGTACCAGTTGTAGAGATGGAGCTGGTCACTCGAGATAATATCATTCACGCTATGAAGGACAATTTACATATCGCTCAACACCGCATGAAGCAATAAGCAGACCAACATCGGACTGAAAGGGTTTTTCAAAAAGGGGATATGGTATTTCTTTACCTCCAACCATATTGTCAAACTTCATTGAAAATAAAAGGGTCGCAAAAATTAGCACCAAAATTTTATGGCCCTTATAAAATTCTACAACGTATTGGACCTATTGCATATAAAATTGAATTACCAGAATCTTCCAAAATCCATCCGGTATTTCATGTTTCTTGTCTTAAAGCTGTAATAGGCACTAACATCGTTACACAAACTCAACTTCCAAAATTTTAAGATAATGGAGCTCTCATGGTTGAACCAAAAGCTATCCTAGATCAACGTATGTGCCGCCTCCGTAACCGCACCATCACCAAGGTATTGATTCAATGGAAAGGTATACCTCCAGAGGATGCTACGTGGGAGACACTCCACCAGATTCAACAATAATTTTTGCAATTCCAGCTTTGAGGACAAAGCTTTTTCAAAGGAGGGTGGCATGTTAGGACCCTCCTAACGTAACTCTTAATCATATTATATATTATATTGTATTATAAAGGGACACATCCCTTCACCATTCACACCTTTTAGATAGATGTAAATAGGACAAGGAGGATGCTCCAAAGATCATCCAAGAATATTAATTTATTATATTGTGGATTTTTGCCTTTCAATACAAACTGCGATTCTATTCAAACAACGATTCTTTTTTGCATTCAATTCATATTTCAAGTTGCAGGTTCATAATATAGAGTTGTGATTAAACCTTGTTTTATAAGCATTGTTTTTGAATCCCATTGATTATGAAATGAACTTGAACTTGATTCAGAGAAGAACATGAGTATCATTGTTATGTGAGACTTGTGATTGAGCATTGTTGGAAATATTTTGAGTTGGTTGATTCATGTTTGGACTAGGGTTTGTGAGAAAGAGTTGCTCCTTGTGGTGATTGGTTGAGTAGAGTTTTTTGAGCCTAGTCAAGTGATTGTGTGAAGTGGTTGTTCAAGTTCCATAAAACAAACTATTATATATTCTGATTTGAGTTGATTTGAGATTGGGATTTGAGTATAGAACATATTGAGTCTCTAAAAATTCTCTTTATGCTTCTATGAGATTGTTGTGTTGAGATTGATTTGAGTTGAGATTGGGATTTGAGTATAGAACATATTGAGTCTCTAAAAATTCTCTTTATTCTTCTATAAGATTGCTGTTGATATTGATTTGAGTTGAGATTGGGATTTGAGTATAGAACATATTGAGTCTCTAACTATTTTCTTTATGATTCTATGAGATTGATTTGAGATTTTATTGAGCTGATTTGAGACAAGTCTTTGAGAAGGCTTGTGGACTGATTTTGAGTAAGCTTTTGTGAAATATTACTATGTAGATTTGAGAAAGTCCTAGAGAGGACTTATTGAGTAGATTTGGACATGTTATGGGTGAGATTGTTGAGCAGATTTGGACAAGTTCTAAGTGAGCTTGTTGAGCATATTTGGACAAGTTTTGAGTGAGCTTGTTGAGAATATTTGAGTAGGTTCTGAGTGAGCCTATTGAGAAGATTTGAGCAGGTTTTGAGTGAGCCTATTGAGAAAATTTGAGAAGGTTTTGAGTGGACCTATTGAGCAGATTTGAGAAGGTTCCGAGTGAGCCTATTGACGGAGCTTTGGAGGTGACAAAGCACAGAGGACAGAGTCTCAATGGATAGAGATCCAGCAGGCTGTACAATTGAAGACAGATCTGAGTGAGGAGTCTTCAAGTGGAGAGAGATCCACAAGTCTATGCAGCAGAGAGACATAGTCTTCTAGAAGATCACTAGCTAGATCAAAAGGGGAAAGAGTTCTCTTGTGGAAGAGATCCATGAAATTGAGATTTAGGGGATCAACATCTCCTTTGGATAGAGGTCCATAAACATTGTAATTGGTAAGGATTCCCAAGAGATTGATTGAGAAAGTTTTAGCAAAATATTTTCTCCATGGAGTAGCCCGCGTTTGGTGAACCACATAAGTTTTTGTCACTTTTGTGGATGGTGTTTTGTGTATTGCTTTGATTATTGCTATTGATACTGCTATGTATACACTGCATAATATTGAATTGAAAAGATAAGTAAAAAGTGGTCTTATACTGTTCACCCTCTCTCAGTATAAGCTTGTGTTCTTCAACCTTTCACCCGTTTTATTACTTTCATGGCAAAAATCCTCCTTTTAAAATAATTCTTGCTTTTGCTTTTCGTCCTCTATTTTTAGAAAAAGCATTGATTTTATTTTCTTAAAAAATATTCTAATTTGAAGCTTTAATTTTGCTTTTTATTTTTGTATTCATCTTATTTTTGCCCTCCTCCTTTTATTTTATAATTTTAAAATTAATTTATAATTATTTTTTAGCACTCACTTAATTGGAATTTTAAATTTTTTTGTTTCAATTAGTACTCATAAAACTATTCGTCCTTTGCTGAAAAAATAATTTAAATAATTTCACTGAGATCCCTTAACATAACTTTTGAAATAATTTAGGGGAAAATATGATCTCTAGTGGAAGGATGGGCGAACACGATTTTATTTTCTCCTCTCATTTTTTTTTATCTTTATCTTCTAGTTTGTTCCAATCTAAATTTTGCATACAGTTGCCGAAAAATCCGAAACATGCCTCCCCATGCTTTAAAATATTTCTATGTCACTTCACCCCTGTGGGAGGTGAATGGGAGTTTTTCCCTTCTCACAGGGTGAAAGCACAAATGAACACTCCATTTGACCATCACTACAATTATCAGATGCATATGCTTTCTCCTCAATGAGGGGCGAAAGGGAATTTCGTCCCTCACTTAGGGCAAAAGCGCATTTGTCTTGGTGCCCTTAGTATTATTTTCTATGCTTTAAAATACGCACCCCCCAAAGGGAGGCGAATGGGACTTTTCCCCCTTCCTTGGGACGAAAGTGCTTCCAGTTTCTGCCTTATGATTTCAAACATTTTCTTGCCCCAAGACTTCCTGGGAAGCTAATATCTATTTTTATTCTTATAGTAAATCAAATTGTTAATCTCGAAGCCCTCATATACCTGCTAAAAATATTACAATAAATGATTAATTATGCATGAAACTTATAATGTATCATCAGAAAACTACTTTGGGGTGAAATCAATTTTGAGAGAGAGAAAGAATTTAAAAGTAATTTGTGTTTCTTGAGGGTAGCTTGGCACCTTTCTAGAAGAGTCGACTTCATACCCTTTTTTTTTCTAACTAGTACAAAGGATTAAAATGCTTGCAAAAAATAAAATATGTACATATTTACAGTTTTACATACTTGCACCTCTGATCATATCACTAAAAATAAGCCTTCATATGAAGGTCGTTAACTGGAATCGGAATATCCCAACCATCCATATCTTGAAGATGATATACATTCACCGAATTTACCCCTAAAACTTGAAATGGACCTTCCTAGATTGGGTCAAACTTGTGATGCTTTCCAAGCTTGGCTTTATTCTCATTTCATTTGAGGACTAGATCTCCAACCTAAAACTTACGTTTTGATGTCTTCTTGCCAAACCACTTCTGTGTCATTTTAACATGTTTGATGGAAGCCTCATGTGCTTTTTCTCTCTCCTCTTATAGCTATAACAATTGAGCTAACCTTGCACTCATTGGATCATATTCATCACCTTCATATCTGAACAATTACAGGGTTTGGAGAACTGGGAGCTCGATGTCGGTGTTAGCATATAATAAGATTGCACTTATTACATTAATGAATAGGGGAAAAATAGCGCATAGCGCTCTCCAAGTCAGTTTGGTTGGTTATGAAACCAACCATACGGTTCACCAACCGAACCTCTCTATGTATTTAATCACATGCACATCAATTGAATTGTTTACTTCGCATTGCACTTCATTTCAAACTTGATCATGGTACCAGAGCAGGACCCTCATCACTGACACGAAAGCAGGACACCCAACCAACGCAGAGCACGAGACCAGACCTATCTTGCCCACCCGATGCAAAGCACGAGATCGAGACCAGACCTGTCTTGCCTACCCGACGTGAAGCACGAGACACAAAGCATGAGATCGAGACCAGACCTATCTTGCCTACCCTACATGAAGCATGAGATTGACACAGAACGCAGACGGAATTGGAGAACCAAGGCAGGTAGCGGCTCGAATCCCAAGGCGAATGCAGGCGGACTTAAAGAACCAAGGCAGGTAGCGGCTCGAATCCCAAGGTGACTCTTGTTATTTTATAGGTGACAGGTGGACCAGAGACATGCTGACGTAGAAATTCGACGTTGAGGTGGACCAGAGACACGCTGACATGGCCCCCAAGGACATGCTGACATGGCCCCTCCCCGACACGTGGAGTACAGAGACTGGTTGACGTGGAGTGCAAAGACGCTGACGTGGAGTGCAAAGACTGGCTGGAGAAGCTGATGTGGAGTGCAGAGGTTGGCTGGGGAGAGCTGACGTGGACACGCTGCATGCCATTCTAGGCAGCAAAAGGACATAGGGGGAGGGGTGACCGCCCGTAGGCAGTCACTATCTAAGGTGGCCCTCCCACCTTTTATCCCGTGTGAGTGCATCCACAGGATGCATGTGGGATAAATCCCACATTTTTACTCACGGCTCTCCGTTAGAGTAAATACCCAGTGGTGGGCTTTACTTCCCAGCCACTTGGGCAGCACAGTTGGTCACCCGCGCTCAGTACTGTGGACAAGGTCCACGGTTCAAATCTCGTGGACTCCATACTTTGATGCCCAAAAACTCTTTTTGATGCCTGGAAGAAATTGTTTTGATGCCCGCCTACGGAAATTGACACCCGATAGGCTATTTGACGCCCGAAAAGGTTATTTTGACGTCCTCAAAGAGTTTTTGACGCCCTCAAAGGGGTTTTGACGGCCTAAAAGGGGTTTTTTGACTCCCTCAACGGGTTTTTGATGCTCTCAAAGGGGTTTTGAAGCCCTCAAAGGGGTTTTTGATGCCCTCAAGTGTTCTTTTTCTATACAGAAGCATTTTTTTTTGCAGGCCGAAGGAGTTTTTCTTCCTTGTTTATTTTGCAAACAGAAGGGGGGAGAACACAGTATTCTCTCTTTTTGCAAAATTCTAAGACCTAGGGGGGAAAATATAAGGAACCACCTTCAAAATGGCTACTATTCATAAATATCTCTCGGACTCCCAGTTGTTGAAAGGTTCTAACTTTGTTCCATGGAAGACAAAGATGAGAGCCATTCTTCAGGTGGAAGATTTGTGGGATGTAGTAACCGACATTTCACAATGCCCTCAAACAGCAGGAACAGATCAAGAAGCTTGGGATAAGAAGGACAAAAGAGGTCTCATGTTTCTCCTACTTGCTATGACAGATGAGGTTCAACCTCATATCTGTGATGCCAAAACCAGTAAGGTAGCTTGGGATTCTTTGATTACTATTTATGAAGGAAAGAATCAGTCCACCATTCTACATCTTCAAACTCAATTGCACACCCTCAGTATGAATTCTGGAGAGACAGTTGATCTATTCTTGTGTAGAGTGGCAGATCTGAAAGCCAAGTTGAATGCAATGGGAAAACTAGTGGATGATGATATCTTGAACTCTGTCATCTTGCGAGCATTGCCAGACTCCTATAAGATGTTGGTCACTTCCCTCAATGTTTTCGGTAGACAAGTATCTTTTGTGGAATTGGTAAATTTGCTCCAGACTGAGGAGGCAAATCAAGTTCAGAAAGATGAGTTGCCGGATAATGCCCTTTCCACCCAACAAAGGAGCAAGAACCCAGGCCAATTTCAAAAAGGGGGTTCTTCCTCCAAGGGAAAAGGGAAACAAAATCAAAATCAGCAGAAGGATAAATATTGCAAGATTTACGATATGAATAACCATGACACCAACAGGTGTTGGTTCAAGAACAAGCAACAAAATGATCAATCTCATAAGAAGAAAGGGAAAGAGAAACAACAATATACAAAGAAACATAAGCAACCTAAGGGACATGTTGCTTATGCTAATTCCAACTCAGACTCAGATCACTCTGGTCCCGATTCAGATTCTGACTCTGAAAGAGCACACAAGGTGCTCATGACTCATACTTCATCTTCTCAGATAGATGTTGTATGGTATATTGATTCAGGTGCTAGTAAGCATATGACTGGAGACAAATCTTGGTTTGAAACATTTGAGGAGAAAGAGGGGAAGCCAGTTACCATTGTTGATGATCAAGTCTATCAAGTAAAGGGTGAAGGTAATGTTTCTGTCACTCTTCCAGATGGAAGATGTCAGATTGAGAAGGTTCTCTATGTCCCCGGACTAGCCAATAATTTGTTGTCTGTTCCTCAGATGTTGGATAGGAAAATGGATGTTGTGTTCCGAGTTGTAAAAGGCAAGAAAAAATGTTTTATAACCCACAATGGTAAACATATTGCAACAGGTTCCTACAAGCATGGCTTGTTCATTCTAGATGCTCTTTCAACACCTCATGTTGCTCTGGCTGCAACTACAAAGGTGGCCACTTCTCTCTGGCATAGAAGATATGGGCATCTCAGTTCAGGATATTTGCTCGAATTGAGCAAATATGAAATGGTGAGAGGCCTTCCTTCTCTCTCCTCCATCCTACCAGTTTGCTCGGATTGCTTAGCAGGGAAGCAACATCGGGTACCTTTTGAATCCAGTTCTTCCAGAGCTAAGGAACTTTTGGAGTTGGTGCACACCGATCTGTGCGGTCCTATGCCAACCAGTTATGGTGGAAAGAAGTACTTTCAATTGTTCGTTGATGATCACTCCAGAAAAATGTGGGTCTTCTTCCTCCAATTGAAATCAGAGGCATTTTCATACTTTCGACAATTCAAGAAACTTGTTGAAAAAGAGTCTGGCTGCCTCATCAAATCCCTCCGCTCAGATCGAGGGGGGAATATACTTCCAAGGAATTTTCATCATATCTGAAAGAACATGGGATAAAGCAACAACTAACAACAACTTATACACCACAACAAAATGGTGTTGTTGAGAGAAGAAATCGCTCCATTATGGAAATGGTCCGATGTATGATAAAAGGAGCACATCTTGAAGATCAGTTTTGGGCAGAAGTAGTAAATACAACTTCATACCTCTTAAATAGAGCACCCACAAGAGCTCTACAAGGCAAAACCCCACAAGAAGCATGGAGTGGAAAGAAACCCTCCATTTCTCATCTACGAGTATTTGGTTGTAAAGCCTTCATGCATATTCCAAAATAGAAACGGAAGAAGTTAGATGAGAAAACCTTGAAATGTATCTTTCTTGGTTACGATGAGCATTCAAAAGGATATCGCTTGATTGATCCTATAACCAAGAAAACACATATAAGTAGAGATGTCGTATTTGATGAAGCTTTCACATCAAATAATACCTCTACAACAGTATATCATGAATATGAAGATGATGAGCCTAAGCAAGAGGTTTCACCCCCTCAGAAAAATATTCCCAAATGGTATACCAACACTTTGAGAGATTCTAAATTGACCTCATTCCCAGATATGACTCTAGATCGACCATGTACGCGCAGTATCACTCAACAGAAGAGGGCAGAAGCACCATCTTCAGAAGTTGATGAACTTTGTCACCAATTTGATGAACTATCCGTAGATGCAACAAAAGATAGAGAAATGGATATAGAGAATGAAAGGGTTTATCTGACAGCGTTGGATGAAAATGAACCCACAACTGCTCAAGAAGCTCTCAGTAAGCCTCAATGGAAGACTGCTATGGAGGCAGAGCATACATCTCTCATGCAAAATCACACTTGGAAACTAGTAAATCTGCCTTCAGGAAAGAAACCCATTGGTTGTAAGTGGGTATTCAAAGTAAAGTATAAGGCAGATGGTACAATTGATAAGCACAAAGCCCGCCTGGTTGCAAAGGGCTATGCTCAAAAAGAAGGCATAGATTATGAAGAGACATTCGCTCCTACTACAAAAATGACTACCATCCAAATATTGTGTGCTATGGCAGCTCAGTTTGGGTGGAAGTTACATCAGATGGATGTAAAAAGTGCCTTTCTGAATGGTGATCTACAAGAAGAAGTATACATGACTCAACCTGAAGGATTTGTTGTGACAGGACAAGAACATAAAGTTTGCAGGTTAATCAAATCCTTGTATGGGCTAAAACAAGCTCCCCGAGCTTGGTACATCAAAATTGATAGTCACCTATTACAACATGGATTCCAACGAAGTCCGTCAGATGCGAATCTCTATATAAAGAACAATGGTTCTGACATAGTGATTCTGGTGCTATATGTAGATGATTTGATCATAACAGGTAGTTCAGAAAGTATGGTTGATATAGTGAAAAGTGATCTCAAATCATCTTTTGAAATGACAGATCTGGGACTTCTCCACTACTGTCTTGGTTTAGAAGTAACTCAAAAAAAGCATCACATCAGAGTTACACAGAAGAAATATGCCAAGACTTTGATTGAGAAATATCGCATGGATGACTGTAAGTCCAAGGCCACTCCCATGGAAGCAGGACTTAAGTTGTCAAGATATGATCAATCTCCATAGGTAGATGGCACTCTCTATCGTCAACTGATCGGGAGTCTATTATACCTAACCAATACCAGGCCTGATCTCAGTTTTGTTGTGGGTTATCTTTCACGGTTCATGCAGGAACCCAAAGTAAGTCATTGGAAAGCAGCAAAAAGAGTTCTACATTACGTCCGTGGTACATCAGATTATGGCTTGGAGTACAAAAAGAATAACAAGTTCTATTTACAAGGATACACGGACTCAGACTATGCTGGATCTATTGATGATAGGAAATCAACGTCTGGATACATCTTTCATCTTGGATCTGGTCCTGTCTCTTGGCACAACAAGAAGCAACAAGTGGTTGCTATTTCTTCTACAGAGGCAGAATATCATGCAGCTAGTGGAGCAGTCTATGAGATAATGTGGCTACGTCGCATCCTTACAAATATGGGTCTTCCAGAGAATCTTCCACTGCATTTGTTTTGCGACAATCAAGGAGTTTTGAACCTTGTCAAGAATCCAATTTTTCATGATCGTACCAAACATATTGACACCCATTGTCATTTCATTCGAGATGAAGTTCCAAAGAACAATATACAACTCCAATTCATTCCCACTGATGCGCAAGTTGCGGATATCTTCACCAAGGCACTTGCACGGGTCAAATTTGAAATGTTTCGCAATACTCTTGGTATTTGCCAATAATGTAATAAGGGGGGATGTTAGCATATAATAATATTGCATTTATTACATTAATGAATAGGGGTAAAATAGCGCATAGCGCTCTCCAAGTCAGTTTGGTTGGTTATGAAACCAACCATATGGTTCACCAACCGAACCTCTCTATGTATTTAATCACATGCATATCAATTGAAGCAAATTTTTGTTCGTGGATTTGGCCGGATCATTTCCTTGTGGGTAATAATTGGAGGAAGTCTTCAAGTAAATCCCATACCTACTTGCAAATTCAATGATATTTGCCCCAATAAATGGAGTCCCGTTATCTATTACAATGGTATCTGGTACACCAAAATGGGTAATCAATCCTTCGAGGAAGGAGATGACAATATCCTGGTCTACTTTCTTGGTTGGAATGGCCTCTACCCACCTGGTAAAGTAATCGGTCACTGTCAAGATATATTTATGCTCAACGGAGGAATGAGGATCAATAACTCCAATGAAATCCAAGCCCCATTGCTAAAATGGAGCTTCTACCTAGATTGGATGTAGGGGCAAAGATGCCTTTGACAATTTATCGTAACTTTGGCTCACCTTATGTGTATCTGCGAAGAGGGTAGGCCAGAAATATCTAGATTAGATGATCTTCAAGGCCATAGGCCTTCTTGCATAATGCCTACTAGATAAGCCAGAGTGGAACTCCTCCAAGATCTTTTGCTTTTTTGACTCTTTCACACATCTGAGGAGTACTCCATCTATGTTTTTATGGAATAACCCACTTGGCAATAGGATGTACTTGAGCACCTATAGTCTGAATCTTCACCTTTGTGAGGCATCAAGATGTGATGGACACTTTCTGGATGTGAAGAATTCGATAAGGTCCTCTGTCTAGTCATGATCGCTTGTAACTTGATTGGAAAGATTACTCTCATCGATGACCTCATCTTGTACTAGAGCTAGCGATCCAAAAGCTGCACTTTTGGCCAATTCTTGGTAGAGGGCCGACCATGAACCAACTTAGTCAGCTAAATATCCACATCATATTCCTGAATATTAGAGACCCAACCTGCTCTTTTATCACCCATTTCTCCTTGAATGATGAAATTCTTGACATCTGGATGAATGACGTAGATGACTATCTTGCTCTATGAGATAAAATATCGAAATTTCTTTAAGGATTTCATGACAGTGTACACCTGCTTCTCAATAAAGTTATACTTTTCTTAGTGTGGTGAAATAACTTGACTCAGAAAAGCAATTGGTTTCTCATCCCCATCATCTTGCTTTTGAGTGAGGACAATAACATAACTCTCCTATTCTCCTACTGTGTAAAGGATAAAATATTTTGAGTAATCTAGGTTAATCAATACTGGTGCTTGGGTGATTCTCTCCTTGATTTCCTGGAATGCCTATCTTCTTACTTTTGTCCACTTGAAGTCTGCATTCTTCTTCAGAAGTTTAGTCATTGGCTTGACTACTTGAGCAAAATCGGCTATGAATTTTTGAATGAAATTGATCTGGCCAAAGAATGACTGCAGATCTTTCTTGTTAATTGGTAGCGGTAATTTTAAGAGTGCTTTGACTCTCACAGGATCAATCACCAGTCCTTCTTGTGAAATCACATGTCCCAAGAGTTTTCCCTCTTTGACAATGAAAATGGATTTCTTCGGGTTAATGGAAATTCCAAATTCCTGACACTTTTCGAACACTTGTCTCAGATGAGAGACATGCTCCTCCCTACGATGTGAGAAAATAGTCATGTCATCAAGGTAAATTACAATAACTCAATTCAACAACTCATCGAAAGTGATATCCATAGCTCTCTGAAAGGTGGCACCAGCATTGGAAAGACCAAATGGCATCCTTTGATAGGTGAAGGTGCCCCACTTTGTAGTAAATACCATTTTGTGTTGGTCCTCATCCTTCACCCAGATCTGGTTATAGCCAGAGAAACCATCCAGCAATGAAAATCTCTGTGCTCCAATGACTACATGAAGAATCTGATCAATCTATGGTAGAGGATAGTGATCTTTCAAAGATGCTTGGTTCAGATTTTGAAAGTCCATGCATAGGCGAATATCTCCATTTTTCTTTCGAACTGGAACCAAGTTTGCCACCCATGTTGAGTGCTTGATAGGATAAATTATTTTTGCCTCCAACATTTTTAGCAACTCTACTTTCATAAGCACTTCAATTTTTGGATTAACAGGTCATTGTTTCTATCAAAAAGGCTTCACCCCTTCTTGCAACTCGATGGTGTGTTGGATTACATTTTTTTCATATCCTTTCAGATCATGATAGCTCTAAGCGATGATGTCAGGAAACTCATAACACAAATTCTTAATATCCTCAAGCTCCTCTGATGTACAGTCTGTTCCAACTTTAATGACTTTATCAGACTCCAACTGCATTTCCTTATACTCCTTCGCATCCACCTTGATCTTATGTTTCTCTGCCCTATAATTTTGATCAAACAAGCTCTCAAGTGAAATCAGTCCCCTAGGAATGTGGTTATTCTTTAGTTGAATCATTCCTTCCATTTCCTCCTCGGCCAGTATTCTTTCTTCTGCACTAGCAACTTCCTTAATCAAGAAATTAACTATTTGTTCATCACTATCGAACACCTACCAATAGATATTTTTATCAAGGATCGAAGGTCTATAAATTACTCTCATGGTCTTTGGTCTCCTGACCACTTGCTCTATGAGAGAGAAATTAGCACCAAGGGAAGCCAAGATATCTGCATGTTTATTCTATTCTCACGAAATTGCTTGAACATTTAATGCCGTAAAAGACTCAAAAAAATCCCATACCTTGTTGTGGTAGGCCTTCAAATAGTGTTGCTTTGACACACACTTGTTTGTAGTCTGATTGACGATGAGCTCAAAATCTCCAAAAATTTGCAACTGTTTGATTCCCAACTTTTCTGCTTTCTTCAAACCAAGGCACAATGCTTCATATTCGGTGGTATTATTTGTGCAGCTCCAAGTTAACCGATATGAGTAAGTCTTCTGTAACCCCGAAGGAGAAACAAGAACAATCCTAGCTCCTACACCATTCTTGCATCTTGCACCATCAAAATATAACTTCCATAATTGATCGAAGACAGGATCTTGGGAATCAAAAGCTTTTGCTTCAATCTGATCGGGTTTAGTTATGGTGTAACAACCGATATCGGTTTCCACCATTGCATTGAAATCCATCAATGAAAACTCATCTTCCAGGTGGAGCTCACCAAGAGCTTCCTCCATCAAGTCCACTTCTTGCACTTCTTCCGTCATCATATTAACTGCATACATGGACTTCTCTTCTTCTTCAAGTTTTTCTATATGAAAAGTGGATGGCTTTTCATTATAGATCCAGATTCTTCTTCCCTTAAAAGGAATTTCCAAATGTGAATAATCCAGGGAAAGATATCCTCCTAGCTTTTTTGTGAATTCCCTCGAAAGACACATGCTGAAGTATGGTTCCAGGTCGACTACCACCACTTCTTGAATAATAGTGATCTACGGCATACTATGCAGAACAATGGGAATATCTTTAATCACACCCACTATCTTGACTGGGGTCCCATCCAACTGTAAGACACTTGGACTGCTCCTCGTGTACTCCATCCCCATGACCTCACATACTACCTTTGGCATGATAGTAGTCACGACACCAGAGTCAATCATACAATTATGCACGATCCACCCTTCCATTCTGAGAGACAAATAGAATGGAGGTGGTCTATTCTTACCAGTGGTAGAGGTTCATCAGTGTCTATGCTAACACCATCTGGGTGAGGCTTTTCTTTTTATCTTTCGTAGACTTGAGAGACTCCTACAATAAGTCAACTTGTCCAGGTAACTGTAATGCATCATACAAACTCACCTTTGTAGGGATCTTCTTCATTTCCTCAACAATGTTATAATTAGAAGTACCAGGGACCTTTTCTTCGTTGATTGGCTCATATTTGTTTTGGTACTATTGAGTAGCTTCTACCCTTTTCCGCTTGGTCAATGATGGGTACTTGAGGCACTCTTTGGCTTGTTCTTTTGCCTCAGTTTGTACTTGAGTGGCTGCAGGCTATGAAGTTGATGCCTTCATCTACAACTTCTCTTGAGCTTGCTTGGGTAATAGATCCTTCAACAAGATAGAATCTTGTTGTTTAGTTATTGCACCAGGTGCTTTCACTTGTGGTTGTACCTTTTCATCCTATACCTTTTGTTCAGTAGGGACTTTCAGAGGCTCCATTTCTGCTGGATCAACAGTTACCGGCTTCTTCCCAGCTCTTGTAAGAACTAAAACTTGCTCCAAGGAAGGGACCATAAAATTATGATCAACTTCTGTTATCATATTGATTTTTCCACCAACAAAACTTTCTGCTAATGTTTGTACATAGTTCAAATGAACCATGCATGTATCTTCACCATGAGGATCATTACAGGTGGAACACCAATATGCCCACTTCGATGTACTAGCTTCTTCATTTGCCAATATAGTTGTATTCCTTTTAGGACCTTTGCTAGTAGTTGGTTGTTCTCTAGTAATCGACGGTGTTTGAAATCTTCTTGACCGAAAGTCAGCTTCAACTTACTTCTTCTTAACTGTCGTAATTTCATTCGACATTGTCCTTACTATTGAATTGAGTGATTGCATCTCCTATAATAATTTCATGTAGGGATCAGGATTTGAGGGTGCAGGAGGTGTTAGCAAAGGTAGAGGTATTGGTGGAGTAGGCAATGCTAGGAATGGAACTGGGGCTGGCAACTATGGAACAACTAGTGTGGGTAATTATGGAATACTTGGAGCGAGGAGTTGTGGAACTAGAATTGGAGCGATTTGAGGTGGACTTGAGCTCCATGAAGGAATAGGATACATAGAAGGCATAGGCTATGAAAATGCACTAGAGTACAGATGTTGTGGAAGATCAGGAAGAATGGGTATTGTTACCTTTGGAGGTAACTTACCTATGGCAATCAGATCTACCTCGGCCTTTTGCACCTGCGTGTACAAATCTGGAAATGTATTGACATTGGCCTATCGGACTGCCATACCAATGTCGAAGTTGAAGGCTCAAAGATAGTAAAACGTGGCTTGCTCATGAGTAGGCCGAAGACCATTAGGAACTCTCTGCCAACTTTGAGCGAACCTGACATTGAAATCCACTATTTCCTCCTATGGATGTCTTTGGATGTTTGTAAATTGGTGCAATAAGGAAAATGGATCAGCTTGCTCATGAAATTTCTTGATCAACAATTCTACCAACTGGTCCCATGTGGTGATAGTAGCGGGTGGCAAGGATCGATACCAATACAACAACTTCCCTCTGAGGGACAACACAAGTAATCTCACCATAATATCTTCATCTGTGATGCCATGGATTATCGCCAAAGAAGCCACATCTTGGATATGCTCATAGGTAGTCTTACCTGTACCATCATAGGTAGGCAAAGCCTTCAATGCTGCTTGAGGGACTGGATTTTGTGCTTGTAGATTCAAAGCTCCTGAGCTATTCCATGCTAGGAACTACCTTGGTGGTTGTGGTTGTTGTGGTGGTGGATTCTGAGCCATATTGACTGGTGTGTGAGGTTGAGGTGGAGGGATGCTAGTAGCAGTACTAGATGGACTTGAAGGAATGAAAAATACACCAACTATCTGTGAAGATGTTGCGACTGATGTATGAGGTGGGGTAACTAATCTAGGGTGTTCTCCTAATTTTTGGGTGTCAAGTTCAAAGAACTCAATGGGGTTTTCAAAATTTTTGGCCTTCGATCTTGTGATCATGAAGTACAACTTTCATCGACTTCACGTTCGGAGGCTTCTGGGTATAGCTGAGTCGCCAGATGTTCTAGCTTAACAATACAAAGGTGAACATCAAGACCTTAATATTGCATATATTGCTCAATATGAGACTTAAAGGTCCCATCGAGCGTGCCAAAAATTGTTGGTCAAATATCTACCTAAAATACAAATATACATTTGTGCACCCTAGACACGGCCAACATTGAAAGGCCAAAGGAAAGAAATGTCCTCCGAGCCAATCTCTAGAGAGGGTTGGCTCCCTTACTAATCCTACACCGGTTTAAGTTTAGAGTTGCAGGAAAGAAATGGAAATAATGGAAAGAAATGGGAAATATAGCCATAGGCCATAAGATGTAGGATTGGGGATATACTAGCAATAGGAATTCAAATCAAGCGTTATAGCAACATAGAATAGAAAGAAGGTAAAAGAATCCACTTACAATTTCATGGAGACAACTTCCAGAGTCGCATTCCAATACTCACTCCCTCACCAGCAGTGTTCAAATCCAGATGCAGAATTTAAACTTAGCAGATAATGAACATGAACATAAAATAGAAATGCTTTAGAGTAGAAAGAAATCACACACAAAAATTGCTTGCAGAATCAGAAGCCAAATTCCTTCTATTTACGCAGAAAACTTGAAGAGTTTTTCTACAGAGTGTCTATCCTCTCTGTTACATTGAAAATGTCTAGTATTTATAGAGGTTTTTGCCTCTGTTCATTTAATACACAAAAGACAAAATGTTTACAGATCAGGAACCTTCGTGAGGAAATTCCTCCTTGAAATTCTTGAAAATCTTCCTTCTGTGACAATGATCCAGCTTTTAAGGGAAAACTCCTAGGAAATCAACAAATTTGGGCATCGATGCACGGAAAACTGCAAATATGGTCATTGAATTGATACCTCCATTGTTCCTTGGAAATTCGCCCTTGTCCAAAATGTCTTGGAACTCATGAAAATCACCCTATGATTTTTTAATCCTATAGCATTTTCAACATGAAATCAGCAAATGTAGTCACTCTTCGCCTCAATCATTAAATTCTCATCATTTGTTTGATTTGGGTGCCTTTGAAAAGTCTTCTTTGATGCTTGAAAATGATTTCACCCAAAATAGAGCGATGGGTGAAAGTGCTCCATTTAAATTTCATCACTTCCTCCTTATTCGTGCTTCCAGGTGGAGAGAGTGCCCATAAAATAACAACCTTTATAATTTAACTCACCCTTCACTTCTGAATCATGCTTTGCATTATTTTTGGCAATTTCACCCAACACATAGTACATGATGTGATTCATTTTAAAAAAATATTTTCATTGCATTCGCTCCATCATCATGACAACAATTAATTTCGAGAAAATTTGATTGAAAACACCTTATTATATGCCTTTGATTCTATTTTTGGAACTTTGAACGTCTTTTAGATGGTTTTGCCTCAGGGAGGGGTGAATGGTATTTTCACCCCTCACCTCGGGTGAAAGCATTTCTAACGCCTCCTTTAGAAGATCATTTCTTCTTCAGAATATATGTTTGCCCCAAGGAGGGGCGAATGGGAGTTTCGCCCCACTTGGGACGAAAGCCATTTTAAAACCTTTTTCTGAAATATGCCAATGTGGGGCCCATGGTGCATACTTTTGAATTCATTAATGTCGGGCTTTCGCACTAAGGAGGGGCGAAAGGGAGTTTCGCTCCTCACTTGGAATGAAATTTTGATTGAATTTTCCATGTGCTAACTTGGCAAGACGTTCACTTATTTTGATGATGTTCACCCCAAAGTGGGGTGAATGATGCTTTCACCCACCTTTGGGGTGAACGATGATTTCACCCACCTTTGGGGTGAACAATGCTTTCACCCACCTTTGGGGTGAACACACTTCTTTTCATTGATGTCGCTCTTCAACTTTGGGACCACCACGAACCTACTTTTTTAGATGTGTTTTTGCCCCAAGGAGGGGCGAAAGGGATTTTCGCCCTTCACTTGGGACGAAAGTTGTTTGCTGAACTTAACATCTTTTTTTCCCTTTTTTAAATTTACATTTGCCCTGAAGTGGGGCAAATGGGTTTGTCCCCCCACTTTTGGGGTGAACGCATTTTTACCATTTTTCAAAAACAAAGTCGTATTCACCCCGAGGAAGGGTGACAAATATTTTCACCCTTCTCTTGGGGCAAAAAGGTTGTTACATCCACTTTTCCCTTAATATTTAAGCGTTGTTTTTGTTGACATTTTCGGGCGATTCCAACCTATTTTTCACACCATTTTCCACAACCAATTTTTCATTATTTCCATCACAAAACCCATGATGAACAAAGAAGAAGATTACCACATAAAAAAAATGAACTGCAACACATTATACTGGCCAAAATACTACAACATAGATTCAATATATTTTTCTGCTTTACAATAAAAATTATTCAACAAAATTTCATCAAAATTTTAATGTGGCATGGTGCAAAACTGCCAACACAATGGTCATTATAAGAAGTTTAAAGAAGTTTATTTAAAGGACAAAGAATAATTTGAAGAAGTCATTCAAAATGACTGATATTAGGCTCATTGACTATTGTCTTGGTTTTGAGGTATGGCATATGGAGAAACATGTCTTTATTTCTTAGATGAAGTATGCCAAGACATAGCTTGAAAATATTTAAATGATATACTACACGCATGTGCCTACCTTGACGTAGATAAGGTTGTAAATATCCTAAAATGAACCATTACCATAGATAATTATAGCTTTATATCAACATTTGACTGGGAGTATCATCATGCAACCTTCACTAGACAAGATATCTACTATGTTGTTAGCTAACTTCATGGTTCATGCAAAACCTAAAGATGTGCCACTAGAAGAAAACAAAGCAAGTACTCAAATATATCTATGATAGGATTAAGTATGGTCTAGAGTACAATAATAACAATAAGTTGGATGCAGACTATGTAGGATCCATAAATGATAAGATATCTACATTTGGATATGTATTCGTTTTGGGATTCAATCCAATATCTTGGGATTGTTTCTCAATCATCAAGGTAGAATAGCATATTATAGTAGTATGTAAGATAATATGGTTGCATTACATATTGTTAGCGATTCACATTTCATAAAATCAACTAACAATCCTAAAAATATGAAAATCAAGGAGTTCTAAAACTTTTTCACATACTCTTTTTTTATTAGCACACTAATAAAATTAAGGTTCGGTATAATTTCATTTGCAAACATAGTCAAGAGAATAACATACAACTTTAATTCTTCCTATGATAGATCAACATAGAAACATTTTTTATAAAATCTCATGCACTTGTAAAGTTTTAATTTTTTAAATATTGTCTTGTTTGTACTTTGATTGAACATTGATGTATATGGTAGAGGATGTTACAAATAACCCTCACAAAGTAGTTAATTTATTGTTAGTTACATCAATTATGAATGAATAACTATCTTTCTATTGTATATATTACACATTACATCAACAAGAAAATTATTACAACTAATTTGTGTTCATGGCCTTGGTGATACATGTAATTACAATATCCTCCTCAGTTTTGCACCTATTTTATTTTTTATCTTAAGTTAGAGTTCTCAACATTAGCATTATAAGCACCATACACTAAAGCAACCAATAGTTTTCCTAGATAGATTTTGTGTATTACTACAATATTTGAGTTATTTATAGTTAGTGATATTATGAGTAAATTGTTATCAAATATGTGAGACATCATTTCATCGAGGTATAAATTATTATAAAATATGCTTTATGCTAATGAAAAAAGAAATCTATTTTTATTAACGATCAATTATTCTCTCATGTGCTTCATGTATGTGTCATTTTACTTCATGATAGTGTATTAATTCCCTCATATAATATTCTTCTATTTCTAAGCTAAATGATATTTTGTTTAGTTATATTTTCTATCTCAATGTCTTTAAATTTCTTTAATGTTTCTATTTTTGACATGCACTATAGACTACAATGCCAAAAGCACATGAGATAAGCTTGAGTGAAGTAGATATCTACTCCTATCCAAATGCTTATCTTTTTAAGAATTTGATATAATGATATTTATTTCATATTATGAGGGTTGCCATATCTTGCATTAGATGTATCCTCTCTTCCTAAAGTGGGAAAGCTCTAAAATTATAATATGCATAGATAATTTACCTAAATCACCTTAGGATACCACTAAGGATTCATATTTACTAGTATTCACTTCCACGTAGCTTCATATTAGAAAATACATTCTTGAAGCTGATATTCCATATTAAAAATACTTTTTTGCTTATAAATATTTTTGGGTATCCCTCTTTGTAAGCGGTTCTCCTTAGATACATGTATCTTATTGGTGAATATTTTTGGTCATATTCTCTATTATCAAACCTATTTGAATAGTCCTTTGTCTAAGCAATCATATACTAAGCTACCACTCCTTAGGTAACCATTTGAATACAACCCTCTTTTTGGTCATCCCTATGGAAACTATCATAGGTATTATTGCAAATGTATAAATGAATTTCTATGTAGATATCCATATTTTATACCCCTTAGATATTTTGTATATGGTTGGATTATCCTTTTGTTAACCTCTAAATTGAACTGTTGGCAATCGAATCATCCTAGATATAGATTTTCTAAGTCTACAACGTCTTAGACCCACTGCCAAGCATTGAATGGCCAAAGGAAAGAAATGTCCTCCGTGCCAATCTCCAGTAGGAATGGTCTCAAAAATAAAATAAAAGTGGTTTGTCTGAGATAAGGGTTAGGGAAGATGCGAAAAGAGAAGGAAATTACTGAAAGGAATGGGAAAAGAGGCTAAAAGCTTAAAATACAGGGGGAGATGGACAAGAAGCACGATACACAACTTTCACTTGAATCAACAACAATCAAAATAATAAAATTTTAACATAAATTGATACTAAATCCTCTCACTTGCATAACCTCCAGGGGTACTCCAACATTTATCCTTTACTAACATCTAAATATAGAAAAAAAATTCAAGCCGTATAACAAAGTGACTGACTCAACAAAAATAACATGATAGAAGGCATACACAAAGACAAAAAATTCAAGACCGAAACCAGAAGTTCATGTTTAGGGAGCAGATTTCAAGATATATAGCTGCTTTTCTAGCAGAGATTGTCCATCCTTAGTTACAAATAAAATTATAGCTTTTATAGAGGGTTCTGCCTCTCAAAATATTAATGCCCAACCACTTCTGCAATGGTGACAGATAAATTTGATCCGAAATTGACTTAATAGAATAAATTTGATTGTACAAATATCTTAGCATTGAATGTAGAAGGTTCCCCTCATCTACCATGATTAGATGACTCAAAGTACAACTTTGGGTTCGGTTGAGCAGTTAATGATGGTTTTGGACAGTCATTGTGCTTGGGGCCCGCCTAGATTTTTGCTCCACAACTAGAGCGAAAGTACTT
The DNA here is from genome assembly GCA_028583015.1 of Wollemia nobilis. Lineage (NCBI taxonomy): Eukaryota > Viridiplantae > Streptophyta > Pinopsida > Araucariales > Araucariaceae > Wollemia > Wollemia nobilis. The sequence goes on along the minus strand of JAQPPZ010002742.1, from coordinate 455,198 downwards.
TTGATCCAAAGGTCAAGCAAAAGCATCCCTTTACCTTGCTTAGAGTATTCAACTTACTTTCTGGCCATCTTTCGCTCCACAAGTGGAGCGAAGATCCTTTCGGTCCACTCGTGGAGCGAAAGCACCCTTGGCCTTAATCCTCAAGACCATGTGCTTTTACTTGATTTTCGCTTCGATGGTGGAGCGATAGGGAGTTTTTCTCCACAAGTGGAGAGACAAGGAGTTTCACTCCACAAGTGGAATGACATGACCTTTTACCACGAATTTGACTTTACAATTTTCAAGAAGGAGCTTTCGCTTCACAAGTGGAGCGACAAAGATGTTTTCTCCACTAGTGGAGTGAAACTACCTTGTGCCTTAGCTAGGACTTATCTTAAAAAATATTGTGCCCCCCTCCTCTTAATAGGAAACTTCACTCCACAACTGGGTGCAAAAACACTTTTGCTCCACCAGTGGAGCGAAAATACCCCTTCCTTGGGTTTGAAAGGAAAGCATGCTTTGAAAATTATCTAAGTCACCTGAAACTGTCACCATATGTGCAAAGTGAAACGAACCTATGGAAATCAGATCTTTAAGCAGAAAACACATCTACAACATTTCTCCATGCTAAAATGTTTACAATTTTGCATGCAAAACAACAAGAATGCAGAAAAACCGTAGAAACTATAGGACTTGAAAGAAAACAACCTTTTAAAGAAGAAAGTAAAAGGAGACAACCGGTGAAAACACAACAAACATAACAACATCTTAACCTTTTTTAATGGAAGAAGAGAAGTTTTACAATTATTAACTCCTAAAACTGCATACAACTTAAAATTTTACAAAATGTGGCATGAAGGCCAACATCTCTGGTGGCTCGCGGGGTATTGAGCCTGCCTCAATGCAAAGATCTGAGGCCTTATACTTGGGTTACAGAGTCATCTTCACTTTTAGTATCCTCGTATTGCTCATCACTACTACTTGGTAGTTCTTCAAGTCTGTCCTTTTCCTCTTATTTCTCTTGCTCACCTTCTGCTTCCTCCTTGGAATCTAGCTTGCGCGACTAGGGGAGAAATATTTTCAAAGAGCTCTTAAACACATGTTTGTACACCATAAAAGCATTGACCCAGTGGTTGAGGTAAAAGGTTGGTTTTTTGTGGAGCTCCTAGATCAGGTAATGAAAGGTCTCAATTTGCTCAATATCAACAAGATGCAGCATCCGATCGAACTCCTGCAAGAAAGACTTAATTATGGCATATTTGGCCATGAAAGGCATCACCTGTGAATCTGAAATCAGATCCTCCCAGACATCCAAATATGAGTTATTGTTGACATATGCCACCCATACCGACCTTAACTCCTCGAGTGGTGGAATGTCTCCTTCATTGTCTATGAAGTTGGGGATGTCGATTTGTACGAGGGCATTAAAGTATTGTAGCAAAACATCTCTCTCTTGCTCGAGGGTGTCTGAGAGCTTACGAAATTCTTTGGTCAGCTCGAGCTTCATGAAGAAAGAGCATAGGACCATATTTGATGTTGCCCAAGATCAATCCAAGGGGCTCATGGGAGTAAATTGGGAATCCAAATTTTTAATTTTTTGGAGCTGCATGGCTAAGTCTAGCCAAAGATCAACATCTATCTGAGCAGCTTCTAAAAAAAAGTTTCTAGTGGCAACTGCCTCTTGCACCTCCCTGAAAAAGGTTAAAATTGTGACTCCCCACACAACTCTTACTAGGAAGTCTGTCAAGAAATACAGGCGCATATCCTTGATGTGCTCCTTAGAGAACGTGATTGGTTATGATGTCTTCTCTTCTAACTGGGCCTACAACTGTTGGACCTAAATGCCCATTGTATGTACTGCTAATCTACTTGGACGTGCACCTTATAATATTCACCGACCTCAACCTATAGCGAAACCACACACTATATCAACTATGCAGCTTCAGACTCGAGCATTTCAAGTTGTCCCCTCACCTTTGCCAAGGCCTCCTCAAGCTCGAAGTTCTTGGCCTATGCTTCATACAAGCATTCTTTGTAGTGCTCACCATGAAAATAGATGGAGCCCATTTTGACTGCAATGTTGCCCATATTCTATGATGTGTTAATATTTGTAACATCCTCCATGGTATGATGGTAGGTGTAATCAATTGGGGTCATCTCCCCTAGGGGTTTCTGAACAATAGGCATTCTTTCAATAGTGTGGAGCTCCATTTTTTTGAATCAATAATGGATACCTTCTTAGCTAGCACTAGAGTCTACGCCTCCTTCCTCTTATGGTCCCTCTGCCAGCGTGATGAGCTATGATGTGCCCTACGAATTATTTCCATGACTCTAAGGTGCTACATCATCTCCAAATTGGTCTCAAGCGGCTCCTGAAATTCGAGGATAGATGTGTAATGAAAGAGAAAACACTACGGCTCAAGCCCAGACAAAACATAGGAAATAGGAGGGGAAATGACTTCGCTAACCCTCAAGGGTGCTTGGGTCTGGATAACAACTATGGAGATGGTGGGCTTAGGCATTGAAACATCAGATGCAACCAACACCATGATAGTGTATGGTGGTGAAAGAGAAAATGGATTTATCTCTATGATGACAAAAATGTTAGTGATGGGGTCTTCTGAAATAGAGAAAGGGAGGCTAACAGGTGTGAAGACTGTGAAAGTGTTAAGGTGAGTTGCAAAATATGGGAATGCTACTGAGGGCGATGAAAGGGCTAGGGAAACTAAAATTATAGAAATAGCAGAGTGGAGTAGTGGAAGATAAATGGGAGCAACAGCTAGGGTTTCAACCGTTGAGGAAATGACTGCTAGAGAGATGGAAGAGGAAATATAAAAGAGTGAACGCGTACCTTCGGGCTTCATGATCAAAGGGGCCAAGGAAGTGGAACACTACGTGTGTGGGTCTCCTTTATCCTCTACATAAATTGCCTCTATGTAAATCACCTCCATCTCTCCTTTTTTCTTTTCCAAATGCTTCGTGATAGGTATTTCAGAACGCTCAATGGAGGGGTTTCAGTTGCCGTAGAAGATCTCGTTCTAGGGAGCCTTGGAGCGCTGGTTTGTGACCTATTCGTAGCTTGTGGTGGGAGAGGTATCTCTTAAAATTTTCTCTTTGGGAGAGAGTTTTTCATCTTATGAGGTGATGGCCAACTTTCTCCAGCTAATTGTGAACCACTCAGGATTACTTTACCCTTGCATTGCACCATGTGCTTCTTTACTGCCAGGTCCTCCACTTCATTAGGGCTTTGTGTGCTTCATAGCACAATCTTGGAAATCAAGGAGGCTTCATAGGTGTCTATGTTTTCATCATTAACTATGGATAATTTATTGTCTAATGTCATTGGGTAGTCAGAAAGCATCTTGTTATTGTGGACTCTCAAGATCCACCACTCTTTTATCTTGTGATCTGACCAATATCATAGCTTTTTATTTATTGCCTAGAACACATCCCTAGGAAGCCTCTACTCTGGGTTGATAGTTGGGTTGTAGTCAACCTCTATGGTGTAGAAGTCATGCCAGAGAGGCAAGGGCACCATATCATTGATGCGCCACTCCAACTCATGCCCTGTAGGGTTATTATGCTAGGCAACAATGTCCAAGCAAGGGAAGCAATAAAAATACTTTGCTCCAATAAAATTCCAAAAGACATCTGTAGCCCAAATATTCTTGCACTCCTTTCCTCAAGGCTGATGGATCTGTGTCTTATAGGGGAATGGGAGAATGGATGGTATACACCTCAAAAGAGGCACTTAATCGTGCCTTCTAAATGATGATTTTTTGACGAATTGTTTAGGATTCACCAAGAAACTCTTGCTATGGCGATTTCCACACCTAGGTGAGGTAGTGGTTTTGATTTGATCTTTTTATCTCACATACAACCTAGGTTTGGCCAAAATGCAATTTTTACCTAACTAGATGCAATTTTATATTCAATGAAGACAAGGGCAAACAAATTTTAATCTAAGAAAGCTTTGCAAATACAAACAAGAATGCAATGATGCAAAGATGAATGTTTTGGGTTTTTTGTAAGTTTTTCTATAATTTTTAAATTCAAGTTATCCAATGCGATTAAAGCCTATGTTTTTTTGGGTTTCTTTTCTTTTTCAATGCAAAGAGTGTGTAAAATAAATAATATTCAGTGTTATGCATAAGGGGTTAGACCCAAAATGTACTTGTAAAAAAATGGCTAATCCATTGCGAAACCTTGGTGAATCCCAACCAAATTCATGTAGGAGGACATGGCGAATTACCTTATTTTAAAAAAAAAAATTATAAAATATTGGTGAATTTGAAATTTCTAGCTAGACCGGGTAGAAAAAGAGATCCAGGCATGGGTTGATGCAAAAAATTGTTCGACCTTGAACCAGGTGTAGAAAAAGGTCCGATCTCAAATTGGGTACAGAACATGGTATTGGTTGTGGAGCTTGATTCTCTCTAATTTGGAGGTCTTATTTTCAATTGCACTTGGACCCACTCCACAAAGGGGGGGTGTAGGGGGGGCAACGCCCCCTACTACATCACCGGGGGGTCCAGGGGGGCAACACCCCCGAAGCCAAAAATAGATGTATTTTTCCCTTTGTAAAATAGGGTTTGATAGTCCGATCGGATGCAAAATAGGGTTTGGATATCAACTTTGTGCAGAACATGATCCGATAGTCCGTTTGAATAATATCATCCACATGTAAAATAGGGTATGAATATCATCTAGATGCAAAATAGGGTCTAGTAGTCCACCCAGATGCAAAACAAGGTCTGGATGTCATCCAAATGCAGAACAGGGTCCAAATATCATTCGAATGCAAAATAGGGTCCGGTAGCCAGTCAGAATGCAGAACAGGGTCTGGTAGTCTATTCGGATGCAAAAAAGGGTTTGGTAGTCCATTCGGATGTAGAACAAGTTTTGGATATCATTCGAATGTAGAACAGGGTCTACATATTGTTCGGATTCAAAACAGGGTCTGGTAGTCCGTTCTAATGCAGAACAGGGTCCAGTAGTCCATCCGAATGCAGAATAGGATCCGGATATCATCTAGATGTAAAAAAGGATTCAAATATTATTCGGATGCAAAATAGAGTCTGATAGTCCATTCAAATGCAGAACAGGATCCGCATATTGTCCAGATGCAGAACAGGATCCGCATATTGTCCAGATGCAGAACATGATCCGGTAGTCCGTCCGGATGCAAAATAGGATCCGATAGTCCATTCGGATGCAGAACATGATCTAGATATCCTTCGGATGTAGAGTAGTGTTCGAATATCATTTAGATGCAAAATAGGGTCTGATCTGATGCAAAATCATCATTTGATCTGGTGCAAAAATAGGGTCCGATCTGGTGCAAAAATGGCTTTGATCTTGTTTGGTGCAGAAATGTGTCTGATCTAGTGCAAAACTGGTTTGAGATATTTTTTCTAGTATAAAACAAGGTCTAGAAATAAAAAAGTATTGATGGGGTGTTAGTTATATATAGTGGTATACTTGGCTAATTGGGTGGGACAATTTCAAAATTTTAGGGCGAAAAGGGTCCTCTATTTAGGTGGGATTGCTAGCGAATTTTTAAAAATATTCGTGATACTATTATCAACGCACGGCTAACCAACACCTAAATTTTTATTTTCAAAAATTTTCGGCTAAATGGCCGACGTTCGGGTCCCCCAAATTTGCAAATTTGAATTTTTGAAAATGCCAATTTTTGCCCCAATGGCAAAGTTTCGTCTCTATGCATATCCTTGAGAAGATTGTAGATTTTTTATGCAAAAAACAGAGAATTTGGATTTTATACCCTACCTGGATCTGCAATTTGAAGTCTGAATAAATTTGGATCTAGACTATGAATTCACATCTTCGAATCGGTTTCAATCATCTGTATTTGTCAAAACCTGCAACTTTCACAATGAAACACTAAAAATTTTAATTAGGGATGGGGGATCTTCATAGGTCACAGTGAATCATGATCTGCAACAGTCAGATCCCCTCGGCTCTTTAATAACCATTGGAAAAATATGAAATCTAATAATCTGATGCAAAGCATAACAATTAAATACAACAAAGAGTAATAAAATGAGTGTAAATGCTTATAATATTATGCAACATTAATATGACAAGATTAAGAATCATATTTTGCCCCCATATTTATTATTATTGTCATTGTTGTTATTACTTTTATTATTATTATTATTATTATTTTTATAAATTACACATAAATAAACAACAAAGACTATAAAGGTGATGATTATAAATGAATTAAGTCTATATCCGGGTGCTAACAATGCAACGATTGATCTCGCTCATGTAGAGGAGTTGGAGAGCAAGTGGGTAGTTAAAACTCTCCAATTATCGAGAGGCCCAGGTTCAAATCTCTCCCCTCACATGTTGCAGATATGTTGTATATAAAAGGTTCCTCATCAAAAAAAACAATGCAACGATTGATGAAGAAAATAAGAATAAATGGTTTAACAACAATACTTAATTTAAATTCAATTATTTGCCTCCATATTTAATTTTCTATAAATTTATAGATCTGGCTGAATTCGTGATAACTAGACCTGCATACAGTTTTTCAGCATTTTTGAGGTCTAAACATTATCAAAATGAGACAAATCATATACCGTTGGAAAGCTCTTTTCGAGCCCTATCCAACGGTATAATATTTAGGAAAAATAAATATGATTTACTTAGATAAAATGCAACCCGAAGGTGATATTACGTTTTAAGAGAAATAAATAAAATATAAAATACAATTGTAAAATAAATAAGATGATGATTTTTAGGATAATTAAAAGAAAAATAAACTTGCTTACAATGGGGGTATCACAGGTTTTGAATATTGATAATTCAAAGTAATGAAAATGATCGACAATAGTCTTCAATCAGCTTCAAGCATTCAACCTGCAAAAGAAAAGGGAAGAGAAAACTTGTTCTGGATATTCACCTACAACAGAAAATTATTAATCCATAAGCATCTCTTAATTTAACACTATCATTACCCTTAATTTTTCCATTCTTCTCCCTTCTTCATTCACGTGATCTCTCTCTGCTTCTTTTTCCTCTCACTTGGGAGATGGAGTGCATATATTTATCATTCCTGTGAGAACCAATCTGGGAATTTGCTGATCCATTCTCATTAGATTAGAATTTTGTTGAGTCGTTCTCATTAGATTAGTAATTTTGTTGAGCCGTTCTCATTAGATTAAAAATTTGTTAATCTAAATTATTTTCTAGCCCAGATTAGGGCTAGCTAATAAACGAGAAAGACTCCTATCATTGAAACAGTCTTTGAGCAAAATTAAATAAATTTTATAAAGTTAGATGCACGTTTTCCCATGATTTTCGTGATAACTAGACATGTACATAATGTTTTTGCAGTTTGAGGGGTCAAACGGTGTCAAAATTGGACATATAATATATCGTTGGAAAGATATTTTTGAGCCCTATCAAAAAGTATAAAATTTTAGAATAATTATGATGATTTGGTAGGGTAAACATTCTCTTTAATATGAACTTAGTTTTTAAAGAGGGAAAACTTATCTTAATGTGTCAAATTTTCTTGTCTACAAAATCATGCGAATCGTACTTCCAGCACTAGGGGAGCTCAACTAACCCAAAATCCTACAATGTTATCGTAAGGACAGTGTTTTGGCCACACTACATCACCTTGATATATTCGAACTCGAAGGGGATAAGACATGTGTATTTCCCTCTGCATTTTTCGTATGAATCATTGGTGAAGTCACATTGTCAGGTGACCTCCAGGGCAAACAAGTACGGCATGGCATAGTAGGGTAATAGGAAGGGTTTCTTTGTGAACCCAAAATTTTTATTATCAAGCCCTGGGTGATCAATAAAACATCTCCCAAATTTGCTTCCACCACTTTATCTCTCAGCTCCACGGGAACTCACTCGTAGTGGCCATAGATCAACTTTAGCGTTGACCCCAATAAAACTCAGTTAAAATTATAGTACGACTCATCCTTGGACAAGCTCTGCATCCAGAGATAGATTGAAAATACCTTACCTTCTTCATCAGACTAATTCTTAGGGATGAAGGGGAAGTGCTCATGTAGGTGGTAGAAAAAATACCACGCGAGGGAGGAGCAATGTTTGAACTGATAATATTTATGGATATACAGGTGGGATAATGAGAGGTGCATATGTTGTACCACCCACTCTACCCATTCGAATAAAACTACCAGGGTATTCAACTGCATCTTGGATGGGAAATAGATTTCATTGTGAAAAATGGACTCTGCCATGGACACCTACCAGTTGTAAACTATAGCATTGTTAGAGATCCTTATCACCCATGCCAGAATCAAATAAATGTCATGGTGTACAAACTCTATCAGGTTATTGGGTAATTCAGGAAGCTCCTTAGATGATGGTACTCCTCTCAACTGCTCTCTCATGAACTAGAGCATCTGAGGCATGGGATGATACCTCTCACTCTGCTCAAAAATGGTGATCTTCTTGGGGAGGAAATCAGTCGAGGATTTGTTATTGTAGGTAAAAGCCTCTCGAACAATATAAAATATAATGGGGAATAGCTTATTTCCATTGGAATCCCACATAATTCTTGTTTGAGCATCATAGAACTAAGAAATTACCTATACCAGATTTGGGCATAGATGATGAGTGTGCACATGTAAAAGAATATGTGAGAGTGATGAACTATAGCCAATGCATTTCCAATCAGATTTTCTTTGAACGCCATCTCGATGTCCTAGTTCAACTCTTCAAGGTATTTGTACATCATCATACAATCTTAAATTTTGAAAAGATTGTCTTTGGGCGGTGTTAGCTTTATCGACTTTCTCTCACGCTTTCTCGACTACTTCAAGCCACTTTCTTTGGTGCGCTCCTTATTTTACTTAGATGCTTTATCTTTATGTTCCCCAATCTGCTTGCCCATTTTGGATAATTAATGCTTTGATGCAAACTACTGTGTAGACAAATGCTCAGAAACTGCAATGGCACAAGGATTGCACAAAAATTAGCCGTAATGAAGTGATTGGCACAAAATGGTTCTCGCAAACCCTTTTCCTTGTAACATCATGATCATACCTACCACTCTAAATACCAACATTAGGAGTTAATGAGGTGGATATCATGCATGGAATCGTGCGCCCTTTATTTACCCTCGTACTGGTAGTTCATCCTCGTTAAAGATGAATAACGACACTGGCTAAGAAAATCCTCCTTGGGGCACACACTTCTCAAGAGGAGAGCTCACTTGGACTTGCCATGGGGAAGTGTGCTTTGAATCATTGTGGAGTGAAATAGCTTACTTGGGTAAAGACGTCGAATGACTCCCCATTTTATAATGTTCACTAGGCTATAAAAACTATATTTTTTTTGACACATTGTATTTTTTGGGTGGACAACCTTAAAAGAAAATAAAAATAAAATTGCAAGACAAAACTAATAAAAAAAGTAGGGGAAGCGAGGGGGCTTTCGCTCCCTAAGTGGAGCGAAAGGGGGTTTCGATCCACTAGTGGAGTGAAAGCATTATTATTATTATTTTTTAAAAATAATCAAATGAACTAAAGCAAACTATGCACACGAGCATATATATACACATAAGATCATACCCGAAACTTTTGGACTTTCAAAATTTCATTGGTGATAAGCCTTCAATAGAAAGTCATTCATAAAAATTGGGAGATTAAACCCCTCCATGTCCTACAAGATGAAGGAATTTACCTGATTGACGTCGAAGACTCAAAATTGGCCTTCCTAGAAGGCATCAAACTTGTCATGGTTCCTCAGTTTAGACTTGTTTTCATTCCATTTCAAGACCTAGTATTTGACACTAAAGGCTCTGTCAGAAGTCTTTTTATTGAACCAGCCTTTGGTGGATTTAACATGCTTTGTGAAGGCTTTGTAAGATTTTTCTTTTTCTTCTTCCAACTGTAGTGGTTGGGCTAACCTTACATCAATCGGGTTGAATTTGCCCTCTTCCTCGTCGAGCCACTTAAGCAACTGCAATGCGGGTAGCTCTATGTGTGTGGGTAAGACTACCTATTTCCCATACACCAAAGAATAGGAAGATGTTTTGATTAAGTGCTTGATTGAAATGCAATCAGCCCAAAGCGACTGGTCTAAGATTAGATTCCAACTTCACTTATTTTCCTCCAGGGACCTTTTCAAGATCCGTAGTAGGTTCTTGTTCATAGACTCCACCAATATGTTACCCTGTGGTTAATAGTTAGATGAGGTCTTCAAATAAATCCTATACCTGATTATGAACTCGTAGATCCTTACATCGGTGAAAGAAGAGTCATTATCAGACATGATCACCTCAAGCACACCAAAATGAGTGATCAACCCTTGAAAAAAAGAGATAACCACATCTTGGTTTGCCTTCTTGGTTTGCACTACCTCTGACCATTAAGTGAAATAGTTTGTAGCAGTCAAAATATATTTATGGCCAGTGGAGGATTTAAGGTTAATGATCCTGATGAAGTCTAAGCCCCACTGCTGGAACAAAGCTTCTACTTGAATGGGGTGGAGAGGAAATGAGGCATTCTGAGTTCTGCTTGTGTAGTGTTGGTACTTGTCACAACACTAACTAATATTAAAAACATCAATGAACAGGGTGGGCTAGTAGTAACCTACCTTGATGATCTTCAGGGCCATTGGCTTACCCAAAAATGACCTCCCAAAATCCTAGAGTGAAAATCTTCAAGAATCCTTGATTTTTCTAACTCTTTGATGCACCTTAAGAGGACTCTGTCGATATTATGATAGAATAGTCCGTTGGATGTTAGAATTTACCGACCAACCTGCAAGTGAAATATTTTTCTTTGTGAAGCATTGAAGTGAGAAGGACATTTACCCATGTCGAAATACTCGACAAGGTCATCCGTCCAATCTATACTACTAACCAACAGGTTGATAAGGTTACTTTCAGGTGTAGAGTGCTCTGATTTGGGGTCTACCACTTCGGTTGTAGCACTTCTGGCTAGTTCTTGAAAAAGTGCTCAAACTCAGACCAACTTGGTAGAGCACACTTTAATATAAAACTCTTGGATCTTGGAGACCCATCCAACCCTCCTATTTTCGATCTCTCCCTGAATAATGAAACACCTAATATCAAGGTGTACCACGTACACTATCGTCTTACTCTAGGAGATGAAATGTCCTAATTTCTTGAGTGATTTCATCATTGTATGCACCTATATTTCAATGAAATTTTACTTTCCTTCGTATGGTTGGATGATCTGGCTTAGGAATGCTACCGGGTGCTCATCTCCATATTTCTTATTTTGGGTTAGAATAGTTGCGTAGCTTTCTGGTTCCTCGATGACATACAGGATAAAATCCTTTGCCTAGTCAGGATTTATGACGAATGGAGCTTGAGTGATTCACTCCTTGATTTCTTGGAATTCTTACTTCCTTACATCGGTCCACTTGAACTCGACATCCTTCTTTAGAAGCTCGGTCATCAGCTTCACCACTTGGACGAAGTTGGCTATGAAATTTCTAAAAAAATTTATTTGTTAGAAAAAGAACTACAGGGCTTTCTTATTTGATGGTAGTGGAAGTCAGAGGAGTGCTTCAACTTGGGCAGGGTTGACAATTAATCCCTTCTCAGATATCAAGTGCACGAGAAGTTTGCCTTCCTTCACTAAAAAACAATTTTTGGTGGTTGATGGAGACCCTGAACTCCCAACATTTCTCAAAGACTTGTCATAGATGCAGGCCATGTTTCTCCCTCTTATGGGAGAAGACTATCATATCATCCAAGTAGATCATGATGACATGATTTAACAGTTCGTAAAAAGTGAGGTCCATCACCCTTTGGAAAGTAACTCTACCATTTAAGAGGTCAAAGGGCATACACTGATAGGCGAAGGTTCCTCACTTGATGGTGAATGTAGTCTTATTTTGGTCTTCATCCTTGACCTATATCTAGTTGTAATCAGAGAATCCATCCAACAAAGAGAACCTCTGTGCTCCTGCAACTACATGAAGAATCTGGTCAATATGAGGTAGTGAGTAGTAGTCCTTGAGTGATGCTTGGTTAATTTTTCAAAAATTATACATAAGCGAATGTCCTTGTTCTTCTTTTGTATCGAGACTAGGTTGGCCACCTAGGAGGAGTCCTTGATCAGGTAAATGATCTTCACTTCAAACATCTTTAGAAGCTCATATCTCATTAGCATCTCAATATTTGGGTTGACAGACCTCTGTTTCTACCTGAAGGGTTTGATCCCTTCTTCTAGTTCAATTGTGTGTTGGATGACGTTCTTGTCATATTCCATTAGATATTGATAGCACCAAGTGATTATATCAAGGTACTCCTTGCATAGGGTGTGAATCTATTGGATATCCTTGGTTGTGCAATCAATCCCTACTCTGATAACTTTCCCTCGTTCTAACTCCAGATCTACGAACTCTCTGCTGTCTACTTTGATCTTGTGGGTGACAAACATGTCATTCCTATGAAATAGACTTTCTAATGTGATCAAACCCTTGGGGATATAATTTTTTTTCAATTGGATTAATCCCTCGCAATATTATTTATCCAGATTCTGATTCTTGATTAAGGATGCTTCATTAACCAGAAAATTGACAAGTTGTTCATCATTGTCAAACACTTGCAGTGGATCTTCTTATCAGGTACATAAGACCTATAGATTAGCCTCACCATTTTTGGCTTATGCATTAGATTATCCACTGCTGAGAACCAGACACCAATGGAGACCAAGATGTCCGTAAGCTTATTTTGCTCTCACAAAATTTATTGGATGCTCAGTGCGGTGAAGGATTCAATCAAATCCCACACCTTGTTGTAGTACACATTTAGATAGTGCTGCTTGGAGGAGCACTTGTTGGTGACTTGGCTACAAATTAATTCAAAATCCTTGAATATCTACAACTGCTTGATGCCGAGTTTCTCAGCTTTCTTTAGTCCGAGGCACAAAGCCTCATACTCTGTTGTATTATTCGTACAACTCTAGGCAAGCATGTACGAGTAAGTATTTTGTTCACTAGATGGAGAGATAAGAGCGACACCAACATTGACACCTTTTCTTCATTGCATACCATCAAAGAAAAGTTTCCATAGTTAATCATATATTGGGGGCTTTTCTTCAAGTGCTTTTGTTTCATCCTTTTCAATCTTTGTGAGTGAGTAGCACCCTAGACTTGTCCCAATGATGGCATTAAAATGGTCATAGAAAACTCATATTTAGCTCGAAGTTCATCGAGATATTCTTAAACCAGGTTCACTTCTTGTATTTCTTCTGTCATCAGGTTAATAGAGTCTGGGCCTTTCTCATCGTATTCAATTTTTTTGACATAAAAATTGGTAGGCTTCTTGTTTAAGAGATTAAATTTATTCCCCTTAAAGGGGATTTCCAAATGCAAGTAGTCGAGGGAGAGGTAGCCTCCCAAATTGGCCATGAATTCTCTAGAGAGGCACATAATGAAATATGGATCAAGGTTGACTACCATGATCTCTTGGATGACCATGACTTGCGACATTTTATGCAGGAGGATCAAAATATCTTTGATCACTCCTACCATATTTACGAGATTTCCATCTAGTTGTAATACTCTAGGGTTTCTCTGGGTATACTCCATGCCCATGATTCCACACACTGCCTTGGACATGACAATTGTCATAGCACCAGATTCGAGCATGCAATTGTGTACGATCCATCCTTCCATTTGAAGGGAAACATAGAATGGCAGGGGCCTATTCTTACTTGTGGCCAAAGTCGTCAATGGCTGAGAAAACACTGTCTGCGTTGGCCTACTCTCCTTGTATTTAGTAGACTTGAGATATTCCTACAAGAGGTCTACTTGATCAGGAATTTGGAGGGCATCATAAAGGGTTACCTTGGCAGGGACCTTCTTCATCTCTTCGACTATGTTGTATGTCAAAGTGCCAGATTCTCCCACTCCTTTTATAAACTCATAGGTATTCTAGTACTATTGCATGACATCCACCCTTTGATGCTTGGTCAATGAGGGGTATCGAAGCTTCTCCCTGGATTGATCTCACATCTCGACTTGTGGCTGAGAAGTCAAAGCATTGGGTTGGAAAACCCTTTCTCTAGCTCATGGGGGTAGGAAGTCCTTCAGTAAGTCAGACTGTTCTAAGGTCACCGTTGGATCAGGATATTTTAGTAGTGATTGGGTATTTTTGCTCTATAATTTGGATGTAGCAATCACCTTTAATGGATCCATATGGGTTGGATCTACCTCGATAGGTTTTTCCCATCCTTGGTGAGGATTGAGACTTTCTTGATGGAAGGCATCATGAAATTATGACCAACTTCCCTGATTATATTGATTTGCCCATCGTAAGTGCCACTGACCAACATCTGGACATAGTTGAGGTGCACCATGCAGGTTTCTTCACTATGCGAGTCATTGCATGTGGTAGACCAATAAGTTATGTTAGATGAACTGACTTCTTCACTTTCCAGCACTACCACATTTCTCCCAGGAGCCCTGCTGGTGGAAGCGGCTTGCTACCTAGTGATCAGGGGAGGAAATATTCTCGACTGAAAGCTTTGATCATTTTTCCTCCTCCTCATGACAACCATCTCATTGACCATCATCTTCAATGATTCTCACAAATCCTACAATTCCTTGACCTGGTTTGCATTTAAAACTGCCTGAGGCACGGGTAATGGCAATGGTACCAACAATGCAGGTAATTTCAGATACGAGACATGAGCTGGGAGCCAAGGAATGACAAGTGCTTGATACTATGGAGTGGATACTGCTTGATTCTGAGGGCTTGGACTCTATGATTGATTGGTGTACATTAGGAGTGAAGGCATTAACTAAGAAGATGCACTGGGATACATATTTTGGGAAAATTTTGGATAAATCGGTATAGTCACCTTTAGAGGTAACTTTTTGATAGCTATCAGGTTAGCCTCGACATTCTGCACCTACTCATACAAGGCAAGGAATATATTGATATTAGCATACTATATTCTCATGTTTATATCTGAATGAAAATCTCTCAAGTAGTAGAATGTCGCTTGCTCTGGGGTGGGACGAAGGCCAACAGTGACTCTCTACTAGGTTCGAGCGAACCTGATGTTAAAGTCTGCTACCTCCTCCTGGGGATACCTCGAAATAGTGATGAACTGATGCAACAAAGAGAATGGGTATGCCTATTCATTGAAGCCCCTTATCAACTATTCTGTCGATTGATCCCATGTAGTGATGGTGTCGATTGATAGTGATCGGTACTAGTAGAGGAGCTTACCTCAGAGTGAGAGCACTAACAACCTCACCATAACATCTTATTCAGTAATATGATGAATGGTTGTTAGTCTAACAATATATTGAACATGTTTGTAAGTTGTCTTCCTCATACAATCGTATATGGGTAGAGCTTTTAATGCTATAGATGGTACTTGGTTCTAATCTGTCAAAGTTAGAGGTCTCAAATAATTCCATGTGGGGAATTGCCTGGGGGTAGCTTGTTGCATCATATGTATTGGTGGAGTTGGTTGAACTAGAGGAGTTGATAGAACTGGCTGAACCAGAATGTTCAGAACACTTAGTTGAACCGAAGGAGTCAGTTGAACTAGAGAATTTTGTAGATTTTGGGGTACGCTATTTGTTGTGCTAGTAGAAATTGGAGTTTGTGAAGCAACAATAGCTACTTGCGAAGATGTCCTATCTAACAAGATATTCAACCAAAAAATCTAGGATGTTTTCCCAAAGTGTCAATATCAAGCTCGAAGAACTCGACTGCTTCTTATGTATTTTTAGCCTACCATATTGTGTACATGAAGGTGTGGGATTTTAAATCTAATTTTGAGGCTTAGAGGCTTCTGATTTCATATGAGTTACCAGATGTTCAGATTCGATAGTAGCAAGATTAAAATCAACTTCTTAATACTGCTTTTGAAGTGGAACGTTTGAGTTCCATCGGGCGTGCTAGAAATGATTGGAAATCAAATTGGTCCAGATATAGATTTTCTAAGTCTACAGTGCCCTAGACCCACTACCAAGTATTGAATTACCGAAGGAAAGAAATGTCCTTTGTGGCAATATCTAGTGGGGTTGGTCCTAAAAATAAAATAAAAATGGTTTGTTTGAGATAAGAGTTAGGGAAGATGTGGAAAGAGAAGGAAATTACTAAAAGGAATGTGAAAAGAGGCTGAAAGCCTGAAATACAGGGGAAGGATGGACAGGAAGAACAATACACAACTTTCACTTTAACCAATAGTAATCAAAATAATAAAATTTTAACAAAAAATAACACTAAATCCTCTCACTTGCATAACCACCAAAGGTACTCCAACATTAATCCTTTAATAATAGCTAAATACAAAAATAGAATTCAAGTCGTATAACAAAGTGACTAACTTAACAAAAATAACATGATAGAAGGCATACACAAAGACAGAAGATTCAATACTGGAACTAGAAGTCCATGTTTAGGAAGTAAATTTCAAGATATATAGCTGCTTTTCTAGCAGATATTATCCATCCTTAGTTACAGAGAAAATTCTAGCTTTTATAGAGGATTATGTCTCTCAAAAAATTAATGCCCAACCACTTCTGCAATGGTGATAGATAGATTTTATCTGGAACCAACTTAACAACATAAATTCAATTTTATAGATATCTTAGCATTGAATGCAGAAGGTTCCCCTAATATACCATGATCAGATGTCTCAGAGTGCAGCTCCAGGGTCAGTTGAGTAGTTAATGATGGTTCTAGGCAACTTTCACTATGTTTGGAGCCTGTTTGTAGTTTTTCTTCACAACTGGAGTGAAAGTAATTGCACTCTAGAGGTGGAGCGAAAGCATGCCTTTGCCTTGCTTAGAGTCTTCAACTTACTTTCTGGCTAGCTTTCGCTCCACAAGTGGAGTGAAGATGTTTTTGCTCCACAAATGGAGCGAAAATGCTTTCACTCCACTTGTGGAGCTAAAGCACCCTTGGTATTAACCCTCAAGACCATGTGCTTTTATGTGGTGAAACCAATAGAGAAATATGGATTACAATGTAGGAATAATAAAAATGAATCACTTTTTTTAAGGAATTGCAGTTGGATTGAAAGGTAAAAACCTACAATAGAAATAAGAATATATTCTTCGATGCCTTTGAAGACACCTTAGATTATAATTAAATATCTACCTATGTGTGTGATTGTTGGTGAAAGGACATGACTGTCCATAAACATAAATAAAGGTTAATTAGTAAAGGTTAGGACTAGGGTCCTAACATGCCACCCTCCTTAAAAGGAGCTTTATCCTCAAAGCTCACAGTGAGAAGCTTCATCCTCTATTTTGCTAATAGTATGTGCTCATGTTCTTGTACTATTTTAATATCATTGTTCCTCAAGCAAGGATATTGGAAAGGTGGAAGTGTTGGTGGCTTTGTCATGGCTTGGAGAGAAAATAAATGGGCAACCCTTGCCTTTCCTCCTCTAGGAATAACTTTCTCCATGCGATGAGAGCTTGCTAGTAGAGAAGGGCCAGATTTTATCCCTTTAAGTGTATATGTGTGATCCTTTTGTGTGAACTTCATCCATAAGTCATCAAGGTCCCATTGAATTATGTCGAGCATTCATAGCCATTGCACACCTAAAACAATATCACAACCTCCTAATGGAATTGCATACATGTCATGTTTGATGGTGTAATTACCCAAGGTGAGCTTAATATTATGACATTTCCCATTACAAGTGATTCTTTCCCCATTACCGATCATGATTTCAAAATTATTACAAGGATGGATAAAGCAATCGATTTGTTTTGCCATGCGTGGGTCGATGAGATTATGTGTACTTCCGAAGTCAATAAGCACAATAAGATTTTGTTGTTTAAAGGAGATGGGAACTTTCATAGTTTTGGGGGATGAATTTCCGGTGAGGGTATTGAAGGAAATTTCTAACGGACCTCGAGGTTTATCTTCAGGTATATCTTCCACTAGTTCAACCTTGATTTCTTCTTTATCTAGTGTTGATTGACTAGGAATAGTTGCATCTAGAATATAAAGTTTGGGTGTAATACATTTGTGATTCGGGATGAATTTCTCATCACAATGAAAACAAAGGCCTTTTGCTCTTCTTTCCTTCATTTCTTCAGGGCTAATGCATTTAATTGGCATGAATTTAGTTAGTTTTTGGTTGGTGGAAGTATTTTGTGAGTCTGTTGTAGATATGTCTCCGAGTCGACGTTGGTTGTTGATCTTCTCTTCCACCATTTGTGCTAATGCCATTGCATGCATCATATCGATAGGGTTTTGTATTTGTACTTCCATTCAAATATCTTCGTTTAAGCCATTGATGAAAGAATGATGCATCGAGTCCTGATGTGAGGTTTGCCAATTTCTCGAATTGTGCTTGGTATTCTTGTACTATAGGTTTTTGGAAAATTTTGGTGAGAGATCGTATGAAATATTCAAATTTGGTAGGACCAAATTGCAACATTAGGTTCTTTGTGAATTTAGTCCATGTGGAAGGAACTTTTATTTTTCATACCATTGGTACCATTGTGTAGCAATTTGTTCTAAGCGAAATGATGCAATATGAACTTTATGAATATCTGGAATTTGATATAAGGAAAAATATTGATCTGCCCTATACATCCAATTAGTGGGATTGCCTCCATAAAATTTTAGAAAATCTAGCTTTGTGGTACGAGGAAGAATTGATGTACGCGGCCCCCTATTAATGTCTGATGTGGTGGCGTAGTGTTTTGTTATCCACTCTGTATTAACATCAAATTCTATTGTACCAAGTCCATGGAATGGGTTGTAGCATCCAACTTAGTGGATATCTCTGTATTTGAGTTGTTGATGCTCAAAGTTAGGTCTACTATTATGGTAGCGATCTTATCTTCTAAATTATCCTTCCAAACGCCATTCGTTGCATCACTTCTTTCATTTCCTTTGAAACTTATTTAGAGATCTCTTTCGCAATATCATTTGCCATTTCTTTTGATACTTCTTTTGCAATCTCCTTTGTTGTATCTTGTGATCTTCTCCCGTCGGTCATGGTGAAGTGATCGCAAATTTAGATTTACTTTTGTTTTGGTTTGCAAGTTTTGAAAAAAAAAAAATTGCCAAAGTTTTGCAAAATTGGTTCAAATTTTCGTTGGGTAAACATTTGTTTAAATATTGCTTAAAAAGTAGTTTGACAACTTTTTAGCAATTTTTTTCAATTTTTGTAACAACTTTTTCAATTTTTGTAGCAACTTTTTAATTGTTGATTTTTTTTTCAATTTTTGTAGCAACTTTTTAATTGTTGATTTTTTTTTTCAATTTTTGTAGCAACTTTTCAATTTTTGTAGCAACTTTTCAATTTTTGTAGAAAATTTTTAAATTTGAATTTTTTTTTCTAACTTTGTGACGAGGAGGAACAACGGGGGCCGACGGGGTTGAGTGTAGGCTGGGTAGAGGCCAAGCAGAGGTCGGACAGAGCTACAAAAGACGGGTGGAACTATGCTAAGGTAGAGCGAAAGTGAGGAAGAGGAGCTAAGAGTGGGCGAAGGTGGCGGAAGGGAGCGGAGCTGAGAGAGAGATGGCATAGATTTCAAGGCGATCATAGGGGCACAAAAACTGCTATGTTCAGGCATGAAAGGTGGAGCAGTCAAGTCCTACGATCGGGCATGAAGGGCAGAGCGGTCAAGTTGACCAATGTCGAGACAGTTGTCACAAGTCATAGGGCAAAGCAAGTGGATGTGCCACGCATTGCATGGTGCCTAGCAAGCTAGGCACTTTACTAAATATCTTTGCTTGGTTTTAAATCCCTTTTGCTCCATTAACTGGAGCAATGTGGGATATCCTTTTAACCCGACGAAAAAAAATTAAAACATGCTTCGCACCGTTGCCATGAATTTTCTCCGATGCTAGAAAATTTAAAAAAAAACTTAGGTCAACATTAATGTTGTTTTAATTTTTATTCACCGCTGTTTACTTTCTTTGATAGAAAATGACACAGAGTCGTGTTTTCAACTATTTTTAGGAAATTTTGCGAGTGATTTGTTGATGGTATTGCGAGATCAATGTAAAGATGTATATATATAAAATTTATTTCCTGCCCTATACAGATGTGTTTCCTACCTTGTATGGACGTCTCTGGTTTCTTATCACATCAAAATTTTATTGTTATCACAGTGGTCTGTGATGCTGTGTGTATTTAGAATACTGTCGCTGGTCCTTGGAAAGTGCTCTAATGCCAGATGTGGTGAAACCAATAGAGAAATATGGATTACAATGTAGGAATAATAAAAAGGAATCACTTTTATTAAGGAATCATAGTTGGATTGAAAGGTAAAATCCCACAATAGAAATAATAATATGTTCTTCGATGCCTTTGAAGACACCTTAGATTCTAATTAAATATCTACCTATGTGTGTGATTTTTGGTGAAAGGACATGACTATCCATAAACATAAATAAAGGTTAATTAGTAAATATTAGGACTAGGGTCCTAACATTTTACTTGATTTTTGCTCCACTAGTGGAGTGATAGGGTGTTTCGCTCCACAAGTGGAGCGATAGGACCTTTGACCACAACTTTGAATTTATGATTTTTAAGAAGGAGCTTTCGCTTCACAAGTGGAGTGATAGAGACTTTAACTCCACTAGTGGAGTGAAACTACCTTATGCCTTAACCAAGACTTAGCTTAAAAATTATTGTGTCCCCCCTCCTCTTAATAGGAAACTTTGCTCCACAACTGGGAGTGAAAACACTTTTACTCCACCAATGGAGTGAAAGTGCCCCTTCCTTTGGTTATAAAGGAAAGCATACTCTAAAAATTATCTAATTCACCCAAAACTGTCACCATATATGCATAGTGAAATGATCCTAAGCAGAAAACACATCTACAACATCGCTCCATGCTAAAATGTTTACAATTTTGCATGCAAAATGATAGGAATGTAGAAAAACCAAAGAAACCATAGGACTTGAAAGAAAATAACCTTTTGAATAATAAAGTGAAAGGAGACAGCCAATGAAACACAACAAACATAACATCTTAACCATTTTCGATGGAAAAAGAGAAGTTTTACAATGATTAACTCCCAAAACTACATACAACTTAAAATTTTACAAAATGTGGCATCAAGGCCAACATGAACTCCCTAGGATAATCTATTCCTAGATGGGATATACCTCTAAATGATATTGTCCTTTTGATCACCCTCTTTATGGATGTATCAAATATTTTTTTTTATGTATATTATGGAAACCATCTTACTAGTATCCTTATGTATAAATCTCTTTGGTGTACATACCCTCTTGAATGTTTGAATGATCCTATTGATGGCCCTTGTCTATATTGAGTGTAAATGCTCTCTATTTAAGACTATTTTCCATGGAATCACTTTGTGAAATAATCGTGATAATGGATCAATGGATTCTTGGATCTTTAGGAGTGATAATGGATGATCTTAAGAAAATAGTAGATCTATTTTTTGTTCATAAAGTCTAATATCTATGTTAATTATTATTTTTTATAAATAAAAATCCTATAGGATATAGAGAATTTTAAAATTCCTATGATAATTCAAGAATGGATCTTGGGATCCATTTTATGATGTTTTTGGTCAAGAATACGATCTCATTCCATAAAATAAAAATATCCTTAAATAATTAATACTAGGATTGATGTTGCTTCACTTCTCTTCAAATGTCAATGTTTAAACAACTTTGGTGGAAATCCTCATTAGAATGTAATATACATAGTCATTACTCTTCATAAATAATCTAATTCTTGTATTTGGAGTGTACACCTATTCATTTCCACAAACCTTTTATTTTATTTTCCATAAAGCTATTTTTTTAGTAAAATAACTTGTTCTTTACAATGATACTCCATTCATGATAAGGAAATTTTCAAAAGCATTTCTCATGTTATTCACAACCTGATTAGTATGGAGGCATTTGACAGATTCACTAATCTATTTCTCAATTAAAGCTTAATTGCTTCTTCCTACTTAATATTGTCCTCCAAGAGTTATATCCCTATGATTTGCCATAAAAAATACATATATGATCGATTTTCCTCCATAGAAACCACAAGGATAAATAATTCAATCAGTAATTAGTTAAAACAAGTTGATTTCACAATGTAATTCATGATAAGTTTACTAATCACTTAGGCCCCGTAGTACTAGTGGGCATGTCGCATTAGCGTAGCCGACTATGTAAAAGGTTTACACGATGCAACTAGAGGTTATAGTGGGCGTGCCACATCAACGTAGCTGGCTATGTAAGTACAATTTTAAGTAATCCCAATTTATTTTATAATACAAGACTCCCTTAATCAGTGAACACGATAATTAAACTTCCATTTTATTTGCATTTTAGAGGACACACCACACTTTGAATTCATCTATTTTTAGTTTATATAAGTTCTAGTACAAATGTTTTATCATTCAAAAAATGCATTTGATTACTAACCTTGCCCAAACTATTTTGTTATTATGTTAGGATTCTACTCCTAACCACCATACTAATCACATTATTAGTTAATTATTTAATCACTCTCTCTTTCACAAAGGTTGTGACCTTTGATCACACCTTCACACTCATAGAAATAGGCCTTTCAATTGGTATAGTTGGGGCATCGAAGAATATAATTATTAATTAATTGTTGGGTTCCCCATACAATACAACAACGATTCCTTAATAAAAGCGATTCCTTTTTATTATTCTAGCATTATAATCAATCTTTCTCTATTGGGTTCACTACATCTGGTATCAGAGCCTCGTCAAAGGGGAAGAAATAATCAAACAATTTTTTTTCCCTTCTTCGTTTTATCGCGTGGTGCTGATTGCAATTTTTTGGCGCAAATATACAATTCACAGCGTCACGAATCCCCTGCATACGTGACAGCCCGGTGAGCAGAAGAAACCAATGGTTTTCAGGCATCCATTTTTGACTAAAAACATCTAAAATACCTGCCACAAATCGAAAAGAACTACTATACGGTTAATCGGATTCACAAAACGTCGTTGCTCGCTGAAAAAAAAAAAAAATTCCAACCAGTCGCTCACCCTGCGTTTCTGGCAAGCGCATTCGAAAACCGGTGAAAGGAAAAATTAAATAACCTAAGGTTTAAATAATTCTAGCATCATAAATTCATTTCCAATCACCATTAAATATTTTGTCATCACCGTTTAGAAGTTTTTCTGCGTGAGCATCGTTTTTCGACGGAGCCTAAGAAACTGGTGATTTTTATTTTATTTTATCAAAGTTCTGACTAAGGTTATCTAAATTTCCGATCACCGAGAAAGGTTTGCCGATGTCGTAGACAGCGAAGAGAAGGAAGTTTAAAAAAGGGCATCAAAAATTAATATCAAATTTTTCAAGCAAAATACGGCATCACAACGTCTTCGTCTCCTTTCCCTGCTCCAGAATACCAAGACTTAGTCACCGGTGAAACTCAGTATCCTAAACGTCGGCACTACGTTTATTCGATGTCCATGTATTAACTAGGACCTCACCTGCAGCAAACAACGAGCCCCTACAACAAACAGAGAACCACCAACGAGCACAGGTGAAAAAATAGGGCAGTTAGGTAAACTAAAACCCACCATGAATTTCATAGACCGAAGGAAAAAAACCGATTGAACAACAAAAACACAACCATTTTTGTTCACAGCCATATGCGAACAACCAATTAAAACACCAAACCAAGCCTGCATCTTGCCAGACGTTCCACACTCACGCGATCCACTGTATCACAACCCTGTAAGACTTGTTACTATTGCAAATTCTTGCTAAAATTTGTCAAGGCATTGAAAATTCTTGCTAATTCTGCCACTTACGAAGGTTATAAAATCTCCAAAACCTAACCGCAATGGCCGAAGGATGACTTTTATGCAATTTTTAATGATAATTTTTCAAGAAATTTTTGTGACGACTTTCAACACTTTTTGCGACACCTTTTCGCCAAACGACTATGCAAATGGCCGATGGAAGAATATCTCACGACCCCAACCTACTTTTGCTACTTAATCTTGCCCACCTACGTCAAATCACGTCAGTGAGTGTATATAAAATTCAGTTCCAGGATATCGCCAATCGCATCACAGGGTTGGATGAATCAGTCCTCATAAGTGGGTTCATCAATGGATTGAAAGAAGAAATTAGAGTGAAGATCATGATGTACACTCCTCGCACCCTACAGGAAGCCATTGGATTAGCCTTGTTAGCCGATGATACATTCAATGTTCAACGTCAACATGGGGAGCAACCTATTGATAAATCGACATTCACGCACACTATTCCAAAACACAAACCCTTGCCAGTTAAGTACCTTAGCCTACAAGAAATGGAGGAGCGATGAGCGAACGACCTCTACTATACTTGTGATGAGCAATTTGGGCCCCTTCATTGTTGTGCTACACAAACATTGTATTTATTGAATATAGTTGATCCCTGTCACTCCATAGAGGAAGAAGGTGAGGAAGATGTGCACGACATGACCAAAGCACCTGATCATAACAATGAAGGAAATGAGGTCGATGTGCAAGAAGTGCTCGATGCACCACGAAAATATGAGGTAGACATCCATGCAGTAAACAATGAAGGCAAGACATACACTCTCAAAGAACTACACACAAGTTCATCACCAATAGTGAGTTCTCATCGTATAGGCAACCTGATTCAGAAAGGAGGCAAAAGAGTGAGTGCACCTTTATTTTCCCTTCATTCTACATAGGAAGAATCGGCTAAAGCGGAAGCCTACCGTCATCACAATTCTCCTAAGGAAGATTCTACTATTCTTTCTAGCAACCCCCCACTAATGTTTCGACCTTCAATATATCCTTGCCTTCGAAAAAGTGACATTAAAATAGTACAAGAACTTGCACAAATTCAACTGGGAAAACAAGCAACGAAGCTCCTTACTTTGAGCTTTGAGGACAAAGCTCTTTTTAAGGAAGGTGGCATGTTAGGATTCTACTCCTAACCACCATACTAATCACATTATTAGTTAATTATTTAATCACTCTCTCTTTCACAAAGGTTGTGACCTTTGATCACACCTTCACACTCGTAGAAATAGGCCTTTCAATTGGTATAGTTGGGGCATCGAAGAATATAATTATTAATTAATTGTTGGGTTCCCCATACAATACAACAACGATTCCTTAATAAAAGTGATTCCTTTTTATTATTCTAGCATTATAATCAATCTTTATCTATTGGGTTCACTACATATTAGATATACAATGAGTACATAAATTAATTTATTATATAGCTTTAGTGCATAAAGAAGCTCAATAGTTTATATCAAGTTAAAACATTCATGTGGAAGAGCATGAAAGGTTATTTGTGCATACCCTAATATAAATACTTCCTAATATATAATAAGGATAACTCTTAAAATCACATTTCACTAATTTTATGCAATGTATAAGTACTAAAAACATCTATAAATAACTTCTAAGCTTGATTGTAAGTAATCCCAATCTCTTGTCTAATACAAGAATCCCTTATTCAATTAAAAATATAATTAAGAGCATTTCATTTGCATTTAATAGGATACATCATACTTCCAATTCATCTTTATTAGTCTATATAAGTTCTAATATAAATATTTCTAACATCACCTAAAAATTTCACTTGATTGTTAATCTTGTCTAAACTACTCTTATTCTAGACATATAATGAGTACACAAACTAATTTGTTACATAGACTTAATGCATAAAAAAACTCAATAGTTTGTTCTAAGCTAAAAATTTTACGAAAGAGAGCATGAAGTGTTATTTATGTCTATTAGATTTTACATTAGTTTCTAGAAACAAATGGAATCAACACATTACTTGGTATTGCTTGAACATAAATACACATGAAGCAAAGAACAAAAAATATATGGGGTTGTTAATGGGAACCAAATAATCTCACTTTGAAATAGAATTACACTCCAACTAAAATAAAAATGGTTGGTACGATGGGTTATTTAGGCCCAAATACAAGCTAATTTAAGTAAAGGTTGTGAGACTGACCTTCAAGAATAAAATAATAAAATATTATAAAACACTTTTTCAATGTTTACATGGGCGCGCAGAGCTAAATTAAATACAAAAAGTTGGTCATGGCCTCAAGAGAAGCTTAAACACCATATATTCCAACATTCATCCTTAAGCTAAATAGGGAACATAGAGAGACACCCTTAGTTGTCATCCCACCTTAAGAGACACTATCCTACTCCAAGTAGCTCTTACATGTGCATAAAAGTGATCTTGTGTATGATCTTGGTTAAAATATCCATAACCTACTCTGATAAAGGTACAAAAATAAGATCACTCATTCCTTGTGCAAGATTCCATCTTATAAAACACATCCAAATCTCTACATACTTTCTAGGTTGATGAAACATTAGATTA
The DNA here is from genome assembly GCA_028583015.1 of Wollemia nobilis. NCBI lineage: Eukaryota > Viridiplantae > Streptophyta > Pinopsida > Araucariales > Araucariaceae > Wollemia > Wollemia nobilis. Next base: position 428,879 of record JAQPPZ010002742.1, on the reverse strand, counting down.
TGATAAAATGGATGACGAACTAATTATTGCACCAAAGAGTAAATGGAAACTTTGAGGAATGTCAACCTCCACAAAAATCATGAGCATCCACTTAAGATGCTTTGTTGTCACATTGGCAACAAAATATTTAGCTTCCATAAAAGACTAAGATATAATGGGGCATCTAAAACACTAAGAAATAGCACCAGATCCAAAATAGAACATAAATCCTATAGTGGACCATCACTCATAAAAATCACCATCCCAAACAACATATGAAATTTTTGTTAAAATTAGAAGTAAACCAATAGAGTAGTGAATACCATATCTCATAGGTCCCTTAGATGTATTTGAGAATCCTCTTAGTTGGTGTCCAATGATTCTCCCAAGATTCTTGCATATACCTAGAATAGTAATTGACAACAAAATCTATATCAGGTCTAGTGTGAATAAGATAGAGAAGTCCACCTATAAGGGATTGATACAATATTGCATCTACCAAAGGAATAGTACAATCAACCATTTGATTCAGGATTGAAGCAAAATGAGTCTATGTAAACTTGCAATATTCCATCCCAAAACAGTAAAGAATATCCAAAGCATACTTGTGCTATGAAATGGTGATGCCAAAATCTATCTAATCATTATGAATCCTAAAAAAGTAATACAAAAGTCCCAAATTTTTTATCTCAAAAGTGACAAAGTCATGACTTAATATCTTGTATCAAATAGAAGATCTACCAGTGCTAAGAAGATCATCAACATATAAAATAATCACTAAAGTTTTCCCATATTGATGTTTAATGTAAATATCATATTTTAATCTCACATCGTCAAAACCCATAACTAAGGGAAAATGAATCTTCTCATACCATGTGCAAGGAGCCTATTTAAGTCCATACAATGACCAAGTGAGATGAAAAACCATAGGAGTAGGATACTCAAGATCAAATCTAGGTGGTTATTGCATGTATATCTATTCCTTAAGCTCCCCATGTATAAATACATTCTTCACATCCATATCATGTGCGTTCAATCCATATGAGACAATTATAGAGAGATTGATTGAGTCTACCCAAGCCATTGGTACAAATATCTCAAAATAGACCACTCCTTCCTATTGAGAGAATACCTTAGTAATAAGGCATACCTTGAGCTTATCCATCTAACCATATAAAGTATATTTGTTCTTATAGATCCATTTGTAACAAATAACATTCTTCCATTTTGGAAAAGGAACGACTCTCAAATCTTATTCTTCATTAGAGCCTCAAATTTTGCCAACATAGCATCTTTCAAAGCCTTTTAATATAAAGAGCAAATAATCCCATTTTTTAAGGGCATTTTTGTCCTTTAAATTCATCCATTTTGGTCATCCATTAGCCAAATAATATGTGATAGGATCCTAAAAATGAGCTACCTCTAAGACAAATGCTTAGGGAGGAGCCTTTCGATGTAACTTAAGAGATAGAATAATATGAGCATCCTTCAAAAGTGTCTTAACCTACTTGGGTGTTGTTTAGACTAAGGAAGAATCATGTGTACTCTATGGAAAAGAAACATCAAAAGCTAAAACTAAAGAATCCAATTCAAAATCACCAATCACCTCATCATGCAAAGTTGAAGCACTCTAAAATGATGTGTCCTACTCAACATACCCTAAATATATAAAATAAGGTGCTACCTATGGGACTACCTACAAAGGTCTCAAACCAATAGGTAATTGATCCAACTAAAATCTTGGAATAAATTATTGAATCTAAGTTACCCAAGGGATTAGGGTGTGGAAGTAGTACATTGAATAACCTCATAAAAAATGGCATCTCTTCAGATCAAAACCTTGTGCTTATGAGGATCATAAAGGCAATATGCCTTTGAGGTATTTGAATACCCTAAAAAAATACACCTATGACTTTTTGATGTCTCCTTATTTCAATTATCCTTGGGCATGTGATCCCATGTTGAAGACCCAAAGATATAAAATTGTGACACATTAGGCTTATCTCCTATCAATATCTCAAGAGGTGTCATACGCTAAACTACCTTGATGGAAGCCATGTTGATGATGTATGATTCACAAGTAATGATCTCACCCCAAAATTTATGATCCATCCCTTGGTATGAATTATACATCATTTCATATCTATGATCACCCTATTTTTCTTTCAGCTACAACATTCTTCTCTAGAATATAGTGAACAACTCTTTGTTATGTGTAACATCCCCTCTATTTGGTTAAATATTTTCCTGTAGAATGTGATACTATTAAATATTTTTATGAATGTAGGTGTAGGTTTTTCACTCCTTGGCAAGCAGGTCAGACGAGTATAGCACCGGGCCAGATGAGTATAACACTCACCTCTAGCGGAGACAGTGGTTGTATGTATCAGGTAAGGTGGGATATGATGTCGTGCTTAAAAGCACCATGGCTTGTGGGTACATAGAAGCCCACTGAAGAAAGTTCATGTAGGACATTCTCCCTATTGTTTGCATTGTGTTTGTTTGCAAAAATTGAATGCATTTTGCTTGATAGGTGGAGCTAGTATAAGTGTAATATATTTATTTTCATAAAGGATTATTCAAAAGGAAATATTAATCCAATTTAAATAAAATTAAATATTATAAAAATATATTTATATAAAATAAAAATAATTAAGAGAAATAATAATAAAATAAAACAAATAAAATTTAACTTCAATTAAACAAATATTGCTAAAGTAATTTTATGACATACTCCATCTATGGGATTGAGAACAATATCACCACCCGGTAGTTGATGAAAGTAATTCCTTTTGCATGATAATATCTATATGTCCTCTTGAAAATGCTTTCCTTTTCTATTAAAGGAGGAACAAAGGAACAAATTGGGTATGGGGGATTGAATATTGTGGCTGGAGAGCAAGCTAACGACGGTTATCCTCACATTCAGTTGGTAAAAGTCTAAGTATACTTGCAAGTTTCACCAGTTTTGAAATTATCATAATTTCTATCTGTATGAGTTAAGCTTATTAAAAGTATTTTATGTTTGATAGATAAATATATATAAAATATTAAAACTATAATCCAAAGCATTCTGTGAATGATTTCTGTATGTAATAGTTGTTTGATGTCTCATGTTTTCGGTGAGAATTTATGTTTGGGTGTCTTGTTTGTTCAGTGTAATGGTTGATGAAATTAAGAAACTTCTATATGTAAAGCTAGGGTTATATTTTATTTGAGATGAAATATACAAAAAGGAAAAAGTATAAGTTAATTTCATAATTAAGTTATGTTATCCCATGCATTCACTCTTGTGATGTATTCATTCAGTAATATGCATCCATGAGGGCCATGTTGACCCAATTACCTAATGTCTTCCGCAATGGAGGAGCTTGTTGGCAATTTGAGTTATTTTATGTTGTCATTGATGTCACATGGATCACATTGAGTTTTGGTGGCAAAAGCACTTCATAAATAATCATTTATGATATTTTGGAGAGCATGGATATATACAGGGTTTTTGTGAAAACCAAGGTAGGAAAAATAAAAGGTTTTATTTAAAACCATGGATGGCAGATTTGAAATGGGTTTTTCTTAAAACCCAAGTTGGCTTTTCGTTTCATCGAAAAAGGTGCCCCGGTGATGGAGATATTTAATTTTAAATATTTAGTTTAAATTTTAAATTATTTAAAATTTAAATTTAAATTTTAAAATTAAAAATAAAAGTAATCCATCGACGTCGTCGAATATGAGGGAGAAAACTATATAAAAGGATGCCTAAGGTTTATTAATCCTTGGCTTGCGCTCGTGAATTAATGCGATTGTTGGAAAGCGAAAAGAGCTCGTGCAAAAGAGGGTTAAGTGATGGAAGCGAAGAATAAATCGGATGACGTGTGAAACCCTAGTCACCTTGGGTAGTGTGGCGCATTGGCAATTGGATTTTGGCTAAGGCAAGTGGTAGAATGAACGTCAAGGTTTCGAATCCCCTTGGCTGCGTTAGAAGGCGTTGGAAGAAAGAGCGCATGAAGCATTTTTGGTTTGCGTGAGAGGGAGGAGTGTTTTGAAGCACGTGGTGCCTTTCCCTCCCAAATGAGCCTGTAGCTCGTGTGGCAGCTTGGCCATGGTTAAGGCGCTGAGCAAGGAGGCATCGAGGGATCGAATCCCATCAAGGACAAAGGCAAGTTAATATTTTTTTTAATATTTTATTTTTCTAAAGTTGCCCTAGGAGAAATAAGGGTTGTGATGCACTTTAGGAAAAAGAGAGATTTCTGGTGATTTTCTTTTTGGAAGTATATCATATTATATATCGTTGGAAAGCTTATTTCGAGGGCTATTTGATTAACTTGCTTAGAGGGAGAAATAAGGTGTGTGTAAAGAGATATTTCTGATTTTGTAAAGGGGTTCAAAAGTGAAGGTTGCTTTGTTCTTTTTCAAAGGGGATTAATTCTTTCATGAGGGGACATGGTGTATTTTATTGAGTAGGAGTAATAAGGTGTTATTTGGATATTATTGTTGTGTTATTAATCAAGATCTCTAACCCTTATTGAAAGTTGAAAAAGAAAGTTTGTTGAGTGTGGCAGATTTAGTGGACAACTAATAAGGCATCAAAAAGGTATGAGCAATATTCTCCATTGACTTTGTTTATGGTGGTTGATTTCTGAAATATCATTGGAGAGAAAAGGATTGATTGTGGTTTCCTTTTCAAAAGTGGTTGGTTGAATGCTTCAAGGTTTTCTGGTTTGAGAGTTGTGATTAAACCTTGTTTTATAAGCATTGTTGTTGAAGCCCATTGCTTGTACAAAGAACTTGAACTTGAGTTAGAGGAGAACATGAGTATCATTGTTATGTGAGAGTTATTGTTGAGTATTGTTGGAAACATTTTGAGTTGATTGATTCATGCTTGAACTAGGGTTTGTGAGAAAAAGTTGTTCCTTAAGGTGATTGGTTGAGTTGAGTTGATTGAGCCTAGTCAAGTGATTGTGTGAAGTGGTTGTTCAAGTTCCATGAAACAAACTTCTATATTCTGATTTGAGTTGAGTTTGAGTTGAGAAAGAAATTGAGTTTGTGAATAGAACATATTGAGTCTCTAACAATTCTCTTTATGCTTCTATAAGATTGAGCTGAGTTGAGATTGATTTGATTTGAGTTGAGTTGAGATTGATTTGAGTTGAGATCATTGTGGATCATTGTTGTCATCCATTGAAGAGTGCATTGCCATTCATTGTTGAGTTCATCATTGAGCCTTGCCTTCATAGATTTGTGGATGATATTTGAGTGCTACTTGAGCATGATTGATTGAGCCTTTGAGAAGGCTTTTGGGATAGATTTAGATTTTGAGCAAGTTCTTTGTGAGCTTGCTAAGATATTTGAGCAAGTTCTTGGTGAGCTTGTTGGAGCAGATTTGAGCAAGTTCTTGGTGAGCTTGCTAGAGCATATTTGAGCAAGTTCTTGGTGAGCTTGTTGAGTAGATTTGAGAAAGTTCTTGGTGAGCTTGTGGAGATATTTGAGCAAGTTCTTGGTGAGCTTGCTAGAGTATATTTGAGCAAGTTCTTGGTGAGCTTGCTGAAGCAGATCAGTGGATTGCCTAGCTGAGTAGATCAATGGATTGCCTAGTTGAGTAGATCAGTGGATTGCCTACCTAAGCAGATCAGGATTGCCTAGTTGAGCAGATCAGTGGATTGCCTAGTTGAGCAGATCAATGGATTGCCTACTTGAGTAGATTAGGATTGCCTAGCTGAGATCAGTGGATTGCCCACCTGAGCAGATCAATGGGATAGCCTAGCTTTGAGTAGATCAAAGTAATCATTTGTATTGGGATAAGGATCCTTATTTCTTTGTGAAATATTATAAGGAGATTATCTTGTGGACTACCCCACATTGGGGGAACCACGTTAAATCTTGTGTCTCAATTGTGTGTGGTGATTTGTGCTCTTGCTTACTATTGCTATCTATGTCATTAATGCACATTGCTATATTTGGTTATTGCAATTAAGGACACTAATTGATATTGGTTTGGAAAGAAAGTAAAAAGTGGGCGCTATATTGTTCACCCCCTCTCAGTATAAGCTTGTGTTCTTCAATTGGTATCATAGCGGGTTCCTTCGGAAAGGCTAACAACTTGAGGGCAGATTCTACAAGAACATAGATGGCTTCATAGAATGGATCATCTACAAGTAAGGCTCCACTATTTGATGGTAACAATTATGCTTTCGAGCATGAGAATGAAGAACTACTTGATATCACAAGGATATGAGGTATGGCAGATGGTTGCAAAAGAGTATAAGGTTGAAGGTGATCCCGAGGTAGATAAGACTATCAAGAAATTGGTTGAGATCAATGCAAGGGCAATGAATTATATTTTGAGTGGGCTACGTGAGATATATTTTGCAAAGGTCATGGTATGTAATTCAGCTAATGAAATGTGGACCAAGTTGCGGAATACCTATGAAGGAGATTCCAAGGTAAAGTTGGCAAAACTACAAACTCATAGAAAAATATTTGAGGAATTGAAAATGGAAGACTCTGAAGATATTGCAAAGTTTTTACTTCGAGTTGATGAGATTACTAACACCATGAGAGGTCTAGGATTTGAGATGAAAGAATCATATGTTACTCAAAAGGTTTTGAGATCACTTCCCATGAAGTATGATGCAAAGGTTTCAGCAATAGAAGAAACAATGGATATCAACAAGCTAACAATGGAAGAACTACAAGGAACTCTCACAGCTTATGAGATGAGGATAAGTAAGCATCAGGTTCCAATGAAAGAAATTGCATTCAAGGCTTCAGAGAAAAATAAAGGGAAAGTTCCAGAGATAGATAGAGATTCAGATAATGATGAGGAAGCTAACTTCATCAAAAGGAAAAAGGACTTAAGAAATTACAGGGATATGAAGAAAGTCAAATGCTACAAGTGTGGTGATTTTGGTCACTATGCAAACAAGTGTCCACATGAAGAAAATAGTGATGATGAAAAATAGGGTCACAGAAGAAAAGAAGATGGAAAGCATAAGCATGACAAAGATGACAGATACAAGCAAAGCAGGTATGAGAAGAAGAAAAGTTTTCGTAAGACAAAGAAAACTTTCTACATTGAAGAAGCAAGTGATGGTTCAGATCACAACAATGAAGACCAGTCAGATGAAGAAGAATGTACATTCTTTGGAATAAGTGAAGAAAGGCAAGAACACCTATTCCTAGGTATTGAAGTTAAAGAAGAGGATATATCTATCGAAGAAAGACATGAAGAGCTTGCTATAGCCATTGAGCAAGAAAATAGGTACAAGAAGGGTCTAAGAATACTAAAATGCTTCATATGTGGAGATTTTGGGCATTTAGATGATGATTGCATGTACTACAACAATTGCAACAAGAATAGTTCTAGCAGCAGTTCTAGTGACAATTCCAGAAGGTGATGATGAAGAAGAGGAATCCACAAAACAAGAAAATAAAATCAATAGATTGAAAAGGAAAATCAAAAGGCTTGAAAATAAGGTTCATGAAAATGAAAAGGTCAAAGTAATGCTTAATCAACACATTCAAGATTTGGAAAAAGAGCTTCAAGAAACAAAAGAGCTTGGCATCACTATTTCTGAGCAATTGAAGAAGAAGAAAGAAAGATGTAATCAGTTAGAAGAAGAAGATCAAAAATGTTTGGGGACCTACATAAATGAGTTAGCACGATTTCAAAGGAATTCAAAAACTTTGGATAACTTTTTGGATTTACAACGAGATCCATTTATAAAGACAGGGCTTGGTTATGAAGAAGAGAAATAAAAAATAAACACACAAGGACCTCTATTTGTATCAGGAGGTTTTGTTTCAGAAATCTATAAGGAAGAACCGGTTCCCAAAGAAAAGGAAGCAACATAAATGGATACTTGCATTTCAGAGGCTATAGAGATGTGTGCCAATTTGCTATTTGACACAAATGAAGAGAAAGAAGAGGAAGGTTCCAAAGCACCAAAGGTCTCATATTTCAGGTTTGGGGAATCACACTCAAAAGGAAAGGAAGTTCTAAAATATGAAAGCAAGGAAGCACCTAAGATTTATGAAGAAAGTTCCAAAGCTCCTATGGCTCCAAATATCCAGTTTGGATCTTGTTTTGAGATAGGTGAATCAAGTTCAAGAGGAAAAGAAATTCTTGAAGAGGAAAGCAAGGAAGAAGTTAAGGAAGAGGATTTAGATACTACAAAGAAGGTTCAAGGATACAATGCACAAGTCAAAGATGATCACAAGGATAATGGTCAAGAAAGGTATGAGGAACCAAGGCATGAACAAAGGGCTTTTCAAGGACATTGTTTTTCTTGTAATAGATTTGGACACAGGGCTATACACTGCAGGGTCTATGGATCAAAGAAGTTTGATTTTTCTAGAAGGAACTTCAAAGGAAGAAGGTATGGTTTTCAGGGACATTGCTTCTTATGCAATAGGATTGGTCATAGAGCTTCTCAGTGCAAATAAAATGAGCAACATGGTTTTGGTTTTAGAGCTACACAATTCAGAAGTCATGGTCAAAATGATTATGAAAATAAAACTTCACAATACAGGGTTCAGGAAAGGAATGGATATGGAAATTATTTCAAGAAAGAATTCAGGATATGGGCACCATCCAAAGGCTACAATATCAAGTGTTTTAATTGCAATAACTTTGGACATATTGCAAAATGGTGTAGGACTCAATTCCAAACAAGTTCAAGGCAAGAAGGTCAAACAGGTTCAAGACAAGAAGATCAAGTAACTCATCAAGAAAAGGATATCAAAAAAATATGGAAGGAAGTTGATAGAGGAAAGAAACAATGTAATATGGGAGTAAAAGTACTCCCACCCCAAAATTAATCACCTCAAGAGAGAAGGTGGTGAGGGGGCTAAGCTTAAGAGTCATATATTTTAGCCCCATAGGTGTCCCTTTTGCCATTGATGTCAAAGGGGGAGAGATTTGAGTAAGGGGGAGAGCATTGAGTTAGGGGGAGCAGCCTCCAAAGAGAGCATTGAGTTAGGGGGAGCAGCCTCCATAGAGAGTATTGAGTCAGGGGAGCAACTTTGATTCTCAGAGATGGTTTTTGTAGTGATTGTGGTGATTTGCATTAGAGGTGTTGCCATCAATGACAAAGGGGGAGATTGTTGGCAATTTGAGTTATTTTATGTTGTCATTGATGTCACATGGATCACATTGAGTTTTGGTGGCAAAAGCACTTCATAAATAATCATTTATGATATTTTGGAGAGCATGGATATATACAGGGTTTTTGTGAAAACCAAGGTAGGCAAAATAAAAGGTTTTATTTAAAACCATGGATGGCATATTTGAAATGGGTTTTTCTTAAAACCCAAGTTGGCTTTTCGTTTCATCGAAAAAGGTGCCCCGATGATGGAGATATTTAATTTTAAATATTTAGTTTAAATTTTAAATTATTTAAAATTTAATTTTAAAATTAAAAATAAAAGTAATCCGTCGACGTCGTCGAATATGAGGGAGAAAACTATATAAAAGGATGCCTAAGGTTTATTAATCCTTGGCTTGCGCTCGTGAATTAATGCGATTGTTGGAAAGCGAAAAGAGCTCATGCAAAAGAGGGTTAAGTGATGGAAGCGAAGAATAAATCGGACGACGTGTGAAACCCTAGTCACCTTGGGCAGTGTGGCGCATTGGCAATTGGATTTTGGCTAAGGCAAGTGGCAGAATGAACGTCAAGGTTTCGAATCCCCTTGGCTGCGTTAGAAGGCATTGGAAGAAAGAGTGCATGAAGCATTTTTGGTTTGCATGAGAGGGAGGAGTGTTTTGAAGCACGTGGTGCCTTTCCCTCCCAAACGAGCCTGTAGCTCGTGCGACAGCTTGGCCATGGTTAAGGTGCTGAGCAAGGAGGCATCGAGGGATCGAATCCCATCAAGGACAAAGGCAAGTTAATATTTTTTTTAATATTTTATTTTTCTAAAGTTGCCCTAGGAGAAATAAGGGTTGTGATGCACTTTAGGAAAAAGAGAGATTTCTGGTGATTTTACTTTTGGAAGTATATCATATTATATATCGTTGGAAAGCTTATTTCGAGGGCTATTTGATTAACTTGCTTAGAGGGAGAAATAAGGTGTGTGTAAAGAGATATTTATGATTTTGTAAAGGGGTTCAAAAGTGAAGGTTGCTTTGTTCTTTTTCAAAGGGGATTAATTCTTTCATGAGGGGACATGGTGTATTTTATTGAGTAGGAGTAATAAGGTGTTATTTGGATATTATTGTTGTGTTATTAATCAAGATCTCTAACCCTTATTGAAAGTTGAAAAAGAAAGTTTGTTGAGTGTGGCAGATTTAGTGGACAACTAATAAGGCATCAAAAAGGTATGAGCAATATTCTCCATTGACTTTGTTTATGGTGGTTGATTTCTGAAATATCATTGGAGAGAAAAGGATTGATTGTGGTTTCCTTTTTGAAAGTGGTTGGTTGAATGCTTCAAGGTTTTCTGGTTTGAGAGTTGTGATTAAACCTTGTTTTATAAGCATTGTTGTTGAAGCCCATTGCTTGTACAAAGAACTTGAACTTGAGTTAGAGGAGAACATGAGTATCATTGTTATGTGAGAGTTATTGTTGAGTATTATTGGAAACATTTTGAGTTGATTGATTCATGCTTGAACTAGGGTTTGTGAGAAAAAGTTGTTCCTTAAGGTGATTGGTTGAGTTGAGTTGATTGAGCCTAGTCAAGTGATTGTGTGAAGTGGTTGTTCAAGTTCCATGAAACAAACTTCTATATTCTGATTTGAGTTGAGTTTGAGTTGAGAAAGAAATTGAGTTTGTGAATAGAACATATTGAGTCTCTAACAATTCTCTTTATGCTTCTATAATATTGAGCTGAGTTGAGATTGATTTGATTTGAGTTGAGTTGAGATTGATTTGAGTTGAGATCATTGTGGATCATTGTTGTCATCCATTGAAGAGTGCATTGCCATTCATTGTTGAGTTCATCATTGAGCCTTGCCTTCATATATTTGTGGATGAGATTTGAGTGCTACTTGAGCATGATTGATTGAGCCTTTGAGAAGGCTTTTGGGATAGATTTCTAGATAGATTTGAGGTAGCTTTTGTGCATGATTGATTGAGCCTTTGAGAAGGCTTTTGGGATAGATTTCTGAAGATTTGAGGCAGTTTTGTGATGATTGATTGAGCCTTTGAGAAGGTTTTGGGATAGATTTGTTGGAAGATTTGAGCAAGTTCTTGGTGAGCTTGCTAAGAGATTTGAGAAAGTTCTTGGTGAGCTTGTTGGAGTATATTTGAGCAAGTTCTTGGTGAGCTTGTTGGAGCATATTTGAGCAAGTTCTTGGTGAGCTTGTGGAGAATTTGAGCAAGTTCTTGGTGAGCTTGTTGGAGTAGATTTGAGCAGGTTCTTGGTGAGCTTGTTGAAGCAGATCAGTGGATTGCCTAGTTGAGAAGATCAGTGGATTGCCTTGCTGAGCAGATCAGTGGATTGCCTACTTGAGCAGATCAGGATTGCCTAGCTAAGCAGATCAGTGGATTGCCTAGCTGAGTAGATCAGTGGATTGCCTAGCTGAGTAGATCAGTGGATTGCCCACCTGAGCAGATCAGTGGATAGCCTAGCTTTGAGAAGATCAAAGTAATCATTTGTATTGGGATAAGGATCCCTATTTCTTTGTGAAATATTATAAGGATATTATCTTGTGGACTACCCCACATTGGGGGAACCACGTTAAATCTTGTGTCTCAATTGTGTGTGGTGATTTGTGCTCTTGCTTACTATTGCTATCTATGTCATTAATGCACACTGCTATATTTGGTTATTGCAATTAAGGACACTAATTGATATTGGTTTGGAAAGAAAGTAAAAAGTGGGTGCTATACTGTTCACCCCCTCTCAGCATAAGCTTGTGTTCTTCAGAGCTTGAAAGGAGATAATTTTATGTTGAACATTTAGCTCATTGTGTATAAAATGTTTTTCACATGGGTTGATAAATTATTGGATGGACGAACTCTAACATCACGGAAAATAATTTCTTTATTTTGAACCAATTTCTGGTTGAGAGATTATTACAAAACCTATAAATTATATTTTATTTTTAGAAGATAGAATACTTTGTATTGTGAAGCACATTGTTGAACATGTTCGGGTCTCATTGTGAAGTTTTTACAACCTTTATTTTTGCAAAATAAAGTGTAACCTTGTCTACAATATCTTTATTTAGATAGACGTAAAATAATACTTTCAAAATTTTAATCCATGTAATTATGTTTTGTAATTTTAAACTTAGCCTTACTATATTATTAGTCCCTTCTTTTTATTCGTCAGTTGGAAAATATTGTCGAAGCCAATAGTTAAACCCTGGTATGTTTGGTACTGGTCAAGTGGAGTTGTTCAGGAAACCCTCACCTCATGCCATAAGTGGAATACCAAGCTTTACTAGACAACATAAAGTAGCAAGTAGGTTTAATTCAAACCTCTCATATTACAAGTTTTTTATCTGGTTATTATACAAAAATATATAAATTTTGATTTGTGAAAAGTGTGTATAGTCGTACTTGTTTTCCTTAAAAACATGTGTATTCGTAGAAGGTTGTCCAAAGATATTAAAAGGAATATTGAGAATTATGGTTTATATTAATATAATTATTAAACAATGAGAGATTCATTCCAATTTGTCTCGGCTGCATTATGAAACATGTTTTAGAGCAAAACTACTCATGTTAAAGAAAATTGGGCGAAATTCATTTTCGTCTGTCATAATAATAATTCCCTTCTTTTAAAAAGAGAATATCATTTTAATACTTTTTTGTGAAGGAAGATTTTATTACAACAAAATATAAAATTATCATAAATACTGAAATGGAACACAATAGATTGAAGCCTATTCTTAAAATAAAAATATTGGGTTTGTGTAACCATAGTAAAGTAGCTCAAATTGTTACAATAAAAATACTTAAAACATATTTAATTTTGATCATTCCAAGGTTTGTCTGAGATGACATTATAGAGCCTTTAATTTTTTTCCATTAGAGAATTATTATGTGTGCATCCCTAGAACTTTTTGCAAGCTTTAAGAGCATGTTATTTTTGGATAAAAGCAGATATAATAGTTTTTAGAACTTAGTGACATGAAAAAAATATAATAATAACTGTGTTAGAATGCCTTACCAATTTGGTGTTTTAGAGAAAAATATAAATTTTCCTTTAAGATTTGAAAGCCTCGACGATACGTGAGGCATTGGAAGTTAGGTAGAAAAATCCTACAAAATGCAGCAACAATAATGTTGTACCACATGGAAAATTTTAATTAATCTTCCATCATAGAATAGATGGATGGTTATCCATTCTAAGGCTTAAACTTAGGCTATGAGATGCATAATTTAGTTAAAATGTCCCTCCTTGGAAACACAGAAGAAATAATTATATTAATTCCAAATCTAACTTTCACACAACTTTAAAATTGGATATTTTAATCCATAAAATAGGAGGTTGGAGTAAAATTTTAAAACAAATAAAATATATTGTCACATTTACTTATTTAGTATAGTCTAAAAAGGATTTAATGTAATATCTGAATATAAGTCGTTTATTTTTAGAGTCTCTTGCCATTTTTTTATAGCATGGGTGACTATATTTTTCTATTTAAAAGTATTTTAATGAATGTTCATCGTGTTTTTAATAAGTTTTCTATTTAGAGGCTAGAAACATAAAAGGTATTTGTATACTTATTAACCATGGTTTAAGAATAGATGAAATATTTTATCTCCTTGAACTTTATTGATCAATTATTTATTTTTAAAGAATGACAGGATTAGTAAGATGATTCTATTATAAACATTTTCATCTAGCAAAGCTAAAGAATAGAGTTATAAACATAATTTTTTTTGAAAATATTTATATTTGTGATAGGTTAAAATGTGGAGATTAAAAAATTAAATCAAAAAATCAAAGAAATATTGTAACCATCTAATTTACATATGTTGTCAACTTTATCAAGATAAGCCTTCTAAACCATCAAGAAGGGTGGAGTACCATGTTGCCTTAAATCATAAAAAATAATGGTGTACCAAGATACTCATCGAGTAGGATAAACATTCACCTAACCCCGACAACTCATAGATGGTGGCAGGGTTATGCATGAGGGGTCGACCCCAAAGTGTATATATAAAATTAGAGCGAATCTAGTCCTAAGGTGTATATACATCGGGGAAAATTTTTCAAAATTTTACAAAAAATGGCGATTTTTCAAAAATTTTGCACTTAAATTATAAAAAAAAATTAGGGTCACTTTTGACCTATTAAATCATCCTAAAACTTCATAAAAATACCACCAATAGATCGGGCTCGAAAAGAGCTTTCCAACGAGTACAAATATGCCTATGTTTGGATATATATTGATGTCTAAAACTATGAAATTATTTTTAGTTGCCTTGTGACAGTCGCTTGTGTTAGTCGCCTTGTGACAGTCGCTTATGTCAGTCGCCTTGTGACAGTCACCACATGGCGACTGTCACAAGGTGACTGTCACATGGTGACTAATAATAATTTTATAGTTTTAGGCATCAATATATCCAAACATAGGCATATGTGTACTCGTTAGAAAGCTCTTTTCAAGCCTGATCTAATGGAAATATTTTTATGAAGTTTCAAGATGATTTAATAGGTCAAAATCTATCCCAAAATGACATTAATTCCTTACCACCATCTTTGGGATCACTTTTGACCTATTAAATCATCTTAAAACTTCATAAAAACACCACCATTAGATTGGGCTTGAAAAGAGCTTTCCAACGAGTATAAATATGCCTATGTTTGGATATATATTGATGCCTAAAACTATGAAATTATTTCTAGTCACCTTGTGACAGTCGCCATGTGGCAGTCGCCTTGTGACAGTTGCCATGTGACAGTCGCCTTGTGATAGTCACCACATGGCGACTGTCACATGGCAATTGTCACAAGGCGACTATCACATGGCAATTGTCACAAGGCGACTGTCACATGGTGACTGACAATAATTTTATAGTTTTAGACATCAATATATATCCAAACATAGGCATATTTGTACTCATTGGAAAGCTCTTTTCAAGCCTGATCTAATGGTAGTATTTTTATAAAGTTTCAAGATGATTTAATAGGTCAAAATCTATTCCAAAATGATATTACTTCCTTACCACCATATTTGGGGCCACTTTTGACCTATTAAATCATCTTAAACATTCATAAAAACAACACCATCGGATTGGGCTTAAAAAGAGCTTTCCAATGAGTATAAATATTCTTATGTTTGGATATATATTGATGCCTAAAAATATGAAATTATTTTCAGTCGCTATGTGACAGTCACCTTGTGACAGTCACCATGTGATAGTCGCCTTATGACAGTCGCCACATGGTGACTGTCACATGGTGACTGTCACAAGCCAACTGTCACATGGCAACTATCACATGGCGACTGTCATATGGCGATTGTCACAAGGAAACTAACAATAATTTCATAGTTTTAGGCATCAATATATATCTAAACATAGGCATATTTGTACTTGTTGGAAAGATCTTTTTAGGACTAATCTAATGGTGGTGTTTTTATGATGTTTCAATATGATTTAATAGGTCAAAAGTGGCCCAAACAATGGTAGTAAGGAAGTAATGTCATTTTGGGATAGATTTTGACTTTTCATTATCGTAGTTATGTGGAAGTGGATTCATACCAGGGTCAACAGTGTTTTCTGTAGATATAATACTAGGGTCAATACTAGGGTCATTATCATTATTCTTTTTAAAAGTATACCTTCTTTTAAAAAATATAGATAAACAATGGACAAAGTCATCCACCAAAAATCACCCTTCTTATTGAATGAAGACATTATATATATAATTAACAATGCACAAAAATTAACTGGTTAGTAAGTAAATATGTTCATACCTTCAATTTGTGCAGATGTTGATGGCTGAATGGATTTCAAAATATTATGAAAGTATTTGAGGATACTCCTTTTATCAGAATTGGAAGACTGGCCTCCCTTATTTCCACTGCCAACAGGTGACATTTTACCTATATAAATAGAAGAGTAACAAAAAATCATTTTGAAAAATGGAAATAACTAGTTAAAGAGTGAACTACTATTCAAGACAACAAAATATTTGACCCAAGGAAGTTTGATATTGGTGCCCAAATAATAGGAAAACATCCTTATTCAACATTAATGAACAAAAATGTATAAAAAAGAAACATAATTGATAATAGAAACTTACCAGCAAATGGTTGGTCATGTATGTCAGTCATCATTTGACAGTTGTCATTTGACAGTCATGACGTGCTAGTCACCTTGTGACAGTTGTGGTATGTCAATCACCCAATGTCAGTCACAACGTGTCAATCACCCAATATCAATCGCCCTATGACAGTCGCGACATGTTAGTCATATTGTACTAGTTATGTCATGTTAGTTGCTTGGTGACAGTCACGACGTGTTAGTCACCTTGTGACAGTCACGGTGTGTCAGTCACCTTGTGATAGTCACAGCGTGTCATTCACCTTGTGACAGTCATAGCATGTCAGTTGCCTTATGACATTCATGGCGTGTCAATCGACCAATTTTAGTTGCTTTAGTTAGTCATCTTTAATCACTTGCTTCTACTAGTCACTTTTTGCAATCACCTTGTGAAAGTCGTCTTGATACTATGAGTGTCACTCCCAGGGTTACATATATATAGTGGGATTACAAGAGGTGAATTGGATGGGATAATTGTTTTTAAAAATAATTTTAGGATGAAT
This sequence comes from Wollemia nobilis, assembly GCA_028583015.1. Classification (NCBI taxonomy): domain Eukaryota; kingdom Viridiplantae; phylum Streptophyta; class Pinopsida; order Araucariales; family Araucariaceae; genus Wollemia; species Wollemia nobilis. The sequence goes on along the minus strand of JAQPPZ010002742.1, from coordinate 412,177 downwards.
ATTAGGTGGGAATACATATTGTACCAGGGTGGATTTACCCTTATAAATTTTTTTCTATAATTTTTTGGTGAATGGACCGACCTCTAGGGTTTCAAAATTAGCAAAATAAAAAATGTTAAATCCTAAAATTCGTTATAAATTATGAAATTTGTCCTTGTGCATAACCCTGGATGGTGGTTGTTGTGATTCGGGGATAACTATTCTCTAGCAGGAATTCTAAGGGTCAGTGGACCTTATGCTATGGAGAGTAATGAATGATGTTATGGGACCTTTTCTTCACGAGCATGTTTGAAAGCATGCACCTCTACCCACTTTGTCAAGTAATCAGTGCATACTAGAATATGCACATTTCCTTGAGAAGGTGGATCAATAGGTCCTACAAAATCAAGCCCCCACCTCTCAAATGGCTCTAAAACCAATTGAGGCTGCAGTGGAATTTCATTTGTATGAGTGGGTTTCCCCATTCTTTGGCATGCATCATAATGCCTGATGTATTTTTTCACATCCTTGTGAAGATATGGCCAATAATATCCTGTCCCTAATATTTTCCTAATTGTGCTTTTTACAGAGTAGTGTCCACCCGAGGGTTCATCATGACAAGCCCTAAGGATATCATACACCTCATCCTTTCGGATGCATCTACGTAACACATGGTTAGGACTGCACTTAAAAAGTATACACTTAATCCATTCAAAATAAGAACTCTGTTTGATCAATTGTTTTTTCTATTTTTAAGTGAAATGTGGAGGAACTTTCCCTGTGACCAAATAATTGGCTATATCTACAAACCAAGGTGATTGGACTGATATAGCAAATAATTTTTCAGTAGGAAAGGTGTCTTCAAGTAATTCCCCTTCATCTGTGTTCTGTAATCTGGACAAGAAATATGCTACAACATTAGCTTTTCCTGGTTTGTGGATTATAGTGATATCAAATTCTTGTAGCAACAGTAACCAATGAATAATTCTTGCACTTACCATAGGATTATTCATCAAATACTTAATGGTTGTGTGATCTGTGTGAATAAATATTTGATAACATGTGATGTAATTCCTGAATTTGTTGATGGCATAAATTACTGCTAAGAATTTTTTCTTAGTTGTGGTATAATTTTTCTTAGCTTCTGTCAAATTCTTGCTAATGTAGTAGATGGCATAATGTTCACCATTTTCAATTTGTCCTAATGCTGCTCCAATTGTAGTATTGAAAGCATCAGCCTGTATGTGAAATGGTAATGTCCAATTATGCCCTCTTAACATAGGTGGAGTTACTATAGGCAAATGTTCCCCATGGATAGGTAAAGGTTTTTTTCTCTTGATCTTCAGGTGCAGTCTGAATTTGATTATATCCACTAAATCCATCAAGAAAACAAAAGTATTTCTTTCTAGCAAAGGTATCTAACACCCAATCTATGAAAGGTAATGGAAAATGGTCTTTATATGTTACTTTATTCAGCTCTCTATAGTCTACACATACTCTCATTTTTCCATTTTTCTTAGGAACTATAACCAATGGAGAGACCCACTGGCTATCGAAAATTGGGTAAATGAATCCTACCTCCATAAGTTTTTCAATTTCTTCCTTTACAATATCCCTTAGGGCGGGATTCGATCTTCTCTCGGGGTTGTTTTACTGGCTTGACTTCTTCAGTATAAATTTTGTGGGTGCATATATCAGGGTGAACTCTTGACACATATTTATAGTCCCAAGAAAAATCATGAACATGCTTCTGCAAGACAGCTATCAATTTTTCTTCCTCTTCCCTAGTAAGCCAGCTGTAAATGTTCAAAAATTTTCTTGGTTGGACTTCTATTTGTTTTGTATTTGGAAGGACTGAATTCACTTCTTCATACCTGGTGATTAGGGATTTAAGAGGACACTACTGATATGGAAGGAAATAAGAAGTTTCTATTTCATTACTTCCTTATGGAAGCATATCTTGTATGGAACAGTGATAAGGAAAAATCAGGTGATGGTGCCACCCATGTGGTAGTGAAATAGAGTTTTCCTGTGATAGTACAGATGGTTCACCTTCAGAATTTTGGTTCTCCTCATTCCTTAACAACTGATGGATATTTGCTGCTTCCTCTTCTAACCCTTGTTCATGCAGAACATTCATTAGGATAGTTTCATTTTCTGATTTTTTTGTGTCATGGAGGTCTTCTGTGTGTTCCCTTACTACCAAGATGGTGAGTGTGGAAATAACCTCCTCTAATTCTTCATCTGAATAAGGAAACCATAACTAACCTAAAAATTTGCTAGATGGTTTTGCAGGAGGATATAGAGAGATTTGTTTTAGATCAATACCATTTGAAATAGTCATTTTTCTAGACCTACAATCTATGAAGGCTGCTGCAGTTGCAAGCCAAGGTCTTCCCAAAATGATGGGATATCCATGTGCTAAATTTCTTGGTTGTAAAACCAAAAAATTTGTAGGGAATTCCCAAGAAGAAACTTCTATAGGAACATCTTCAATGATACCTTTAGGTTTTTCAACTGACCTATCAGCCATTTCTAAAACTGTAAATGTGGGGCTGAGATTTTTGAGCTGTAATTGTTTCATTATATCCTTGGTCATGACATTTATTGCAGCTCCTAGATCTACTAAGATATTTGATATTTGCATTGAATCTATGGTGACTGTGATAACTGGACTTCTTGGGTCACTATACTTTGGAGGTACTAGTTTTCCAGAAAATAGATCAACTATCTTTCCTTCAACCTAAACAGTCTTGGGAAATGCTTTCTTTTTTCTTCCTACTCTTTGAATGCACAAATCTTAGACAGTACTTTTAATCACTGGTATATTCTTAATGGCTTGCAATAAGTGTAATGATATAGTTAAATTTCTAAGTTCTTTGACCAGGTTTGACTCAGAATTTTTTGTTGTGGTATTGAATCTTTAAGGATATGGAATTATCCTTGATGAAGGTAATTGTTTTGCCTATGGTTTTGTTTTTTCTTCTTCTTTCTCTATTGTTGGTTTAACTCTAACTGGTTCCAAAGTTTCTTGCTCTTCATTTTCCTTGCTTTTATTGGAAACAGGTTTAGGTACAACTTTTCTTGAACGAAGTTGGATGTTACTACAATCAATAACATTTATTTCAACATTTTCTTCAGCTTCAGCCACATAGACATGGGATGCCTGTCTCATGCTGTTTGGATTAGTGACTGATTGAGCTGGAAGTTGAGGTTGTTTCACTTGTTGTGTTTGCTATGGTTGGTTCTGTTTTTCTTGAAAATTTTGATTAGGTGTAGGCAGCAAATGCTGATTTTGACCTTGATTTCTTTGCTGCCTTGGATAGGACTGGTATTGCTGACTCCACTGTGGTTGATTTTGCATCCAATGTGGATTAGTCTGATTCTAATTCTAGGATGGTTTGTTTTGATTCCATGATGGGTTATTCTAATTTTGATTCCAGGCTGAATTACTCCAATTTTTTTGTGGCCATTCTTGGGAATTTATCCATTGAGGATAATTCCAAGGACGTTGGGGTGGTTTTGATTGTCCCCAAGGCATAGTCCAAGGATTATGCCCCCAATTTTTAGGAAAACAAGGGGGGTTTTGGTATTGAGAGAAATTTCCCCCTTGTTTTGGTCTAACATAGTTGAGTTCCTCAATCTGATTTTCTAACATAGTTTTGAGTTGTGGTAGCAGGTGGCATTTATCAGTTGAATGCTTCTTTGAAAAGATACTACAAATGGCTGAGATAGATGTTTTATTCAAAGGACATTCCTACAAAGCATGTTTATTTCTACATCTTGGGCAATAAATTGCCAAAGGTTCTATGGTTTTTGCTTTTGCATACATTTCCCCCAAAGTTGTGTTTAATTGCACTAGGATATCAGTTTTAAAATTTGCAAGTTCCTCTATTAGGTCCTTTACATCAGTGCCATTTGTACTCTTTTTTCTTCTTCCCTGCTTATTGCGAGAGTAATTTCTGTAGAGACCCATAATTTCCTCATTACTGAGAGTATTTACATCCCCTTTTCCCATCAAATCCAATACTTCTCTGGATTCATCTTGTAATCCTCTCAAAAATATGGTTTACATAACTTTGGTTCTACAAGTCCACATCTCCTTTGAACAAAGAAGAACCTATCAAGATAGTCTTCTAATGTTTCATCATCTTCCTGTTTAATCTTGAATAACTCATATTTCATGTTCCTTACATGGCAATACTCCTAATATTTGTCTAAAAACACAATTTCCATTTGATCCTAGGTTCGGATGGAATTTGGCTCTAAGCTCATGAACCAGCGTAATGTTGAGTCCTTAAGTCTTGAGGGAAATACCTTAAGTTTTTGATTGTCATTTACATAATCATAGGTTTGACACACTACCTTGAATTTAAACAAAAACTAATCAAGATCTTCAGATACAATACCTCGAAAGGTTGGAAGTACTAAAGGTGAAATAGTTTTCATGGGAGAGTTTTGTGTTGGATTCAAACGGATAGGATATTCAAATATTCTAGAAGATTTGGGCATATTCTGATCATCTCCTTCATTATGGACATAGCCATGTTGGCCATCTCTATATAGATTGCCTCCCTCTGCCATAGTTTCTTGTTCCTTGGGAACAGTTAAACCTATCCAAATTTCACTCTCAAGAGGTCCAATATCCTTTGTTGATGATGAGTCTGATGATTCTTCTTTCTTAGGATGTTCTAATGATGGTGATACTGGTGATTTTCCTTTCTCATAATGTTCTAATGATGGTGAGACTGGTGATTTTTCTTTCAATCTTTCTGGTAATTCAAACACAGGTGATTCACCCCTTAGGCGTGAAGATATTCTTAATGGAACAAGCCAGGGATCCTTTTGGGTAATTCTACCTTTTTCATCCCTAGACTTACTCGTTCATGTTTACTCTTAAATGACATAAATTATAGGTCAATAGTTGTTACTTTAACCAGCTGTTCTATTCAGATTTTATCCTGAATCTTCACAACTCAGTATAATTAATAGCTATTGGACTATTGTCACCTTCTAGCAACACATATCCCTAGCAACGACACAAAAATGATGCATAGTCATTATACACATCATTAATTCTCAATGAATTTATCAATCCAGGGTAGTGTACAAGGCTATCTGTGGAAGAAGGGGTGAACAGGGTTATAACTTGGGTCAATATGGAGCAACAGGTCTTATTGGTGAAACCGATTATGTGGGGGATTTAGGACATTCCTATCTCTAAATTTCATGAATTAAACCTTAATATAAGTTGCAAAAATGGAAACTAATCATTAACTGCATAAATGAAATCCTAATTACAATTACAGAATGAGACCTAATTATGTTACAAAAATAACAGTTGCAGAATTAGAAGTCTGATTATAATTGCAGAAAGGAAATATATTTACTTTTGTAGTAATGGAAACCTACTTATAGCATGGAAATGAAGCCCTGTCAAGGCTCTATAACAGAAGGTTGTCAATCTTCTGTGCAGAGGTTAACAGCAAACACAAAATGCAGGAAATTATAGAAAATAGTAAATTCTGGAAATGACAGTCTACAATAAATTGAAAGCTTTGCTAAAAGTGGAGATTACAACCAAACCATTAATCACAAAACATAAAATAAGCTAAGATTGCAAATATTATTAGTTGCTTACAAAGAAATGAAATGACAAGTTCTACAACTCATTCTGCTGTAGCAAAATCAGAATAAAAACCTATTGTTAGTCCTCCTCCTAGGTCTGTGTTGGCACAAATCTGCCACAGGAAAATATTTTGTACATATACGTGCCCCAAACTTGACCAACATTGAAATGCCGAGAGAAAGAGAAGTCTCCCGGGCCAATCTCCTGAGAGGGCTAGCTCCCAAACTAATCTAAATTGGTTTCAAGATAAGGATGCAGGAAAGAAATGGGAAAATGCGGAAAGAAAGGGAAATAACAGAAAGAAAGGGAAATAACAAGAAAGAGATGGAAATATGGCCGAAGTCGATAGTTAATGGGGAACAACCTCAGATAGCAAATAATCTCAACAAAATCCTGAAGCTAAGCAGCAACTAACTCTTAGAATGCATATACAGAAACTAGATCAAGCATTAGTTATACGTTCGCTTCCAATTGTACTCCAAACATTCAAATGCAAATACAGCCAAATATAACAGCAGAATTTAACTTATATTAACACTGGACTAACATAAGTGAATCAGACAGAAAGCAAAACATGGACAACAGTTTGGATCACCAACTCCAGAAGACACTAAAAATAGAGCAAAATGCATCTAGGATCTCTGCTTTAATTTCTGCAAAAAGGTCTTCCTCCTTTGCTTGAGATTTTACATTGGTATTTATAGAGGTCTTTCCTCTTCCTTTCATATTACAGCATTTAATACATGAAACATATTTTGAAGAAATGATCCCCTTAATCTGCCTCGGAGAAATGACAGTCATTGTTTTAATGGATCAAAACTAAAAATGAAACAGAAACAAGGGCCCATATTTCTTCATTAAATGACCATTACCAGGGGAAGCTAAAAGTTGTTAGGAGATCACGAACAGGAGCTTTTAATATTGGAGGTGTCTTTAATTTTGGTGGCATCGAAAATTGCCTCAGGTTCTTCCATCTAGCACACATCGGTAATCAGCAACATTTAATATTTGAGCTTCTTTGACCACGATCTCAAAATTAGTTAGAGAGATTTTACTTCGTTTGATCCTTATATTCTTTGCACGTTATCCTATGCAATTTTGAAAGAAAATGCAAACAAAACTGTATTGGGCCTTTGTTGTTGCTTCTGTCACGAAAATGAGATAGGTCATGAAAATGCGACATGTCATGAAATCATGACACTTTTACCTTACTGCTTTCTCCTTTTACCACCAATCGCAAAAATGTGACATGTCACAAAATCGCGACAACTTCTTTTCGTTCATCTTTGTTTCCATGACATGTCGTGAAATCATGACATTCTCCTTTGTTTGGTTTTCCCTGTTTTTCACCTCCGCAAAATTGCAACATGTCACAAAATCATGACATTTTCCTTTGCCTGCCTTCTTCGCTACTCCAAGTCGTGAAAACTCACCATGTCATGAAATCGTGACATCTTCCTCTATCTTGGCCTTTATCTTCTTGCAAGTTGCAAAATTATGACAGTCCGTACCATTTTGCTCCGTTCGCGCTTTCACATCATGAAAACAAGACATGTCGCGAAATCGCGACATGTTTCTGTCTTCTTGCTTCTTCCTGCTTTATCATCGTGAAAGTGTGATAAGTCATGAAATCACGACATGTCACGAAATCGCGACGTTTTTCTCTTGCCTTAGATTTTTCTCCTTTCGCCCATGAAAACTTGATAGGTCGCAAAAATGCGACATGTCGCGATATCATGACGTTTTCTCCATTTCATTCTTTTGTCTTCAACAAGTCGCGAAATCATGACATGTTTCTCTATTTGGATTTATCTCCACAATATGTCATGAAATCGTGACATTTTCTCTCTTCTTGTACTTTACTGCTTTTCGGTCGTGAAAATGCAACATGTCATGAAATCATGATAGTCCGTACTATCTGGCTGCCCCCTTGCTTCCTCCTCGTGAAAACGTGACATGTCGCAAAATCATGACATTTCTCTGCGCTTTGCCCTTCCTGTCCAACATGTCACGAAATCGCGACAATTTCTTGCCTTCTCTGTCGTTGCCGCTTCCTATCGTGATCGTGACAAGTTTCTCTTGCTTGGCTTTGTTTCCAAAAATGTCGTGATATCACGACATTTTTCATCCGCCTTGTGTTTATCTTCAGCCCTTCCACAAAAATGCGGCATGTCGCGATATCGCGATATTTTCCATTACTCTTCTTTGTGACCACTTGCAAGTCACGAAAATGCGACATTGTCGCGATATCGCGACAATTTTCTCTTGCTTGGTCTCTTTGTTGTTTCCTAGCGCAAAAATCTAATATGTCGTGATATCGCGACAGTTTGACTTCCTTGCTTCCTTTGACTGCTTTTAGCCGTGAAAACGCGATAGGTCACGAAAATGTGACATGTCGCAATATCGCGACAATTTCTGCACTATGCTTTGTTTCTGGTACGGACATCGCAAAAACACGACAGGTCGTGAAAACGTGACATGTCGCGATATCGCGACAATTTCACTTTTGCACAAACTTGGTTATTTTGCATGAACAGCAACAACAAAAACAATGTGGCAAAAATGCCAACAGTCTGGAAGTGGCCAGCCTCCTTGTCCAGAAGAAGGTATGAGTCTCTCTCTCTATATATATCTTATTCACACTCATTTAAAAGCAATATGAAATAGAAATAGTACACTTTATTTATTCAAGAACATGATTACAATAATTCTGTTGAAAACCTTTTACAGGACTGTAACAATCACTTTTTTTATTATTGCCTATTTTCTCCTATATTTCTCTACTCTCTACTTTCTCTATCTCCTACTAGCTCAACCTTGAATGGGAGCCATATTTATAGATATCCTAAGATCTACCGACAACCGAGAATATCTCAAAAGATCTAATCCTATTATGCTGCAACAATTTCTGGTTTTATCCTAGAAGAAGATCAAACTTGGTCTTTCCATAAATGGTGGCTTTGGTCGGCAAGGACGACAAAGTCAGATAGGATATATTTTCCCTTACCCTTTTCAATCTTTATTTCCCTTTTTCTAGCGTCAAAAATCGGTCAACAAGTCAAAAATCACATTCTTTTTTCATTCCGAATATAAGTGGCTCATTCCGAAGATACTGCAATTCTCATTCTGAAGATCCGCTCATTTCGAAGACACTGTGTTTTCTCATTCTGAAGATATTTGTTCATTTCGAAGAGACTTCAGAATGAAAAAATGTGTGCTCTTTAGATGATTTCCTCTGCTTTTCTCATGTGGGTTATTTCTCAGGATCAGATTCCAATGGTCTTCATCTCTTTTCATATGTGAATTCCATGCCTTGCCATTCATTGGCAACTGGTTGGAATTTACATGGGAAAAACCAGTTTTTGCTGCACAGTAACAGTTTGTTTGTATTGTTGTCAGATTTAGGTAAAATAAATGTTTGAGACATATCAAACCATGATTAGTGAAATGTTGCTATCAACCTAAGCATATCTCATTTAGCAAGTCATAACAAAATAACATAAAACTTATGCAAAAAGCTATAAAAAGCATAATATAGTATTTTAGATATATTTATCATGCAAAGTTAATACATAGCATATTGAATTAACTTAAATAGCATATTAGATTAAACATAAGAGTTTGTAGGCAATTTCAGTGTTCAAAACATGTTATGATTGAGGCATTTTCAGGCCTCATCACTAATGTACCACCTTGGGTACATATTTAGATTAGAAAAAAGTGTACTAGATTAGAATTTGAGTATTTACTTTATGCAATAAAATAAATGCACAAGTATTATTAATGTGCATAATAGTCCATGTGCACGAGTCTGTAGAATAGAAAGATGAAGAGTCTCTATAATAGTGAAGGCAAAGAGTGCTCCATATGAAGAGTCACATTCCATTGTATATGTATCTATGTGTGTGTGTACAAGATACATGGATTGTAGTTGGAGAGTGATTGTAAGTATGAGTACTTGATCTCTATTCAATAGAGATACAATTTTTGTGAGCATTTGTTAATGGCAGTTATATGAGTTATTCTTGAAGTTATTTATGAGTTTTACATATTTAGAATATTTCCATTATCATATGTTTCATGTTGTAACTTTATTTTAGATCTTGAAGTTATTTTATCTTTAGTATTTAGCTTAAAAATCTAACATCTATTACAAATTCTTGAAATATTGTTGGAAACAACCATCTCCAATCTACCTCATTGTTCTGCACAGTCGCTTTCCACACCATGTGAAAAATTCTCCAATGTCTAATTAGGTCTTCCTTCCCTTCTCCTATGAAAATGGGACACCTTTTTTTCCTTGATCTTGTGGCTATGTTAGCCATCAGTGGGGTTCCTCCATCATTGTCACTTGATGAAGTGTCCCTTAGAATCCTTGATTGATTCCTCCTTTGTGTGGGTGATCCACTAAGCTGCTCTTCATCGAATATTTCTATATATGGTACCTTATTTTCACCAAATAATCATCTCCTAATTTCGTATACATCCTTACTATGTTACCTCCTTTTCTAGTATCTTGTTGTGGTCTTGGTATTTCTTCTTGAGACCTCACACATTATTGCTCTAGTGCCTAACTCCCATCCTCTACACATCTTAAAACCCTATCCATAATATTTTTAGGTGTTACCATCCACTCACCATATCCTCACATAGTCTCTATGTCAACGTTCTCCTTGACTCTTGGTGGTCCTTGTACCCTCTCTTTCATTTCTATCAGTAATGTTTCCCACCTTTCACTATATCCTTCATCTAAAGTCCATACTTGTTCTATTATTGGTTCATTTGTGTCATGTGCTAAATTTTTCATGTTTTATCTTTGATAAATTCTAGTAATACTCTTGACTAGAACTTGTTCTTCTCTATTATTACATCTTCCATGTCTTCATAGACTTGTATCTATCATTCACTTCCAAATTTTAATTCATTCTTTCTCACAAATTGTCAATCGTAGGTTCTTATTAATTATAATAATTTGACCTAATTTTGATAGGTAATGGCATAAAATGTAGTATTATTGGTATTATTATTGACGAGGGAGGTGAAATAGAAGGTTTAGGTATGAATTCCAATAGTTTTCACTTGATTTAGACCAATTAGTACAGTTGTATGGTTTACAATTGTATGATTTGTAAAGCTTACAAAAAGTGACTATATGGTTCCAAAATGTTTATTTGTATGGTTATAACCATACAAAAACTTGTACTATATGATTTGGAATCGTACAATATGCCCAAGACTTGGTTTACAGACAACAACTTGATAGTTTTACAATCTTTCATTGGGAAATGGTCATTCTTCAATATGGAAAGTTCAAACTGTGCAATTGCGAGTAAAATACAAGGTCATTGATAAATTTTATGGTTTAGGAAGTCTAATTGTATGGTTGCAATAAAGCCTTGTTACAATTCCTCAATCTTAGATCTACAAAGTTATATGCAAGGATTCAACATAACAAAGATTGATTAACCCTAATGGTGAAATTACCAATCTAGTAATCCTACATGCACATCTAGAATCACCATCCTTAATCAGTACCAAACATTCCACTTCACTATTCATTCCTAGGAACCATACAATGACATGCAATCATATCAATTACCTTCTACAGAGAAATTTATTAAACAATAAACTCATCCACATTCATCACACATGGTTGGTAATCAATCAACACTTTATTTCCACTGCAGAATCACTCATTTACAATACCATTTTGGCCATACTTGCACAGAATGTATAATTTATATTCCACCAGTAACATGCATGAATAATGTGTAACAATTATAAATAGATCATAATCAATATTACTATGAACATTCACACCATATCAACCAAGATCAACAACACTGCATTGTAATGATCATCAATTAACAATCTTCCACAAGTATGAACAACTATTATGAATAATGATCAATAATAATGAACCACAATCTGTAAGTATGAAAAAGCTTTAAAAATTGAATGAGGGTATTATAATTCTTACCCGGGCCATTCCAAAGCTATTTTTGAGACAACGCATTAGTCACAACTGCCTTCCTACAATTTCTTAAAACAATTAATTCACTAAGGTTTTACTAAGTCTTAATTTTATTTTCATAAAATTACCTTTCATGTGCATTTCACTTTATTTTATTTAATGTCCAATTGTACATTTTGTTCCAAGTTGTACAATTACACAAACCCTACACTATACATTTTAATAAAATTGAACTTTTGACAAAATTGTGCAAATACATATTCTTTCTTCTTATTCTAGGAGGTGGATTTGCTACCTACACATACAATATTTCATACCGAAGATGTAAAATCACTTAAAGCACAAATAATTCTACAATTAAAAATGGGAAATACCTTTGGTTTATTGATTCTGGTGCAAGTCATCACATGACAAAAAATTTACAATGGTTTGATTGCCTTGAAGTCACAAACAATATTGGGTTGAAAATTGCATATGGAAAAACCTATCTTGTGCATGGATATGGGTGTGTAACACCTAGTACATATTTTCCAAATATTTTATTACATGATGTAATGTATGTTCCTGGATTAACATCAAATATTATTTTAGTAACCAAATTGGTTGAGAGCAAAAGGATGATCGAGTTTAGATATATAAATGGAGTCAATAAGTGTCTCATTATAAATCAAAATGAGATAGAAGCTACAGGATCAATTTATAGTGATATATATATGCTCTAGAATCAATTGGGATTTCACAAGATATTTTTGTAGTTCAAAACAACACTAATGGATTTCCTAAGGAAAATATTACGAGAATTGAAAAATCTATTTATCATAAAATTCAATGAGAAAATTGAATATTCAAAATGAGAAAGATGAGAGGACAACAATACTTTGGACTACTTGGTCATATATAGATTAAAGAAGAAGAATAGGAACCTGATCAAGTTGAAGGACTTATGAAATATGAAGATCCATATTGAAGACTAAAGTCTTCAATAACCAAATAATGTAATACAGGGGGTGTTAAAGTATATTACATTGTTTGGTACATGCTAATGTACCACCTTGGGTATATTTTAGAGTAGGAGTATGTCTTATATTAGAGTTTGAGTATTTACTTTATGTAATGTAATAAATACACAAGTATTATTAGAATGTACAAAGTATTCAATAATGTAAATGTGCATAATAGTACATGTGTACATGAGCCCATAGAGTAGGAAAGTGAAGAGTCTTGTTATTTAAAAAACCACACCCAACAAAAATGAGAAGGTGAAAAACACTTGCGTGTCCTACAAACCTCCATCAACATTGAATGACCATCACGCTTGGGAGAAGCAGGGTGGTCGATCTTCAGAGAAGGCCGATTTATTTTGAGAAGTCCTAGCTAACTAGGCCTAAAGTTGAAGGGAAAATGGGGTATAAAGGAAGGTAAAAGAGGTCATATCTAGAACTCACAAGGATGGGTATATTTGCATCAACATATATGCATGATAAGCTAACACCGTGAGCGGGAATACAAGTAGACTACCTAACAGATCAGCCAGCCTTGTCCTTACTTGTCATCAAATACCATAGATTGAAGGTGAATTTTAGAATCATTGAATGGAGTGCATGAAATCTAGGATGCAAAATTAGACTGTTCCCATCCAACTAGCCTAAGCAAAAATAAACCCTCAATCCTATATGAAATACGAATTCTAGAACTACTGAGAGACATGCATGAAGTCTAGATAGCATAATTAGAGCAAAATCACTTAGATGACTTTAGCAAAAATAGGCATTAATAGTCAACACAAATATATAAGTATAAACTTGGAGACAAAACAATAAAAAACCACTTTTATTTCATAACAACATAAGTTTTACATATGAATTGTAATGGCTAAAGAGTCACCCTTTTGAAATTCCAAGCATTCCATCATATATAGATCTTACAATGAATGTTCAATTGAACACAGTAGGTGGCAGATGCGACTATTGGGTGACATCAATAGGGATGACCCAACTACAAATCCTACTAAATATCCTATAGACTAGAATGAAAGGTGACTATTGGGAATACGTTAGTTAGATTGCATGAATCTATACCCTTGATTAGCTTATTCTTCCAAGCAGCTCTATCGAATAATAATTTTCATCCAATTGCATTTGAGGGCATTAATTACATGAAGATAAGGGTTGAGGTTGATCATCTAATTGTTGCATGATTTGGTCAACTACTATGCACTGGGTGGGACATTGGTCCTCTTTAATGCCTATCCACCATCATGCACCTTATTATATGGATATGCACACCTTCTTGTAGAGATACTCGATATTTGTGAGATTTCAGTTGGTAGGCAATATTTTAAGGTCTACCTGCTACTTAGTATTGACCTATTTTCGACTGGGTGGTATCTCAGGTTTCCATCCCAACTTTCCATCTTGGGCATATTTTTTAGGACCATCATGTAATGATGAATGCCCAAAGCTCTATCAGTATTCATATCTAAAAAACCTTACCTCTTGTTTTTGGGTGGGACTTTGGGGATAAACTAACACTGATACTTGCCCATTTTCCCACTCTCCAATCTTGTTCTTAAGGGCAGGGTTTTAGGGTTCCCTAATATTGTGCCAAATGCTTATTTTTCCTTCCAATATGAATTTGGGTGAATTTTTTCCTTTACTTCAAGGGTGGCAATTCGGGAATTGACCTTATCTTAATGTTGCCCCACTTTTTTACCCCTATAATGGGATAGGGTTTTGGGATCCGCTCAAATTGTTTTATAGCCTAATTTTCCACCCAACTTTATGACTTTGGCAAACTTTGGCTCATGAAAATGTTGCTTTCCAACTAGCCCTTTTTGCCCTTCTAGATATTTTCCAAGACTCCACCATTATTACCATCTACTCAGCACCATCCGCTACTTCTATGAAGATGTGCATTCGAGATGCTCAAGGCCTTGGCTCCCAAAAATATTCTTAACATACTAATTCAACCATTGCCTTTGACAAAAAGGAGCTAGTGGTTAAAAGCATGTAAAATTTTACCCACACCTCTGGCAGCTCACAGGGGATTTCCACTTGTGGGAATAAGAAATCTAGATGGATATTCTTCTAAAAAAATAACAAACAAGAAAGAATGAGGATGGGGACAGAAAAAACAAACTGGAGAAGAAAGCAACAAAGGATGGTTGCAAGACACAAGAGAGAGATAGGTTATGGGGTGGGAACTATACTCATGATAAGGCAGAAAACTATGGAGAAAGGAGTGGAAGCGGGGCACAAGAGGAGAAGGAAAAGAGACAATCATAGGAAGAAAATTAAAGTTGTTAACCAAAAAAGTTAGCAACTACGAACACAAAGGGAAGATGGAGTAAGGAGATAGTTGAAACAAAAAAAAGAAATTAAAGGGAAGGAGACCCTAGGGATATCCCATGGCATATTCATAAGGAATTGCATGTTCCATGGGACACCCCCACAGATGACCTTCCCATCGATATACTCTACTACAACTCGGGGTTATTTCAAGAAAAAACCAAATGCCAAAGACTCTTATCTTGTTATAGCCCTTCTTTATGCAATCTAGCAAAGACTTCTTCATCTTATCAAGATGCATCATGGGACATTTCATCTATGCTCTTTGACTCATATTTTGATGAATCCTCAATGTTGCACAAGAGGCAATTTATAGAGTTATTCTCCTAGCCAACCATGATTTGAGTGTTATTTTTGAAATATTTGGCATGATGTGGATCTTTGATAGTACATCCAAATCTTGATTTTCAAGCCTCTTCAACTGATATCATGGTTCAGTTCATGTACTGGGATGATGCATGCATGAGTCTTGATGTACTTGCTTTACAAAATTATAAACTTTTAGGAACATTATCTATTGGGCTACAGATTCATAACACAAAATAAAAAATAAAAGAAAACAAGGGAGAGGGGCAAGAAAGCAAGTGTAGATAAGTACTTTTCAAAAGAGGGGGATCCACTTGGAACACCTATTACACATTCCACTCTTGATATTTTTGGCAATTTAGCCAATTGGCTGCAATTTGATGCAAACCTGCAATCTTGGCTCAATATGATGCTAGCTAGATTGTGGCATGACCCATACCACACTTTTATTTAATTTCCAATTATTTACACAAAATTATGGTGTGATTTACACACCCAAACCAGGGATCCTTCTACAATCTATCTAGTGAATCTACATTGTCCAGACCATATGATATCAAACTTAAGATTTTTCTTGTGTTGGATCTAGAATCACACATCGATGCCATAAATTGCTTTGGATATTGACCCATCCCTCACACTTGGCCTTAGAAACCCCATACTTTGACCATATGCCAAACATGTTAATATTTCCCTTACTATATTGATTCATGCTTTGACTGGTAAGCCTTCTGGGAGTGGGTACCAAAATCATATTTTGTATGGGTTAGTATGTACCGTCACCCATAACTCATCCCATTTGGTAGAAATAATAGTCTCATCCATGGCCTAGCTCTCACAAATTTTTCCCACTTGAGTCATATTGTATTTGGGGTGCATCAACTAGGCTATAGTAGGGAAGTGTGGTACAATCTAGGATAGACTATTTCTACTATTGCCACCTCACTTGAATTCAACCTAAGCTTACACACAGGTTTTTTGGCAAACTCAACTTCTTACTGGTTGAGAGGTAATCTTTGTTGGGGAAGAAGTATTGTAGGAACTAATTAAAATACCACTATTGTGTCTGGCATATATTAATATGGCATCGTTGTACCCCTAATGCACTATGGGGGTTTCCCATTGCTCATTATACCAACCGTTGAATCCCCATTGAGAGTTATATATAATAACACTGTTCATCATGGGGAATGAACAAGGACCATAACCATGATCTTATTCTTATCCTTTACCTTTTTGTGGTTGTATGTTGGGGTGCTACACCTTTTATTCTCAACCACTCGTCTTTGTTCCTTCATCTGAGAGATTCCTCTTCATGTTGTTGACTTATTTAATCAGTCAATGGATTTTCATCCTCAGCTCTTGTTGCATTTGCTATGCATTTTCATGGAGGGATGAAGGGAAATTACTCCTCGATGGATTTTGAATCAAGGGTGCATAGGGTAAAATAGGTTGGGATGGGCTCCTATTGAGGAACCTCCTAGTCTAGATTAACATTCTTTCATCTTGAGATGCTTCCTTGAAGATCTGTGGGAATATTTTTTCTCCTGACTATTGTATGAGGAGACTAATAATAGGTTCAAAAGTTCACACATAGTACATGTATGCCTGAGAAAATGAAGGTCTAGCTTCATGAGGTATCCTCCTCCATGTTCTTTTGAAGCAGACATTGAAATATACCATGCTTTCATAATAGGATTGCTTGATGAATGTAAGTTGAGTGAGAAATTGTAATGGATCTATAGAAGTTTCAAATGTGTCGATCAAGACTTCTATTAGGTCAGTCCATGTATGAATGCTTTCATGATCTAGAAATTTTAACCACATCAATGCTCTTCCCCTAAGATAAATATCAAGGAGCTTAAGCATGACATCCTTAGAAGCAATATTGTGAATGATGAACAAAGAGGCTACATCTTGATAGTGTTCATATGTGGTTCCTTTTGTACCATCATAGCTAGGTAGCATCTTTATGGCTTCTTTGGGGATACTTTGTAGATTCAAAATATTTATGGGGTTTGCATCGTTCCAGTAAGGAAAACTCTACTGAGCCATTGTAATATTTATTTCTCAGATCTTTTGGTCTCTTCTTTCAGGTTGGAGTCACCAGATGAACATAATTTCTTTGCAAGTGAGGTCAAAGTTGTTCATTAGACCTTAAGACCTCTTGAAAATTAATATTTAAGATTAGAGCAAGAGAACAATCGAACAAACCTCAGTTTTTTCCCAGTAGATTCAATTATTTCTACTTTTTACTTCAAAGGCAATCAGTTATAGAAACTTGATTCTTTATGCAATAGAGTCACCAGGTGAATAGATAGATCTTGCATAGTAGAGTATCACCAGACTCTTTTTTATCAAACAATGCGACCTCAGGGTCCCATCAAGCATACCAAAAACTATTGGTTAAAAATATACACCTAACAAAAAGGAGGATGTAAAAAATACTTGCACACCCTATGAGCCTTCACCAACATTGAAAAATCATCATGCCTAGGAGAGATAGGGTGATTGATCTTCAGAGAATTTTGGTTCCTTCTGAGAATTCCTAGCTAATTGGACCTAAAGTTAAAGAGAAAATGGGGCAAAAAGGAAGGGAAAAGAGGTCATATATAGAAATCACAAGGATGGGTATAGTTGCATCAAGATATATGCACGACAAGCTAACACCACAAGCAGGAATACAAGTGGACTACCTAAAAAATCAGTCGACCTTACGCTTATTTGTCATCAAACACCATAGATTGAAGGTGAATTATAGAACCAAAAAATAGAGTGCATGAAATTTAGGATGCAAAATTAGAGTGTGCCGACCCAACTAGCCTAAGCATAAATAAACCATCAATCCTATATGAAATGCAAATTCCAGAATTACTAAGAAAAATGCATGAAATATAGATAGTAGAATTATAGAATAATCACTCATATAACTTTAGTATAAATAAGCATTAACATTCAACACAAAGATATAAGGATAAACTTGGAGATCAAATAGTAAAAAACCACTTATATTTCATAACAACATAAGCTTTACATATGAATTGTAATGGCTAAAGAGCCACCCTTTTGGAATACCAAGCATTCCATCATATATAGACCTTACAATGAATGTTGCATTGAATACAATAGGTGGCGGATGATACTACCAAGAAACATCAATTGGGATGACCCTATTGTGAATCCTACTGAATATCCTGTAGACTGGAACGAAAGGTGACTAGCAGGAATACATTAATCAGATTGCATGAATCTAGATCCTTGATTAGATTATTCTTCCAGGTAGCTTTGTTGGACAATAATTTCCATCCATCTGTATATGATGGTATTAATTGCATGAAGAGATAGGTTGAGGTTGATCATCTGATTATTATGTAATTAGGTCAACTACTGTGCACTGGGTGGGACATCGACCCTCTTTAATACTTATCCACCATAATGCACCTTCTTAAATGGATACACGCACCTTCCTGTAGATGTCCTTGATATTGATGAAAGTTGATTTGGTAGGCATAATTTTAAGGTCCACCCATTGCTTAGTACTGACCTGAAACTTTGTCTATTGGGTTCTAATTTTCCATCGGGTAGAATCTCAAGTTTTTGTCCCAACTTTTCATCTTGAGCATATTTTTGAGGATCATCAAGGAATGATGAATACCCAAACCTTCGTCTATATTCAGATATGAACAACCTTATCTCCTATTTTTGGGTGGGAATTTGGGGATAAACTAACACTAATACTTGCCCATTTTCTTGCCCTTTGCTCTTGTTCTCTAGGGGAAGGGTTTTAGGGTTCCCCAAGATTGTGTCATTTTTCCTTACAATATTAATTTGGGTAGATTTTTTCCTTTACTTCGAGGGCAGTAATTTGGGAATTGACCCTATCTTAATGCTGCCCCACTTTTCTACCCATGGAATAGGGCGGGTTTTTGGGATCCACTCAGATTTTGTTACAACCTGATTTTTTGCCTAGCTTTATGACTTAGGTAAAATTTGGCTCATGTGAAATGTTTCTTGCCAACTAGCCCTTTTCACCCTTCTAGATATTTCCTGACTCCTTCACCCTTATTGCCATCTACTTAACACCATCTGCTACATCCATGAAGGTGTGCATTCGAGATGCTCAAGGGCCTGGCTCCCAAACATTTGCTTAACATATGAATTCAACCATTACCTTTGAAAAAAGGAGCTAGTGGGTAAAAGCATGTAAAATCTTACCCACAAGTTTCAAGAAGAGTGAAGGCTAAGATTTCTCCATATGAAGAGTCACATTCCATTATATGTGTGTCTATGTGTGTGTGTGTGTGAGATAATGTAGAGTGAGAGTGTGTGGAAGTATGGTGTATTTGAGATATTTCTATATCAAGATACTATTTTCATGAGCATTTTTTAATGGCCATTTTATGAGTTGTTGCAGAATTTATTTATGAGTTTTATATGATTTAGATTTTACCATTAACATATATTTCATATAGCAACTTTATTTTAGATATTTTGGTTATTTGTTTTAAGTATTAAGCATCAAAAGCTAATAGGTATTTGCATAGGGCCCACATGGGACACAATGACCCACTTAATACAATTGAATTACTATAAATAAACTCTAAATTGAGGAAAAATGGAATAAAATTATGATATAGATTCATTCACTTGGTGAAGCAAAACAAAGAGAGAAGTGGAAGATTTAATTTTTTTTGCATTCTAATATTTGGTTTGTTCCTTACAAAAAACAAAAAAGAATATTATACAAGGGGGCAAAACAAATATTGGGATGTTGATTGTAAAATTCTTGACTTAGATATTTTCATGGCTGCCCTTGATCTTGAGGATGATGAAAGTCCTCCTCATACACCTACTATTCAAATTATAAGAGTTGGGTATTCTTAAAATTTTGATATTGATTTCTAATAGTTTTGAAAATTAAGAAATATATTATAGCGCATATCATGTAGGTTAGTTTTCCAAGGCATGTAGAGCCTAATCCATAAAGGTTGAGGTTTAACATTAGCCACTATACACTAAATGAGATTTCATAGTTAAAAGTGTTTTCACCCAATTGTGATCTTGTTAATTTAATGTTGTTTCAAATTTCAAGATTACTATGTATTTTTAAACTAGGCATTTCCTTTATAATTTATGTGTTTCTAAATGTTTTGAGGACTCACATTTTCTACGGCATTTTTGTTTTGAAAAATTTACCCACTTTCAAGTTTTGTATAACATAGTTTTGCTTACATGTCTATTAGAGCACTAACAACCACAATGTCCAAAGAAAAACCATTTCTAATTATTCTTTGATGGATGTCCATACCTTAGTTGGAAAAATCATAACTCAACAAAAACTTAACGATCCAATTTTGGAGAGCCCTTAATAACTAGCCAAAATCTCAACAAAAAACTTGACAAACACTAGGGGGAAATCATTTTTTTATAAATTATACATTTATGTTTGTAATTTCATAAATTATAGACAAAGTTCAACTAAAAAATTTTAAAATTTTAAAACTTTTACATAGTAGCAAGGACTGCCTTGATTCATTACAAAAAAGGAATGAAAACAACCTCTCATGATCCATTTTGTATAATTGTAACTTGTTTAGGATAAGTTGATTCTTGTTTGCATCATCTATCTTCTTCGCACAAGTATAGAAGTCATCCTAAACTTCTTTGTCATTGTGAAAATCTTTACTTGAAAAATAATTTGGGGTTCAAGATGTATCCCATGGAATGAAGAGGTTTATGGAGTTACCTCATCCATATCTTATCAATAATTTATCAAATGGGATAGTATTTGTGCTTATCTCCATGGTAATTTTTTATGACCTCATTGTTCTTTAAAGGCCTCATATAAATATCCCATTGAAAATTTATCTCCATCTACAAGGCAAAGAACCTTAACCAAAGGTTTCATCACCTAAAATTGGACAATGAAAATTAATCATTTAAAATTAATAGTAATTCATAAATAAATTTAATTAAAAATTATAAATTTTAATTAAATTCAAAAATTGAAAAAAATATTAAAACTAAAAATTTAGATTCTAGAAAGCTAATTAATTACCTTGATTATTTCCTACACACATGTCCAAAATTACTTGTCAAAGATTTTGTGGAAGATCCTCTACACCTCCTTTTCAAAATATGACAAGGCATACCATTCCTTACTAACAAACATCCTCTTAAGAGCAATGGATATAGCTTGAATTCTCTACAAGATGATAAATTTAGAGGTGAATTGGTTAACACCTAGGTGAATAATGTTCCTCTAATCATTAGTGCTCTAATAGACTTCATTTATTAACGATAGTCTTCACCCAAAACTTGAAAGTGGGTAAATTTTTCAAAACAAAAATGCCTAATAGACATGTATGCAAAACTATGTTATACAAAACTATGTTATACAAAACATGTATGCAAAACTAATATATGGAATTAAGCTCCCACATATATTTGGGTATATCGGGAGACCCCCTAGAATTAAGAGAAACCTTTAGCCCTAAGAATATTTTGGACCATGTATTCTCCATAGTACATTGGATACAACATTCAATAAGATCACCTTTTTGTACTCTTAACGAGATAAGTAATGTGCTCAAGGGTATGCATGGAATCCTCCTTGAGTAGTGGCTTGAAATATTGGTATAAGCACTATCTTTCATCACTATAGTGTAATAGAAGGTCTATGGGTAGTACACACACCTTGGATTAGAGTACCTTGTTTCTATTTAACTTGGATGTCAAAAAAACTACATAAAAAATAACATACTGAGGATACTACACAATCCTAGAATTTTATCAAACATAAAAAATCGAAAAAAAAATGGTGGTGAGAACAACAATCATAATAGGGTTTACATAAAAAATAACATACTGAGGATACTACACAATCCTAGAATTTTATTGAACAAAAAAAATCGACAAAAAAATGGTGGTGAGAACAACAGTCATGAATTTTTATTTTTATTGCAATATTTATGTGAATGTGCTTATTTTAATTAGAAAGTTCATAACAAATAGTATCAAAGAGCTTTCTAGGGTAGTTTTCCATTGTGACTATGATAGTTCTTGCCCTATCATTATGATTGTTTTTTTTTTAATTTACATGGTGGAATCGATAGCTGCCACGAATCCAGGCAGGCTATCTGGATTTTATGGACGCCACAGTATTTTGCATTGTCCACCCCAGAAGCAGCCACACAGATCTTCATGTAGTCTACCCCTATAACCACCATGCCACAATCATTTTAAACCTTTTACGCCATTGAAAGCACCAGGAAAGGGACAAGCATTCAATCCGATGAGGCCTAATATTTGAACCTTGGACCTCTACCCTCCTTATGGGGATTGGTCGAACCAATTGGTCTACACCTCGGACCTCACCATTATGATTATTAAGTATAATTTTTCTACCTATTTTCTTATTTAAAATAAAAAACCACCTTTTTTGCATTAGTTTATTAGGTTAGAAACCTTATTCTAGGGGTTTTAAATATCATGGAGGAGCTATTATTATTGGATAAGCTAGATTTCCCATAAAGAATCTACTAAAATGGGTAAGCATACTCCAATACCCAGGCCTCAAACAACACACATATATGGAATTAAGCTCCCACATATCTTTGGGTATATCGGGAGACCCCCTAGAATTAAGAGAAACCTTTAGCCCTAAGAATATTTTGGACCATGTATTCTCCATAGTACATTGGATACAACATTCAATAAGATCACCTTTTTGTACTCTTAACGAGATAAGTAATGTGCTCAAGGGTATGCATGGAATCCTCCTTGAGTAGTGGCTTGAAATATTGGTATAAGCACTATCTTTCATCACTATAGTGTAATAGAAGGTCTATGGGTAGTACACACACCTTGGCTTAGAGTACCTTGTTTCTATTTAACTTGGATGTCAAAAAAACTACATAAAAAATAACATACTAAGGATACTACACAATCCTAGAATTTTATCGAACACAAAAAATCGACAAAAAAATGGTGGTGAGAACAACAGTCATAATAGGGTTTACATAAAAAAGAACATACTGAGGATACTACACAATCCTAGAATTTTATCGAACACAAAAAATTGACAAAAAACTAGTGGTGAGAACAACAGTCATGAATTTTTATTTTTATTGCAATATTTATGTGAATGTGCTTATTTTAATTAGAAGGTTCATAACAAGTAGTATCAAAGAGCTTTCTAGGGTAGTTTTCCATTGTGACCATGATAGTTCTTGCCCTATCATTATGATTGTTTTTTTTTAATTTACATGGTGGAATCGATAGCTGCCACGAATCCAAGCAGGCTATCCGGCTTTTATGGCTGCCATAGTATTTTGCGTTGTCCACCCCAAAAGCTGCCACACAGATCTTCATGTAGTCTACCCCTATAACCACCATGCCACAATCATTTTAAACCTTTTACGCCATTGAAAGCACCAGGAAAGGGACAAGCATTCAATCCGATGAGGCCTAAGATTTGAACCTTGGACCTCTACCCTCCTTATGGGGATTGGTCGAACCAATTGGTCTACACCTTGGACCTCACCATTACGATTATTAAGTATAATTTTTCTACCTATTTTCTTATTTAAAATAAAAAACCACCTTTTTTGCATTAGTTTATTAGGTTAGAAACCTTATTCTAGGGGTTTTAAATATCATGGAGGAGCTATTATTATTGGATAAGCTATATTTCCCATAAAGCATATACTAAAATGGGTAAGCATGATCCAATACCTAGGCCTCAAACAACACGCATATATGGAATTAAGATCCCACATATCTTTGGGTATATCGGGAGACCCCCTAGAATTAAGATAAACCTTTAGCCCTAAGAATATTTTGGACCATGTATTCTCTATAGTACATTGGATACAACATTCAATAAGATCACCTTTTTGTACTCTTAACGAGATAAGTAATGTGCTCAAGGGTATGCATGGAATCCTCCTTGAGTAGTGGCTTGAAATATTGGTATAAGCACTATCTTTCATCACTATAGTGTAATAGAAGGTCTATGGGTAGTACACACACCTTGGCTTAGAGTACCTTGTTTCTATTTAACTTGAATGTCAAAAAAACTACATAAAAAAGAACATACTGAGGATACTACACAATCCTAGAATTTTATCGAACACAAAAAATCGACAAAAAAATGGTGGTGAGAACAACAGTCATAATAGGGTTTATCAGTAGCAGTTAGGTAGTAACTAGTAATAGTCAAGACATAGTCAGCCAACATTAGTAACAATTACCTATAACATTGAAAATCATAACAGACAATGAATTTATTAGTAACAAAGTCAATTTAGAAAAATAGTGTTCAAAGACAGTAAGATATAGTGTCAATGATAGAATATTATCAGATAAAACAAAGTTAGTAATAGACAGTGTAGAGTCTAGTTAGGGGTTGTTAGACAAAAGTTACTTTTCTGAGTGAACTAAGACTTTAGAAGAAAAATGGACAACACTTGAAGACAACTCCCTAGAAAAAAATTCAGGGGTGCCAAAACATTCCATTGTGAGACCTAGTCCATTTTACTCATCTTTTCAAGATGATCATTTTGATATAAAGCACCCAAAATATTTTTCTAGCCCATTACTAAAAACAATAACTCCTGGAGCAATACTTCTATTTTTAGTAAGTCAATGGGAGTGGTTCAAATCATACCTAAATGGTTGAAGGAACTAGAGGATACCAAAAAGAGTTAGAATAAAGTAACCTTATGGATCAAATGAGTATCACACTCACTAACCTAGGGAATGAATTTAAATAGATAAGAGATGAAGTATCGCTTATGAGAGGTGACCATCTTATATCCAAAGTTGCATTTGAAAAAAAATCCTTGAGGTTGAGGATAAATTAAGGAAATTCCCAAAGGTTTTTGAGCATCTTAACATTGAAAAAATATATGGTAGTTTAGGCAATAAAGAGAAGGGAGTCCATAAGGAGAAGGCTATCATTCTCTTTTTGACACACTCTTCTTAAGATCTCTAAATTAGAATTTTCTAATTTTAATGGAAAGGACACTAATGGATGGTTATGTTGATCAAATCAGTTATTCAAACTTCATAATGTACCTAAATATTTGTGGGTCATCATGGCATACTTCAAATTTGAATCAAAAGCTTTACAATGGTATCAATGGTTACAAAACTTGACTCAAGACCCTTCTTGGAAGGATTTTGAGTCACAAATTACTCACTCATTTTGGCCCTAGTGAGTATGAGTAATTTAGAAGAACCTTGACCAAATTGAAACAAATCTCTACTATCCATGAATATCAAAACCAATTTGAGAAACTGGCTAACATGACAAAGGGGTTAAATGAAGGATTTTTCAAAGTTGTTTTATTAGTGGATTAAAATATGATATCAAGGTTGAGGTAAAAAATTTCAAACCATAGTCTATAATTCAAGCCATAAGATTGGCTAGATTAACAGAAGAATTTTTTTTATCTCAAAGGAGACCATCTAAATTTCCATAGGCCAAACCCACATTTCCTTCCAAGTTCACACAAAATATTGGCAGTAATTTTACCACATTTAAGCATTTGAGTATGAAATAAATAAATATTTGTTGAGCATAAGGCTTATGTTATAATTGTGATGAGAATTATTCACTAGGGAATAAATGGACCCAAAAGAAGTTATTTTTATTGGATGTAGAGGAATCAATAAATAGTGAACAACTTGATGAAGAAGTAGAACCACCAGAGGAATAACTTGAGGATGAGGGTCAAACATAAGATGAATCACAACTAGACATATTTTTCCATGCACTTGTAGGAATTTATACCCCTTAGATGATGAAGGTAGTGGGATTCTTCAAAGGGTAGTGCATTACAATTCTCATTGATTCAAGCAATATGCATAATTTTATTGATCCTCGAGTAGCCAAGCAAGCAAATTGCTACATACATGCTTACAACTTCTTTGAAGTTATGGTGGAAAATTGTAAAATATTACCTTGTAAGGGTAAGTGCCACAATGTTAAGTTGAATATAGGGGACTATGAACTTAAAATATATATGTTTGCTCTTCAACTAGGAGGATGTGATATTGGTCTTGGAGCTAAATGGCTAGGTACCTTGGGAATAATAGCCTAGAAATTTGTATAATTATGGATGCAGTTCTTATAGAATGGTAAGTACTACACTCTTTATGGTTCACTAGCAATATCTCCATAGATTGTCAGTTCAAATCATATGGAGAAGTTAAAAAAATCTTCATGTGGGATAGTAGCTCAAATATTTGCAATTCAACCACAAACTTCAGATGAAGATAATCCCTAAAAATATTTTCAATTTATAAGCATGATGCAGTTTCGGTAGAACTAACATAATTACCTTCATGCCATTCCCACAATCATGTAATACCATTGGTACCTAGTATTTTGCCATCTAACATCAAACATTATTGGTACCCTTATGCCCTTAAGTTAAAAATTAATAAATTGGTTTCTTTTGGGATGACAAAAGTCGAGTATTTGAATCGCATTGTCACTAAAGGAATTAAAGTTGATCCTAAAAAGGTTCAATCTATTCAATATTGGACAAAGACCCACACCCTCAAGGGACTATGAGTATTATTGGGACTAACAGGGTATTACCAAAAATTTATCCAAAACTATGGAAAATAGCAACTCCTTTAATAGCCATGTTGAAAATAATTCTTTTACTTGGTCAAACCCAACTAAGAAGGCTTTCTTTGACTTAAAGCACACCATGAAAAGCACCCCAATGTTAGCAACACTTGATTTTTCCAAACCTTTTTTAATTGAAAGTGATGCTTCAATAAATGACATAGGGGTTGTGTTGATGCAAGAGGTAAGCCCATTGGTCTTCACTAGTAAATAACTTTTAGGTCACAATTTGGGCAAATTTACATATGCAAAAGAGATGCTATCTCATTGGGTGTCATTTTTCAATCAAAACAGACCATCAAAGTCTCAATTACTTCTTGGAACAATGGGTTGCCACATTGAAACAACAAAAGTGGGTATCTAAATTAATGAGCTAGTCCTCCATCCATAAATATATCAGATAAAATGTTACTTTTAGATCCATAAATCTATAAGATAAAATGATCTATTCCTCCATTAACTTAAGATGAATCTAAAATTGGCCCAGAACTATATGAGCTAGTCTCATTAATTTTAGATCCATAAATCTATCTATAATAAGGTGTTACTTTTTTTCTCTACAATTGCCTTTACTCTTTTATGAGACCATGTGTATTTTCAAAACATTCCTCCAATAAAGTTACACTAAAATATTTTTCAATAAGGTGATTCATCCCTCTAACAACCTTGTCTAGTGCCCTCACCAAAGCTTCGAATAAGGGTTTTTTGTAACATTAAAAGGAATGTTGTAATAGTACCAAACATTTATCATCATGCTTTGGGCTTTCTTTATCTTTTCCTTCTCCCATGTAGTATTCCCAAGGGTTGTATATCTTGTACTTTATGGAGGGAAAAAAAAATATTCTTAACTTGTACTTTGAATCTATCTAAAAAAACATCAAATGCAAGGGCTAAGGATGGACTCTAATGCAATACTATGAATTTCCTAAAATTCCAGTTAATCCTTAAAAACAAATTCCTAGGCCCTACCCTAGCTCCAAGTCTAAGCCTTGTTCTTTGACCTCTAACTTTGTTTGCTCTTTGTGCACATCCTAGCCTTGACCTCATTTTAGATTATTCATCCACTGCTAACACTTCTCTACATTGTGGTTTGCACCACAAAAAATGAATTTGAGGTGATGGATGCCTCTTCACATGTCTTTGTTGCAATACTTACAAAAGACCTGATTCAACAAACTTCCTTTTCCCCCATGTTTCCAAATTGAATCCCTCTTAGGGCTTAGAATTAGGGTTGTTGGATTTGGCTTATTACTGCCTTGGCCTATTCCATGGTCTTACCCAAATATTCCATCTAAAAAATGGGTAAGTGTTAATATTTTAAGACATAGTTGTAGAGGCATTAGGAACAACAAAGAAGAGAGAAAACAAAGCAAAAACACCAAAAATTTCTTTAAAATAATGAAACCTTACCTCTTAAATTTGGCCCAAGATGTGAAATCTTCAAAATAAGGTGTTAAATTTGTTAAATCCTTGTCCAAATGCATTTATGAATGTCTATGTAGCCTCTTTAAACTTGTAGTCAAAATTAGTAGAGATAAAAAATGAGTAATCTCCTCCTTTTATGGTTGTTTCTATATTTTACCTATAAACAAGTGAGTTTTTGTGATAAAATCATAAGAAATTAGGTTTTTTTCGCAATTTCTTGGCTCTAAGAAAATGTCATGATTAAATATTGAAGCCCAAAATCTTGTAAGAAATTCACAAAATCATGATTAATCAACAATTTTTCTATGGTCCATACCTTGTTCCAAAGCTCCCATTTTGGCACATGTCAAAAGGATAGTGGCAAACTTGTTTGGCTTTATGCCCACCAATGCATTTTCTTAAAGCATTTTCAACAAGCCCATTTTGTGCATATCCTACTATAATTGCAATCCATGAGAATGCATTTTGATAAGGAATTTTATCAAATAGTTTATATGCCTTATTTATGCTTCCATATTTTACATACATGTCTATTAGGATAGCGACAATTGCAACATATAAGGAAAAATCTAGTTTTGATTGTTATTTGATGGATGGTTAAACCTTGTTGAGAATATCCCAATTTGGAACATGCTTCAAGGATGCTAGAAAAGGTGAATTGATTTGATTGGAATGTTGTATGTTGTATTTAGTGAAAGAGTATCAATCAGTACATGTCGAGGAAATACATATCTCCATGAGAGGATGTCTCATTCAGTCATGTAGTCAAAAACATTATGAGTGTCCACTAAAATTTGGTAGTTGACATACATGTGGATAATTTTATTTTACAAAATATTGTATGTGGAGGGGCCAAATTTAAGTCCAATAAAACTGATGAGTTATTTGACAAGCTTACTCTTTTAAAGGTAATTATTGGCAACCTGGGTCTATAGTAATTGAAATGTTGAAGAGTGTAAAGAATTGTGTAGTTACAATAAAAAAATGTGTACTGACAATGAAAAACTACAAGTAGATCATCATGAAGTTGTTGAAAGGTCGTTAAGATATGTCAAAAAAACTATAGAATTTTACATCCTATAACCTATATTAAATATACATTGATACTAGGCTGATTGATTATGTAGATTTTGATTGGGAAGGTTCTATAGATGATAGAAACTCCACTACATGCTATATTTGTGCCCTTGTTTTAGGTGCATGAAAATGCAAAAAAACTAAATAAAGGAATTAAAAAAAAACTATGTTTGCAATGTCATTAATGAAATAGATTAAAAAATGTGGGTAAAAATAGCTCATGGATTTGTTTAGTTAAGGAGAGTTTTAAAGGATTTTAAAATAGGACTTTCAAGCTTCACTTCTTTGTAACAACTAAGGTGTCTTGAAAGGGTGAAAAATCCAATCTACCATGCAATAACAATACAAGTAGAAATTTGACATTGTTATGAATGAATAGCTTGCCTTTAGTAAGTTGGAATTCACAATATTTTCCATAAATGAATAGAAGAAAATCATGCACTCAAATCTTATACAAAGAATAAAAAGGATAAAAAAGAGAAGGATTTGCTAGGCACTTGTAACCACCATATAGTTATATAATATTACACGACACTTTGATAAAGAAATGAGAAGTGGGAGGGGGTATTAATAGCAATATCAAAACCTCAATTACATTGTAAAGTTTAACCTAAGATAATATAAAAATAGGGCTTCAAGTTAATTTTAAGTTATAAAAAAGGTTTAACTAAAACAAGGTTAACCACAACCCACAAGGATTACATAATAAAATAGTATAAATAATTAATACATTGTACATGGGGCTTATCCAAAAATATTGCACAACATTAGCCTTAGCCATGAATCATATTACAATCTCAACACCCCCCATTATTTGAATTGAGGGGTCAAGGGGAGAATACATTAGATACAATAATATCTTCCCCCCATAATGGATGCTCTAATATCCCTCATCATCTGGTAGACGTTTACCAAGCTTCGAGAACTTAGCTTCAATGCTTTACAATTTTAGCAAGCAATTTTATGTTGGATATATCTCCCTCTTATAGTATCCACAAGTGGTTTTTGTTTTCTTTGAATATTTAGCCCGACCCTTGAGCCCTAGGTCTTAGCATCCTTATATTTGAATTCTTTTATGTGAGTTTATATTTGTGGAGGCCCACCATAATCCACATTGCCACTTGAAAATAAACTAGAAGAGAAAAATGTTGATCAATAATAAGAGTCTTTTGAGATTTCAAAAACATAGGAATCATATGAACTATTAAGTTCAACATCTAAAAAGAAGGAGAGATTAGCAAGGACAATTTTTTACACATTTTGCATCATCTTTCTTTTTGCCTTCAAAATATGCAATATCTACTCTCAAAACCTTGAATCTCACAACATAGTCCTCAATGTTATTAAACTCAACTAGTTTAAGAGAGTAAAACTCCAATTCCAAGTGGATTATGACTCCTAAGGTTAAAAAAACTAAGCTTATGATTGATTGATCCCTGGATATGGTGATCTTGAAAACTCTTGCAACAAGAGGCGAGATTTCCCAAAATTTTGCAGGGGATTTTGGACTGGAGCAAGGTGATATTCCCCCTTAGGATGAAGCTACCAAGGATGATGATTCGAAGGGCCCAGATCCTGATCCTGGTGGGTAGTGGTACTCGAACGCTGACCGACCATGGAAAAAATTTAAGGATTTTGTTCCTCCTCTTCCCACCAACAAACCCCAATCGGGGAATGCAACTCCCCAAACCTACCTGGAGAAGGTTACAGACTCTCCATTCCCCAGCTCTTCTAGGGCTAAGACACATCCCCCGTTGACTTCATCGAGCGAAAATTTCATCATCCCCGAATCAATAATGGTAGCAAAACTATCTATTGAATCCCTCTCCCTTATGGGGAAATTTGTCAGAGGTAGACCCGACATGGAGTCCATAAGAAAATGGGTTGCGTTTAAATGGTGAACAATAGGGATTTTTCAACTGGTGGCCCTATCCAGGGGTTTTTTTGATCTAGTTGAACAACCAGAATGACTATGCCCGCATCCTCACAGGAGGGTCATGGTTTTATGGTAGGAAAAGTTTATTTCTTCAAAAATGGGGGGAATATTTCAACCCTCAAACTCAAGATATCAACTTCGCACCCATATGGGTTCACCTCCCAGATCTTCCCATTCAGTTCTATCATGAAGATATTCTACGTGGGATTGGTAAATATATTGGGGATCTTGTTGCCATCGACCCCACAATGAAGGCCCAAACACGCATGGCTCATGCTAGGATTTGTGTCAATGCCAACTTGGTGTCCCAACTTCCAACTCACATAAACCTCATCTATGGATCTTACCACTGGTTCCAGGCAATAGAGTATGAGAACAAGCTGGTATTTTGCATAGAATGCCAGTCTCAAGGGCATCTAAAATCTCAATGTCCAACTCTCAAACCCCAAAAAGAGGTACCAAGATCCAAGATTCCCCCTCCATGGAAACAAAGCACCTAAATGGAAATACACAATGAAATACCCAAATCCCCCTTTGAAAACAAGCGAGAAAAAGAATTCAAAGGGAAACAAATCGTCAACCAGGAGCTGCTCCTCAGCCATCCTTCTTCAGATTCAGACAAGGTATGCTCCATGTTTGCTCTTCCTAATAGGTTTGGACCTTTATCTATCTCCAGTGATGAAGTACTATTTCTATAATTTGCCCCCCTCCCCCCCACCCCCTCATCCCCATCCTTCCCCATCTAGATTTGGACCATCCCTTCCCCCCGGATGGGTCCCCCTCCCCACCCATCTCCATACTTGAACCACTATAAAAGGTTGTGAGCCCTTCCCATCGCATCATTGATCCTCCCCTTCCCCCCATGGATGGGCCCCTTTCCCCAACCAAATCCATTTCTGAATCCCTGAAGGAAGTTGTAAGTCCCACCCACCGCAGAGTGGACCATAGTCCTATCATTACCAAAAGCTTCAAAAAGGTGTACATGTTGACACAGGGAGTGAAAATAAAATGGGCAGACCTACTCTATCCAAGAAAATTAAAAAAGACACTAAAAATCAAGTTGCCAATGGAGTGCAAACAACCTTATTTCCAGATCTGTTCAACCAGACTAGGGATGAAACAAAAAATCCCAAACCTCCCCCCAGCAGGGCAAAGGAGGCAAGAAATCCACAAAATTTTCCAGATGAGGATCCTATCCTGGAACATTAGAGGTCTCAATAGTGTGGCCAAGCAGATATTAGCTCGAACTGTTAGGAAAGACCATAAACCTACCATTCTCATTTTGCAAGAAACAAAAATTGATGCTTCTAGAATCAATAGCATTACCAATTCAGTATGGAAGAATTGTCAATGGGCTTCCTCCCTTGTTGAAGGATCTTCTAGAGGCCTTCTATGCCTTTGGGATCTAGAAAAAGTCGAAGGTAGGGTAATTTCATCCTCTGAAAGAACTCTAAACATGGTTTTCTTTTGCAAAGAAAATAAGTTCACCTGGGTTTTATCCAACATCTATGCCCCCAATAATCCTCTCGAAAGATGCTCTCTCTGGAGATCCTTGTCCCACATGAAATATGCCTTCTCCAACCTCCCCTGGATGTTAGCAGGTGACTTCAATTCCCCCCTCTTTCCCTCCAATAAGAGGGGTGGCAGTTCTAGTCCTTCAAAAGTATTCAAGATTTCCAAGACTTTTTTGTTGAGAATGAACTAATGGATATTTAGATCAAAGGTTGTCAATTCACATGGAGCAACAAAAGAGCGGGT
This sequence comes from Wollemia nobilis, assembly GCA_028583015.1. Lineage (NCBI taxonomy): Eukaryota > Viridiplantae > Streptophyta > Pinopsida > Araucariales > Araucariaceae > Wollemia > Wollemia nobilis. The sequence continues at coordinate 379,102 of JAQPPZ010002742.1, read as the reverse complement.
TTCGAGCACATATAGGTCAAACTAGATAGGTTCTTCCTATCCCAGCAGGCTATTCCCATATTTGGAGACACCTCTCTCATCTCTCTTCCTAGAGTTGGCTCTGACCACTGCCCCCTTCTCCTGGAAGCTAACAGGGCTCCATATTTCAAGACCCCATTCAGATTCGAGAACATGTGGATCCAGCACACTGATCTAAGGTAGAGGATCTCTGAATGGTGGGGGCTCCCATTCCATGGTTCTGCTATATCCAGAGTTTCCCAAAAACTAAAGGCTATCAAGGAAAACCTCAAAATCTGGAACAAAGAGGTGTTCGAGAATATCTTAAAAAATAAAGAACAAATCTTGAGTAAGCTCAAAATCTTAGAGCAGTAAATTTAGCATGACCAATGGACTCCTCAGTTGAGGGAAGAGGAAAGGCAACTTCTATTAGAGTACCACAACATTTTGGCCAAGGAAGAGACCTACTGGAGACAAAAATCCTGAGCCCTCTAGCTTAAATATGGGGATGCCAACACAAATTTCTTCCATGCATCCACTCTATGAAATCGAAGCACAAAAAAAATCAAGGAGCTCATGTTGTCTGATGACACAATATCACAAGATATTTCCAAAATCAGAGATGAAGCCTCATCCTATTTTAGCAACTTTATGGGAACCACAACCCTCGATCATCCTGAAGCCCAAGAGATCCTCCTATAGAACATTCCCCCTCTGGTTTCTCCTAAAATGAATTCCTCCCTTATCCAACCCCTTAGAAAAAATGAAATCAAGCTCACTTTTTTCTCCATGCAAGCTGACAAAGCTCCCGGGCCATACGGGTTTCCCCCTTATTTCTTTCAAACATTCTGGGATATCCTGGAGGAAGACATATGCAATGCCATATTGGAACTTCAATGAACCAAGCTCATTCCCAGAGGGATGAACTCCACTTTCATTGCCTTGGTTCCCAAATCCCCTCAATGCAAATCCATGGTGGACTTTCGACCTATAAGCCTATGCAACATCATCTACAAGATCCTAACTAAATATTTAGCAATCAGGCTTAAGAAGATCCTTCCCATGATCATAGATCCCTGTCAAGGAAGTTTAGTTGAATGCAGATCCATCGCTGATAGTATTATATCTCTTCACAAAACTCTTCACTCAACATCATGCAACAAAAATGCGGCCATGTTTCTGAAGTTGGATATCAGCAAAGCTTTTGACAGGGTAAACCAAGATTTTCTTTTAAAAGTCCTCTCCAGGTTTGGATTTCACAAGGAATGGATCGATCTCATCAAGGGTTGTATTTCCTCCCCCTGGTTCTCTGTTCTAGTCAATGGATCAGCAGTAGGTTATTTCCCCAGCTCTAGAGGCATTAGGCAGGGAGATCCCCTATCCCCTTTCCTCTTCATTATTCTCGTTGAATCCTTAGGGAGAGCCTTCAAAGCTGCCTGCTCTATAGGGAGTGTTTCTAGGATCAAAGCTTCATCTAATTCCCCACCCCTATCCCATCAGCAGTTTGTAGATGATACCATCATCGCTACCTTGGCCTCTATTCTTCAAGCTAAGTCCATAAAATCCATCCTTGATACCTATGCTTTAGCATTCGGGCAAGAAATTAACTATCTAAAAAGCAAATGCTACTTCCTCAACAACCCTGGTAATAGACAATGCAAGATCGCCCGCATCCTTTAGTTCTGCATTACTGACCTCCCCACCTCTTACTTGGGTCTTCCCCTGTTCACTAAAAGCCCTAAAGAGTCCATGTGGGACAATTTCATAGAAAGGATCAAATGAAAACTCATAGGATGGAAGGGTTCTCTCCTATCTCATGCGGCTAAAGCAACTCTCACTATGGTAGTTCTCCAGAGTATCCCTGTCTATTTCATGTCGGTGTTCAAAGCTCCAACTTCTGTGCACTCCAATATTGAGCAAATTCAAAAGAACTTCCTGTGGTTGGGCTCAGAGGAAAAGAAGAAATTTCACCTAGTAAGTTGGGATAGAGTTTGCCAACCTAAATCCCAAGGAGACCTCGGGCTCAGGAGAATAGCCAACATGAACCTCGCCCTCCTTGCCAAATAGGCATGGAAAATCTTCACCAACTACAAAGCAGAGTGGGTTTCCATCATTCAAGCCAAATACCTCCAGAACCTGTCTCTTTTGGAGACCAACATTCCCACCAATGGGTCTACTTTTTGGTAGGTGGTTAGGATTAATCCCTCATCATCAAAGGCACTCGATGGTAGCTTGGAAATGGATCAAATATCATCTTCTAGGATGATGCATGGATAAAAGATAAACCTCTCTAGAAAATCCCTGAGGTCTCCATACTCAAACCTATCCTAAACAGAAGGTGGGAAAGACAAGTCATGGACTTAATTGATAACCAATGCAAATGGAAAGCTATTACCACTACCAATGAAAGTGAGCGAGTTGATAGAGTAGAGAATATCTTGTCCCGCTTACTCAGAACCACTATCATCCCAACTGTTGCTACCCCTGACTACCCCATCTGGAAAGGAAATGACAATGAGGATTTTTTCATCAAATCTGCCTATTCCCTCCTACTCAATTCCCAGATCCCCTCTATTCCCTTCAGCTTGGTGTGGGTCAAGCACCTCATTCCCAATATTGGCTTATTTTCTTGGACTGCCATCCAAAACAAAGCCCTCACTATAGATAATCTTATGAAAAGAGGCATCCCTGTCCCAAATATATGTCACCTGTGCTTATCAAATTGGGAATCTGTCAACCACCTATTCATGGATTGTGAGTTTACCAAAGAAGGGTTGAGTCATGTTCTGGATACTTTTTAGATTCAATGGGCCCCTCCCAAATCCCTCTTGGACCTCTTTGTCCAATGGCCAAACCCGTTCAAAAATCCCAAAGTTTCTTTCTTGTGGAAGGTTTACCTCCATCATTTCCTGTGGTAAATTTGGTTAGAGAGGAATCACAGAATTTTCTCTACCTTGTCTAATGACCCCATGTCCACAGCTTCCAAAGCCATCACTTATGCTGCTGAAAATTCCCAACTACTTCCCTGCCCCAATCCTCCTAGTTGCAGCTTAGAAGCTGAGATTCTCAGGTCTTTGAAAATCCCCATCCCTTCCAATGTGACACCTCCCCTGGCCCACCCCATAAATAAGGCTCATTGGGAACCACCTCATGAAGGATGGCTAAAACTCAATTTTTATGGTGCATCCAAAGGAAATCTAGGTCGAGCAGGAGTGGGCGAGGTTGTCAAGAACCATAAAGGTGAAGTGGTCATAGCTTTCTCTAAGAACTTAGACCACCAAAAAAATAATGTGGCTGAAGCTTGGGCTTTATGGTGAAGCATGCATCTCATCAGGGATTCCAAAATCAAGCTCCAAGTTGAATGGGATTCCCTCAATATCATTGGATACATCAACAACGATAGAAATCCACCGTGGAACATTCGATCCCTAATCCAGGAAACCAGGAACCTCATTGGTCAACAAAAGTAGGTCGTGGCTGCTCACGTGTACCACGAAGCCAACAGGCTTGTTGACAGTCTCACAAATATGGAAATCACCCAACCGACCATCTCCGTTTGGCGTAGTTCAATCTCGCCAAGTGTCATCCACATAGCATCAACGGATTGGCCAAGGCCGACCAGGTGCATTTAATTTTTTTCCCACTGCTCCATGGATTTTCTAATTATGGTTTTATAGGTCTTGTGTTGTGAAAGTCCCTGGGTGATTTCTCTGATCCATGCACCCCATATCCATAAAATTATTGGCCACTCATCTGGCCCATCTAGTTGTGATGCTAGAACTTGGTTACTCTTGTCAACCTTCACCAGTTTTCAAGACAATTCGTGCAGTCCCGACCATGATTGCACCGAAGCCACCCTGCCTAAGTTTTTGCCTATCCTCATTGTCACCTTGTGCCTCGGGTATTTTATCTCCACCCGTGTGGATATCTGTTTGAGGTCCCCCACCAATCCCCAATCTCCTTTCCATCTTCACCACCTCCCCACCTACTATCACCCCTCGGTTATCGGCATGACCAATGTCTCATTTAATGCTTATTTAAATAGGAGGTGGTTCACCTTGTAGTCCTTCATTCTTCACTTCTGCCACCCCAACCTCCTATCTAGCCTCCCTGCTTCCCTCCTTTGGCCCCTCATATCCACCACCATGGCCTACCTAGAGTCGAGCAACCTTCAACTCGACACCCTATCGACCTCCTTTCTACAAGCTCAATGCCTCATTCCCTTTCTGTCCAAATTCAAAGGTGTTGAGCCTAACATTACTATAGATTTTGTTAAATCTTGGTCGAATGGCCATATTTTTGTGCATAATATTTGATTCAAGGTAACACCAGAACTCATCATCGAGGTGTCTGGTCTTCCCCTATCAGGGTGCCTGGTCTGACGAGACAAGCACAATTGGGACCAAGAGCTCGATGGTTTCCCCAATTATCAAGAATTCAAATGGATAGGAGTCACCCTCGACCATGAATCCCTCCCCTCACCTTGGCCCATCATCATTGTCCCCCTACTCTAGTACCTTTCATGTGATGACCCATCTAAACCTTTATCTAGTTTTCACCTTGCATTGGTGAATCATCTATGGGGGTTTAAACCCATGAACATCCCAACCTTCCTCCACCACTCCATTCGGCTCTCTATTGTTAGCACCCGCAAGAAGCACTCGCCTCCCACTCATCAGGGACTGTTTGCAGTAATTTTCCACCATGTCGTCACCTCCACCCTACCACCCATTTTGGCCACCCCCTCCAATCCAACCCTCCCCATCCCTCCTCCACCCATAGTCCTTCTCACTCCCTATCCAGTGAACCCCTGGTGAGCGAGGAAGCCCCTGAAGTCCAAACTCCTATCTCTAAAAAGGGATCCCCATCTACTGTTGCTCCCTCATCCAAAAAACCCATTGTTGTGAGTGGAAGCAAACCGACGTCAGCTAAGTAGAAATCTAAAGTCGAAGGAAGCGCTTCCCATGTTTGAAGGTCTTCTAAAGTTAAAAAATTCAAGGTAGAGACTAGTCAAAATTCCCCTGTCCACATCTCTGAGGACATTAGTGGGAATTTGAACCCTAACACTACAATTTCTAGTAGAATCTCCCGTATGTTCCTCAAAAGTTTCATTACAGCTTTCGAGAGCACCAGTGCAGCCATGAAGCAGTTCCTTTAGCAGAGTGCAACTACCAACAAGGAGGACTCCTCAGAAGCTGAGCTTCACTAAGCTAGTTTTTGGGTTTGTGTTTCTGATGCTGCGGGTTCAAGGTTTTTGTTTGGTTTTTGGTTTTTCTAACAGACTTTGCTATGTCTTTTGTGATTTTCCCATGTCTGTTAATTCTTTGTTCCTAAGATGGCCCCTATGTGGGTTCTGGTTAGGTTTCCATCGAATTGTAGTCTTTGTGAACACTTACCCCTGCGTGGGCAGTTTTGCTAGTCTAGCTGGTTCTGTCATCCCCTGCGTGGGAAATCTGGTTTCCATCCTCCCCTGCATAGGAATTTTGTTTTTGTTCATGACTTTCCTCCCTGGTATGGGATATTTTGATATATCTATCAAGGTTTTTTGTACATATGGGATTGGGACCCAATCAAAACCCACATAATAGAACCACCAAATTACCAAAAAAAAACTCCAATTCCAAGTGATTGATTTTAATAGTATTAACTTTTCCAAGAATCTTATGCAGTTTTGACCATACCTTGATAAGGTCACCCTCCTCTTTGATGTGGAAAAGCAACTCTAATTCAATTAGCAAGGAAAACAGACCATAATCCTCTTCTTCTCTTTGATGGTAAGTTTCATCATCAAGAACAACTGCTTTATTCTTTTAAAAAATGCATCATATGTTCTTACTTCATAATAGACCAATCATCTAAGTTGGTCAAACATTGTAGTATCATCCATTAAGGTAACTAGGGTTTTGTGGTCCATATTACACAATCTGACCCCTAACACCATAACAAGTCCATGAACTGATGCCACCAATGCATAGAGCTTGAAAAATTGTATGATTTGAAAAACAATGGGAGGAAAACACTTATGTATGCAAAATATATGACCTCCAAATTTTTTGGCCTAAGGGACCCCAAAAAATAAAAAATTATATGCTCAAACCTTACGGTTGCAAGAGCCAACCTAACCTATCACTTATCAAATTTTGATTCGCTACTATGCTCCAATGACTTTTTACCACTTTAGCACCTCTAGTTAGCTTAGATGTTGACACTTACACATCCTTGATTGGTCCAAGGCATATGTATGTGAAAAACTTGTTGTACATGACTTGAAAGTCAACCACATCAGCCACCAAGGAGGTCTCCATATTTGCAATTGTTTAAGCGGAAACAAATATTATGTTTTGAACCTACATCACCTTTAGGATGAGTGCCCTACACTAGCCAAGGTCCCAACCATGCCACCATGGTGTTGTAGTTGAACACGTGTATATAATCTACGAGCAAATGCCTCGACTAAAGCAGGACACACAAGCTCATAAAAAATAATCACTTCAATTTATACCACGCACATCGATGTAGTGAGTGCTTTATCATGCATGGAATAACCAACTACATTACCTACTTGATGGTACCAAATATGGAGACGCCCTATAATGTACTCCATACACATTATCCATTGACTTCCATCTTCTTGAACAAAAACATGGCACGTGTTGTTCAAACTTGGAACCAATCCCAACATGCAACATATTTTTCATTCAATTGGCCAGCAGACCACTTAGTGACTTCAAGACATTTGTTCCCTAAAAAGACACTAATTTAACCTTGCTCAGTATAAAGGCAACAAAAAAAGACATGTGGGCTCAAATTCACAATCTTGTTTGTAGCGTCTTGACTTCTCTTTTGCTAGTTGTCTTGTGATGGAATTAGATTTGACTTCATGAAGACAAACGTCAATGCCTTTAAAAGAAGTATGCGCGACTACTTGAAGAGAGCACTCAAGGGCAAGAAAATTGAATTCAAATTTAAAACTTACCCCTTTTATTTCTTCAATGATCTAAGAGATGAATTAGGAACCAAATTCATAGCAGTAATCCTCAAGCAAAAAACATGGAAATAAATCTCCTCTTTGCTCCTTATGCTAGAAAAGCTTATGAAGTTGGGAAGAGTAATTCATCCTAAGAATCAAAGGCTCTAAATATCACTTTTGCATGACCAAGTGAGGTAGCTCCATACCCGCTTTGATACCATGTTGGAATTCACAATGTTTTTCAAAAACGAATATAAGCAAACCATGCATTCAAATCTTATACAAAGAACAAAAACAAGGACAAAAAAGAGAAGGATTTGGTGGGCACTAAAAGGTGCCATAAATAATAACTATATCCATAGATAATATTACACAATACTCCAATAAAAAACTGAGCAATATGAGGAGGTATTTATAACTATATCAAAACCTCAATTACAATATAAAATTTAATGTATGTCAACATAGCAAGAGGGTTTTAGGTTAATTACATATTATAAAGAGTGTTTTACCATAAGGTCAATCGCGGCCCATAGGGCTTACATAATAAAATATTACAAATAATTAATACATTGTAGAATGAAATGCCCTTAAACCTATCCAAAAACATTGCACAACGTTGACTTTGGCCATGAATTAGATTACAATTTCAACATAGTATTGTCTTACTTAGAAGCAAATTGTTGATGTGCTCACTAAATCACTTGGATCTAATAATTTCATCATAATTAGAGAAAAAGTTTGTGTTATTCCCAATTTGATTACTATGCATGTTTTAAAGTTATATATGGCTTCTATTGGGGCCACTCCCATCAAAATAACAAAACATTACATTGCTCTCAATACATTGGTGTCAGGTTAATTAAATCATGTCCAACTTGAGTTTTTATATATTTTTTCAAGTTATATATGGTTTTTATTGGGGCCACTTCCATCAAAATAACAAAACATTACATTGCTCTTAATACATTGGTATCAAGTTAATTAAACCATGTCCAACGTGAGTTTCTATTAAAGATATTCTTCCTCTTCAATTATGTTTTCCTAAGGTCCAAGGTGTAGACCAATTGGTTCGACCAAACCCCATAAGGGGGCGGAGGTCCAAGGTTCAAATCTCGGGCCTCGCCGGACTGAATGCTTGTCCCTTTCCTGGTGCTTTCAGTAGAGTAAAAAGTTTTAAATGATTGTGGCATGGTGATTATAGGGGCGGACTGCACGAAGATCTGTGTGGCGGCTTCTAGGATGGATAGTGCAGAATGTTGTGGCGGCCATAAAATCCGAACAATGGAGCGGATAGGGCAGAATACTGTGGCAGCCATAAAAGTCGGACAACTTGCCCGGATTCGTGGCGGCTACCAATTTTACCATGTAAATTAAAAAAAAAAATTATGTTTTCCTAATCAACTCTTTCATATTATTTATTATTATGCATGCTTTTTAATACCATAGATATATGCAATTACAATATAATAAATTATATTTTTGCTTCTACATGTATTCTTCTCTCATTAATATCATTTATAAATAATATGAGGCATGTTTTGTATATTTTCGTTAAATTACAATGTAAACAAAAAAAAGTACTTTACTTTTACATATACAAATTTTAATAAGTTGTTTCAAACAAAAAGGATAAAGAATACATCAAATGGCATTAGCTCAACTCGTTAAAATACTCGGCTTTCAAGTAGGAGACCCAGGTCCAAATCTTGCCAAAAGATACATTAATAATAGCCAAGTTGTTGTAATATCACTATGTAGTCATGATGTAATATTGTTGAGGCCACTTTCAATCTCATCCCATTAAAAAAAATAAAAAATACAACATAAAGTTGAATGCCAAAAACATGTTGGTTCTTTAATAAAACAATGTTCATGTTAAATCCTTATTAGAAATATATAACCATTACTTGAAACATTTTAATTATTTTTCATTTATAAATGTCATGAATTTTTTTATAAGAAACTCATTTATGTTATGTGCCTAGCAAGCAAACCAAATTTACATGAATTATATAATAAAATGGATCTTTGAAAGCCTTATAGACCAGACTTTTCACTTCTATCACTAAAGAATTCCAATAACCAAATTTGGACAACAATTTTTAGCGATTAAATGTTGGATCTTTGAAAGCCTTATAGACCAGACTTTTCACTTCTATCACTAAAGAATTCCAATAACCAAATTTGGACAACAATTTTTAGCAGTTAAATGTGCAAAACATGGTCTAATTCCACCCAAAATATTCTTGGTATTTTATGATCATGGACAGTGCAGTGCAAAATCTGCATCAATGTATAAAGAAATTACTACATAGAGAAGATGCTAACATAGGCACAAGATAATAGAATGAATCCAAACAAAAAAGCTGCACATAATGATAAAGGCAGGAGCAAAGTACAATTAAGAGTTGCTCTGCTCCTTATACCAAAGTACTGGGTTACTTGTATGCCCTTCTCTAACATTTATTGTTTGTTGACCTTCAAGTATTTCTTCTTTCATGTTCGTGATTCTTCCACCTCCTTCTCCAGCTCTTCACTCTACAGTTGTACAGGATTCCTGAAAAATAGTTCAATACCATGACTCCATAGTATTAAAAAACAAGGCTTTCACAAATACCCCATCAATATACCTAGGCAGTTATGTCCTCTTGACAATATGATGACAGCAATCAACAACATTATCTATTTATACAGTTATTTAACAACAGCACTTTTTGAGAAAATGAAATGAAACATGGTTCTTTTCTACCACTGAAATCTGAAAGCATCCACCACCATGTCATTGTGCAAGACTCTTTAGATCTTGTGTTACTTTGCATCACCAATAATCTCCACAAAAACATTTTCCATCTTTGAAATGATGGAATCGGTTCGCATCCCTCACAACAATGTCCCTTGCAACAATATTGGAGATAAACTTGGTTGCAGTATGGCGCTCATCACTTATTCAAAGGTTCTTCACAACTCTTATAAAGGTTCCGGGGGAGTCTTTAACAATCCATACACAATTGCCAGCTTTTCGCTATGCTGCCAGAGAAGCAATTCTTTATCCTCAGACTCCACATGATACAACACAGGTATTGTATTTGGAATATACCCCACTGCCTTCATATCACTCGACATTTACTCTAATTTTCCATATATCAGAGAAGCAATTCTTTATCCTCAGCCTCCACATCATGCAACACAGGTATTGTATCTGAAATATACCTCGTTGCCTTCATATCACTCGAAAATTACTCCAATTTTCCATAGATCTCCTGTGTTTGTGGGTGTGATCTGTCTCCTACACAAAAAACATGTACCCTTTTGTGAACTTCAATCCAACTACATCCAGGTGTCTTCTTAATTCCTCTATCTTTCATCAATGTCCTTACTCTTTGAACATCATCCCAGCTGCCCACTTCGGCATAAATATTTGCAAGAAGAACATAAGATGCAGCATGTTTAGGCTCCAACACAAAAAGGATTGTTGCCACGAATTCCCCTATTCCTATATTCTTATGTGATCTACAAGCACCAAGTAGACACATCCACACAACCAATTCAGGTTTTATAGGCATTTTGGCAATGAAGTGCAAAGCTTCCTCAAGATAGCCTGCACGGCCAAGAAGGTCAACAATGCATACATAATGATCCATCCCAGGAATAATGCAATAAAAGTCACTCATGCTATTAAAGTATTTACAGCCCTCATCCACTAGACCTGCATGGCTGCATGCAAATAGAACACATACAAAGGTAAAGTTGTCAGGGTTGGTTCCCAAGTGCTTCATCAGATCAAAGAGTTCAAGGGCATCCTTGCTGTAGCCATGAATTGCATATCCTGCAATCATTGCATTCCATGAAACTATGTTTGCATCATGCATCTTGTCAAACAATTCACGGGCCTTGTCTATTCTTCCACATTTTGCATACATGTCTATCAGGGCACTCAGAACCACAACATCTGTTGAAAATTTGCTTTCCATTACTTTTTTATGAATGTCCATACCCTCTTCTAGAGCTCCCATGGAGGCACATGCTGGGAGAATGCTGGCAAAGGTTACTGAGTCTGGCTTTACACTTGACAATTGCATTTGTTTAAAAGTTTCCAGGGCCTTTTCAGAAAACCCATTTTGTGCATATCCTGCAATCATTGCAGTCCATGAGACTGCATTTCGATGAGGCATTTTGTCAAACAATTCGCGAGCCTTTTCAACATGTCCGTTTTGTGCATATCCTGAAATCATTGCAGTCCATGAGACTGCATCTCGATGAGGCATTTTATCAAACAATTCACGGGCCTTTTCAACGTATCCATTTTGTGCATATCCTGCAATCATTGCGGTCCATGAAACTGTGTCTGCATCATGCATTTTGTCAAACAATTCCTGTGCCTTGTCTATTCTTCCACATTTTCCATACATGTCTATCAAGGCATTCACAACCACAACATCTGCTGAAAATCTGTTTTCAATTACTTTTTGATGAACGTTTATACCCTCTTCTAGAGCTCCCATGTTGGCACATGCTGGAAGAATGCTGGCAAAGGTTACAGAGTCTGGCTTTACTCCTGACAATTGCATTTGCTTAAAAGTCTCCAGGGCCTTTTCAGAAAACCCATTTTGTGCATATCCCGCTATCATTGCAGTCCATGAGAACGCATTTCGATGAGGCATTTTGTCAAACAATTCGCGTGACTTCTCCACGCTTCCACATTTTGCATACATGTCTATTAAGGCATCCGCAACTACATCATCTGACAGAAATCCGCTTTTAAAGAGTCTTTGATGGATGTATAAACCCTGTTGCGAATCTCCCAGTTTGGCGCATGCCTTGAGCACGCTGGGAAAGGTGAATTGATCTGGTTGGACTGCTGCTGCTGTTTGTTGCATTTGGTGAAACAGTGTCAGTGCCTGTCGAGGAAAGCCATGTCTTTGGTAAGCTGAAATTATCATATTCCATGAGAAGACGTCTCGTTCAGTCATGCAATCAAAAACTTTGCCAGCGTCCGTCAAACTTCCACAGTTGACATACAAGTGAATAAGTTTGTTTTGCAGAAATTTGTGTGTAGAGGGGTCAAATTTAAGTCCGATGCGGTCGATGAGTGAGTGGAGGAGCTTGCCCTCTGAAAGGGCATTCTTGGCGATGCAGGTTTGCAGGAGTTGAAGACATGTTGAAGAGCGTAAACAGTTGTGTGTATTTGTAGTAAGTAGAATGTGTACAGCCTCCTTCAACCGCTCCTCCCGACAGAGTTGTGTGAGAGTGATATTCATATCGATATGAAGATTGTGATTTTGGTGGGCCATGGATGAGATTGTCTGATTGGAAAAACGTGAGCAACAAAATACCAACGCCTTCAAAAGACCATTGCAACAAAATACCATCGTGTTCAAAAGTGAAGATGGTCTTATGGCCATTTATTTCTACCCATGTGTGTGATTTTCAGAATCCGATTGCAAGAGTGCATGTGAAGTGAAGGAGGATTTCTTTCAAGTTAAATTCCATAGCGAAAGAAGCGAACTGATGACTCCTAAGCCCTTCGTTGGGCAATTTATTTATTTAATCAGAGCTTTGCATACCTGTGACGGTTTTGGGCTGAAGCAGGTGAGCCCGGGTTTTCTCTGAAATTTTGACTATGATTAACTTTAAAATAGACATACATTGGAAAGGGTCAAGCCAGTTGGTAGGGATGGAGTGATTGAATGTGGGTTGTCAGGGTTGTTTTGTTAAATTTTTGAAATTTTTAATGCCTTTGTATGTAAAGCTTTAAAGTTTAATAATGTTATTTAATTAAAAAAACTTTTAAATAAAAATATAATTATTTCTTACGAAAGGGAAAAAATTATTTTTTTAATACTTCTTATACATATACATATTTAAAGAGGAAAGTTAGAAATTATTTTTTTGTTTTGAAAGGATGTCACTTTTAGGTAAAGATCGAAGGAGAAGGAGGGAGGGGTCTCTTTTGCCAAAAATGCTTAGGATTTGTATCTGGCCTACCACCTTTGACACACGTTAAAATTGTTAGAAATTAATCAAGGAAACAAGGTTCGCACACCCGGTTGAAATGCTTAGGACTCACACCTGAAATGCTTAGGACTCGTACCTGGCCTACCACCTTTGACACACGTTAAAATTGTTAGAAATTAATCAAAGAAACAAGGTTCGCACACCCGGTTGAAACGCTTAGGACTTGCACTTGGCCTACCACCTTTGAAACACGTTAAAATTGTTAGAAATTAATCAAAGAAACAAGGTTCGCACACCCGATTGAAACGCTTGGGACTCGCACCTAGCCTACCACCTTTGACACGTTAAAATTATTAGAAATTAATCAAGGAAACAAGGTTCGCACACCCGGTTGGTTGGGTCCGCGAACCCGAACACACACCCGCATGGTACGCGGTTTCAAAATGGATGCGGGTGTGGCTTTGTGTTAAATTCTCTATTGATAAGTATAGCTCTCGACTTTACAAGGAGTCATGGTTGGGAGGAGAGCATCGGGGTCATAGAGGTTTCTCACAATAACCAAATAAAAAAAAAAATGCATAATTTTTTTTTTATTATTTATTTTTAGTTATTAGGTAGGCCCAACTACATCTATGGCTTTAAAAAAATTGAAAAATAAAATTAAAAAATTTAATATTTTAAATTTTAAAATTTTAAAGTTTTATATTTTTTAATTAAATTAAACTTTATATTTTGAAGTTTTTTTTTTTTTTTAATGTTTAGGTGGCCCAGATATGGGCCCACCCAGCCCATACGGGTTTAAAAGTAAATAAAAAATAAAATTTAAAACTAAAAGTCTAAAAGTTAAAAAATAAAAACTTAAAAACATTTTAATTTTCTTTTATTTTTAAAAGTTTATAGTTTATACGTTAAACTTTTTAATTTTTTATAATAAATATTAAATTATAATGTATAAAGTGGACTCCAATTCAGTGTAAAGTATGATTTATATTAAATTATATTGTTATCTTTTTGACTTTGACATACTGTTGAATATCATATATGCTTTTATGATGCCAATGTGTATGATTTATTTATTTATTTTGTAATGTGTATGATTTATAATTTATTTTATTATTTTGGATATATATATTACTCGCGCCCGCATCCACACTCGCTATTCCAGACGCACTTGTGCACCTGGTAACCTTGAAACTAATTAATAGACATCAAAATGTTCTTCAATTTTTTTTGCAAATAGGAAAGCTAAAAATTGATTAATAGACATAAAAATACTTTTCAGTTCTTTTTTAAAGAGAATAGTTAGAAAAGATAAGGAACAGAAATTTTATTTTTATTTATTTTTTAAAAGAGAGGGTAAAAGAGAAAGTTCGATGTAGCATCCTTCTTCCAATATTTTTTTATAAAATTAAGATTATGAACTTTCAAATTATAGGTCTTAAACCCAGTCTTAGTTCCCATATTTTCAAAGAAATATATAATAAAAGGAGGCTTATAAGAATTATATACTCATTGCTCTTTAAATGCAAGCTAGTTAAATAAAGGATTATAGGATCAAAACATCATCAAAATTTGTAGTTGTACTAATAAGAATGTTTCAGTTGGGGTTTAGATTTAATATTTGATGCCTCCATATGCATTATTTTTTATTAGCTTCCATGCACCTAATTTGCATAAAATGGGAGGTAATGCTTTGCTCCTTCCAAGCAAGCAAATAACCCACTTCAATAGGGGTTGCATATCAAATCAAAAGGCACCTATGTGTGAAGTAACAACTCTCCCATGCTTGGGAAATTGAGAGTCCCAAACAAGAACATTATAGATAACCTTGGTGAATTTAATCCAGTTAGGTGTGAGGCGGTAGAGAGCCTTTCCCCTCTCATCCATAATGGAATGGCTCCGTGGATCGTAAGAGATTGCGAGCCACGATAATAAGTCAGGAGAGAAATGAACCCGAGGACACAACTTCACCAAATTGGTGTTCCAACGGTTGCTAGCAACACCCTTTTTATCCTTTGCCTCATAAACCCTCAAAAATATTGTCTTTAATACATGATGGGTTCTGCTTCGATCTTCCATGTTGGCTTGAAATCAGAATTTAGCTAGTTCCTCTTCATTCTAGACCTGGTCCCCGGGATTCCTAGTTGTCACCTTTTTAAATGACACTCTCTCTTCAAAAGCCTCAATTTTACCTTTATTAGCACTTGAACTCGAATACGCAATTGCTCTCACTCATGTAAATTCTATCCTTCTAAGCTCTCAAAAAAAACCTCAGCTCTCGCACACTGCTCAATCACTGAACACTTCTGTAAATACACTAGTGACAATTTTTTTTTTGGAAATAGAGGGGGTTTTATAGCATTTCTTTGAGTTGAGGTCATTTAAAGAGGGGAGCTGGTTGGTTTTTTATGACCATCTTGGGCTCACCATCTTTTTGGTCTTTTGCACGTTCTATTTGAAAGATGTGTCATTGGTTTCTTTCGAGCGAACGTGCCTGTATGGATCCGAGGATGTTCCTTACGTGTCTCGGCTCACCGTGATTAGATGAGATGCCTTGTCACTTTTACTCATTCTAAGACCACCTCGATTAGTGGTCTAACTAATCATTCTACTACATCCTTTTAGGCATGGAGGCCAGCTAGCACCCGACTTTCGGCATGTGTAGTCGTTTATTGCTTTCGTCCAATTATTTTGGCTTCTCTCTGATTCGTGCTAGTCGATGGCAGCAAATCCTCGGCCAATCGGCCTCATGAAGTTTCTTGCACAAGAAACCACTAATAAGCAAGGTTAAATTAATTCAGCAGGATGGTTAGGCATACCTCATGCTTGGTTTGCATGCCAAGCTAATTTTTTGCATGATGGCTCCGCTTATCGAGGCATTGGTTGTTAGAATTCTTTGACCGGCTGACTGCTTTCTTTCTCGAGTTGATCGGTCGCCATCCTGGGAAGCTCAGCCGAGTGATGTGTCTAAGGAGCCGATTGGCTTCTATTTGTCACTTATTTACCGATCGGTTTTGGCTCGTAGATAACTCACAAGAGTCGTTCAGGTTTCTCTTGTAATGCATTAGCCGATGATCTTTTCGGTGAGTGTTCAAACTTTTGGCCCATCCTTGTTACTTGGGAGCCAATCGATTCCTTTTTTTTTTTTGCTAGCCGAGAAGGCTTCCTCCTTCGTCGGCTTAACTTTTAAAGTTGGGAGTCGATCGGTCAACTAGTTAATTGAACAAGTCGATCGATCAGTATTTCTTTTGAGAGCCGATCGGTTGATGGACCCTTCAAGTTAACCGAATAGTTGATGGTATTTTCGTCATCGATGGATCGGCATACTAGTTGTAATCGATAGCCGATCGACTGGTCAGCGATGGTCGGGAGCCAATCGGTCGGTTAGTGTAGTCTGAGAGCCGATCGGTCGGCTAGTGTTCAAAGGCTGCCAAAAAGATCTTTCGGCTAGATTTTAGCATTTGTGAGACGATCGACTAACTTTCTTTGACCCTGAGCTGATTTTTAGTCTTATTCTTCAGTCTGATCTTATTAACGTGCAATCGCTCGATTTCTTTGGATCAATTGTGGCCCTTAGATTAATTCTGAGGTGTTTGACTATTAACTTGATAGGGTGAATGCCCTTAGGTTTTAATTAATTATCATTTTCTTTAACCTTAGGCTTTCAGAATTTGATACCATCATGAATGCTTTAACCGACTTATGATTAAGGGGTTTTATTAATTGGTTTTAGGCTTCAAGGAAAATATTATGAAGGTTAAACTTTGACTTGGGGAGTAAATCAAAAATTTTGCCCTTACCACTTGAGGCATTTTTGAAAAATGAATCCCACATTATTAAAGCTAAGGTTTAGACTTTATCAACCAACCAATGAAAAATTGAATTACTCACAACAATTTTTTTTTTTTTGTAAGGCAAAGACCAGCAACACTAACAATTTTATTGAAACCAAAAATTTAAATTTGGGGGTTTCAAAGTTGAGTCAATTTTGGCTCCAACATGTCCTAAAATTATATAGATAACATGATCACAAAATATAGAATGTGGATTAGGTTGAGGTGAATGGAAAATGAGTGGGTGGTCTTCACCAAATTATGTAGCAAGGGCCTCACCCGAGGTAAATGTCTCACCTTGAGACATTGTGTGTGTATATAATGGATCAGACCCTATGAGAAGATCTATGGTGAATGTGGATTTACCCTTTGTGAGTGAAGGGGGAAAGGTAGACTGACTAGAAGGGGTGCTAGAGGCCTCCTCTATGAGGTGCACTTGCTCACATGCTTGACTACGGGTAACAACTAGCATGATATTGTATGTTATGACTTGAAGCTTCAGAATTGTACATAAACTAAAATCTGAGGTTTTGGGTATGATCTGTAAGGGGTTTGAAAGCAACCCTATGAAATCTAAAAGATTTATGTGTGTCTAAGTAGAATTCATAGGTTGACCTACGAATTGGTACCTGATTTGTAGGTTGCCCTATGAATTGGACTCAAACTATAAATGTAATAGAGACTAAGCAGTAACAATTTATAGATAGCCAATAAACAAAGTGTTGAATAATGAAATGTGTTGAAACTAGTTTGTGATTATGCAAACAACGTGAAACTAGAATCAATTCTAAATGCAGAAAAGAAAGTGTTTGTGTGTTTTTATGTGTTTTGATGTTGAAAATATAATTCCTAGAAAATATCATAGGTAGTTTGGTGATACCTCTAGAAATATCAAGAGTTTCATCAGCACAAAACCTCCTCAACACCTAAAAGTGCACATAATAGATCAATTTCACAACAAGCGAATGGTGACCTGTATGGAAGGTGCAGTAAAATGATAGCCTATAGGGGGGACTCAAGATGCACTAATGAGTCCAATAACCTCTTACGAGAATATGTGGTAATGTCTAAGACTTTATACTTGCCCAGTCGATCTTTTGCTTCACTCTTAGATGAGCTTAGTTAATGAAGACAGTTACCGTGTTCACTATTATGTAAGCCTTATGAACGAAGGCATCTAATCCTATCCCACTACAAAGGTCCCTTTTGGTGATGAGTTCCAAAAAATCAATATCAAAAGTGGGGGATTTTCTAGTGATGAAGTCCAAAAAACTGCTCCTATGGGGCTACTAAGGTGTCTAGGGGGTGAGTTGGTGGAGGGTAAAACTCCTACCTCACCAGTCTTGAGTGATGGATTGGGGATGAAGTCCAATCTCACCACTATGTATACCATGTGAGTGTGTGGGTTTATGTTTTCTAACAATGATGTAAAAGCAATAAAGTTAACTAGATGCGCTTTTTGAAAGCAAAGCTAGATTAAGATGCATTTTGAAAGAAAATCTAGTCCTATGTGCCTTTTTGGAAAAGAAACTAGGATCTATGCTATGTAGAATGTAAACAAGCAAAGTGAAGCATGTGATAAGAGGGATTTTGGAACCCTAATTTTAAAACATGAAATAAGTTTAAGACTAATTGTGCAAAAATAAATTTGAAACCCTAATATAATAACATGAAAAGAAATATGCAAGTTACCCAAGGGATTTGTGAAAGAGATGGGAAATTTCTAATCTAAATGAGTTGAAAAATAAATATGCAACCCTAATCTAATGAATGAAAAGAAATCTAAGATTTGCAAGTTACCCAGGGAATTTGTGAAAGAGATGGGAAATTTCTAATCTAAATGATATTAAAGAAAATTGAAGCCTAAATATAATGACATGAAAGAAACATATGCAAGTTACCCAGGGGATTTGTGAAAGAGATAGGAAATTTCTAATATAAATGATTTGAAAGAAATTTGAAATCCTAATCTAATGACATGAAAGAGATCTGAAATTTGATTTTGCGAAAAGGAATTTGAAATTGGTTTTTTATGAAAGATACTAAAAGAGATTTGAAAATCTTAATCTTAAATGCATGAAAGAAATCTGAAATTGATTTTTGTGCGAAAAGGAATTTGAAATTGCTTTGATGAAATATGTGAAAAGAGATTTGAAAAACCTTAATCCTAAATGCAACTTTTAAAATGGAAATTTAAAATGCGCTTTTGAGGGAAAATTGATGGAATAACATATAAAGGAAATGGAAAATCTATTTGACATGCGATTTGTAAAAGAAAATGAAAATGTTCTTTGAAATAAAGTAAATTGGTATTTCTGATCTACACGCAGGTTTTTGAAAAGGAATTTGAAATACCTATCTTATGCAAGAAAGATGACTTTGAAAATTGATGATTCGTAAAATATTGACACAAAATGGAAACCTATTCTAATAATTTGAACAAAAAAAATGTAGCTCTAATTCAAGTAAATAAAGGGGAAATCTAAAACAAACTAAACTGAATGATCTTAAAATGATGGATGCATTGAAAAGGAATTTCACACAATTGTTAGAGTATATTAGTTGTAGCATATATTTGTTATTGTTATTTCATTATTATATGCTAACTATATTGGTTAGTATATTTTATTGTTAGGCATATAGTTGTTAGCATGTTTTATTTAAGGCTCATAGTTGTTCGAGAAATCTGCTACATCCGGGCTAATTAGAGCCTCATTGTATTATTTATTCAACCTCATATCAATGAATTATTGTTGGTTTCTCTGACATGGTATCAGAGCTTCTAGTTGGAGGCTTGATCATTTCGTAGCCTCAACACCATGAAGACCTAGACGTTGAAGGTAGCACACACCCCAAGATGCAGCACGTATATCGAGATGCAGACCAAAACCTAGCTCAAAGGCCGACGTGGTGAAATCCAACACAGATGGTTGATTTAGAGGAAGCAGTCAATAAAAGGCTACTCAGGCAAGTCAACCACCATCAGGTGGTCGATAATATAAGGGAAGATTATCCCTTATAAAGCATAATTTTTGCTTTCTACGTCCCATGTGGGACTAAAAAAGAAAAAAAAATCCTCCCGAATGGTGATGTTGTAGCCATATTGCTGATAGATCCAAGAGACACAGTCAAAAATATTTGTAACATAGAATTTACTAAAGCTGACCATCAAATCTATTACAAATGACCAAAATTTTTTTGGATCTAACCACACAGAGTGTTTTTTGTTGACTGTAACGTGATCGCCATCCATAGACATCAAAGTGACGACGGTTGGATCGAGAAGTGAATGTTGTAGCTTCATAGTGCAAAGAGGGTAACTAAACTCGAATGTCAGTCGATCGAAAGTGCAGTCAGGAGGTAACCTTGTAGCAATAAAGGAGATGTGCATATCTGCAATCGTGTGTTAGCCCTGTTGCAAACACGATCCATCAAAAATATCAGATTTGCAGCAATGGAGGATTCGACTAGGTTCTATCCTAGATTGTGGTTATGGTTCAGAGTAGGTGGGGGTTGCATCACAAAGCCGATCAACATAAAAAAATGATCTTGAAAATTTTGATGGAGGCAGTTTTACTTGGTGGAGTAGAGTGGCGTCAGTCGGTGTGCCACCCACCATTCCTACACACTCAATCGAATAATTAGGGGATCCTTACCCTACTATCCAAGTTGGAGCACTATCTCGAGTGGTTAACAGCTACGAGCTAAGGCACTCACCAAGAGATCACAACGTCGACTCCCTACGATTTCATTTCATGAGGTAAATTTTTGTAGGTGTTTTATTTTTTGCATTTTTTTAAATTCTTTCTAAGTTTTTTTTTAATAATTTAATATGTTGCTTGATATTTTTTAAATTAATTTACTTAATTATTCAAGCACTTATTATCTTATTAGTTAAAACTCTTTGATTGAATTTTAAAATTTCTTGCAAACAAACCCAAATCAAATTTTTTATACCTTTGGAGCAAACACAAAATTTTCATCCTACATCTTGCAAAACTAAAGGGGGGCATTTTTTTATGCTATTTGATTGCAAATTTATCAAATGAGGATGAAAAGGGGGGATAGAGAGTGAATTTTTTCAACTTTGAAAAGGCAATTTGGCATTTGTAATAAGGTGCATTTTCGGTGGAAACCGACACCTTAGGTTCATTTTTTTTAGGGCACTTTTTGATGTATGTTGCATTTCCTTCTTTCATTTGCACTACTTCATTAAGTAAAATCAAGCACAATTAAGTCCCCAAAAATTGAACCCATCCATGCAATTCAATTGCACCGTAGTGTTCGGTATTTATGATACCTCTGGCCCACACTTATAGGTAATGTTGTCGTGCTTTGGGCTATTGTATCTGTCACCTAACATAGCTACAACAATGACGTCTGAGCTTGTTCTCTATTAATCATCGAGGAGATATAAGTTTACCATTTTGCTATTTTTTTACTCCATTCCACTACCCTAATCGTTCTTGTTGTTAGACGTAAATCTTGACGAATTTTCTAATATCCAAAGTGTTTAGGGGAAGTTACACCCCATGCATGAGGATAGAAGACCTTCTATGGTAGGTGTCATAAACAAGATGATTCCCTTTTAGTACCGCCTATGTTCCACGTATCGTTCTGATCTCAAAATACCTATAGTCTCCCTCACGTAAGGGTGGGTATTTTTTGAAAGGTTTGGTATAAAGGCCTAGAAAAGGTATAAAGAAAGGGGGACCATTTGGTGATATAAGGAACCCTCATTATGGCTGCTATCCACAAGTACCTGATAGATTCTCAGTTATTGAAAGGTTCCAATTACACACCATGGAAAACAAAGATGAAGGCTATTCTCCAAATGGAAGATTTGTGGGATGTTGTTTCTGGCACAACAACAAGACCTTCACCAGTAGTTGGATCAACTCAAGCTACAGCACCAACTATAGATCAGATTGCATTTGACAAGAAAGACAGTAAGGCAAGAGTGCTCATCTTGCTTGTTATTTTAGATGAAGTTCAACCTCACATAGTTGACACAGAACATGGTAAAGAGGCATGGGATGCCCTTAAAACCATCTATGAGGGTAAGAATGAGTCCACCATTCTTCACCTTCAATATCAACTTCATAGTTTGAGTATGAAGCATGGAGAGACAATTGAACTATTTCTTTGCAGAGTGGTTGAGTTGAAGTCAAAGTTGAATTCCTTGGGAGAGCCTGTAGATGATAAGCTCCTTACTTCAGTAGTAATGAGAGCTTTACCTGATTCATATAGAATGTTGATAACTTCTCTTCAAGTGTCACAGAGAAAAGTTACCTTTGTTGAGTTGGTCAATATGCTTCAGGAAGAGGAGGCTCACCAACTTCAAAGAGATGAAGCTTCTAATACAACCCTCTATTCCACCAGGAAGGGTTCTAAGAAGAAGGGTAATTTTTAGAAGGGAGGAAATTCTTCCAAGGATTCCAAGGGAAAACAACCTCAACAAGCGAAGAGATATTGCAAGATTTGTGACAAGGATACCCATGACACAAATAGGTGTTGGCACAAAAACAAACAACCTAAGAACAAGGGCCATAACAAACCACAGAACAAAAACAAGCAACCCAAGGTGAATGTTGTTGTTGAAGAATCTAACTCCGATTCTGAGTGGGCACACAAGGTGCTCATGACTACCACAACCTCCAAGCAGAAGGATCCTGTATGGTATGTTGATTTTGGCACTAGTAAGCATATGACTGGTGATAAATCATGGTTTGAGACATATGAAGCCAAGGAGGGCAAACCCATCACTATTGCTGATGATAAAACCTACAAGGTTCAAGGTGAGGGTACAGTTTTAGTAAACCTTCTCGATGGCAAATATCAGATTGAAAGAGTCCTATATGTTCCAGGATTGGCAAACAATTTGTTGTCAGTCACACAAATTCTGGATAAAGATATGGTTGTTGATTTTCATGTTGAGGATGGAAATAAGTGTTGCTTTATCACCAAGAGGGGTAAACACATCACAACAACTTCATACAAGCATGGCTTATTTGCATTAGATGCTATCTCTACCCCTCATGTTGCCATGATAGTCTCTACAAAGGAGGCAACTTCACTTTGGCACAAGATATACGAGCATCTAAGTTCTGGATATTTACTTGAGCTAAGTAAATATGAGATGGTAAAGGGCCTTCCCTCCCTTTCCTCTACATTTCTAGTGTGCTTTGATTGCTTGGAAGGAAAGCAACATAGAGTACCATTTGAAAAGATCTCTACACGAGCAAAGAAACCTCTAGAGTTAATTCACACCGATCTGTGTGGTCCTTTCACACCAAACAGTTATGGGGGGAAGAGGTACTTTCAGTTGTTTGTAGATGACTACTCATGAAATATGTGGGTTTTCTTTCTTCATCTGAAATCTAAAGCCTTTAGTTACTTCCAGCAATTCAAGAAATTTGTTGAGAAGGAGTCAGGGACTTCTATAAAGACCCTCCACTCAGATCGAGGGGGGAGTTTACCTCTAAAGAATTTTTTGCATATTTGACTGCACATGGGATCAAGAGACAACTCACTACTGCTTATACTCCTCAGAAAAATGGAGTTGTTGAATGGAGGAACCGTTCCATCATGGAAATGGTTCATTGTATGCTCACAAGAGCCCATCTAGAGCAATAATTTTGGGCATAAGCTATCACCATAGTAGTATACCTGTTGAATAGGGCACCCACAAAGTCCCTAAAAGGAATAACTCCACAGGAAGCATGGAGTGGTCGAAAACCCTCCATCTCTCATCTACGCATTTTTGGATGTAAGGCTTTTATGCACATACCGAAAGAGAAAAGAAAGAAGCTAGATGAGAAGACCTTGAAATGTGTTCTTCTTGGTTATGATGAGCACTCTAAGGGTTATCATTTGATTGATCCTTTGACCAAGAAGATTCATATCAGTAGAGATGTTTTTTGATGAGGCTTTCACATCACAAAGCACATCTGATGTATACCTAGATTTTGCAAAATCTAAAAATGAGAAGTCTCCTTCGTCACCTCAGATAGGAGGACCTTCTTCTTCTTCACCATAGAAGAAGATTCCTAAGTGGTATACAAGTACTATCAGAGACTCAAAGTTATCCACACCACCAGATTTGACTTTGAATAGACCTCATACTCGTAGTATGGCTCGACAAGATAGAGCAACAGTAGAGACTACTAAGGTTGATGATCTTTGTCAATATTTCGAGGAGATTTCAATAGATCCAGAGAGAGAAACAAAGGATATGGACGTGGATGATGATAGGGTTTTTATGTCTTCACTTGATGAGCATGAACCTACCATAGTACAAGATGCCCTTAGTGAGCCACAATGGAAGGCTTCTATGGATGCAGAGTACATGTCTCTGAAGAAAAACAAGACTTGGAAGCTTGTTGATCTACCACATGGAAAGAATCCCATTGGCTGCAAATGGGTGTACAAAGTCAAGTACAAGGCAGATGGGACAATTGATAAGCATAAGGCCCATATTTTTGCAAAGGGCTATGCACAAAAGGAAGGCATTGACTATGAGGAAACTTTTGCACCTACTTCTCGGATGACAACCATTCGAGTTCTTTGTGCTATGGCAGCATAGTTTGGGTGGAAAGTTCATCAGATGGATGTCAAGAGTGCCTTCTTGAATGGTGATCTCCAAGAAGAAGTCTATATGACACAACCTGAAGGATTTGAAGTGGAAGGCCAAGAGAAGAAAGTGTGCAAATTGGTCAAGTCCTTGTATGGTTTGAAACAAGCTCCTCGAGCTTGGTATATAAATATGGATGATCACCTACTACAACATGGATTTAAGAGAAGTCCATCAGATGCAAACCTCTATTTCAAGAAATAAGGTTCTGAAATAGTGTTACTTGTACTCTACATGGATGATCTGATTATCATAGGCAGCTCAGAAACTTTGATAACTGTCATCAAAAGTGACTTGTGCAAATATTTTGAGATGATAGATCTTGGACTTCTCCACTATTGTCTTGGCCTAGAAGTGAACCAGAAGAAGCACCACATCAAGGTGTCACAGAAAAAGTATGCCAAGACATTGTTAGAAAAGTATCGCATGACTGATTGCAAGCCAATGGCAACTCCGATGGAATCAGAGCTTCAGTTATCGTGGTATGATGATTCACCTTAGGTAGATGGTACTCTCTATCGACAGTTGATCGGGAGTCTCATATATCTAATGAACACTAGGCCAGATATCGTGTTTGTTGTCAACTATCTTTCGAGGTTCATGCAGGAGCCTAAGACCACTCATTGGAAAGCAGCAAAATGTGTTCTTCACTATGTCCATGGTACTATTGAGTATGGCCTAGAGTACAAGAAGAATGATAAATTCTTCTTGCAAGGATACACGGACTCCGACTATGCCGGATCATATGATGATCGAAAGTCAACTTCAGGATATATTTTTCATCTTGGATCCGGTCCTATCTCTTGGCATAGCAAGAAGCAATAGGTGGTTGCTATTTCATCTACAGAGGCAGAGTATCACGCCGCACATGAAGCAGTGTGTGAGGCGATATGGTTGCATCACATCTTGACAAGTATGGGTCATCCATCAAAATATCCAATTCACTTGTTCTGTGACAACCAAGGTGTTTTGAACCTTGTTAAGAATCCAGTGCATCATGAAAGAACCAAACACATTGACACACAATGTCACTTCATTCGAGACGAAGTTCCAAGGCACCGAATTCAGCTTCAATACATTCCCACCAATGCTCAAGTTGCAGATATTTTCACTAAGGCACTTGCACGTGTCAAATTTGAGTTGTTTCGCAACTCTCTTTGTATTGCAAAATAATGTAATAAATGGGGTATGTTAGCATATATTAGTTGTAGCATATATTTGTTATTATTATTTCATTATTATATGTTAACTATATTGGTTAGTATATTTTATTGTTAGGCATATAGTTGTTAGTATGTTTTATTTAAGGCTCATAGTTGTTCGGGAGATCTACTACATCCGGGATAATTAGAGCCTCATTGTATTATTTATTCAACCTCATATCAATGAATTATTGTTGGTTTCTCTGACAACAGTGACATGATGCATGTATTAATGAAACTTTTCTTGTAAATGAATGACAAAAATAGGGAGATCTAAGGAAAATACCTAGTTCCTTTTTCTCCATATGGACTATTATGTGTCTTTGTTATGGACCTCTATTCTTTTGAGGGTATTTTAAGAAGTTATTATGAATTTGTAGAGTAGGGAGAAAATTGGATCTGAATTTGTAGGTTGGGGGTGAATTAGGTTTAGGAGTCTACAACTCATATTCTTATGACCTGAGAGGCTTGTCAGGTTTTGAAGGTCTTTGTTCTATCTATAATGGTACTTGCAACAACACAAAAAACCATAAAATCATGTTAGACTCGTAGAAAAGACTAGTCTAGCACAACTCTTTATGGGGGTCCCACCAGGTGATCCAGAATGAAGTAAACAAAATACATCATTTTATCAAACAAAATACATAAACATATATAATGCTCATAACACTACTTTTTATTCATTCAAAATGTTCATGGGTTACAAAGGTGATTCTCCCAATTCTTTTCATGAATATCAAACATCTTGGTGACTTATTTCAAGACTCCTCAGTGAAGGTGGGCTTGCGGGCCACCGGTAGTTTACTGGTTTTATGATCTCATGCACCTATTTTTGGAGGCCTACAAAATATGGTTAGATGGTTTGGGGGCCTATCTTATTCAAGCCCCATTGTGATAAAATACAAAATAATATAAAAGTAAAATGTGCTAAAACATGGTAAAATTTGCATAAAATACTATAAAAACATGAAATAAATGATACCTACTAATTTTGTTGGTGTAGACTCACTACAAAATGAATTTGCAAGTTAGGGGGTGAATTGGAACCTAGATTCGTAGGTCAGGAGGTGAATTGGACTTCTGATAACTGTGGGCCCAAAATTTCTATCTGGATGGATGTCTAAAGTTTTCCTTTACTGCTTATACAATGTGGAATTGATAGATGCAACTCTGGTACAATTCCAGTAGAGTTTCTATAAGGTGACTAAAATATGAGAGAGGTAAAATGGGAGGGGGAACCCTCTATTTATAGGAAAGAATGAGGTCAGGAGAGAAGTTAGATAAACCAACCCTTAGAGTTACTCCATTTTGGATTTAGGTTAGGGTTTGAGTAGATGTCAATCCCACATGCCTTAGAGCAATATCTCTTCCTCACACGTGTGAGGAAGAGTTAGGGTTAGATACGATTAGCTAAGTCCTAAATTAGGTTAGGTTTTAGTTAGGGCTTTTGGAAATATTTGAAACTAACCCCATGATGCACACGTGTGGGAGTGTGCTTAGGGCTAATTTGGCTTAGGACCCTAATTAAACTCACTTAAGTGAAAAAGTGCATTTAAGTGAAATTCAATGATGAATTAGAATTTTAATTAACCTAATTAGGATTTTAAGTGGGGAATGGTCCCATGGGGTCCTAATTAGGTGTAGGAAAGGGCTTAGGTGGCCTTAGGGGGCTAGTAGGTGGATTCCAAGTGAGTAGGAAGCATCCTGGGTGTATTTTACCTAGTTTTTGTAGGTTTGAAGTCTACAAGTGACCAAGGTAGCCTATAGATGGCTAAAGTAGCCTATGATGGCCTACGAATACCTAGAAGTAAGAATGTGCAACTTTTGGGTGTCTACAATGCTGAAAGTCGTTTCCCCACCTTTTCCATAACATCATTGGCTAGGGACTATTCAACCATGATGTAGGAATTATCCTTTAAGGCCCATAACACTTTAGGAGGATTATCATTCCCTAACCTCACTCTAATTCCATATCCTTTAGGTAGGTTAACCAAGCATATAGCCTTGGTGCTTAGTTACCATACCTTCATGGGCTAACAAAGGTTATTGTCACTTCAATTATAGCTAACATGATCTCCTAATCCTACACGATAGAGGGATCATAATTATTGCCTTATGAATGGTCTTCCCAAACTTTGGATGGGACGCACCAAATTCTACATGTTTAAGGTATGATGATTCACAAGTATCCTAGCTATTGTATTCACACAAATCCTTCTAGGTTCATGAATTCCTAGCTATTGTATTCTCACAACTCCTAGGTTTATGAGTTCCTAGCTATTGCATTCTTGCAACTCCTTCTAGGACTCATATCTACCTGGTTATTGCATTCATGCAACTCCTCCTAGGATTGGGCTTTATGATTTACTAGAGGAATATTTCTACCCATACCAAGGTCAAAAAATCTATTGCAATAATTACTTCTAAAATATAACAATAACAATAAGCATGTCTTAAACCATAAAATATGAAATGTTAGAAATATAAACCAAAAAATCTCATCTTAACCAAAAACCATATTTTATTAAATCTAAAATTGACATTAGTTCAAAGTGCTCATATAACATAATGTTTTAACAATAATTGACCAAGCATTTCACAATAAGATATGCATTCTAAAAAAGTAAGTTCCATCATATAATACCTTAATCAAAGATCCATTCCTATAATCGATAGAACCCAAAACTAAATTATCCCAAAGGAGGATTGCTCAAAAACACTTTAATGAATTAAGGCAACATAATATTTTAGTTTGTACAATAATAATTTTTACAAAACTTATTAATCAAATCAATATTTACAAAACCTTTATCTTCTTCAATTACAAATAAATTAAATATCTAGGAAGTCGATCCCAAAATTCCTCAAACCAACCACAAATCAATAAGTTTCTTTGAGAGGATAATACCATACATGATATTATGAGATATACTTTGGGTATTATAATAGCTCTTTATGCAATGCAATTTTCCTCATGTCATTCTATATTATGCCACAACCATGCATAAAACTATATAATCAAAATATTCCAAAAAAATACAAGAGAGTCCCATACTTCTCTTTTTAATGACTCCTTAATTCACACAGGAGTTCATTATAATAGTTTTCCTTTCAAAACCATAGTTCAGCAATACATCAAAAGATAGAGAAGCCCATACTTATTCGTATAATAATCCTCTAACCCACAAAGGTCTCGAGCATTATTATACAAGTTTTTTTTTTCAAAACCATAAATCAATAATACAACAAAATGATATTAATTCTAGATTACCTTTCTTTTCAAATCTTAGTATTTTAATATTGAAATAATAAGGATTCTTATCTACAAAGTAAGTTTAAAGATCAACTAAACATAAATATTCTAAGACAAATATTATAGATTCAACTTTAATCTAAAATTAAAGCTTCTAAAAGCAAAATAAAATTTAACTGAGGTAAGTGCTAAATAAACTCAAATAAACACTAGAGGAAGACCATGGCAACATGAATGCTCCTCAACACCTAGCACTAACCTATGATAACAACAAAAAGTGTGAAGCATAGTCTACTACACAAGACTACTATAAGAAATATGAAACACACAAATGAATAACAAAAAGACACTCATCTCAAAGGGTGATGAAAACACACAAATCAACCACACCAAGCATCACATCCAAACATAACCCACCAACCTACAAATGGGAAAATAAATCAAATGACCACACATGCCAACATAAGACATAGGGTGATATACAACCATACAAATAATATAGCCCACAAGATACAACATGTGGATCAACCAGGCCAAGAACATAACATAGTATGATTCCACAAACTACAAAGGTTGGAGAAAGGCATAGGAGGCAAAATAACTGAACCAAGGGTAACTCAAAGCTTAACATAATATGGAGAGGCAGGATCGACATTGAACAATAGAAACTAATGAGAGTGCACCAACAGAATAATAAATGCATAAAAGATATCTAAGCAATATAAGGCAACATAAGCATAGAGCGAATCCAAATTAGGAAAAACACCTAAACCATAGGTTTTGAATTCTCCCCCAGATTGCTTCCTAATATCATTGATTGATCACTAATTTTTGCCTTCACTTCTATCACATATTTAGGTGTAAATTACCCTTTTACACACACCTTCCTCCTCACTTTAAGGTAGAATAATTCCCTTAAGTAGTTGAATGTTCCTCCCATGATAAAAGATCATTATGCTCTCCCTTGCCATGCATGAATGAGTAGTTTTCACTATCCAATACTTCAAGGAAATCAAAGCTGACATTTGGCTTCCCAAGGTGGCTTGCCATAATGTATCCAAAAGGCCACAATCTAAGGTACTTAATACTTGGTACCTTGGTTAATATTTTTAATTAAATTATGAATAAAATAAAACTAAGTAATGCTTGATTTAATTGATAAGGTTAAATTTGCCATACAAGCAAAACAAGAGTAATATATGCTAATAAAACTATAACATCTTTTCTATCCACAAACAACTAAGACAAGTATGGCACTACATCCTCAATATTCTACACCACTATTTTATCCCCAAATAGGTGGCCCTTTTTATGATAGTACAAGCTATCACCAACCTTATTGAGGAGGCTCATTGCAAGCAACTTCCTAGCCCAATGGTGTGAATATGGAGACTCAAAATTATATGCATCTACATGAAGGTAATATTCCATGTTTACCATGAGTTTTTGATAAATAGTTCATCATCATCATTCCCCCAAAGTAACTCTTGATATGGGTGGCTTATCCCTACATTTCCACCAGAGAGGGGTACCTGATCCTACATCTACAAATGCGTCAATTGTACAATATTCTATACTTGAAAACTTTGAAAATATTCCATAAAATATACATCAACAAAGAACCTATGTCATTTATCAAAATATCCACATATAGTTCATTATTCATGAATTTTTTTCCAAGTAGAGGTGTTATAGGCATATCATGTGCAAGTCCTTATATGTTCATCGGGTTGCTTATTACCAACCATGGAGCAATATTTTCCATTTATGAAACTTAGGTAATGGAAAAAGGATCAAAAAAATGGATAATACCTCTAGGAGAACCATTGGTAGTCAGAGGAGTATTAGATCTTCCTTTATCAACTTTGGATCTTTTTGATGAGGCTAGGAATTGCCTCAATAATGACATGTTTTTGGTTACTTCAAACTGCCACATAAACCTTATGTTATGTTTTTTATGTTAATTTATATGGTTAAATGCATTATATATTAAGTGTTTGCATGGTTAAAATGTTTAGGAGCATATTACTCTGTTTTGATAGTTTTCAGCATTTTCTGCACTATTTTAGTTTGATTAATTAGCAAATAAAATATGTATTTCAAAAGCCAAAAGTTGTGTGCTATTGTTTATAACCTCACAATAATATTTGAATGCTTTTCCTGCCTTCCAACTGATTTGAAATGCAATTTGGCACCAAGTTTCTATGACTATGCAACAAACTATCAACTGCAGAAAAACAACCATACAAAAACTAGCAAGTTGTCACTTTATTGATGACTTGGAATTTGTTAACTAAAGAGGAGTAAAATGCTTGGAAACAGTTGAGGGAGGTTAGGGATGACTCTTGCTCCACCTGGCAGCATTCCCATGTAGTAAAAATGGCAGGAACAGTTGGAAAATGCATACAAAAATCAAAATTATGCAATTATAAAGGAAGTCATAGAATTTGTCAATGTAAATGGATGGAAACAGTTGAAAATGATTGCTAAGGGATAGGAGAGATGTCCCATCCACTTAAAACCTACTTATTACCCATTTTTATTGCATCTGAGCATAAATCTATTTTATAGCCAGATATTCCAAAGATGCTTTGAAATAAAGGGGAAAAGTGGCTAGTTTGAGTCAAAAATATATTTGAGCATCCAAAATAGTAGGGAAATGATATTTTAAGGTGGATACAGGTGTATAAATATATTTCTAACCTCCTCCAATGCACTCCCACCACTTGAGATGCATTCCAAGGGCCAATAAAAGATGTTGCAGTAATTTTGTCTTAAATTAGACTTATTCAGATTCAAAATTATTGGTAAATCACTAGGAAATAGCATCCAACTGATATTGAGCATGATGAAATTGTAATATTTTATTATAAATAAAATCTCCCTTAGTTGGTTGAGCTAAGTAGAATAAAATAGAGAATTAGAATAGACTGTAATTGATCTTTAGCAATTAGCAAGAATTTCCTGCAACATTGTAATGTTGTGCAGTAGTTAATAAAAGTGTAGTTCTTTTGTTAATTTCTATTCATGAGTGAGTGTGAGTGTTAATTAGTTAAAGATCAAGTTTCCCACCTTCTTCTAGATCAGGAAGCTTGGGCCCACTTTCAGGACTAGAAGGAGGACTGTTATGATATACAATTCTAAGTGAGTGTGAGTGTAACTAGGTTTTAATTTTGCAAGTGTAATATAGGTTTTCCTTCTCAGTAACATTTCAATTCTGCAAAAGTAAATTAGACTTTTAATTCTTGCAATATCAATTCCTGCATTTGTAGTTAACTCTTAATTTTTGCAACTTAAAATTAGTTTTATATTCCTGTAAGTTAATTCTTCAGTTTCCATTCTGTATACTAGGTTTAGTGTGACACCAAAAGGCTAAACCAACATCTGTTTCACCCAATAAATGCTTGAAATCTGAATGCTTGAATTATACTCTGCCCTAACCTTCTATCGTAGACAGCCTTGGACACCACCCCATATTGATAAATCATAATATTAAATGATGCTATTAATGACACGCATCATTTTGGCATCATTTTTGGGGAACACGGTGTTGTTAGAAGGTAAAAGCAGCCCAATAATTGTTAATTGTGCTAAGTTGTGAACTTCAAAGTGAAATCTGGATAAATGACTGGTATAGGTAATAGTTTTTGGTAAATTGCATTTTAGTCCATTTAGAAAACAAGCAAGAAACCATAGGGAGGTGATCTTCACACTTAGGGGGTTGAAATTGCCTATGTTTGAAATTCTTGATAAAATTGAAAGAAATTCATCATCCTCATTGTCAGGAAACATAAGATCTCTTGAAAAAAATTAGAGCCATATGTTAGTACTACCCTTTTTGTATCCATATCATCAGGGTAGTATAAAAAAATTGGTACCAGGTGTTGGGAAGACATCATGGCAGATATACAAGACTGTCCCTTGAACAAAACATCTATATCAGCTACTTGTAGCCTTTGTTCACAAGGACATATCACTGATGAATGCCATTTACTTCCACAACTCAAAAATATCATAGAAACACAAAAATTGTTACCTGGTTCTACTCAAAATTCTTGTCAAGAGAGATTCCAACAACAACAAATAGGGTAGGTAAAACAACCACCACCTCCAGCCCAACCTGTGGCCAATCTGAATAATACAGGATAGGTAGCCCCTGTCTATGTAGCTAAATCTGGTAAAAATACTGCAGAAAATGTTATTGACTGTAACAACATCCAACTATGCTCAAACAAGACCTTACCTGAGCTTGAAGAGATAAAATTCAATGGAGATACACAAAAACCCTTTAGTCCAGACACACAAAAATCAACCTTGGATAAAGGAGAAAAACTAGAAAATATGCACATAGAAAATTTACTTCCATTGAACTCCTTAGTAAGCAATTACAAAGGGGTAAATTTTGTCCTCCTAGGAATGAAACAAATTGAAGTACAACCAAGAAAATTCTTGAACATTATTAGTTGGCTGACTTATGAACAAAAAGCAAAATTGTTTGTTATTTTGAAACAACATTTCAATCCCTTTGCATGGAAATACAAGGGTATGTCAATATTTCATCTTGATGTATGCACTCATAGGATATATATTGAAAATGTTAAACCTATGAAACAGCTACAAATGCAATTAAAGTCTACCTTAAGAGATATTGTCCAAACTGTAATAAAGAAACTCTTGGAGGTTAGATTCATTTATCCAATTTTTGATAACCGATGGATTCCTCCATTAGTTATTATTCCAAAGAAAAATAGGAAACTAAGAGTGTGTGAAGATTATCAAAAACTGAATACATTCACACATAAGGACCATTTTCCATTTATTGATCATATATTAGACATACTCAGTTTCACACTGTATGAACTGGTTTATGATAAGAAACCACATTTTCCTATTGAATTTGAGTTACTAATGCTTTTAACATCTTTGGGAATTGGAATTGAATTGTTGCAAGTACATATTGACAAGATTTTATAGACTAGGTGGCATGGACCACACTTGATTGAAGAAGTATTCATAAATGGAGTAGTGCTTCTTTATCCCATTGGTGATTCATGGAGGAAGTTAGTAGTGAATGGATACTACCTTCGGGTATACCATGCACCATTAACTAAGGAGGATTTCTTGAAGGAGATTGCACAATTGGATGTACATAGGATGGAAGAGAATTTCTCTTCCATGGCAGATTCAGAGTGATGCTAAAAGTTTGACAAAAAAAAAAAAATAGAGAAGAAAATACAAGAAAAGTAAAAAGAAGAATAATCTTGTTTGTGAACTTCCTTCATGGGCACAAGCAAGACACGAGAAAAAAAAGACAAAAGAAAAAAGAGAAAAAAAATATTGCAGCAAAAGGCATGTCCCACAAAATGGGGATACATGAGGACAAGCATCAATTTTAGCATGGAGGAGGAACAATGAAGTCAATACTTCATTTCCAGCAATAAGGAGTTAATGATGACATGAGAAGGCTCTTATTACTCATATGGAAAGAAAGGGTGCATCATTGTTGTAGCCTTCAGCAGAAAAAGATGGTGTTTTTATACAAAGATTGACATGTTTTTGTAGAATAAGGATTGTTCTTATCCAAATAAGAATGAGAGAAATTCTCTCTCATTACAGCCTCATGAGATACATTCTATCTCATTGAAGCCCTTGAAAAAAAGGATAGAAGGGTTGAAAACCAGAAATGGCAACCTCTTTTGATGAAAAAAATGAAAAAAAAAAGATGAAAAAAAAGAAAGAAAAAAATGAATAATTTAGTAGTGAAAACCTCCTTGGAGGTGCTGCTGAGTTGGCTTGCATGAAAATTGGTTTTCCGACGTGCATTGCCTTGTTGATCCACCCATCATTTTTCCACCATTGTACAAATCTCACACTGCACATGTGTTATGTTTATGTTTTCAGATAGCTTGCTAACAATCATCAGAAATAGCCATCTGCAAGGTGTATGATAATTGTTCAAATCAGGTATGTGTTTCTTGCATTTTTTATCATTGTAGGTATTTAGTATGTAGTGTGTCTAAATCACTAGTTAGCATAGAAACATTCATAGGGTTTGGCAAATCCAAAAACATCCAACCTATCCAGAGGAAACAAGAGGAATCCCTGTTGTTCTGCAAAATTGCAGGTTTTTATGGGTAGAAAAATAAAAATGGGTAAAAGGGGCAGCTCTATGAAATTAGGCACAAATTTGATTGCATATATGTGTAGAGGTTTCACAGAGCTTCGAAATGATACCAAGCTCTAGAACAAAAATGTAGTTTTGTTTGTTTTATAGTGGAAATTTTTAGATCTTCGGAATGAGAACATCTTCGAAATAAGAAATTGTTTGACAAAATGATAGGAAAATACAAAATGCTCCGAAATGAGTTTCTAAGCTTCGAAATAAGAAATGGGTAGGTTTGAAATGTAAAATTCATGGCAGACTTTGAAATTCAAAGTTCCACGTGGCACATGCATAAAAAGGGTAAGGAAATTTGTTTGTTTTACCACATCATCCAAATCAGTCATAAGTTCAAGGCACAATTTTTAGAAATATTGAAAAGAAGGGTGGCACATTGTGAAGCACAACTTGTAACTTCTGATGCTGGAGAGGATATTGCAGAAACTTTGTCGAGGTTATCAGAGCAAAATAAAAAGAAGCAACACCAAAAAAATCCATAGCCCCCTCCTCAATTTATAGAGCCTACCCCAAAAACAACAATCAGAGGTAATTACACCTGTACAAGATTTTGTTCTGATAAATCCTGCATAAAATGAGGAACCATTAGCAATGAGAGCAGGTGAATAAGAAATAGATGCAAATCAAAACTCTCATCAAGGTGGAAACACTACAACGATGGATGAGCATCAATTTTCTTGGTAAGAAGTCAAGTTGAACACCCATCCAATTATGCACAGTAGCAAGAAAAGCAAACACCATCAAAGAAAGAGGCCACAGACATTCAAGAGGCTGAAAAACAAGTAAGTACAAATCTATATCAGGCCCTTGAATAAAATTTTTCATCAGTTTTGCATAGAGTTCAAATGGAAGAAGTTGGGGTGCAAGTTGATTTGCTACCAAAGAACCAATCAATAGTTAGGCCTCCACAAATAGTTCCATTGGTTAAGTATAACAAGGATATTGCAAAATGGGTATTGAGATGTCAGAAATTAGAAGCCCAAGTTGCAAATTTGAAACCATTGGAGTAGCAGGTTGAAGCTAAGACTACAGAATTAAATAGGTTACAAGAGAAGATACAATATCTTTGCTAAGCTGCAGAGTACTCATTGCAATAAAGGAGGTCATCTAGAAGTTTGTAGTCTGATCCTTAAGGAAAAAGGACCTTCTTTGGTAAATCATGAGGATTCACTTGTTGATAAATTGGACATCTACCTGCACAATCCAAAAGAATAGAGAACTTCATCTGAAAACTATTTTTGCATAAGTTTTTAGTGCCAGAATGCATTACATTCCTATCCCGATAGCCCTACAGAATGCATGAGGGCATGCATTAGAATAAGTTGGGAGGAAATGATGAGGCTAGGAATTGCCTCAATAATGACATGTTTTTGGTTACTTCAAACTGCCACATAAACCTTATGTTATGTTTTTTATGTTAATTTATATGGTTAAATGCATTATATATTAAGTGTTTGCATGGTTAAAATTTTTAGGAGCATATTACTCTTTTTTGATAGTTTTCAGCATTTTCCGCACTATTTTAGTTTGATTAATTAGAAAATAAAATATGTATTTCAAAAGCCAAATGTTGTGTGCTGTTTTTTATAACCTCACAATAATATTTGAATGCTTTTCCCACCTTCCAAATGATTTGAAATGCAATTTGGCACCAAGTTTCTATGACTGTGCAACAAACTGTCAACTACAGAAAAACAACCATACAAAAACCAGCAAGCTGTCACTTTATTGATGACTTGGAATTTGTCAAATTAAAGAGGAGTAAAATGCTTGGAAATAGTTGAGGGAGGTTAGGGATGACTCTTGCTCCACCTGGAAGCATTCCCACATAGTACAAATGGCAGCAACAAGACAAAAATACTGAAAAGTAGGAACAGTTGGAAAATGCATACAAAAATCAGAATTATGCAATTATAAAGGAAGTCATAGAATTTGTCAATGTAAATGGACGAAAGCAGTTGGAAATAATTTCTAAGGGATAGGAGAGATGTCCCATCCACTTAAAACCCACTTATTACCCATTTTTATTGCATCTGAGCATAAAGCTATTTTACAGCCAGATATTCCGAAGATGCTCCAAAATAAAGGGGAAAAGTGGTCAATTTGAGTCAAAAAGATATTTGAGCATCCAAAATAGTAGGGAAATGATATTTTAAGGTGGATATAGGTGTATAAAGATATTTCTAACCTCCTCCAATGCACTCCCACCACTTGAGATGCATTCCAAGGGCCAATAAAAGATGTTGCAGTAATTTTGTCTTAAATTAGACTTATTCAGATTCAGAATTATTGGTAAATCACTAGGAAATAACATCCAACTGATATTGAGCATGATGAAATTGTAATATTTTATTATAAATAAAAGCTCCCTTAGTTGGTTGAGCTAAGTAGAATAAAATAGAGAATTAGAATACCCGGTTTGTGGGGGGGGGGGGGGGGGGGGGGGGGGGGGGGGGTTAAAAAAAAAGAGAATGAAAACTATAATTGATCTTTAGCAATTAGTAGGAATTTCCTGCAACATTGTAATGTTGTGCAATAGTTAATAAAAAGTGCAGTTCTTTTGTTAATTTCTATTCATGAGTGAGTGTGAGTGTTAATTAGTTAAAGAGAAAGTTTCCCACCTTCTTCTAGATCAGGAAGCTTGGGACCACTTTCAGGCCTAGAAGGAGGACTATTATGACATGTTTTTCTATAATTTTGCTATAGCAGAATTAAAATATTTATTGTCAAATTTTTCTTTCTTGTTTTAAGTTTGTGTGATGTTATTTATGTTTTCAATTGTGTTTTTGTGCAGCCAATGTGTGTGTCAGCTGAAAAATTAGTTTAGACCTGTGTTTCCCCTATTTTTCATTTTTTTTCTTGTTTTCATGTCTTGGCAACTTTTATCAGTTTTTCAGTAGCTTTCATTTTTCACTATCAATTATTGTAGCAAAAGCTTGATGACCTTCTGTGATAGGGCACTGAAAGGTGTTCTTAGCATAAATATTATTTCCAAGCATCATTTTAATTCTGCAAGTGTAACTAGGTTTCAATTTTGCAAGTGTAATTTAGGTTTTCCTTCTCAACAACATTTTAATTTTGCAAAAGTAAATTAGACTTTCAATTCCTGCAATTTTAATTCTTGCATTTGTAGTTAAATTTAAATTTTTACAACTTAGAATTAGTTTTCAATTCCTTCAAGTTAATTCAGTTTCCATTTTGCAGAATAGGTTTAGTGTGACACCAAAAGGCTAAAATGAATACATGCTTTAAATTTGAATACATAAATTGTACTCTACCCTAACCTTTTATAGTAGAAAGCCTTGGAAACCACCCCAAATTGATAAATCATAAGATTAAATGATGCTATTAACGACACGCATCACTTTTATATAGAGAAAAATTGAGAAACTAAATACCTCCTATATATGACTTGGATCTATTGATGATGACTTCAGGTTTTAGCTTTAATAGTCAAGATGTGTAATATAAACAATGCACCAAGAATATTTATTTTTAACAGTGGCCCTCCTTCTAGCACCAATTTTGTTGAACATGTAAATGTCACATTTTCAAAGGTAAGCCAACATACTTGGAACTATTCCCTCTTGAAAGGAAAATATTTTCTTTCCCCTAAGGTTTAGGTATGCCAAGTCTTGGCTAGTGTGGATAAACTCAAACACCATTGATAGTTGTTCCTTCAAGGGGTCTTTGTTGTTATGATCCAAAAATATAAATTTCTTGGACACAATGACTTTAAATTGAATGCTTAATTGTCTAAAAATAATTATACTTCACTGATATTGCAACATACATGAGCTAAGAAGAGTTAAAATGGGTAAAATAAAGATAAATTTTAAGCACTACAAGTTATGGTTTCCCAATCAATACCATTCATTGCACTTAACATTCATCTCACATGTAATAACAAAGAATATTTTGAAGCTATATGAAATTTTAAAATGTATTATAGAAAACCAACTTCAATGCTTCAAAAGAAAATTAATATACTCCTAATCTAAATGATCCTTGCATTTATAATTCTTGGGTTTGCATTTTATACCTTATAATAAGATCATCCATTTATAGAGCATCAATGAGGGTAATTTTCAATTGTCGGGGTAAAATTTCCAACTAAAACATTACTAGGTAAAATTTCCAATGGCTAGGGTATTTTCTTATGCTTATCGAGTTTTTGATTTTATTGGCATTCTTTTATATTGTCAAGTCTAGTTTTGGAAATCTAAGTTCATGCTTCACTTTCACGTATTGGACTTTCAACATTATACATTTTGGCAGTATGTATTCCAACTTTGTGCTTTAGCTTCATTGACTTCTTTATTTTCCCTTTGGCTTTTTGAAATTGACAATTTCTAGTTTTGTGCTTCGAATTTAAGTTGGAGTATATTACATTATTTGGTACATGATAATGTACCTTCATGGTACAATTGTAAATAGTAGATTAGGGTTGATTCATAGTTTAGAGTGTGATTTATATTTCTCCTTTTATGTAAGTGTGAATATGCAATAAATGCACAAGTGTCATATGAGTTAGTGTGCAAATGTAAGTTGATTCTATGTGCACAAGTTTCTTTTATGTAAGTGTTCAAATATGTAATGTAAATATGTGCAAAAGTGTCATAGATTAGAGTATGCAATTTATGGAAGTGTAAGATTCATATATAGGTGTTCATATAATATAGATTCAAGTGTTCATCAAGTATGCAAGTGTCAAATAGATAAGCCAAGAGTCATGAGACTTGGCATATGGAGAGGAATAGTCAAGTATACAAAGATTCATATTACTATGGCTATATTATGGAGGAAATACTCCATAATCAAACATCACATTACAGAGAAAAGAGAGCATCACTATCATATTTGTAAGAGAAAGAAGAGTAATAAAGGTTGCATATATTTTGAGCAATTAATATTGTAAGTTGTTCTTCATGCATAGTACATGAATGATTCAAGGTTATTTACATTCATATTACTGCTTATTATTGAATTTTATTTTATATATTATTAGCCTTGATATACATATTAATTTGCTCATATTATTCTACTCATCATTATCTTGACCTTATTATATTGTGGTTATATTATATTCGATCCTATGATATTTAACTTGTGATATTTGTGGTAGTATTAAGGCTTAAAAAGCCATCAATTTTTTACTTCATTCCACTTTGGCATATTAGCATATTTTTAGACTTTCATAGCACTTTTTTGACATCATTACTTGGAAAAGTTTTAAATTATCCAATTTTGGGTTTACGCTTTACCATCTTGGAAAAATCCCAGTTTTAGGCTTTTTACTTTTTGTTTTTTATATTTTTGTCTTTCAACATTGCATAATTTTAGAATTCCAACTCTTATGGTTACATCATCCTGGAAAAAACTTTGGATTTGTGCTTATTTGCTTTTATTAGTCCAGGAATGATTTTCAATATCGCAGAAATAGTTTCCAATAGCTCAAAAATGATTTCCAATTGGGTTGAGCATTTCCAATAACCCAGTATTGATTTTCCCAGCTCCTGGTGGGGTAATTTTCATTTGAATGCCTAGGTTCTTGTATTACATAATTTTTTGAGTTGCTAGTGGATTTAACCTTTCATGCTTTTAAACTTCTTCTTAAGTAGCCAAACATCCAATCGTGGCAATTTCCTCACTTAATTTCTAGACTTATAATCATTTTCCTATAATTCACTAGGAGTGACTTTTTTCATGACAACTTGAATAGCCTATAGTAAAAAAAGCAATTTTGGGTCTTAAATTCTCCTTCAACATAGGTAAAATTATACTTTCTAGAAATCTTATTTTGAGGAGCATATAATGGAAGTGGTCTCATGAAATTTTACTAAGCATTACAAGAAATATAGGATCCAAAACTAAGAGGGACAAGATTAGGTAAGCATTTACGAGTAATTAGGGCAGTAAGATAGCTTGCCAAAAATGAGTTATCCAAGAGGTCAATTCGTCTTATAACATAGGCAATTTATACTTTATAGAAATATCTTTTCAAGTGTTATATAATAAAAATGGTTTCACCAAATTTTATATATCAATAAAAGATATATGTGATCCATAAGTGAAACCATTTGCATTTTTGGGAGGAAATTCAAGTGTATAATGCCTAATTTTAAGGATTTTCAAGGTGCTAAGACCATGGTAATATAGGCATGTGGGTACTTGTTGGAAAGGTTATTCCAATACTGATCTAATGGGATAAGTTATTTTCCATTAAACATTTATCAAAAACAACAATGGTAATAAAAATTACAACAAATTCAAGGTAAGAAAAACTTGGGCACCTATAATCAAAGGCTTTCAACTAAAAAAAAAGATTTTTTTGGATGATTGGCTATCATGCATAGGGCCAAACAAATAAGAGAAAATTAACCAAAATATTTTTTAAAAAGCAGGTCCCTAGTATGTACAAACTAGAGTGTGTTGTGCAAGCGTAATAACAGCTCTAAAGTCCATTCTTCATGGTCTAATTATTATGAGGGATCAATAATTAATTAGAAAAACCATTTACTAGAGGTATATTCTTGATAAAGATAGTCGATGTATGAATCCTTAGAAGTGTTGTGTAGTAAAATTTTTACCTCATAGTCATTCATGTCAACAAATAATAAGATACTTTCTATTGGTTGAAGAGAGTGACTATTATTTTCTTGAGGTAGATCTGAATCATTCTTATCACCAAAATGGCTATTATATATTTGAGGCAGAGTTGAATAATCCTTATCACCAAGGTTACTTTCAAAAATTAAATAGTAAATTCTCATTACACTTGTGATGAGTAACACCCTAGCCAATTTCATTAAAGGAAGTCCTAGTGAGAATCATTTGAGGTAATACTGGATGTGTATGAACTAGATTCTTGAGTGGGAGCTCAAGCAAAGACAAGTGAAATTTTTTGATAACCAAACCCTTAAGGTTAGAGCTAATAGATATGAAGAACATGGACTTATACTGAGAGGGGGGGTGAACAGTATAAGACTTAACCAATTAATAATTTTAACTTTATATAGCAGTGGCATCAACACAACATTAATCAAGACAAAAAACATCACACATTGAAGACCCATTTTTAACGTGGTTCACCCAAAATAGTTGGGCTACGTCCAAAAAAATGTTTCTCTAAAAGTTATCTCAAAGTTCTTTGGGAATCCTTCCCAATTACAATGTTTATGAACCTCGGCCCAAAGGAGATACCTTCCCCTCTGCTCTAGAAATCATCCCTCAGAATATCAACTACCTCTACCTCTTGCCAGCATGTGGAACTCCTTTCCATCGAAGACCTCCTGTCCTCAATGCTTAGCCTAAGAGACCTCTGCCTTCTATGATCATGTCCACAGCAGCTCAGCAACCTGTACCAAACACAATTAGTCGGTCTAGTACAAGTCTTCCTCTGTCTGTCAGATCTGTCCAACTCTTGAACAAATCAATCCTCTACATACAAGCCTTCTCAAAGACTTGCCAAATCTGTCCTCAGGTTCTTCTCATAGAACCAATGCACCTCTGTCCTCAAGTTATCTGATAGAACTATCAAACTCAGCTCACAAGTCCTCTGCTAGGACCTATCCAAATCTGCTCACAAATCCCCATCGGAACCTGTCCAAAACTGCTCACAAGTCCCCACCGAAACTTGTCTAAAAACTTAGCAAGCTCACCAAGAAAAAATTTCTTAGTAGGAAATCACAAAGCGAATTGTTAGAGACCCAATGTGATTTGTCAAACTCATAGAAGCATAAAGAGAATTGTTAGAGACTCAATATGTTCTATGCTCA
This sequence comes from Wollemia nobilis, assembly GCA_028583015.1. NCBI lineage: Eukaryota > Viridiplantae > Streptophyta > Pinopsida > Araucariales > Araucariaceae > Wollemia > Wollemia nobilis. The sequence goes on along the minus strand of JAQPPZ010002742.1, from coordinate 336,300 downwards.
AATACCAATCTCAAAACTCAACTCAAATCAACTCAGATCAATCTCAATCTCAAATCTGAAAACTCAACTCAATATCTGAAATGGATAGGATAGAATATTTTCTTTCAAGAACATGAAACCCCAACAATTGCCAACTATGCAAAGAATCACATAACAATGATACTCATGTTCTTTTCACCATCAATTAGGGTTTCAACAACAATGCTCATCAAACAAGGTTTAGTCAACCAAAACCATTCAACTCAACATCAACCTTGAAGCATTCAACCAATCATCACAAGAAAAGGAAACAAGTAGAAATCCTTTTCCCTCCAAAGATATTTGAACAAAACAGCCACCAACACAATATCACCAAATGCAAAGAATAACTTGCTCAAATCAACTCAATGGAGTAAGCCCAATATCATGAATCAAGTAAAGCAATAACTTGATCAAACAACCTCTATGGAAGCAACTCAACCATCAAACTCAAAACAACCAACCAAGGGTTCCACCAACTCAATGCAAGTAGCTAGACTCACAAATATAAACCCTAGTGCACAAAGCTTCCACTATCTCAACCAGAAATTATGCATTCACCAAAAAATCTCCTTAAGGATAACAATGCATAAGTAGTCTTCAACAAACCAGAAAATAGGATTTACACCTAGCCAAAGGATACCTAGTAGAATACCTTTTCACTCCAACCTTATTTCAGAAAACATACACCAATCATACTCATAAGAAGAATGTGCCCATACCTTATTGGAGTAGAAGATAATTGAACCTTCAAGCTGTCACCACACACAACTCTCAAACTTATAAATCGTTGTCCAAGAAACTCCGAATTTTGCGACATAAAGACGTTTTAATAAAAACGTGTGTTACTCTAGCAAAGCACCCCCGCGAGACTCGAAACGGTGACCTCCGCCAATGCAGCGCCCAACAGCAGCCTTTGCTGCCACTAGCCCACACGGGCTACGAAGTTCACAAGTGAACTTCCCTCCACTTCACCCTAAAAAAAAAACTCCCGAAGACTTTTCAACCGCACGTGCTTCTAAGTCTTCCTTCGATCGCAGCAAATACAGAGCACAAACACCGCAAATTGCATTTGGGGAATTTCGAATTCATTAGCCTTCCAACCTTAGGAGTTGGAGAATAAATAGTCTCTTCGAAGACACCTTGACATCGACGGAAATAAAGACCATTTCGAAATTAATCAAAAGTCTTTTCAAAAAGGGTTTAAAAACCCTTAAATAATTTTAATAAATTAAGAATAAAAAAAAGGTTTAAAAACCTTTAAGTATTTTTAATAAATTAAAAATAATTTCTCCCTTAATTAATTAAATAATTAATTAATTAAAACCTTGAAGGGTTTTAAATAATAATTAAATAAATAATAAAGAGAACCTCCATTGGTTTTAATAAAAACCATTTAACTTGGTTTTAATAAAAACCCTATCCAACTTGGTTTTAATAAAAACCGGTTTGGTTTTAATGAAAAACCCTTGCCAATGGAATCTCTCTGGATTCTCTTAAAAATATTCTCTTGGAATCTTCCACCTTTGAAGCCAACACATCCTCTTAACATTAATGCCATTTCCTTTTGACATCAATGACAACTCATAGACAAGAAGCTAGGATCTCAAACCCAAAATTGCCAACAAGATAAGTGACCAAACCATAGTTTTGGTATCCCAAGGTGATGAAGTGTACAAAATAGTTAGAATAAAAAAGGAAATTAACTAGGTATATCTACCCATTTTAAATGTCCAGTAATAGTGGTTTGTAGTGACAACCAAAACACCAGCCAAGAACAAAGTTAAATTCAACTATAAGAAATATCAATTGAACCCAAAGAGCACACATAAAGACGATCATTGGATCCCTGACATACTATTGGTACCACCTAGGCTCTGATATATTACGAGGTCAATTTTTATCTAGGGGCTTTCACCCCCAAACCCTCACACATTGGGCTAAGGTATTTGGTCTTCTAAGATGTATAGTCCTCCCGCAACAAGATATAGCATATCTAATAGGGAATTTTATGTATTAAAAACACCCACATGGATGCTATTAAGAAGAGACCATGAACCTAATAACATTAATGATAAGAAATCTTTGTAACATATCTCTATCATGGGTAGTAAGATATTACCCAATGACTCCAAATCTAAAGACCTTAAGACTAGAAAAAATCAATGCGAGAGGACCTAGGCAGGATTTTGAATTTTGAAAGAGAAAAGTTCTTAATTTTTGTCTATCTAGCATTTTCGTTATTAAAAGGAGGAAGAATTATTTTTGTGCCTAGTATTTGGCCTTAGGTAGTTTTTCTATAACTTTATGTTTTGTATATTTAATTGGACTCGAGCCTTGATTCACTACATGTATAGGCCATCAATCCTTTCTTAATTCTATGCGATTGTAATTGCTCTATTAATATGAATATAAGGATTTGTAATTACTCCAAATTATTCCCCACTCTTTGTATGCATATATCTTTCTATGGAAACTAAAACTAGCATTTATCCTATTTTTCATAAGATATTATTTAATGTATAGTAATTTTGAGTTGTGACCATGTTTATTTTAGTTGTTATATTTTGACATGTTTTCACTAATCCCACTAATATCTAGAATGTATCCTATAGTCATTGGTGCATTTCCATCCTTAGGTTAGACTAGTTAGTTTTTACTACTTTTCTCTCTATCCATTTTCCTTGTAAAAGACTTGATAGACTAGGTTAGCTTAGGAGGAAATAAAGTGCATCGAATGTCATACCAAAATAATGAGCCAACCTTAGTAAAAAATCTTAGAGGTCATCTAGAGGATCCACATCACATGCTCTCTAAAATTAACAAACTGGTGCTCCATGCAAGGCATGATTATTGGATGCACTCGATGAACCACATGTGGGTGGTCATGATGCTCAGAGCATAAGGATTGAATCTAATCCTCAAAACATTCCATGGGATCCTTGTATAATTTCATTTATAATTTGAGGATAAGCAATGCTTAAGGTGTTTATGTAAGCATGTTATGATAATAGATTGGAAAAATGGAAAGGAAAAGGTTCACTATCCTCCTCCCCACCCCAACTCAATCCTTCTATTCAAGCAATGTTGCTTTGGGGTTCAAGGGATTAAAAGTTCTACTTGATAATCATTGTTTTCCAAAGAGAAATATGATGACCTTTCATTGGGATTGGAGATATTTAATAATTCTCAATGTCCTAACCAACCCTCTAATTCCAAAGGCTCTTTGATACCTTGTTCGTGAGGTCCTGGTCCTTTTCCTTGTTAATAAAAGTTATAAAGGATTTTTTTGGGTATATGTTGAAGGTTCAATTAGTAATATGAAGCATATTTTTATTTTATTAGATGTTAATTTCTTCCATGAACTCTTTCCTCACCGGTTTTACCAATAAAAATAAAGGTGCAACTTCCTATTTGCATAACCATTCCTTTTTTAGAGGGTAACCCTAAGGTTTTGAGTGATGAAGATAGCCTAATTATATCTAAGGTTAATAACTCATTGTGCTACTGTTGAGGTTTATGTTATTAATATCTTGAGCTTTAACTTACCTTTTATCCTCTATTGTGGAATGGTCACTAGTTTTGACTTCTTGGCTAGCACCTATTTTCTTAGACAAAATAGGCTTTAGAGTATCATCAATGAAGATATGGGAAGCATTCAAGGAAGGAAAAATATAGACCTTTGGATTTTCCACCTAAATTCTAGGTAAAGGGTTATTTATCTGCATAATGTTATATAACTTGCCTTGATATTCAAATTCTAGGTATTGATGATAAGTTGAAGGGACAACTTCCATGGCATGGATCCAAGGTCATCTTAAAAGGATATTATAGTTCAAATTACAAGGCAATATGTAGAACAAGATATTGAGTATATGAGGCCCTATTATTAATGGAATAAGTATAGCCCTAGAGGCCTCACATTCCTTATTTTTATAGGTCTTAATGACAATATTAGAATATCTAAAAATTGCTTGGTAATTCCTATCCTATTAATGAAATTAAGGCTACATATATTTAAGGTAGATCCATTATTGATAAGAACTCTTTTGATCAGTTGCTCATCAATGCAACATATGAAGTATAAAGGGAGATCTCAAAGCATGAAAGGGGATGGAATTTCATCCTTATAAAAGGATATGGTTATGTGATTTACACTAAGGGATCCCAACATGTTGGCAAGATCATTAGGACTAACATTTTGAGGGATAATTTGTTCACTTATAAGTTTAAAAAAGTTTTCCCTATGAGTAGGTGATCTCTTTAGCAAGTTAAGTATTGAGATATTTGTTGAGGTATCCTTAACTTGTTGAAAATCAAAATCCTTCTTTCATTTATCTAGAGACCTTAGAAATAAGGGTGGCTCTTCAAAAGTAGAGACATGCCTAGGTTGCAAGACCAAAGGGAGATCAAAGGGTGAGTTTAACGATTGACCCTTTTCTTTGAATTGTTGTCTTATAATGACCCTAATTTGAATCATCCCTATTGTGTTTTGATCTAGTGGGAAAATATTTTTGTACTAAACATGGTTGGAAATATGTTACTTATTTTTATGGAAAGGGTCTTAGAATATTCCCAAGTCTTTATTAGAAGATGTTGTTTATTCATGGCTATCAACAATAATATGGTCATCATCAATTATATCTTGTACCAAGTGTGTAATAGTTCTAGAATTATTGGTTTGATGTCTATTTATACATTGGAATGCACAATGTTCATCATACTTAAACCAAGGGAGATTCTTCCTTTTAGGTCAATAGGTTTTAAAAGTGGTAATTCTATCATTTTGACATCCAAACATTGTCCTATGATAGAGGATAAGGATTGATGAAGTTTAGTGAACTTCATTTTGGGATTTTCTTGATCCTTAGCTAAGACAAGTTTTTGTAAAGTAGTTGAAGTATTAATATTGCCCTCTTTGAGGTTGTTGATAGGGCAAGAGTCAGTTACTCCATCTCCCACAATGTTCTTATTTTTGCATTGTCCTTTAGAATTAGAGGAGGATGGCTTTTCATCTTCATTTTTAATTTGTAGTTGTCCTCTATATTGAAGGTCAACTTCCACTTGTTTAGCTAAGTGTATCACATATTTGAAAGAAGATATGTAAGTAATTTCTAAGGTATAGGCAAATTATTCTTGTAAATTACGTCTGAAAAAGACTCAACCTTATTTTTCTTAAGATGGTAGAGATCATCTATAGTACACTTATCTATGATGTAGGCTAAGAACTTTTGAATAAACAATTATGCTAACTCCCCAAAATTTTAATTATATGGTATGGTATCTAAAAATACCACTCCAAAGACTTTACACCAAAGCTTTTGGGGAATAGAATTTAATAAAACTACCTCATCATAAGTTATATCATGGTAAGTGGGTTGAAATATTCTATGGTGATCAATTTGGTCACCTTCTCCCTTATATATTTAGAATTTTGGAGATACAAAGTTACAAGGATAGGGTTGACTAGGAAGGAAAGGGTCTAATGGTTGGTTACAATAATAATTATATGAATATTTTCATTCTAAGGCTCCTTAGAGGGAAGACAATTGGAGTTTTAATTTAGAGTTTTCCTTAACCAATTATTTCAATTTAGAGTTTGTCTTGGAATCCAGGGTAAGGAATATTGAATTTTGTCTATGGTGTAACAAATTATGATTGTGAATTAACCAATGGGTAAGTTTACAAATTTTTAGGAAGTGACCCAAAAGGGGTAATCATAGTGATTGTTCTTGAGTTACTTGAAAGAAATGGATTAGTGGAAGGGGTGCTAAGAGGAACTAGAATTTTAGAAGAAGGCATGCAAAATAATGTATTAGAAGAAAATGCATTTGTATAATTTAACATACTAGGGAAAACACCCACATTATGAACTTGAGGGATGTTTGTGGGTTGCAAGGGGTGACTTAATCTAAATGGCTTTGTGCTTCGTAGAAAAGACCCTTGATTCCTTGAAGAAGATGGAATAGTAGGGGGGATATCTTCTAGATATTTTGTGTAATAGGGTGATTAGATCATGTGTGATTTATATTGTAAGGGTTGAAATCTACATGTAAATACCCATGATATGGGTCTCTTTGATGATAACTCATTAAGTTAGACCTAGGTTATTGTGGAAGACCTAAGAGAGATTCTTCCACAATAAAGGTGGTCAAGGGTTCTTCATCAACCCTCAAAATATTTTGCATGGTTTCTCTATTTTCTTGAAGGAAAGCTACTAAGTGATCCATGGATTCGAAAATTTCTCCCATTTTTCATCATGAATAGGGGATAAAGGATGATTTTCTTCCTTTTCTTCCTCATAAGTAGGATTTTCAAATATATTTCGCGTCTCTTTAAGCTTAGGAAATATTGGTAGTGCACTCAAAATTTGTAGTAACTACCATGCAATATTTTAAATAAGGTAAGGGGATTCAACCATAGTCTATAGGAAGAGGATTCAATTTTATTATGGTTTTGTTTCAAGAGTTTTTTATAGAATAAAGAGACGATATTTCAATAATTCTTATATCACCATAGATAACAACCCACCTTATAACTCTTGGTATCAGGTGTCATGAAGTTTTCCTCTTCAAAATTAAAATGGTCTATCACGGAGTGAATCAATTGAACGAGAAAAGCTTTATTTGGAATAGGATCGAGATTTCTAAATTGTAACTCACAACGTAGATCTTGACATAACTCCTTAAAGCGCATAGCTCTAGGTATCCTCTAATATTTCTTGTTATATTCTAAGGCTACTTCTTTCTTTTCTAGGTCTCCAAGGAACCTGTGAATGAGGAGGGAGTCTTCAAAATATTGATTCCAAGAGTAAATGGTTGGATTTACTATTGCTCTTCTATCCCAAATCCAACGTTCATAGTTTCTTTTAAGATCTAGGTAATATGAATGGTGGTTTACCCCTAGAGTTTTAGCTATGTCAACCCTTTTGATTTCCTTCAGTTCATCTGATCTTTCTTTAATAATGTCAATTCATTCATACAGACTTTCCCACTCTTTACTAGATGCTTTATTTCCTTACCCAAAAAGAAGGTTAACTTCTTTTTTAATCAATAGTTCTCTAACATCTATAAGTGCAGATTGATTTAGACTATTTCCACCATCTAGAAACTTATTTTTATTTCCCTTTTTCTCTCTGATTTTGTTTTTGTTTGGGTTTTGGTTTTGATTTTCTGTTTTAATTCTACTGTAATCAAGTTTAGATATAAATCACAACAATTGAGTTTATAACCATTCTTAATATAGCATAGAACAATTGAAATAAAATTTCACACTAGTCTTAATATTTTACTAAAATTATATTCGACTCGCGTTCCTACGAATATTTATACAACCAACTTTAGCATATCAGGAACAAAATGAAATATTTGTAGGAAAAATAAAATTTGCTTGAAAATAAAAGGTTAAACTATTACTGTTTGTTTGATTTTTTAGGAGGGTTTCACTAAGGCTATTTCAATCAACCGTAACTACTTTGCTTCTAATAGAGTTTCTCTTTCAAAATTCACCTACTTCCTATTTTTCTCACAGGGCCTAAGTCAAACCAACAATAATAATCACTCAAAGCTAGAAATGTGTAGAAATAATTTTTTTTGAAATAAAAGGTACTATTACTGCTTATTTGATTATTAGTGTAGGGACCCTGGGGCTCACGCACCGCTTTACTCTACTTGCAATATTATACCCAAAATGGAATGAAAAACCATGAAAAGCATATAACATGAAAGTAACAAAGATAGATATTTTTATTTGTATTGAAACCCGGTTACATGTCGGTCCCTCTGAGGGATACCCATTTCGATATAATGAATTACAAGTGGGTAAGATGTCCCCTCAAAAGGGGTGGTGCACTTTTAAAGGCTTCCCGGTTCTGCACACAAAAATTTATGAGGGCTTACAGATGCCTCCTTCTCCAAGTCTGATTCCTGGAGGGATCTTTATGCTTTTGAATGTTGCTAATCTATCTGATGAACTTGTAGTCCTATGATCATGAAAACAACAACACATGCTTAGTTATCCGATATTGCCTCCCCGGATGAGGCTGTTAGCAATAAATCTGACAATAAAAGGAAATATGCTCAATGATAATAAATGCAATGAAACTAGTTCTATGAAAGCAAAGAAAAGCAAAATGGATCTTATGATAATGATGTGAAATATAAAGAAATCAGAATAAGAGAAACTAATACCTAAACCCTAGACTAGGTTTACGGGCCACTGTCCAGGACAACGACCGCTAAGATGAAATCCCTCTCTATTGACCCAAAGACTATGGGCTTAAGTTGCTACTAATATTAAATGATTACCATATGTTTATGGATGATTATATCTTAGTTTGCTAGCACTTTGTTGCTCCTCAAGGGTGCTCAGATCTACTCTCCAATCCGATAGGGATTTGCTATGTATGCTCTCCAAGAAAAAGCTCTCTCAAATAAGTCTACTAAAATATCATCCTTGGTCTCGGAATTGATATTTCTCCTTTGGTGCTCTCAGGATTACACCTTTTAAAGTGTGTGAAACCCTAGGTCTATGTTCAGAACCCTAGGATTGAATCCCTCATGCGCATTGGATGTTAGCATGAGAAATTGCCTTTTTTGTGCTTTGGAGGTCAGTTAACTGAAGTCTAAATTTGGACTTCAGTCTCCCATGTAAACTGGTTGTTAGCATGATAAGTTTTGTCTTTTTCTATGTTTGAAAGCTAGTTAACTGAAGTCTAACTTTGGACATGAGTCTCCCATGTAAATTGGTTGTGAGGGGGAATGCAAAGTTGTCCCCGCTCAGTTTATTGTATGTAAACTGCCACTTCCACCCCTGATTAGGCTTGTTTTTCAATAAAATGTTTTTTATGACTTAGTCCTTGTCGTATGCAGTGACTAATATTTGGCCACTATCATCTACAACAGCTAAGGTCTAACTGCTCTCAGCTTGAGCGGCCAGGATCCAAACGCTTTGGTTTACAATGACTAAGCTTGGATGGGTTAAAACTACTATTTTGAGTGGTTAGGACCACTGATTACTCTTGTAAAGGTCTAAAATTTAACATATGGTCTTCAGATGTGCTCATATGAGTGGTTTCTTGAACATGACAGGTTTTAGGTGTCTACAAATGCCCCTTTTTATGATGCATTGTGTGGGAAAAACATAGTGTGGAGCAAAAAATATAGATCACCTATGGCCATATTGTGAGTTGACCAAAGTTTTGTGATACCTTTGGGGAATTTTTTGAGTTGACCAAAGGGCTTATGCTCTTTGGGTGACCAAAGGGCTTGTGTCCTTTGGGGCATTTTTTAAGTTGACCAAAGGGATTATGTCCTCTGGGGCATTTGTTAAGTTGACCAAAGGGCTTATGCTCTTTGGGGCATTTTGTTTTTGACCAAAGGGCTTATGCTCTCTGGGTTTTTTTTTTTGACCAAAGGGTTTGTGCTCCTTGGGGCTTTTTGTTTTTGGCCAAATGGCTTGTGCTCTTTTGGGCATTTTTTTTTTGACCAAAGGGCTTGTGTCCTTTGGGACATTTGTTAAGTTGACCAAAGGGCTTGTGTCCTCTAGGGCATTTGTTAAGTTGACCAAAGGGTTTGTGTCCTCTGGGGAATTTATTAAGTTGACCAGAGGGCTTACGTCCTTTGGGGCATTTGTTTATTTAACCAAAGTGCTTATGTCCTTTGGGGCATTTATTAAGTTAACCAAAGAGCTTACGTTCTTTGGGGCATTTGTTAAGTTGACCAAAGGACTTACATCCTTTGGGGCATTTATTAAGTTGACCAAAGGGCTTGCGTCATTTGGGGCATTTGTAAGTTGACCAAAGGGATTATGTCCTTTGGGGCATTTGTTAAGTTGACCAAAGGGATTGTGTCCTTTTGGGAATTTGTGAGTTGATTGCTTAATTGTTTGTTTTTTGACTAGGGGAGGAATGATACCAATATTGCCCCAGTAGATGCTTGAAAATATTTTTGTTTTGATTTTATGTTATGGATGCAATGATGAATGCAATGCCTAGATAATGATTTTATTATGCTATATGTATACAATTTATTTATGATATTTACTAGCTAGATGATATATATATGATTAGATGGTATGTTTTTAATGATGATGATGGATGCATGTTTAATTTTGGTGTATTGTATGCATCTAACTCATGTTGTTATGATATGGTAAATGTAATGTGTGCTAATGCATTATCTACATGGTTTTGATATGATGTAAATGAACCTGTATGCTTTAATCACTTAAAACATAAGGAATGCATATGATATGAGTTTAACAATCTAATGGGAGACACCACAGAAAGTAAAAAAAAACAATCATGAATTTAAATGATCACGCTTGTCATGAGAATTGATTAAGTATTCATATGTGAGATGTAATGGCATGTATGTATTTTCTTGATAATTTTTTGTAAATTAAAAGATACAAAATAGTCAGTGGTCATCTACATATCATTTCTAATATATATCCGGTATCTAGCCTACTCTGTTGATACCCCCTAATTTACAGAATATTATAAAGAAAATTTATGATGTGATTGATGATATGATTTGTTTCTATATAAGAATTTTTGAGGTTTTCCCGAGACTCAAACACTCTAGTTACCCTATCAACAACTGTGTATTGACCATACAAGGCTTTTGAAAAGTAAGGCTTTCATAATGGACCTAGATACTCACTATCCCTGTGTGTGTAAATGAATATATTTAGATAGAACTCAAATATTTCCTTTGATGTCAAGCAGGATTCTTTTAGCCCATTGCTAAGATCGGGGATCCTTAAGTGTTCATCTCATTCTTATGTTGGACTTAGTTGTACTAGACCACTAGGAAGTATTGGGTTACCTAAAGCTATCTCATCTACATTCAAACATTGGTCTACACAAATGCATAGCTATTATGATAGACATATCATCATGCGTAAGGATATCACCATTGCCAGGTTGGTTGTACACCAAACCTGTAATGGGGATCGCCTTCCAGTTTTGTATAATGCTGAGAATTCCAGGGATTCAAGCTCCATTCCCTTCTTTTCTTCCTTTTGATATGGGATACTTGCTCGTGTTTAGTGATGAAAATCACTGTTTATTTTTATTGATTTTTTTTTTTGCTTTGAGCAAGGTATTCTTGTAGTGATGATAATCATTGTTTTTTTGTTTTTGTCCTTTTGATACTTTGAACTATGACTTTGGATGTCGATGTATGACTTTTGAGGATTTTGAAATTTGCTTTGACTCTGGGATTTTTGCTTGTTTTGATTGAAGCAAGGGATTTTTGGGTAGGGCAAAGCTTGTCCTTTTGTCAATTCTCAGCACTTTTGAATCGGTTGCATAGGGGGATAAGCAAGGAAGACCCTTTTCGCTTTAGGTAACCTAACCACTTTTACAGCTTTCATCTTTCCCTTGTACCAACTAGAATTTAGTGTTTGTAATTAGTGATGGGATCCTGAAATATACTAAGCTTTGTCACCACTAGACCTTACTCTCTACTAACCAAGATGTTCCCACAAAAGTTGATAAGATCACTAGGTATGGTTGAATAACCAGAAAACCATAGTATATTATGTATAGCAATAGTAAATGGTTGTGTTGAAAAACACAATTACACATATGTATGAATGGATGTCGATGGACTTGAGTATTTTTATACAAAATGTGGTATCGTTTGCTAGATTGTGATCATAACATATGCAAATGTAATGGATATGAATGTTTAATGCAATGCAACTATGTGGATGCAAATTTAAGATGCAAATGTTTTTGTATTTTTGATGCTTTCAATTGTTTTTGAGCTTTTGATTATTTTGAATGTTTTTGAACTTTTGATTTTAAATTGTTTTTATGCTTTTATGTTTTGTTTTTTACCAAAGGGTTTTAAGATGCCTTTAGGGCCTTTTGTGATGTGACTTGACCAAAGGGATTTAATGTCTTTGGAGCTTTACTTGATCTGACCAAAGGGATTTAATATGCCTTTGGGGCCTTTTGTGATTTGATTTGACCAAAGGGCTTTAAGATGCCTTTGGGGCCTTTTGTGATTTGATTTGACCAAAGGGCTTTAAGATGCCTTTGGGGCCTTTTGTGATTTGATTTGACCAAAGGGCTTTAATATGCCTTTGGGGTCTTTTGTGATTTTATTTGACCAAAGGGCTTCAAGATGCCTTTGGGGATTTTTGTGATTTTATTTGAGCAAAGGACTTCAAGATGCTTTTGGGGCCTTTTGTGATTTTATTTTACCAAAGGGATTTAAGATGCCTTTGGTGCCTTTTGTGATTTGATTTGACCAAAGGGCTTTAAGATGCCTTTGGGGCCTTTTGTGATTTTATTTGACCAAAGGGCTTTAAGATACCTTTAGGGTCTTTTGTGATTTGATTTGACCAAAGGGCTTGAAGATGGCTTTGGGGCCTTTTGTGATTTGATTTGACTAAAGGGCTTTAAGATGCCTTTAGGGCATTTTGTGATTTGATTTGACCAAAGGGCTTGAAGATGCCTTTGGGGACTTTTGTGTTTCTAGTTTTCTATTGTTTTTGTGATTTTGAAATTTATGATTGTTTTTGATATTTTAATTTTAATTTGTTTTGACCAAAGGGCTTATTGTGCCTTTGGGTCCTTTTTATGGGTTGACCAAGCGACATGAAGATATCCTTGGAGCATTTTGATTAATTTGACCAAGCGACATGAAGATGCCCCTAGAGCATTTTTGATGAGTTTTAACCAAGCATCTTAGATATGCCCTTGGTGCCTTTCATTTTTTATTTTACTATTTTCTAATTTGTTTGTATTTTTATGTTTTATATTGCTTTTATATTTTTGATATATTATTGGGGGAAAGGTGTGATACCTTAGACACCCCCAACGTGGGTGCTACTCAATGAAAGTGTTGAAGGTGTGATACCTTTAGAACCCTCACTTTATCTCATTGAAATTGATGTGGATGATGGGAAAGGCATTTTACCTTTAAGACCCCCAGTGCACATATTGTCCACTACAATGTAATCAACCTGCTTAGGAAGAGTGACAAAAATTAACTCTCCCAATTGGGGCATGAGCCTCTATTGGGTACCCCTATCTGGGTGGGGAGGAATGAGTGAACCGTCTGGATAGAGCTCATTTAGTTCTAAAAGGTCTTGGACCACATTTCAAAATCCATGGCAATTACAAATGTCATGGCCCTTTATTCGATGGTAGATGCAGTAATGGTCCTACCTATAACCCTTATATTTAGCTTTGTTTGGGTATATAGGCATTATGTCAGGTAAGGTGATGACCTTAGCTTCCTATAGCTTTTGAAAAATATCATAGGCTCGTTTAAAGGAGTCCAAATGTGTTGTTGCTGCTTTGATTGTTTAGCATGCTTTGTCCTGGTATGAGAACTAGGTTGAGCCCTAGGTATGTCACTTGCTAGCTTATGAGACTCTTGTTGAGGCTTCTCTTGTGGTTTCCTAGGAGATAATTTGACATTAGATAAAGGTTGATTTTATCTCTCAAGCGGGTTCATGATAAATTGTAATGCCTCATTTTGTTTCTCCATTTACGCCTCTATATTATAGAGGTGATTTTGCATATGCTTCAAGACTGATATTACTTTCATGTGTATTTCTAATGATTAGTTTGAAATACCATTGTCTATTGAAGGAGGTGATAAAGTAAGTGCTAAAGATACATTAGGTAACTATAACTCACCCATTTCCTTTATTTGAGTTGATGTAAATGCTTCATGATGATCCACTTTGTTAGTGGTATCCACATGCTCATGTTTATGACTTAGTTCATGTTTATGTTTCACTTCATAGTGATGCATTGTACTAGATTTTATACCCCTATCTGATGTGGGGGGAACAATTGTTCTTGTTCTTGAGGAGGCACCATGAGAAGTGAGTTAGGGGTGACTAATGCCAATGGTTTTGATCCCTTCAATGGGGAAGCAACATTTGATTGCACCATATCTTTTTTTATCTGCTTTAGAGTCACTTGGTCCTCTATCTCGCTATTGACCATTGCCAAAAACTCTTAAGAAGGCACTTTTTATTTTGTCTCATCAAATTTCTTGTAATACTTGAATGGCTCAGGATCATGGGGGACCACATACACTTGTCCTTGATGTATGAATTTCAGGTTTTGGTGCACTATGGAAGGTATGCATTCCATACCCCTTATCCATGGTCTGCCTAGCAATATGTTGCACTGCCTCTCACGCTCCAAGATATGGCACAATGTAGGTATCATATTTATCCTAACATGTATAGGTAGGATTATTGTGCCAATTATTGGGGAAGTAACATCATTGAAGGCCTTTAATGTAAATGTTGTGTCCTTAATGCATGAATGTGGCATATTTAAATACTTCAAAGTTGCATTTGTGATGATGTTGATGGATGACCCAGTGTCAATCAAGACTTTCTTATACAGAATTTGATTGATTCTTACTATGATGTGAAGCGGAGGATCAGGTTCATCCTGAGAGATTTTCTTAATCTCCTGCCTATGAAAGGCAATCACAGGGTCCTTTTGTAAGTGCATTGAACTTATTGTTGGTGTGGAATGTGATAGATTATTAGCTTTAGTTGACTTTCTCAATATGTTGGGCTGATCAAAGCATCTTTTGCTTCTTATTGTAGTTTTTATCATACCGATAAAACCCTCTTCCGATGGGGCTATGTGCACCTCATTGATGTGCTCAACTTGATTGTTGTTGCCCCCATGATTGGGGAGAATATTTTTTAAGATGTTGATGTTTTGCAATTCATTCTTATTCAACATATCCTGCACTATCTTCTTGAATACAACACAATCCTATATATCATGGTCATTTTGCTGATGGTAAACACAATAGAGATCTTCCTTATACCCCTTAGGTTTGGGGCAATTGGGATCCAAGATGCACTCCTTAGGCAAGTTTAAAACATTGGCCTTGCAAAGGCAATTGAAAATTGATGCCAAGGATTCAGGCAATGGTGTATAATTGTGAGGGGGTTGTTTCTGTTTGCCCCTACCTTGATTCTTTTTGCATTGGTTGTAATACACAGTAGGAGGTTGAGCCTGATAGTTTTATTGTTGTTGAATATGTGCTACTTTTGTAACACTTAACACAATCTGGTTGACGTGCGTAGGTTTTGTCTGTTGTGGTTGATGTTGGGTGCTCTCATTCCATTCTTTCTTGCTACAGAGCTTTAGGTCTCCTTCTTCCAGCTTTATATCTTGAATAAGCTTGGCTTGAGCCAAGGCTTCTTTGAATGTATTATATTATTGTAGTTGCAATAGAAATGAGATGTGCTTGGTACAAATTTTTGTGAACATTCAAATTAGCTCTTCAATCAGAATGGGAAATGACAACTTTACCATGATTTTTCTCCATCTATCCCCATAATCCATGACTGGCTCATCATCATACTACTTTAGGTTGTCCAGGTCTGAGAGGTTCACCTTCTTCTTAGCACCAAAAGAGAAATGTTTTAAGAATGCATTCACTAGTTGTTCAAAGGTGGATATGTTGTGCTTGGGAAGCTGGTTGAACCATTGGGTGGTAGCCCCTGAAAATGTCATAATGAAAATTCTCAGCATGAGGGCATCATTTTCCTCTAGATGAAAGCATGCATTAATGAATTTGGTGACATGTTCTTGTGCATCCTCTTCACCCTTGAATTTTTCCAACCTAGGCATATCAAAGTGCTTAGGATATGTACGACTAGGAACTGATGGGCACAATGGCTGGCTGTGTATCTTACTTAGTGTCGGTTTGTGCCTAGACGTATCTTGCTTCTCAAATGATTTGATCTTTCCAGTGAGTTCCTAGAATGCCTTTGAGGCAAGGAGTTCCTCTTCTTGTAGACCCACTCATGGTGGTAATGGAGGTAACCCTATGTGCATTTGACTTGTTCTATTTTCTTCCCTCCTATGAGGGGATTCAGGATGTGCCTGATCCTGCTTTATTAAGTTTACACTTTTCCTACCAATTGGATTTCGCTCATAATTTAGAGGATAATTTTGTTGTGGGTTTTCTTCTTTTCTAGTGTGCTCCTCTCTTGGCGAGTCAGTGCACTGATATCTTTTATTATAATTTCTATTTGCGTGTTGGTTACTATGAGCTAGCTGCTCAGTTTGCTCTCTCAAACATTGTTCATGTTGGCGCAACAACTGTTCTCTCTTTTTGTCATGCTCTATAGCATCCACTAGCTCTCACTCTTTATGCAATGTGTTTTCTAACCATCGTATGTGGTCAAGTTCTATTGTTGAATAGGACTCAGGTTTATCTAATTTTGTTTGTGTAGTTCTAATTCACAAGTCCCTCGAAGAGGTTTCCACTATTTCTCTGCTTTGGCTAGCTAGTGTAACTTTATCTGTGTACTCTGTTTGGTGATAAGTGTCTCTGTGGTCAGACTTTGTATGATATTTGTGGGGTTGATTTGAAGCATCCCCAGGTTGAGTGGTGCATTTAGCAGTCACACTTTGTGAGCTTCCAGATGCAGAATATTCTATGGCTATGGTTATGGAAGTCGGTCTTGAATAAATTTTATCCCACTCATCCAATTGAGCTTGGAGAATTTGTTCTCTTTGAATTACATGTGACCCATGTAACTAATTTGATCGATTTTTTGTGCTGGGTCTGTGCCTTTGCAACTCCGTGTGAAGGTTCTTGCCTATTTTGAATTGCGCAACAAGGTCTACAACTCTCTTCCCTCTATCTTGTCCATCATTGGACTGATTTGAACTCTCAGTGTAATGAGATGTGTGGGGTATGGAACTTAATTCCCTCTCTATATTGGAGGTCTCGCTCACCATGGGAGGTCTCCTGGCCATAATTTTTGTTAAAAAAAATTGACTTTCGAAAAATTTTGCGGGTGTCATATATTTCTTTGAAAAATTAGGGTTAGGTTGATTACCCCAGCAATGAAGAAACACACCAAGCAAACAATATGATTATCTCTTTTAAGGATTAAATGTGTATCCTAAGAACTTTTTTTAGTGTGTTTCATATGTTTTGTTGCTTTTGCTTTCTTGCTCTTGCTTTGGATTTATAATTAGGGGACTCATCCATAGTGGGAACCAATAACACCCATGCCAAACATGATTTTCTCAAAAAGAGACTAGGGTACACCGCTTAAAACCTAGTGGGGGGTTCGCCTAGCTCTTCCACTCTAAACCAATGATTGTTCCAATAGTGGGAGATAGTTTGAACATAAGTAACTAGTACCATTATGAGTAAGTTCCTTACTCCATTCTAGGATATCTAGGGGGTAAACCAATGGAAGGAGGTGAATTCCAACGTCATCGAACTGAATTGGGGGTTGGTGATGAAATCCAACTCCCCAATGTTTAAAATGATATGTGTGAATGTGTGTGATTTTTTTATATTTTTAAATATAAAGTGATGCATCAACCAGCATTCATGACTACTTTCCTACAATGCCTAAAAAGAATGTTTGTCTTCAAAAATATGCATATCTAATTTAATCTAAATGATTTTCCATGCAATATACTTCCTACTTTGTGATGAAAACAACCACTTATTGGGCCACATGCAAGCAAACCAAAATACAATGGCCTAGCATGTTGGACACTAGGGCGGACCTTACAAGCAGAGGTCTACTGTTCCTAGCAGCGCCTAGAGGAAATTTAAAAGAAACCTAGGAAATGCAAAATGCAGTTTTTATTTCTTTTTCTTTCATTTTTCCTAATTAATCTATGTTTATGTTTGTTGTTTCTAGAAATAAAATGCAGAAAAAAAATTAGAGAAATACAAGGAAGGGGTACCAACCTTGAATCTCGCTCAGATGACAAAAATTTTGCCCTCTGCTACACTTCTCCGCTAGTCACTCTAGACTAGGGCGACTGATTTTCGGTCGCTGTAGATCAGAGCGGATACTATTGATCATCGTGATCATCGTGCGGCCACCGTGATCGCCATCTGTAGGGACCCCGGGGTGCACGCACCACTTTACTCTACTTGTAATATTATATCCAAAATGGAATGAAAAACCATAAAAAGCATATAATGTGGAAGTAACAAAGATAGATATTTGCGGCTTCTAGGGCGGATAGCACAGAATACTATGGCAGCCATAAAAGCTGGACAACCTGCTCGAATTCATGGCGGATACCGATTCCACCATGTAAATTCAAAAAAAAAAAAACAAAGCTAGATATTTTTATTTGTATTGAAACTCGATTACATGTTGGTCCCTTTGAGGGATACCCATTTCGATACAATGAATTACAAGTGGGTAAGATGTCCCCTCACAAGGGGTGGTGGGCTTTTAAAGGCTTACCGATTTTGCACACAAAAATGTATGAGGGCTTACAGATGCCTCCTTCTCCAAGTCTGATTCTTGGAGGGATCTTTGTGCTTTTGAATGTTGCTAATCTGTCTGATGAACCTATAGTCTTATGATCATGAAAACAAAAACACATGCTTAGTTGTCTGAGATTGCATCCCTAGATGAGGTTGTTAGTAGTAAATCTAAAAATAAAAGGAAATATGCTCAATTATAATAAATGCAATGAAACTAGTTCTATGAAAGCATATAAATGAACCAAAATGGATCTTATTCTAATGATGTGAAATATAAAGAAAGTAGAATAAGATAAACTAACACCTAAACCCTACACTAGGTTTGCGGGCCACTATCCATGACAGCGGCCGCTAAGATGAAATCCCTCTCTATTGACCCAAAGACTATGGGTTTAAGTTGCTACTAATGTTAAATGATTACCATATGTGTATTGATGATTACCTCTCAATTGGATAGCACTTCATTTCTTCTTAAGGGTGCTCAAATATGCTCTCCAATCTGATAGGGCTTCACTGTGTATGCTCTCCAAGAAAAAGCTCTCTCAAATAAGTCTGCTAAAAGATCATCCTTGGTCTCAGAATTGATATCTCTCCTTTGGTGCTCTCAGGATTGCACCTTTTAAAGTGTGTGAAACCCTAGGTCTATGTTCATAACCCTAGGATTGAATCCCTCATGCGCACTAGATGTTAGCATGAGAAATTGCCTTTTTATGTGCTTTGGAGGTCAGTTAACTAAAGTCTAAATTTGGACTTCAGTATCCCATGTAAACTAGTTGTTAGCATGAGAAGTTTTATCTTTGTCTATGTTTGAAGGCCAGTTAACTGAAGTCTAACTTTGGACTTGAGTCTCCCATGTAAACTAGTTATCAGGGGGAATGCAAATTTGTCTCTGCTTACTTTATTGTATTCAAACTGCCACTTCCACCCCTTATTAGGCTTGTTTGTCGACAAAATAATTTTTATGACTTAGTCGTTGTCGTATGCAGTGACTAAGATTTGGTTGTTGTCATCTACAGTGGCTAAGGTATGGCTACTATCAACTTGAGTGGCCAGGATCCAACTGTTCTTGTTTATAGTGGCTAATCTTGTATGGGTTAAAACTACCATTTTGAGTGGTTAGGACCACTGATTTATCTTGTAAAGGTCTAAATTGGACATATGGTCTTTAGATGTGCTCATATGAGTGGTTTCTTGAACATGACACATTTTAGGTGTCTACAATTAGGGGAATTTCATTATAGTTGTGTCACTCAACCGTAACTACTTCCTACTTCTAACAGGGTTTCTCTTTCAGCATACACCTACTTCCTATTTTTCTCATAGGTCCTAAGTCAACTAGGCAATAATAGTTACCCAAAGCATAAAATTTTGCAAAAATAAAAGGTAAACTATTACTATTTATTTGATTATTAGGAGGGACAAGGTTTCTCTTTCAGCGTACACCTACTTCCTGTCAGCTCCTAGGTCAACTAAACAATAATAATTACCCAAAGCAAGAAATTTGTAGGAAATAAAATTTGCAAAAATAAAAGGTAAACTATTATTGTTTCTTTGATTATTAGGAGGGACAGGGTTTCTCTTTCAGTGTACACCTACTTCCTATCAGCTCCTAGGTCAACTAAACAATAATAATTACCCAAAGTAGGAAATTTGGAGAAATAAAATTCTAATTAAGAAAGCAGTAAAACTGATTTCTCAATAAAAATGAACCTGGCAACGTCATACAAAGGGACTTGTTACGACCAACCACTTCGAATCATATGCTTCCCAAGGACTCATACGTACCTTTTTTTGCACATAAGTAAGCCTCTCCTAATTGTACTGCCAAATAGCTTTTTTGATTAACCACTACAATGGTATTCTCCTCGGCAACAACACCAAAATGATTGGTTGTAATAGCACACATCTAAATTTGTCAATTCGAGGGTAATCAAGGTTATATTTAAATAATAGCAATCCAAAATAGATCATACCATAGGGATCAATGCTAAGCTTAGTTTAGATTTCTTTTAGTTTCAGGTGTTTGCAAATAGGAGTTAGATTGTGCAGGAATGAAAACAGAATGCAATTTCTAACTATAATTGGCTATTGATGAGTTTAACTGATAGTAATTACTTACTAATGAATTGATCTTATTGGTGAGTCTAACTATTGTTGAGGATCCTCATGCAGTTAGTTTTATTTATCTATTCTGACTTTATATTTTATGAAAATGCAACTTACTTTATTTTATATTCTAAGCTTAATTAACTATTTCTAACCTATTGTAGTGGCGAGAGCTTAGGGATTGGCTGTAGGAGTGGGCCTTACCTCCTAGAATATAGTGTAAGTCTTTCTCCCTTGGTTTACTTTATCTCAGTGACTAAAATGCATAACTATTCCTAACATGATTTTATTCTATGAATGCAGGGAAATACAATTATAATTACATAAAATAAATTAAACAGTAAATACAAATAACATAGTTACCATATGTAAAGAATAAAGTGTTGCTTTTATTGATGGTGATTCAAATGTACATGTTGGCGCTCTCGACAAGACAATTCAATATTTCAGCATTTGAACATTTCAACATTAGACCTCTTCAAAGGTCTTCCTATGTAATATATATGATGACTTGTATAATTTTGAATAAACTCTTCCATGTATTTTGCCATGTGGAGTTTTGTGGACTTATGATGCGACAACTATGTACTAACCAAAATAATCTAAATTAATACAATTTCTATTCATGATTGGACTTGGTAAACCTCTTGAATGGTCCAAGTGGTAATACGTAAGCTAATTTAACAAAGAAACACTAACTTTGAAATTTTTTAAGATATACAATATAACCAAATGTCCTTTATTCCAGGAAAAGGTTCAACAATCTTGCGTCTAAATCTAATAAACCTAACAATAGTTGAATTACACAACTTTATTTTTTTGTTTTAAGCGAAAAACCCCTTGTGGGGTCACCTTGGTCTGAGAGACCATGAACAGGGGGTTCTACACCATCAAAGTCACCCGGGAGTCGTACCCGACCCTGCCCGCACCAACATTATCAATTGGATTTTGGGTACCCAATTCAAATTTTTGGTAGGGTGGATATTCAAACCTAGGACCTCCCTTGGAGGATTGTCCTCTCCTCTCCAACTCACCTACAACACTTGGGTACACAACTTTATTGAATAAAGTAATAACAACTTTATTAATCACCATATCCCATGTTAAGAATACATGACAAATAAAATATTATGCTGACTAGAAATACTTGGTTTTTGTGTGAACACGATGTGGCATGCAGCGTCAATTAACGAACTTAATCATCATTCAGTAACTGCTAGTAAAAATCCTTTTGTAATGTACTTGTTGAGTGAATATTTTACCCTATAGCAAAATGATCACCACAACTAGAGTATCAAACAAGAAACTCTCTCTTGCAAAGAAATTAAGTAGCATTATTAATTTCTCCAAGGTTCTTGTGAACAAACATTCATGTGCATGTAATCAATCAAGACTAAAGCAAATAAATGAATGTATACCAGAATAACCTAAACCATGCAAGTAACAGTTAACAAGGGGCCTTTAATGATTCGAACAAGTACTTTGCAACCATAATCCATCAAATTGACCAAATATGAAGATAGCTTCTTTTAATATTCCTGAGATTAAAGTGATCTACCCGAAACCCAGTTAGCAACCTCTTTTATATTCAACTTAAAAAGATTCCAAATGAGAAAGTGTGTGGTATAAACCACTTCATTTTAAGCTTTGTGCCTTTAACATGAGGTTCATTTTTAGAGTTAGCGGGTTCATTTTATCTTCATTTAAAAGTGTTCCACTATCCCTATGTTAGCATTTGGTGTTAGTAAAGTTAGCAATGTTAGCATTAAATGTTAGCAAAAAGTTAGGATTCATTCACTTGATCTGACTTAATGTGCATTTGGAATTAGTAGCCCTCCTAAACCCATGTTTTTTTGTCTGAAAATTAGATGGTGTTTGGAGATGCAAGAATGAAAATCTAAATTAAAGAAGTGGATCTAGAAGCGGTTTTCTCTTCTTCGCTATTAATCCCTGGTTTTCTTTGGGAAACACTAGATATGTAAACAAACCCTCCAATTTCTGGTGCGAGCAGATCACTTTCTCAAGTGCAGACGTAGAGCATACTCTTGGAAGATTTATTTACCTTCTTTATAACTTAGATTATTCATGGCAACAAATGAACTACTTATGAACATAAATTCTAGAATGGACCAGAATAAAAAAATCAACTACATACAGAAATTCTGGAATGGACCAGAATCAAGGAACAATTAGCAAAAATTCTAGAATGGACCAGAATAGAATGAAAACAAATGCAAAAATTCTAGAATGGACCAGAATCAAAGAACAATTAGCAAAAATTCTGGAATGGACCAGAATAGAAGGAAAACGCATGCAAAATTTTTGGAATGGACCAGAATCAAAAAAGTAGATTTTAAGGTAAGATTAATCTAAATATCAGAAAACTAAAATAGAAACATTATTTACAAAATTTAGCTGGAAAAACCAAAACAGAACATTAATTTGGTTAGCAATATCCTCCCTGCAAAACCCCAAGTTATGAGATGAAATTCTAAAACAACCTGACCTAACAGACCTGCAACATAAACACAGTCAAATTAGATCAGATGAAAGACTCTAAGGAAACAAATAATTGCATCATTCTATCATTCACCTATCGTAACCCACTTTATGGCATAAACGAATAGATACAAGAAGCAATAATGCAAAGGAAAGGTTTACAGAAATAGCAGCAGTCTTAGTTTCAGTCTCCTTTTGATTTCACACACAAAATTTGCTCTTGCCAAATAAAAGCTCCTTTATTCTGAAAGATAGTCTTTTTTTCTACAATTTCCAGCCCTTGGTACAATGCCCTCATTGGGATTTTAAAGCCTTCCTTCAAAATGAGTCATTTCAACTTCTCTTTATTAATGATGCTAAACTAAATAAAACAATAAAACAAAAATTTGCATTGTTTTATTTTTTCCTTATAACCCTTCTTTTAACATCATAAAAATAACAAGAATCTTTTAACCCTTACATCTCCCTTGGCTTTCATTAAATATAATATAAAAACTAAAAACAATAATGAAGCCCATGCTTCCTCCTTATAACTCCCTCCTTTTGCTATAAGATATATAAAAACAAAGAAAAACAAAAGGGAGCCTCGATTCCTTATAACTCCCATAGTATAGTATATATGCTAACAAAAATTATTACAACATTTAAAACAATTTCATTCGAATTCTAATGTTTAAAAAAAAAAAAGCCTTAATATGAAACCCTCACCGTAATTGTAAAAGCTACATCGGAATGGTGAAGGCATTATCGAGCAAACAATGACCTATCTCGAGGACATGTAAAAAAAAAACAATTACGACTACTTGCTTTCACCTCTCAAGCGCCGTCTGTTTGATCATGAACCAGAGCCTGATGTGGCTTCGGCATCCTTCGACGTATAGTCAGTCTACTTTACCTGAATCGCTGTGTTCCACAGCTTCTGCACACTTTTATGACAACAGAATCCCAACTTTGGCTCCTTGTTCAATGTCTTTTCCTCTTGGCAATCAGGAAAAATAACATCTACAACATTCATCCCAAGTTTTAATACGCATGCAATTTGATACCTTAGGATCCCAATGCACAGTGGTATGGAGTACTTCTCTTTCGGCATGGCTCTGTTTCACTGACAGTGTCTATGTCTTCTGTTGTTTGGTCGATTTTGATAACGTTCGCTGCCTACTGCCATTTCAACCTGGTTGCGACCTACTTTCATCTGTGCAGTCTTCCCACGCTCATCAAAACCCTGACAGGAAAACTGCCATAACATTAAACTGCATCTTCGCGTCCATGCTGTGTCTCGGTGATGATGTCCCTGTCTCTATGTGTAGCCATTTCATGAACTTCCGCATTTGATTACTTGGCCACCCATGTCAAAAACGTAGTTGTATTACAACGACCCTTCTTTTGCTTTAATAAAACATTTATCCCTTTTAATTTTATTGACTGAAACCTTACGACCGTTGTTCTCCATGCAATGTATGATCCATGTCCTATGTGCGTTCGGATACCTCTATGTCGCTGACCACCTCATTCCTCGTGAGCTGTTTAACTCTTTGTGCGCTGTCTTTCATGCCAACTCAAACTACCGCATTTCGACATGTTGTCCGCCATGACGCTTCTCGTTCTTCCATTCGTTCCACGTCCACATCGTTCTACTGTCCATCGCGTGGTATGGGCAACACATCCCCGTCCACGTTGCTAAATTTCTTATCATCGGGGTCTTCAATTGCATTTGTAGTATTGATTGGTCCATGGTCCACGCGTGCCATGTTTTCGATCATAGGCCACGTCGGATACGCCTCCATGGTACATTGCCATGTCACCATCTTAATACTCATGTGAAACCCCACGTCACTGCCACGTCACCTTGGGTGTACTTTTGGGTCCACATTTTCCATGTCAGGTTCGATGTCATTTGCTTTCGGGAGATTCCTCTGCTTCTTTGGCATAAAGTTCGTTCATGGATACCTGTACATCGGCTGCACCATGTCACCTTCGAACAAAATGCCTGTGCATAAAATAAATCAAAAATTAAATTAGAATTAGCTTTATAAAACCCCTTTTATTGCTTTTAAGTATTATATATATATATATATATTATTTATTTTTATTTATTATTATTATTATTATTATTATTTTTTAATATTGAGTAAATACTTCTTATACATATACATGTCCGTCGTGGGATTGAACTTCATTTTTTATTTTAAACATTTATATGTACAAAAAGCTTACTTGAAACACTCAAATGAAGAAAACATAAAATGCAACCATAACAAAAAGCTAACAGTAAAATTGACGACAAAGAATCGTCAACAAGAAAAGTCATCGACAATAAAATATCATCGACAAGAAAAAGTCATCGACAATAAAATATCATCGACAAGAAAAAGTTATCGACAATAAAATATCATCGACAAGAAAAAGTCATCGACAATAAAATATCATCGACAATAAAATATTGTCGACAAAAACTAATGATAATTGCAAATCCAAAACAAAACGAAGGCATTAGACCCTTAAAACAAACTGCAAACATCGAACTTTCAAAACAAAAAGGTGGGTCCCCAATTTTGGGGTTCGTTGTGGAGCAACCACAACAAATGGCGACTCTACTGGGAAATGCTCCTGAGCATTTCGGTGAGAACCCAACCTGAAAACCTACAACTCAACTGCAAGCGTTAGCAAATATCCAAAGAATGTAAATAGACCAGAAATACATGAAACATTAGAATCATTCAGCATCAGCTCAATGTGTGCATAGTGATTCATTCTTTATCGTTTGAAATAGTTCCACATTCTATTGCCAGTTTCACATGAATGCATATAATGAATCATGGAGGGTCTATGCAAGATTGAATGTATTGCCAGAATAATAAACTATGACTGGCCTGCTTTGCAAGGACTCATAAACTTTTAGTAGCATGAGCAGAAACATTAAAACTATCAAACCCTCTTAGGACCAATCATGCATGAATTGAGTTCATATACCCAATCTCAAGGTTGGTTATGCGCCACTACCATATTGAATCAATGTGCATGTGTAAGTGAAATCAGAGCTTTGGGGAATCAGATTCTCAACCTAAGCGTGATGAGAATTTAACCCTATCCTTACTACTCTGATTTGAGTTTATTACCTCATCTTAAGCAAAATGATTAAACCTGTTATGGATAAAACTGCCAGGCTAGCCTGTCCGTGTGAGCGGTCAGAGGTCTTGCTTTTAAATGAGACATGTCACCACGCATGAGCCTACTCCACTGCTAGTCAGGCATCTATAGCCCCGGTGGAGATCAACCCCATAGTCCAGGCTTTGGCTTTGGCTTTCTTGAATTTTAGGGATGACTACCCATCCTTGTGAGGGACATGTAGTACGATCCTTCCAACTCAAATGATGTGATGGAGGTGGAGTAGTAATGGCTTCCTTGAACCTTAGGGATGACTACCCATCCTTGCAAGGGACATGTAGTACGATCCTTCCAATCCAAATGATGTGATGGAGGTGGAGTAGTAATGGATTCCTTGAATCTTAGGGATGACTACTCATCCTTATGAGGGACATGTAGTACGATCCTTCCAATCCAAATGGGTTTTAAGTATTGTGGGAGTGGTGAAAACCACTGTTTCATGGACTATGTTTTGCATGATGGGACAGACAAGAAAAATTCTTTTCGCCTCACTTTTTCTTCCAAGTATGGTTTCAACCATTTTTCCCAAGATGTTCTTTATATGTGCAGAACGTGTCTAATTCAAGACAATGCGGCATCAGTTTCCAATCTCAAGACCTTACTTAATGTTTATTGTGCAATGATCCTAAGAGGGTCTGACATGCTTTTGGTGGTTGTCTTTGAAATATGGAATGGAATGAGACTCAAAGTTATTATGCAATGTATCCTGAAAACAAATGAGTAAGATGGATTATACAAAATGCTTCACCCTATCTTGCAAAATTGACAACTTTCATGTATCCCAAATTTCAAACGATATTCTTTAATGTGTTTGCAGTACTCGTGGAGCTTTCTGTAATACAATTCTGTTGTTTCATATACTTCTAGTCTTAAAACATTGATAAGGATACAAACTAACATCTTTGCTATCCCCTTCTCTTTTTTTTTTTTTTTTATCAAGCCCAAAACTGGTCCAATGACCAACACACCAAGCTAAGAAAAAGAACAATGCAATCAAAATGCCTCAAAACCTTATTCAGAACAACCTCATCATGCTAAAATAAAGGTTGAAGGCAAAAGCCTAAAACACACCAAAAAAATCAAATCTGCACACACAAAACAAAGCATGACATATTTACATATAATACAAGGCCTTGCCATTTCAGGCCTGGAAATAGTGTTTTAAATGCAGCCCATTGATGGGTAAAGCCAAATATTTTTCGTCCAAGGTTTTTAATCTAAAGTTGTTTTCACCTAGGACTTCTGAAATTTGGTAAGGACCCAACCATAAGTAATCAAATTTATCATGATCTCCTTTCCTCTCATGTCTCTTATCCCACAACAACACTAAATCTGAAACTTTAAATGTTTTGACTCTAGACCTTTTATCAAACCACCTTTTTACTACATCTTGGTGTTTACTAAAGTGAAGCATAGCCTCATCCCTCTTTTCATCCAGATGCATCAATTGTGTTAGTCTAGTTTCAAGTTTATTATCAGTTCCAAGGTAATATTTCATGAAATGTAATGTTTGTAACTTAAGATTTGTGGGAAAAATAGGATCTTGTCCATAAACTAAGTGGTAAGGAGATGTTCCTAATGATTCCTTGATTCTGATTCTATCAGCCCAAAGAGCCAACTTAAGTTTGTTATGCCAATCTCTAGGATTTCTTTCAAGCAACTTTTTAATGACACATAACAAATTCTTATTAGAAGACTCAACCAAGCCATTACCTTGTGGATAGTAATTGGAAGAAAACTTCAAACTCACCATGTTGTCGAATGCCCAATTTGCAAATTCCAGAGAGGAGAAAGCGGAACCGTTATCACTTACAATGGAGTTAGGCATTCCGAATCGAGTGACAATGTTATCCTCTAAGAATTTAATAACAACTTCTGAAGTGGCATTTTTAGTGGGGATAGCTTCCGTCCACCTTGTGCAATAATCTGTAGCTATGAGAATGTATTTATGGGAATCGGATGAATTGGGACTGATGATCCCAACAAAATCCAAACCCCATTGTGCAAAAGGTCTAGACTCAATTACAGATTGTAATGGCATAGAAGCACCCCTTTCTCTATTTGCCGCAATTTGACAAGTATGACATGACCTCACATGAGCATGAGCATCTTTGAACAATTGAGGCCAATAGTAACCAGCTCTAAGGATTTGATGGGTTGTGGCATTAGCAGACCCATGTCCTGTCCCATACTTACCATGGAATTCCTCGAGTATTTGTGCTGCCTCTTTTCGATCAACGCAATGAAGGTAAATTCCTTCATGGTTTTTCTTGTATAATGCACCGGATCTGATTAGAAAATTAGCAGATTTTAGATGCAAGGCTCTTCGTTGAGTAGAATTTAAATGTGGTGGACACTTACCATTTAGTAAAAAATACACAACATCTACGTACCACTCATCTTCAGTTATATCTGCTATTTCATAATGCTGACATGAAACTAAGGGATCATTTTCTGCTATGGCCTTAACCAACCCTTGTCCCCACACTATCTTCATAGGTTGAATTTCAAGATCAAATTCTTGAAGAGTTGAGATCCACTTACCTCGTCTTTCACCCAGTTCATTCTGTATAAACATGGCTTTAACTGCAGGATCTGGGACTATAGCAAACACCCTACTATGGACTATATAATGTCTAAATTTTTTAACAGTCTTAAATAGGGCATACATTTGCTTGTCCAAGATGGAATATCTCAATTTTGCATCTTTGAGAGGAGTACTAAGGAAGGCAATAGGATTTTCAATGTTGCGTTCACTCTTCTGAGTTAGAACACTCGCAAAGGAATGGTCTGAAGCAAATGTGTAAATGTAGAAAGGCTTCGCATAATCAGGACTCACTAAAACCGGGGCTCTAGAAATCGCATCCTTGATTCTTTTGAAAGCATCCCTATTTTCATTTGTCCATTTGATTTGGGCCTCTTTCTTCAACATATCGTTCAAGGGTTTTGCAATTTCTGAAAAACCTGAAATAAATTTTCTAACAAAATTAATCTTCCCAAAAAATGATCTCAATTCTTTTTTGCTATTGGGAAAAGAAATCTGTTGTATGGCATCTATTCTTTCAGGATCAATGGAAATTCCATCTTTGGATATTACATGTCCCAATAATTTTCCTTCCGTTACCCCAAAAATGCACTTCTTTGGGTTGAGTGAAATGCCATGTTCCCTACACCTTTGGAGAACTTTCCTTAGATCCTTGACATGGTTTTCCCTATTCTTAGAAAATACAGGAATGTCATCTACATAGACAATAATGCACTTACCGATGAGCCCCTTAAAGGCAAAGTCCATGGCTCGTTGGAATGTGGCACCTGCATTCAACAATCCAAAAGGCATTCTCCTATATGCAAAAGTGCCCCATTTTGTGGTGAAGGCGGTTTTCATCCTATCATTAGGATGGATGAGGACTTGATTGTATCCTGAATAGCCATCTAGGAATGACATCATTTTTGACCCATTTACCTTTTGAAGGATTTCATCAATGGTAGGTAGAGGGTAATTGTCCTTTTGTGAGGCCTTATTCAGATTTCTAAAATCAATACATAGCCTTATCTCTCCACTCTTTTTCCTCACAGGGACCAAGTTAGCAACCCATGTGGAATGCCTAACAGGAAAGATGATTTTAGCTTCTAATAGTCACTTTACCTCTTTCTCTATCAAGGGCTCTAGTAACGGATTGACTGGCCTCTGTCTTTGCCTAAAGGGTTTGGAGTCTAGCTTCAAAGGAATTGTATGCATTATAACATTCTGATCATAAGTTCTCAACTCCTTATAGCTCCAAGCTATGCAATCTATGTATTCCTTCAATGCATTGGCAATGGAATTCTTTTCATGTTCGGTACATGCCTTTGCAATGAATATTTCATGAGGGTTTTCTGCACTTCCAATATTGACTAAGTCACAAGCCTCTTTGGGAGGTGGAACTTTTCTCCCTCCTTTCGGTTGGTATCCAATATCAAACATTTTCTCTAATGAGGCCATCCCATTTGGCATCTCATTCCATTTTCTAGTAGCTTCCATTTTCAAATCTGCCTCTTCTTGCCCCCTCTCGTCTTCATCAATAACCTGATTTTCAAAGATACCAGAATTAGTGACAAAATTGAATATATGTCTGTCACTATCAAAGACTTGGAAATTCATGACGTTATCAGGTATCGAGGGGCAAGGGACTAATTCTATGGAAAATTTCTTGCACTTCTTGTGATCCACTGGTTTAAGCATGCTAGCAGCTACGGCTAAAGAATCTGCCAAATGATTGCCTTTTCTAGAGATTAGAGATATGTTAAAAGCATCAAATTCATTTATTAAATCTCTAACTCTGGTTCGATAAAGGTTGAGCCACTTGTTCTTACATGCATATTGTCCTTTAACTTGTTTTACCACCAATTCAGAATCACCTAAGACCTTGATACATTTGATTTTCTTTCGAAGGGCCAATTGGAGTCCAAAAATCAAGGCCTCATATTCTGCCACATTGTTGGTGGCTAGGAACTGTAATCTATAGGCAGCCAACATAGGTTTTCTGTCTAGACATGAAAGTTCAATACCAGCTCCCGCCCCTTGTTTGGACTTGGATCCATCAAATCTTAGAGTCCAAACCTTATGGTGTTCTTCAGAATCATTGCATCCAATACTTCCATTTTGAGAATTCTCAAGAATTTCTACGTCCAAGCAATAGGCTCCTAATTCAGTTTCAATGTATTGAATCTCATTAGGTTTGTTGTATTCTGTTATCATTTCCTTGAGCCTAGGTTCACTATCAATTAGAATTTGGTTGGCCACTCCTCTCCAAGGCAACCACATATGTGAAGAGTCTGTTACAATGTATCCATTTAGGTTCTTGCTCCAATCTCTTCCCAACACCATGCCATATTTGATAGGAATGTTAAGTACCAATATATCTATGTGATGTTGAACCCTAGGTTCTGAGTTGACCTGAATAAGAATATCACTTAATTCTCCCACTACCTCCATGGCCGATCTATCCAGTTGCACCACCTTGCTTTTAGAAGGTTTTGGTGTAAGTCCCAATTTTTGACAGATTTCTAGGGGCATAATGCTAGTAGAGGCCCCTGAATCTATTAGACAATTGTGTAGATTTCTACCAGCAATTCTAATGGTTATAAGAAAGGGGGGTACGTCTCATTTTTCCCTTTTCAAAACCAATTGGGACTCAACACCCTTAGCTTCATGAACTTGGGTAGGTGGATCCAAACCTTTTGGTGGACTTACTTCTTGGCCTAAAAGTTGGGACATATCATACATTGAGACATTGGCCTTAGTTTTCTTCATGTCTTCTATCAAGTCATAAGTGGGTTTTTCTGAATTTGACATGTTTTGCACCAACTTAGACTTCTCCACCATTGATGGAGGAGGTGGATTGACATCTCCTTTGAAATCAGGAGGAAGTAATGGGTTGTTTGGAGGGGTAGAGGAAGTTTTGGGATCCTTAGAACTCCTTGTGTAATACTTGTGATTCCCTTTCCCAAAATGTTTATTGGCATGAACTTCCAATGTTTCTTCATCTTCTTTTCCAAAAAACTCAACATCCTCCTCTTCTTCACTTTCTTGGGGATGTATAACTTCAGTCAATATAGACTCCTGCTTTCCATGGCAATAGTGCGGGCAATCATTATCACAAGATCCTAACTCTCCAAAATATTCCGAGACATCTGCCTGATTGGCTACGGGATTGGGTACTCATCCATTATTAGGATGTGTGTTGTATGTTCCTTTTCCTCTATGGTTATGAGGTCGGTTATGACCAATGACTTGGTCAAATTTTTTATTAACATTTCCCATAGTAACCAAAACTTTGGCCAATGTTTCCTTCATGTTTTCTATCATGGATTCAGGCCCTTGTGGTTGGGGCACTATAATTCTGGGCCCAGTTGTATTTGCTGCATTAGCCACCTCTAGAATAGGTACAATGGCTTGGGTCTGGGCACTTTGATTCCATCCTGGATTCACACTTTGAATAGGAGTGATTGTTGGATAAGTCATTGGGCTTGGCATACTAATCGGAGTAAACCCAGGTATAGTCAACAAGTTATTGCCCATACTGAACCCAGGCAAGGTCATCGGGTTATTTGGAATCAATGCCTGTGTTGGAACAGAGGCATTAGGATAAGTGGGAAATGATGCGACTTGAGATGGTTGTTGGAAATTGTTCATTGTTGGAACTTGTGGTGCCATTAATTGATTCATCATGGCGAATTGACTGTATGGACCGTATTGTCCCATCCCAGTCAATTGAGACAACCCTACTCCTGGTAAATTCATTTGTTGTTCAAGGGTCATTGTCTCCGCATAAGCTAACGAAAGCGTCGTAACCTGAGGATTCCTTCTAGTCAACAAGGATGTTAATGGATCTAAAGCTCCAAAGTATAGTTGCAGGGCCACCGCAGGATCTACTGCAAAGTGGCGAGTCAAATTTGTATACAGTTTTTGGAACCTCTGATTGAATGTTCTTATGGGCTCATTGGGTAACCTTTTGCATGATACGAATAAATTATAAATTATGGAAGGATCCAACAACATTCAAAATTGGCTAATAAAGGCAGTTTCTAATTGGGCCCATGAAGTAATGGACCCTGCTGGAAGATTCCTGTACCATTCATTGGTCGTATTGTCTAGACTAGCAGGGAAAATTTGACAAGCGATATCTTCATGGGTAACTCCTTGTCTAAACATGTAATCCTTGTAAATTTGGACATGTTCTTCGGCTGTTATGGGACCATCATGCATGAATTTAGGCAATCCCCTTTCAATATTTCTAGGCAAGTCATGGACTACCCCAGGGATATCCAAGGGAGAACTTTGCGCACCATACCAAAGGGCAGGTGGTTATTGTTGTTGTTGTTGTTGGGCCATGTTATTCAAGGGTATCGACCCTATAGGAACAATGGCAACACTTGTAATGATGGGGACAGACACACTTGGTGTAGCTGTCACATTTGAAATTGGGGGCTCAGGCCCACTAGACGTACTTGAGTCTAAAGAAGCTCCTAACTCAAGTATACTGGGTGGTATTTCGATCTCTAATGTTTTGTTTCTCGACTTCCTAGCAGTGGGAGAAAGGCTTTGGAAAATAGTTTCCCTTGTGGTTTTGGACCTAGTAGCTATGTACTAAGGTTGGGCCAGCTTGAAAACTCTAGAATTCTAAAAGACTTCTCTCAACTCACTTGCAAAAGAAAACAAATAAATGTTATACCTGCAAGCACAATAGGTGGAAACAAAACTACCCACGTTAATCGTTAGAACAGATCGCAATCACAAAGCAATAAAGAAGGCCCTCCTTCTAGCGCCAAAATGTTGAGTGAATATTTTGCCCTATAGCAAAATGATCACCACAACTAGAGTATCAAACAAGAAACTCTCTCTTGCAAAGAAATTAAGTAGCATTATTCATTTCTCCAAGGTTCTTGTGAACAAACATTCATGTGCATGTAATCAATCAAGACTAAAGCAAATAAATGAATGTATACCAGAATAACTTAAACCATGCAAGTAATAGTTAACAAGGGGCCTTTAATGATTCGAACAAGTACTTTGCAACCATAATCCATTAAATCAACCAAATGTGAAGATAGCTTCTTTTAATGTTCTTGAGATTAAAGTGATCTACCCGAAACCCAGTTAGTAACCTCTTTTATCTTCAGCTTAAAAATATTCCAAATGAGAAAGTGTGTGGTATAAGCCACTTCATTTTAAGCTCCGTGCCTTTAACATGAGGTTCATTTTTAGAGTTAGCGGATTCGTTTTATCTTCATTTAAAAGTGTTCCACTATCCCTATGTTAGCATTTGGTGTTAGTAAAGTTAGCAATGTTAGCATTAAATGTTAGCAAAAATTAGTAAGTTAGAAAGTTAGGATTCATTCACTTGATCTGACTTAATGTGCATTTGGAATTAGTAGCCCTCCTAAACCCATATTTTGTCTAAAAATTAGATGAAGGTGTTTGGAGATGCAAGAATGAAAATCTAAATTAAAGAAGTGGATCTAGAAGCGACTTTCTCTTCTCCGCTATTAATCCCTGGTTTTCTTTGGGAAACACTAGATCTGTAAACAAACCCTCCAATTTTTGGTGCGAGCAGATCACTTTCTCAAGCGTAGACATAGAGCATACTCTTGGCAGATTTATTTACCTTCTTTATAACTTAGATTATTCATGGCAATAAATGAACTATTTATGAACATAAATTCTAGAATGGACCAGAATCAAGAAATCAACTACATACAAAAATTTTGGAATGGACCAGAATCAAGGAACAATTAGCAAAATTTGGAATGGACCAATAGAATCAAGGAACAATTAGCAAAAATTCTGGAATGGACGAGAATCAAGGAACAATTAGCAGAAATTCTGGAATGGACCAGAATAGAATGAAAACAAATGCAAAATTTTGGAATGGACCAGAATCAGAAAAGTAGATTTTAAGGTAAGATTAATCTAAATATCAGAAAAATAAAACAGAAACATTATTTACAAAAGTTAGCTGGAAAAACCAAAACAGAACATTAATTTGGTTAGCAATCTCCTCCCTGCAAAACCCCAAGTTATGAGATGAAATTCTAAAACAACCTGACCTAACAGACCTGCAACATAAACACAGTCAGATTAGATCAGATGCAAGACTCTAAGGAAACAAATAATTGCATCATTCTATCATTCACCTATCGTAACCCACTTTATGGCATAAACGAATAGATACAAGAAGCAATAATGCAAAGGAAAGATTTACAAAAATAACAACAGTCTTAGTTTCAGTCTCCTTTTGATTTCACACACAAAAGTTGCTCTTGCCAAATAAAAGCTCCTTTATTCCGAAAGATAGTCTTTTTTTTCTACAATTTCCAGCCCCTGGTACAATGCCCTCATTGGGATTTTAAAGCCTTCCTTCAAAATGAGT
This sequence comes from Wollemia nobilis, assembly GCA_028583015.1. Taxonomy (NCBI): domain Eukaryota; kingdom Viridiplantae; phylum Streptophyta; class Pinopsida; order Araucariales; family Araucariaceae; genus Wollemia; species Wollemia nobilis. Next base: position 301,328 of record JAQPPZ010002742.1, on the reverse strand, counting down.
CGTTTCAACTTCTCTTTGTTAATGATGCTAAACTAAATAAAACAATAAAACAAAAATTTGCATTGTTTTATTTTTTCCTTATAACCCTTCTTTTAACATCATAAAAATAACAAGAATATTTTAACCCTTACATCTCCCTTGGCTTTCATTAAATATAATATAAAAACTAAAAACAATAATGAAGCCCATGCTTCCTCCTTATAACTCCCTCCTTTTGCTATAATATATATAAAAACAAAGAAAAACAAAAGGGAGCCTCGATTCCTTATAACTCCGATAGTATAGTATATATGCTAACAAAAATTATTACAACATTTAAAACAATTTCATTCGAATGCTAATATTTAAAAAAAAAAAGCCTTAATATGAAACCCTCACCGTAATTGTAAAAGCCACATCATAATGGTGAAGGCATTATCGAGCAAACAATGACCTATCTCGAGGACGTGTAAAAAAAAAAACAATTATGACTACTTGCTTTCACCTCTCAGGCGTCGTCTGTTTGATCATGAACTAGAGCCCGATGTGGCTTCGACATCCTTCGACGTATAGTCAGTCTACTTGACCTGAACCGCTATTTTCCACAGCTTCTACACACTTCTATGACAACATACGCCCAACTTCGGCTCCTTGTTCGATGTCTTTTCCTCTTGGCAATCAGGAAAAATAACATCTACAACATTCATCCCAAGTTTTAATACGCATGCAATTTGATACCTTAGGATCCTAATGCACGGTGGTATGGAGTACTTCTCTTTCGACATGGCTTTGTTTCGTTGACAGTGTCTGCGTCTTCTATTGTTTGGTCAATTTTGATAACGTTCGCTGCCTACTGCCATTTCAACCTGGTCGCGACCCACTTTCATCTGTGCAGTCTTCCCATGCTCATCAAAACCCTGATAGGAAAACTACCATAACATTAAACTGCATCTCCGCGTCCATGTTGTGTCTCGGTGATGATGTCCCTATCTCTGTGTGTAGCCATTTCATGAACTGCCGTGTTTGATTACTTGGCCACCCATGTCAAAAACGTAGTTGTATTACAGCGACCCTTATTTTGCTTTAATAAAACATTTATCCCTTTTAATTTTATTGACTGAAACCTTAGGACCGTTGTTCTCCATGCAATGTATGATGCACATCCTATGTGCGTTTGGATACCTCTATGTCACTGACCACCTCATTCCTCACGAGCTGTTTAACTCTTTGTGCGCTGCGTCTTTCATCGCCAACTCAAACTGTCGCATTTCGACATGTTGTCTGCTACGGCGCTTCCCGTTCTTCCATTCGTTCCATGTCCACATCGTTCTGCTGTCCATCGCGTGGTATGGGCAACACATCCCCGTCCACGTTACTAGATTTCTTATCACCGGGGTTTTCAATTACATTTGCAGTATTGATTGGTCCATGGTCCACGCGTGCCATGTTTTCGATCATAGGCCATGTTGGATACGCCTCCATGGTACATTGCCATGTCACCGTCTTAATACTCATGTGAAACCCCACGTCACTGCCACGTCACCTTGGGTGTACTTTTGGGTCCACATTTTCTGTGTCAGGTTCGACGTCGTTTGCTTTCGGGAGATTCCTCTGCTTCTTTGGCGTAAAGGTCATTCATGGATACCTGTACATCGGCTGCACCATGTCACCTTCGAACAAAATGCCTGTGCATAAAATAAATCAAAAATTAAATTAGAATTAGCTTTATAAAACCCCTTTTATTGCTTTTAAGTATTATATATACAAATATAGATTTATATATATTATTTTTTTATTATTTTTTATTATTTTTTTTTTTTTTAATATTGAGTAAATACTTCTTATACATATACATTTCCGTCGTGGGATTGAACTTCATTTTTTATTTTAAAAATTTATATGTACAATAAGCTTACTTAGAAATACTCAAATGAAGAAAGCACAAAATACAACTATAACAAAAAGCTAACAGTAAAATTGATGACAAAGAATCATCGACAGAAAAAGCCGTCGACAATAAAATATCGTCGACAAGAAAAAGTCATCGACAATAAAATATCGTCGACAAGAAAAAGTCATCGACAATAAAATATCATCGACAACAAAATATAACTGACAAAAACTAATGATAAATGCAAATTCAAAACAAACCGATCATTAGACACTCAAAACCAACACGCAAACACCCAAATACCAAAAATAAAAAGGTGGGTCCCCAATTTTGGGGTACGTTGTGGAGCAGTCACAACACGTACTTCGATAACTATTGGTAAAAATCCTTTGGTAACATATTTCAGTAGCTACCTTTTGTAACGTACTTCGGTAACTATCTTCCGTAACATGCTTCAGTTACTATCTTCTATAACATGCTTTAGCTACCAAATTTTGTAACAGCAATATGCTACTGCTCTGCCACCATGCCTTAGACTTCCTACATATTTTGTTCTTACGCCCATCTCTTTGTGTCCAAGGTGTATCCCAAGGCTTGCACTAGCTGCATCATTTATCTGTGGAATATTCTTCAACACCTTTCCTGCATAATTACTCATAACCCGAACGTATTTTACATAAAATAAACACATTTATAAAATTATCTACACTTATCCTATTATTGATAAATTATAGAAATATATAGCAATAACTTACATAAAACACATTATAATCATTAATTAAACATAAGAATAAAATATTCTATTATAGAAATACATGTCAAATATCCTCTCATCAGATCAGGTTAAACAAACTCAAATCTCAGGATCAGTTTTGTATTGAAATACAAGCCAAAATGACTGAATATCCTAAAATAGCTAAATATTATAGTCTCAAGGAAGGACTTTTGTGTTTTAAGGATCGAGTAATCATTCTCAAATCTGGTAATTTGAGAATATCAATCATGAGTGAAGCTCATAGATCTCCATATTTCGCTCATCCAGGAGGGGCCAAGATGAGAGAAAACATGAAGAAAACTTTCTACTGGCCCGGAATCAAAAAGGATGTTACTGAATTTGTTGTTCATTGTTTGGAATACCAAAAGGTAAAAGCAAAGCATAAACATCCAGATGGAAAGTTGTATCCACATGAAATACCCTCGCAAAAGTGGCAAGTGATATCTATGGATTTCATAGTTGGGTTACCTAAGACAAGGGATCAACATGATTTGATACTTTTTGTGGTGGATAAACTAACCAAGATAGCACATTTCATTCCTGGAAGCACCAAAGATGATGCAATAGTGATAGCTAATAGATTCACCAAAGATATATTCAAGTGATATGGATTTCCTGAGGTGATCATCTTTGACCGAGATTCTAGATTCACATTCGAATTTTGGCGAGCCCTTCATCGTGCTATTGGAACTACTCTCAATATAAGTTTTGCTTATCACCCAGAGACATATGGATAAACAAAAAGAGTTAATCAAGTACTATAATATATTCTTCGCATGTATTGCATGGATCAAAAGTCTTAATGGGGAGATTTCTTACCATTAGTGGAATTTGCCTACAATAATGGGTACCATACTTCTTTAAAAATGGCTCCTTTTGAAGCTCTTTATGGTCAAAGATACTAAACACCATTATCATGGGATAATATAGAGGATTGACTCAACATTGGACCCGATACACTCAAGGAAATGGAAGAACAATTGAAGGTAATCCAATAAAGTCTTAAGGAAGCTTCAAATCACCATAAACATTATGTTGACTTAAAGAGGACTCCTCAAGAATTCTTTATGGGAGATAGAGTGTTCTTAAGGGTAAAACCTATGAAAAGTGCTATCAAGTCAATAAAGCTAGATCCCATATATGTTGGACCATTCGCTATCCTAGAAAGGATTAGTCATGTTGCCTACAGACTCGACTTGCCACCTAACTTGGCAAAGATCCATGATTCTTTTCATGTGTCCCTTCTTAGAAAATACATTGATGACCCTAATCATGTTTTGGATGTCTCTAAGTTGTAGATGGTGAACCCAATGTACATTGAGGTGAAACTAGTAAAAATCCTCGAGTTTCATTCCAATACCATGAGGAAGCGAAACATAGAGCAATGCAAGGTCTAGTGGGATCTTTATTTAGAAAGAAACGCCACCTAGGAAAAGGTGGAGGACATGAGGAATAACTTTCCTTATTTATTTGAAAACAATGTGTAATATTGTTTCAATTTGACTATATTTGATGCATAGATAGATACTTTGCTACTTTATTAAGATACCTATGCACTGATAGACACTGCAAAACTTTATGATGGTTTGCATGCATTTGATCTATATTTCATGATATTTATGTTTTCTGTTTGACATTATCATGCAAAGTAGTTATAAAGTAGAAATACTTTATATTTTTGAAGAATATGGTACTGATGATATTCAATTGCATCACAAGTCCAGGATCTCTCGTGAGTGGAAGAATCTGACCTTCTCATATGAAGGATTTGTTCGACCACCAGGAATGAGAAACTGGCCAAAACATGAAATTATGATAAAGGCAACCCATGGGTAACATGGATAATTACCCACATATAGGTATACTCATGACTACACCATTGGGCAAGATGTCTATGACTAGCTTCCTGGTTTTGATAGTGATAGCGAGACTATCTTAAAAGTCATCTTCAGAATAAAACAATGGTGTGGAATACTGAAATTGCATGATTGCCTGTGATTGCATTTTGGTAAAAGCATTATGATATTTTTTTCCTTTACTATGTTTTGGTATACATTAATATTATATTGCTTACTTACCATGATAACACAAGGGATTGTGTTTAGTTTAAGGGAGGGTATGTCACATCCCGTCTTGACTGAATCCTCATGCTAGATAATTATGAGTCTAATGCTTAGCTTTATAAGTCTCTAAGGGGTATTGGTAATTTAAAGAATTTTATGAATATTGATGATATATTTGGTGTTTAGAAAATATACACTTTAGAATTGAAATTAAATAGTTTGCTTGTAAACAAAGATGTACCTTTTTCTAAGAGTGATAAATTAGGCTTAGTTAACCTAATTTAACTCAGCCAAATACTCACAAAACTTGTTAAAAGTCCTATTGGACCAAGAGGGGCACTAAATTTCTAGAATAGTAAAAAGAAACATTTTATTATTCACCCTCTTATATGATTTCCTTTTTATTATTTACAAGATGTCCTTCGAAAGGGATAAGTGGGCATCCCACTATGTCCACCTTGTAATAATAATTTAATAAGCCACCTATGGGCTAGTTACAGAGTATAAAAATAATACCTTTAGCACTTTAGCCACTTATGGATAAATGGCATGTTATAAAAGTAACACTACTATTACTTTAAACTCCTCGTATGTGGTGGCATATTATAAAATGAATCCACTAAGGTAGTGTATTCTGACTTTAGACTTTAATTATAATATCTTTATCACTTTAGTTGCTTATGGATAAGTGGCATGTTAATAAAATAATAACCACTTGTAGCTCATGAGAGAGGATGCTCTCCTATAAATTGAAAGCTTCCAGGAAGGATAGAGGAGGATTGATAGGGAAAACTTGGGCTTAGGGATTATGCTCTTCACCCTTTGGTGAAACAGAAACCAAAAAGCTTAAGGTTTTAGAGGCATTTGGCCAAGACATTTTAGGATTTCAAAAAAATATAGAAGAGGACAAGCTCCAAAGAATCACAAAGGACTTATAGAGGCTGAGGAGGAAATCCGATTTACGAAGTTCTAGGTCGATCAGATTCCTCTATTCTCTATGTTGTTCTATGAGATGCAATCCTACGTAGATGTTTTATTTCTGTGTCATGTTAAATATTTCACTTGATGGTAAATCCAAAGTATGATGTATAGGGATTTGGTTATGTTAATCATATTTGACTTATGAAGTATGGTGTAAGTTTAAACCTTTGACGAGATCTGGCTTTGACCCATAGAAGAACTTTGTGTTACCCGAATTGAGATTTTTTGATGTTATTTTAATTCTCTGGATAGTTTTCGTTAGATAAACACCTTGTGGAAAGTTTATTTTATTTCTTAGTGTAGTTGCCAATGCCACGACCTTCGTGACTATCATGATGATCTAGATGCTATGATCAGGCAACTACTAACAATTATTCACATTCTTGATAGGAAACTGAAAGCATCGATTTCCTCAGTTGATTGGCGGTACCATTATTGCGATACATTTCTAGTATAATCACTGATATCATAAATAGAGGTTTTATAAACTTCATCGACAAGTTTTTTTACAATTCCCTATTCTATAGACGAGATGTTTGGGATAGAGAGTTGTCCACCTTAATGACATCTAGAAATCCAATTATGATATATATAGTTTGGTAAAAATTTAGGATCGACTTTCTTCCCGTATGCAAGTGAATGCACTGCGAGGTTAATTTAATTAGTTTATGCTGATGAAAATCTAGATTAGTATTAGAGCTTAATATATTGTTTTCATTCAATAATAAGCTATTTAGACTATGAAGTAATGACTATACAAGTATGTCCTTACTCTTCTCTATTTTAGATTGTACCCAGTGGATAGCGGTTGTATACGCTCTTCTATGCAAAGCTTCTTCAAAACCAAGAGGTTAAGCATCTGATGGTACATTCAAGAGATATTTATGTTAAAACCTTAGTTGTATATTTTAAGAAGGGGTTACAACCCATGTACCACTAGAATTCATGATCGATGCACGTCGGATCACGTATGGTTCGCACAATCTAAATAGTTCTATAGAGGGATTTTGAGCTTTTGTCCCACATGGGACATACCTAATCCCATATTGGGTATATAATAAATATGTCACCCCAGTTACTTGACTACTAGGCAGTGATGGTTTAGAGTTGCAATGCTTGATGGTCGGTTATGTATCCGTTGCTTGCATGTGTCGGTTTGGTTGACAACGGTTGACTTCGTATATGATGATTGGTTGCTAAATAGGGTTGCTTGGGGTACCAATTGTATTAAGAAAAATCCCCTTTTATTGGAAATATAACCAATAGGTTAGGTTTGGGGCTTATCCCGATGTATTATCATGCAAACACCCAAGTAGCCGTTGGATCCAATCGATTAACCATTGAGATTAATAGTAGCTAATATAATGGTAAATGTCATCCACATAACCGTTGGAGTTTGAGGTCTAATCATTAATGGTGAAAGTAACCATTTTGAAAATGGATAGCTCTATTAAAAAGGTAATAAAACCTTTATGGTATCCAAAATGCATTAGCCACATTGGATTTTACGAAAACTCTAAGAGTATTATATAAGGTCTTGATAAAAAGGGTAATGTCAAAATCTAGCTCTATGTAGTAAAAAGGAAAATACTTTAGTAGTGTGAAAGGGAGTTATTGTTTATACCAAGAGGAAAATTAGGCTAGACTAATTAAAGGTAAAGAACTTTAGTTAGCTAGTAATTTAAAATGGTTCATTTTGTAAAGCAAAGGTATGGGACTTTGATTTATAAAATGAAAGGAAATTATGTCTATGTCAAGAGGAAGAATTACACTAGATTAACTAAAGGTAGAGAACTTTAGTTAGCTATATTTTGGAACAATATCTCTTAAAAACCTTAGTTATCCTTGACAAGATATTGGTTATTAATATTACTTACTAAAGTATTGTGTACCTATAGTATGCTTCCTATAACAAATTGAGGGCCAAGTTTGTAATCTATAGTGTAATATTGTGTGATAGATTATGGGTAGAGTTGTAGCTAAATTTTGAGTAATCTTGTGGGTAGATTACAAGAGAGATGTTAGCTAAACTCTTGTAAGTATAGAATGATCTCATGGGTAGATCTTGAGTCAACTTGGTAGCCAAATTTGTGGAAGAACTATAGATTTCAAAGAAAACTAGCAAACACATTTGTGAAGGAAATATGAGTTACTCAAAGGAGTATGTTTTGTTTAAATACTATTTCTAGTTGATAGAAATATGAGTTACTCAAAGGAGTATGTTTTGTTTAAATGCTATTTCTAGTTGATGGAAATAATAGTTACTTAAGAAGGTATGATTTGTTTAAATGTTATTTCTAGTTGAAAGAAATATGAGTTATTTGAGAAAGTATGTTTTGTTTAAATACTATCTCTAGTTGAAAGAAATATGAGTTTCTTGTGAAATTACGAATGGATCCATATATGCTATTAAAAAAAAATAGCAATATATGATTGTAATTGTTGACAATTTTGTCACATTGCACAAGGGGTAGAAAAATAAATCAAAATTTTGTACAGTGTTTTTGTAAAGTATTTCTTTGTTGTTTTTTATTTGCAAAGTTGCAGCAATTTTGGCTTTCCCTGCCACCCCCTTGTACATAAAATGAAAAAGAAAGAGCTTCGCTGCCGAACAAGCTAGGGAAAAGAGCTTCACCGAAAGAAAACGAGAAGAGCTTCGCACCCGAGGCATTTCCAGCACTACTTCGGGTAAAAATTTTGCGAAGTAGTGTTGCCGAAGAAGAATAACAAGGGAAGCGATTAAAAGAACTTCGGGCCCGAAACGCTTCAAACCATTACTTTGGGCGAAAGTTGTGCGAAGCGGCATTCAAAAGAACAACTTCGCCGAAGAAGGAAAGTCCAGACCACGGTCCAAATTGGCTAAGGCAAGAAAACTACTTCGGGCCCGAAGCATTTCCAGCAGCTACTTCGGGCGAGATTTTTGCGAAGCGGTGTTGCCGAAGTAAAATACAAATGAAGAAGAATGAAACTACTTCGCACCCGAAGCATTTCAAAAGGCTACTTCGGGCAAAAGTTTTGCGAAGCGAGATTTGAAGGAGCACAGTACTGAAAACACTTCGCCGAAAAGCCGTCGAAGCATCCACTTCGGGCCCTACGTCAGCGAACCATTTCTACTTCATCAAAAATCATTGCGAAGCATCTGCTTCGGCAAACTTTCATGCGAAGTACTTTCACCCGAAGTAGAAGATGCATTTTGAAGGCAAGGATGCACTTCGGCCGAAATACTCCCGAACCGCAGTTTTGAAGAAGGTTCACGGCGAAGCATTTTTAAACTCACCAGCAAAGTATATACTTCGGGTAGAAGGCCTAGCCGAAGTAGTTTCGGCACATTTTCCAGTGAAGCAATTATGAAGAGCCCATTTTGCGAAGGAGATATGCTTCGGCCTCCATCACCCCCGAAGCTGTCTTGCGAAGCTTCACCATGCGAAGTGCAAATCAAGGAGAATCTGCTTCGGCACAAGTCCGTTGCGAAGCAAAGTTGAAAAACTAGCGAAGCACTTCAAAGGCACGCGCTCCAAGCCGGGTATTTTCTCGAGGCGATCAAGTGCCTCATAAATGCACTTTTTCATGCCCGATAAGCTCGCTGCTCATTTTTGGCAATCGAAAATGAAGTATCAGTCCATGATGAAGAGCCCGACGAGCATGGCGGCCACTCGAGCACCGCACCCGAGGACCAAGGACGTCCAGGCGGCTCATCAATGCATCTTTCCATGGTTGACCCGGTCATAGTTGCTAGTTTTGGTAATAGATTTGAGAGCTCGATCATGAGAGCCGTGAGAGCCGACTTCTCAGCTTCGAGGATGTACTCCTCCTTTTTGTGTAATTATGACTCAAGAGGGTCGGGTCCTCTATAAAAACCTAGGCATTGTAATGAAAAAGGGGGGAACTATCTGCTAGAAAGCTGCTGTAACTTGATGTCCTACGATTAATACTAAAGAGCTTTGGGCTCAATTTCTCTCTTTTATGCTGCCTTCTGTGTTTGATTCTTTTGTCTTTCTTCATTTGCATACTGTGACTCTGAATCCTGAATCCGGTGTGCGATTGGGGACTGTACCCTAAAACTTGCCTGAAGGATACATAGGAGAGGAAAAATGCTATATTGGTTTTCTTTTATGCTGCCTGGTGGGTTGTGGTTTCTGTTACATTCACTTGTCCTAATCGTCTTTACTCTGAACCCTGAATTTTGATGAAAGGGAGAAGGAGAATCCTGGAGCTCTCTCAGAGGATACATAGGAAGGTTAATGTGGCATTTCTTTCATTTATTCTTGGTGTTCCTTGTTGCTATTCAAGTTGTTAGTTAGTGATCATGCTTCCTGTTCTCTCCCACCTTAAATCATCGATCTCTCTTCCCTTACCCCTTTTTATTTCTTTCTCTAACCCTAACTCCTTTTATCTCTTTCCTGCATCCCTTATCTCAAAACACCAAAGTAGTTTAGCATAGGAGCCGACCTTTCTCCGGAGATTGGCATGAGGGGCATCTCTTCCCTTCGGCCTTTCAATGTTGGTCCAGGTCTAGGGCGCATACACTTACCCAAATCCTTTCCTAGGCAGATTTGATGACCAACAGTTTTTGGCACGCCCGATGGGACCAAGGTCCCATATTTTAAGAACAAATCTCAAACCCGTCTTCACCGGGGCCAATAGTTCTAACCAGTTCTCGGTGTGACCCGGTCAGTCTCACCTGACTAGTGGTAGTGAGAATCGATGCTCTCATTACCGAAAGACTCTTAGCATCTGGCGACTCTGTTTACCCAAGAATCTTTAAGTCGTAAAGACCAGTACCAAAGTTTGTGCCTTCATGCAAACGAGATGGAGAGTTAGGAATAGAGGAGAGGAAACTGAGTTCTTTGAGCTAGATATTGACGCCTTTGGGGAGCGATCAAGGTTGGTCACCCCCGAGTCACTATTACATGGAACATCCTCGCAAGAGGCTACTGTTGACGAACAAGGCCTAACTTCTGATAGTACAACATCTAGTTTTCCTCCCAATCCTCCCAACTCACCGAAGCATCCTAGTGCCTCCATTCCTATTAGTCGTCCTATTAGCAATCAAGGAGGAGCTTCGGGGATTCTTGTTTCTCAAAATCTAGGAGCAAGTATGGCACAACAACAACAACAACAATAGCAAATGCAGCAGCAACCGCCACCCAGGTTGTTCCCAGCATGGGATTCTTTGTCACCACTAAATCTAGCGGGACAAGGGCAAGTGCCGCCTGCTGCTATAAAGAAGATCCCAACGTTCGATGGAACTGGAAGACCGCTCTGGAGCACATCCAGGACATAATCTCTCTGGCGGCGATCCACGACATCACAGAGGAGCAAGTTATGGTAAAGCTTCTGGTTCTTTCCCTTAGAGGAAAACTCCTCTACTGGTATAGATCTTTACCACCCGGTACTATTACGGGATGGGACCAGTTAGCGGGGAAGTTGATGGGAAACTTCAATGAGTCCTCCGATCCTACCTCTCTCTTGCATCAGTTCACTTCAATCCAGAGACATCCATAAGAAGAGATCGTAGACTTCAATGTTAGGTTCACTCGAACCTGGCAGAGAGTACCAGTTGGACTTCGGCCAACCGACGAAGCTACAACATACTATTTCCTTCGAGCTTTCAACCCTGATATCAGTATCATGGTAAGATATTCTAACATCAATACTTTTCTCGAGTTGTATGAGTTAGCCAAGAGGGCAAAAATGGATTTGATAGCTGTGGGCAAGCTTCCCCAAAGGATGTCGATGCCAATACTTCTCGAATTCCCTCAATCCCAGTATGCAAGCGCAACCGCTTCGTAGATCTCTGCAACCCCTACACTCCCGATCTCATCTTGGAACCCGAATCCTATTGTGTCTCAAATCACCGCTCCACAAATTCATTTTCCCACATTTTTAACTCCATAGCCCACGGTCACTTCGGCATTCCCTGTACTACCAGCACCATTTCAACCCCTACCCTACCTCCAATACCGACGATGGCTTCATTGCCATCCATTCCAAAAGTCGAGGATATGCAAGCTAAAATTCTGCAAGAGATGCAGTCTCTGAACTCCATAGTTCAGACGTTGTCCAACGACATGACCATTGTGAAGAAGAAGCAAGCGCAACAAGAATTTCTACCAAGAAGGTCTTATCCTACACCTGCGCTTACCAAAGACCAAGCAGTCCAGCAAGGAAAGGCTTCGATGAGAAACGCTGCGATTGATGAAGCTCCGAGCACTTTCGATTATGTATATTGGTGCTCTACATGCAATGATCCGCATGAAGAGAATACCTGCATGCTGCACCAACACTATGTACAAACGCTGGCGAGCAGTAGTCATGGCGGTCAAGTCAACGTCATCAGGCAAATGAGTCGAAACCTGGCGATTGGCGAAGAAGAGCCGGTTGCAGTGCTTACCAAAGGAGGAAAGAAGGCGATAGAAGTGGATGCTACTCGGATGGCTCCCTTAAAAGTGCATGCTCGACCCGAGAAGGGACAATCATCTTCTTCGGCCTCGAACGAAGCTCCTCCACCTGCACCGATCAAAGAAAAAGCTCAAAAGGCCTCTGTCGAACCACCTCGAGCGAGAAACAAGAGAGCAGGCTAGGGAAAAGCTCAAGTTTCCTTCACTAACTAAGCGACAAAGAGTTGAAGCTACGGAGCAGTATCACACTAGATATGAGCCGAGAAAGGAACCCGAGGTGCTTAGTTCCCTGGCGTACAACATTGTGGAGGAGTTAAAGAGGATTCCAGCCAAGATCAGCTTGTACGATGCACTGCAACTACCTGGACAAGTGGACTTACTGCAAGAATCATTGAAGATGACTAAAGCAAAAAAGGTAGCACCGCTTGCTCTTGTGCAGACCCTATCCACATCCATTACGGGGAAGAATAGACCACCTCCGTTCTACCTGTCTCTACAGATGGAAGGGTATATTGTACATAACTGTATGATCGACTCTGGGGCCGCGACAACAGTCATGCCGAGAGCAATCTACGAAGAAATAGGGATGGAATATACGCGAAGCAGCCAAGGTGTACTCCAGTTGGATGGTACCCCAGTGAAGACTATAGGAGTGATCAAGGACATTCCTATTCGACTACATAAGATGCCTCAGATCATGGTCATACAAGAGGTAGTGGTCGTCGACCTGGAGCCATACTTCAGTATGTGCTTGTCAAGAGAATTCACAGCAAAGCTGGGTGGATATCTGTCTATGGATTACTCTCATCTGGAGATTCCATTCAAAGGAAAGAAGGTGAAGATCTACAATGAAAAGCCTTCTTCCTTCCTTGTGCAGAAGATGTCCGAAGAAGAGAGCAGTGATCCAGTGAATGCAATAGTGGAGGAAGTAGAGCAGGTGGACCTGGTCGAGGAGTCTCTTGCGCAACTAAGTTATGAAGATGAGTTCTCATTGGCAGACTTTAATGCCATGGTAGAGACCGAGATAGGATGTTATGCGATCACCAAGCCTGAGAAACACACCCAACCAGAGAATAGAACAAGTGCCCAAGAAGGACTATGGAAGTTGTTCTTCGATGGCGCCCGATGTAAAAATGGTGCTAGGGTAGGGATTCTTCTAGTTTCACCATCCGAAGAGCAAAAGGAGTATTGCTACCGGTTGATATGGAGCTGCACCAACAATGCAGCAGAATATGAAGCATTATGCCTAGGACTCAAGAAAGTTGATAAGTTAGGCATAAAGCATCTCCAAATCTTTGGAGATTCTGAACTGGTATGCAACCAGGTCACAAATAGGTGCACTTCAAAGAAGCATTATCTAAAGTCATATCGCAATAGGGTATGGGACTTGTTTGACCAGTTCGAGTCTCTCAATCTATAGTCTATCCCATGAGAAAAGAATCGACATGCCGATGTTCTGGCATCCATCGCAGCCAAGTACTCTCCCGTAGAAGACATGGTGCACAAGCCCAAAGCTGTGAGGATGATCTACAGACCCTCTATCCCAGACAAAGATCTACATTGGCAAGTCTTTGATAATGATGAGCAGATTGTAAATTTCATGATTCAAGAAGCCGCCACAATCGAAGACGAAAGCCCTGATGATGAAGAATATGAAGGGCTAGTTCAATTGAAGAATAACCACGTTCCTAAGGGATTGATCACTCTTGAAAGCCTCTTTGATCAGAATGATCGAGCACTCTCTCACATGATCAAAGTTAATGAAAAGCAGTATCAAGATTTAGAGCTTGAACCTGGAAAAGCAATAAAAGTTGGAACCGATTGCACTTCGAAAGAGATAGAACAGATCCAGACTCTGTGCAGAAAGTATCCCGACATAATTGCTTGGTCTTATCAAGACCTCAGGGGATACGATCGACAACTGATCCAGCATACAATTGAATTACAGGAGGGGGTCAAACCCTTCCGACAAAAGCAAAGGCCGGTTAACCCAAAGATCGAGGTCTTGATGAAGGCCGAACTCCTAAAAATGCTCGAGGCAAAGATAATTTATCCCATCAAGCATTCTTCTTGGGTAGCGAACCTAGTCCCCATCAAAAAAAGAATGGAGATATACGTTTATGCATGGACTTTCGCAACCTAAACCAGGCTTCTCTCAAGGACCACTATCCTCTTCCACAAATCGATCAGATCTTGCACTCGGTGGTTGGAGCTCAATGCTTCTCCCTGCTCGATGGTTTCTTTGGATACAATCAGATCTGGGTCAGGAACGAAGACCAGCATAAAACAACGTTCACCACCAAGTGGGGGACATTTGCTTACCAACGAATGCCATTTGGCCTTTCGAATGCTGGTGCCACTTTCCAGAGGGCGATGGATCTAGCTTTTGGCGAGCTTCTGAATAAGGTTATCATCATCTATCTAGATGACATGACCATTTTCTCTCGAAGAAGGGAGGATCACCCCTTACATCTACAACAAATTTTTGAAAAATGCCGAGAGTTTGGCATCTCAATCAATCCAAAGAAGTCCATATTCATAGTCAGCGAAGGAAAGTTGTTGGGACATGCGATATCAAAAAAGGGCCTCATTGTAGATCCCGACAGAGCCGAGGCTCTAACGAAGCTCCCACTCCTAGCAGACAAGAAAGGACTTCAATATTTCTTCGGCCAGATCAACTTCGTGAGGAAGTTTGTCCCCGATTTCGCCCAAGTCATCAAGCCGATGTCCAAACTTTTGAAGAAGGGCACCGAATTCATCTGGACGAAAGAGAGAAAGGAGGCATTCGAAGAGATTAAGGCCCGAATCGCTCAGGCACCGGTCCTGATCAACCCTGACTACAGTCAAGATTTTATCCTGTATGCCATAGGGGAACCCGAGAGCTATGTTGCGGTCCTGACACAAAAGGGGGAAGATGGTGAAGAGCGTCCCATCGCGTTTCTGAGCCAGGTGATCAATCCCCATGAAGAGAAATACAATTTCATAGAACGTCAGGTGCATGCAGTAATGAAATCTCTGAGGAAGTTCAAGCAGTTCATCTCCCAAAGTCGGGTTACGGTCTTTGTCATTCACCCCGACGTGCGCAATTTCATCATCCAAGGAGAATTGGGAAGCAAGAGAGCCGGTTGGGTGAACAAGATATAGGAATTTGACATTGAGATCAAGCCCACAAAACTGGTTCGCGGTCGCGCATTGTGTCAAGAATTGGCGAAGAGCGTAGCGGCCGAAGCAACAGAATCTCAATGGGATGACTCACCAGTCGAAGGATGCTTCACGAACCAGGAAGAGGACGAGAAAGATTGGGTTAGTGAAATAGTCGACTACTTCAACACCGACAGATGTCCTTCGCATCTAAATGCATCACAGCGAAGGCATTTCAGGATGCGATCCTCCCGATACACTCTGCGCCCCGAAGGCCTATTTTTTAGGAACATTGATGGTGTCCTTCTTAAGTGCATAAAAGATGATGATAAAAGGAGAGTCTTGGGAGAATTTCATTCAGGACTATCTGGAGGTCACTTCGCAAGGAGAACAACGACGCTGAAGATCATCAAGGCGGGTTATTATTGGCCCACACTCTTTGTCGATGCCTTCGCAGTTTGTCGCAGATGCGAGCAGTGTCAGAAGTTCATCGACCAAAGCAGAAATGCTTTGATGCCTCTCCAACCGATACAAGTAGAGACGCCCTTTCAACAATGGGGGCTGGATTTCATAGGGGTCATATCATCGAACTCCTCCGCTGGGCATAAGTTCATCCTGACTACGACTGACTACTTCACCAGGTGGGCCGAAGCGATTCCTACAAAGCATGCGGATCAAGAGACTGTCATCGCCTTCCTAGAAGGGTTGATCACCAGGTTCGGCCTCCCTGAAGCAATCATCATGGACAATGGTCCTGGCTTCATAGGCGCCAAAATCAATGAATTCCTCTATAGATATGGGATATATCATAAAGTATCCTCCAATTACTATCCACAGGGCAATGGCTTGGCAGAATCCACCAACAAGACCTTGTTGAGGGTGCTAAGAAAGCTTATAGAGCAAAACAAAAGGACTTGGCATCTCCTTCTAGATCGGGCCTTGTGGGCCGATCGAATTTCTATCAAGAAGTCAATCAAGACTTCACCTTATGCCTTGGTCTACGGCAAGGAGGCCATCTTACCCACCCATGTGGAGATCCCTGCACTGCAACTGTTAGAAGAAGAAGATGGAGTTAGCCCAATGGAAAATAGATTAGCTCAGCTATTGCAGTTAGAGGAAGATCATGAGGAAGCCTACCAGAACTTCGCTAAGCATGCTCAGGTCACCCAAGATTGGTTCAAGAAAAAATCATCCAATCGCACATTCAAAGTGGGAGATCTGGTATGGAAGTGGGATTCCTGGAAAGCCAAGCCTGGAAATCATGACAAGTTGGATGCCTTCTGGGATGGGCCATTCAAAATTGTGAAGGTGAACTCGGCCAACTCTTTCATCCTCAAAGATGCAGATGGCCAGGTTTTGCCGATCTCTGTCAATGGTCTTCATCTGAAGACTTTTCATCGCTGAGGTAAAACTCTTGTAAAAAAAAAAGTGTGTATATGTACTTTTGTATATATTTTTCATTTGTGTATATACGTCCTGTTCCGAGATGCAAAAGCCAAGAACTACACTCCAAAATCTCCTTTGGGGATTTTTGATGCGAAGTAGCAGTTGCAAGGAGGTTCACAGTGAAGCACTTTACCCTCAAAAGGGCCGAACCAAAATTCAAACAAAGGCACGAAAAGAGCTTCGCACCCGAAGCATTTCCAACAGCTACTTCGGGCAGAAATTTTGCGAAGTAGATTTTAAAAGGGGCTTTTGCAAAGTAATTTTCAAGAACACAAGCTTCGGTAGGCGGTCCTTGCAAAGTACGGCAAAGGAGAAGTACTTCGGGCCCGAAGCGTCAAAAAATAGCCCGCACCTAAGGTTCACCGTGAAGCATTTTCAATGCTGATTTCAACTTCGTCGAACCAATAAAGCGCGAGACGGGAGAATTTAAAATGTGCCTCGAAGAACGTGCAACCAACAACCATGAAAAGGGTTCAAAGCGGGTGAATTTAAGGCAAAAGTGGTGGAGCACATCCCGAGGTGATTCGGTTAGGAGAAAAGCTCACGCCTAGGTACAAGGTGGCAGTAGGTTGCTTCTCCAATACAAGGTATAATCATCAAAGCATGTGGCCCCATGTACCACGTCGCTGCAGAACCAATCAAAGAATACGGTGACCTCCTCCGATCGAAGTGTAAATTTAATTTTAGTAGGTGCCATAAATTTAGGTGGTTGCCTTTTAAGGCTATAAAATGTGAAGCTCTAGCAAGAAGGAGGTTATTTATCCATCAGTTCATGCAAGACTAAGAGCCTTCGGTTACTCTGCAATTCTCCTGCCCTTTGCATCTAAGCCCTTCACATCAAAACCTCTGTATCAAGGACTCAGCCGCCATCATGGGGAAGAAGAATTCCAAAGAGAAGGGGAAAGAACCCGAAGTTGCAGGCCCTAAAAAAACAAAGAAGGGCAAGGAAGAGAAAAGGCATACTCCAAAGAAGATAAATCCCACCCCTCGCCCTGAAAAGCAGCCGATAGAAGAAGGAGATGATTTCGAGGAAGAGCAGCTCGTAGAACCACCAATCGATGGGTGGGAGAAAATTAGAGACACGGAGCTCTCTAAGGGTGTGTCCGACCTCCGATGCACTATTGATTTTATGGTGAGCAGACTCACCCTAGAGAATAAGAGGGTTGCTGCCTATTATTCTCAAATTTACTAGTTTTTGACCCCGCCTGCTCACCACTGTCCAGAGTTAATCTGTGCTATCACACAGAACTACCAGCCTGCATCCAGGCAAGTGTTAGACGCTTCAGGTCATAAATTGTTTTCCATTCTAAAGGAAGATGTACAAGCAGCCTTCGCGCCACTGCAAGGTCCACCCAAGGGCTATTCCGTTCGCAATGTCATTCTAAGCGAACAGATGGAGAGGTTCACCTCCAACAGCTACATATTGAAATTCCTGCGTGAGAATCTCAAAAGTGGGCTCCCTTCGAACAAGCTGCCCCAAATGCCTCTACCCTTTGCGGCGTTCAAGAGCATCG
Source organism: Wollemia nobilis (assembly GCA_028583015.1). NCBI lineage: Eukaryota > Viridiplantae > Streptophyta > Pinopsida > Araucariales > Araucariaceae > Wollemia > Wollemia nobilis. The sequence goes on along the minus strand of JAQPPZ010002742.1, from coordinate 283,137 downwards.
ATATTTTCTCCATCATTGCATGGGTGGCAGGCCTGTCGACAGATGCTTCGGTGCAACCCTGGCAGGTGTCTTTGGCCGAATGTATTTCAAGAGGGGAATTCTATGCCCCTGATGCTTCAAGACCAAGTACCAACCCAGTTTTCTTTGATTGGGCAGAATGGGTGGCCCGAACCTTGCATACACGGCTCACCAGTATGAAGAATTCGATGACGGGCCAGTACTTCGCACCTTGTTCTTTCCTTGTCTGGTTGTTTTTCTACCAAGTACATAAGCGATTCCCCCATATCGCCATTTCTCCAAGCGGCGAGGATGGAAATCCTCTGCCAGTGTACCAGTGGACTCCCCTCCTATTGAGGACAGAGTCCTATTATTCTTTTAACCAACAATTTTTGGGACCCGCTATGCATTTGTTGAAGGGTTCTTGCCCTCGGGTCCCCCTCAGTCTGAGAGATAGAGTAGTGCAGGAAAAGAAGGGAGATGTTTTTCAATTGACGTAGGGACTGGTGATTCGCCTATTCGGCTTTATAGGAAAACCCTTCCTGCTCCCTTTTTTCCCTTTCGAGTACCAATTTGTATTGGAGGTCGCTCGACAGAGTGACGCAACCAACGCCGTCTATGGCCATGGTCGAAAATGGGCACATACTTGTGACTTCCCCTTCAGGATGGGAGTAATTGAAGTATTTGCCTTAAAACAGAACATTTTCCTGGAGGAAAAGCTTGCCAATTTTGGCCTACTCCAGATTCCTCAACAATGGCTCTATGATCCCTTGGGAGTAATGAGGGATCATTTAAAATTCAAGAATTTCCACATCTGCCCCCACCCTAAAATTGTGGAACAAAGGAATAATCCTAATGGGAAGGATCTGGAATGGCATTTGGAGAAAATGAGGACATTGCCTCCCTGGCATGAGTTCTACCCCATGGAGCTCGAGTTTGATCCTGACCAGTACCCCCTCCCAACTCCAAGCTCCACCTTTTGGAAAAAGGCAAAGGATGATTTGAAGGAAGAATTGAAGGATTGGAGCGAAGAAAAATTAAGGGAATGGTGGATAATGAGAGTCCATCACCAAAATATGAATTCTTATGGACTCTTGGCAGCAGATAAGGACTTCACAATTCTTTATGAAGCCAATGTTGAAACTTGGAAGTCTATATCCTTTGCCGATTTTGTTCCCCCAGCTACCCCAAGATCGGGCGAAAGTCCAAAAGGAGCTGAAGATGCCTCGAAAGAAGAGGAAGAGGAAGAAGCCGAAGCTACACCAGCGGCACTACCATAGGGACCATCGAAAAGCCATGACACAAGCGTCGAAGAGGCAGAGCAACCATTGGAGAGGAAGAAAAGAAAGAGGCAAGAGCAAATTCAAGTGCCTCCGAGCCATCCAAAGCGACCTCGCACAAAGCTCCCAAGTGCTCCTGCTGGACCACCTACATCAGCCCGACCGAAGCAAATGTTGAAGATGCGGGCCACCAAGTGTTGAGACGGTCCCAGATATAGACGTCATTGATGTGGAGGAACTCCTCCAACAAGAGGGAGACCCTGAAGTAGAAGTTGTGGAGGTCGAGAGTGCTGAAGCCCAAAAGGAGCAAGAGCCTATCACGCAAGAAGTCACTACGGCCGCTCTGCCTGAAGGGCATGTAGGTAAGCATTCTCCACCCTTTGCCTTAGTCTCTCACGTGTCTACCATGGTCTCGGCCAAGTCTCCCCATCAGTCTCTCCCTCCCTCACAAAGTCAGTCACCTCCTCACATGTTGCCTCTTGCCACCGATCCCATTAGCCCCACTCCACTCGAGTCACCAGGTCGGGACAAGTCCATTGCCACCACTTCGCCAAACCCTGTTCCTCATTCACCTGCCTCACATGGCATTGTTGCACTCCCTAGGACTCCTAGTACACCTGTTGCTGAACCTGCTGGTGAGGCATCCCCCATTCATTCTTTGTATTTGTTCACCCCTTTGGTTGGAGATCCAGCCTCATTTGAATCAGAGATGTCTTTAATCAAGGAATGCCCTCTAGCTGAGAAACTACTCCTAGCTCGACAAAATATAGAAAAAATGCTAAAGGAGGCGAGGAAGAAGAGAGGGCGCTCTCTGGCCCAGATTGAAAAATGTGTTGTCTTCGATTTGAAGGCTAGAAAGTTGCATAAGGTGAAGAAGGTCCCTAAGGTCCAGAAGCCTCTGGATGAAATGACTCCAATAGATTATGACTATCAGGAGAAGACCAAGGACCTGGAGCACCTAAACATGGACAATGAGTCTGCGTCTATGCATATCGGGATTGAGACTTTTCGAGCGCATGCAAACATCGCTAATCAGCATAGGTTCGAAGCAGAAAGCGCTAACATCAAGTTGGAGGAGGAGCTAGCTAGAATTCGCTCCAAGCTGGAGGATTCAGAGGAGCAGTGTAAGCTATTGAAAAAGGAAACACATGCCCTCAAATAACAAATACTACAACTGTAGTGTTCAGCTAAGCACCAAGCGTAGATACAGGCCAAAAATGAGTTGAAGGCCAAGGAACTTGAAAGCAAAATCTTGCAGACACAACAATAGTTGTTCGAAAAGGTAAATTTGGAGCTGTTTGATAGAGGTAGAATCAAGGAGATTCGCTCACACTTGCTCAAAAATTTTAGGTCTCGGGCCTCCAGTGCCCTTTCAATTTTGGCCTATATCATGGAAGCCCGGAATGCCACTGCCGAAGGAGGGCCAATCATTGATCAGATCACTCAGAAAGCTAGAAGCCGACTCAAATTAGCTTTCGATGTCCAAAGCACCAAATATCAAGACTTGCAGGTCCCTGCGATGAGTCGGATAGCTAGGGATTGGTCTACAGCCCGGGCCACAGTTCATGCTTTCTTCTCTAAGGTGCAAAAAATGTAGAAGGTGAAGGACCTCCTAGACGTGTTCGAGAACGAGCAACGCACATCAATGGGCTATTTTCAAGATCTCTCTTCCATGGGCTTCCCGAGCTTCATAGATGATGATGGGAATCTCCTGACCAAGGAAGAGATTAAGCCGACATGGCTTCAGTTTGAAAGTGACGTCTCGGAGATAGACGGATGGGCGAAACCAATAACAGAAAGGCAGATCACAGATTACCTTTTGAGATACTACAAGATCATGGCCTACCTAAATGACCTGTATGCTAGAGCCCAACACGTCGATATCGGGCAGATTGATCGGTTCCACATTTTAATCAAGGCTCTACAAGATCTTGAGCCTTTCTCGAAGAGTGCCTGGTCTCAGGTCCACCGAACTATGAGGAAAATCCATGAGCATCTTGCCCCATCACCATCGTAGGAAGCTGCTCCCGAGGAAGCCACGCAAGAAGAAGGAGAAGAAGAAGAAGAAGAAGAAGAAGGAGAACCAGCTGCGGAAGCGCTCCCAGAGGGAGAAGGTGGAGAAGGATCTGGAGGTGACTCTGGCCCAATGGATCAAAGCTAAGGGTTCTCCCACCGAGACGAGCTCGTTGCCCCATGAGCCACCAAGAATGTTGACAATTTTGTCACATTGCACAAGGGGTAGAAAAAGAAATCAAAATTTTGTACAGTGTTTTTGTAAAGTATTTCTTTGTTGTTTTTTATTTGCAAAGTTGCAGCAATTTTGGCTTTCTCTGCCACCCCCTTTGTACATAAAATGAAAAAGAAAGAGCTTCGAAAAGCTAGGGAAAAGAGCTTCGAAAGAAAATGAGAAGAGCTTCGCACCCGAGGCATTTCCAACACTACTTCGGGTAAAAATTTTGTGAAGTAGTGTTGCCGAAGAAGAATAACAAGGGAAGCGATTAAAAGAACTTCGGGCCCGAAACGCTTCAAACCATTACTTCGGGTGAAAGTTGTGCGAAGCGGCATTCAAAAGAACAACTTTGTCGAAGAAGGAAAGTCCGACCGTGGTCCAAATTGGCTAAGGCAAGAAAACTACTTCGGGCCCGAAGCATTTCAGAGACTACTTCCGGCAAGATTTTTGCGAAGCGGTGTTGCCGAAGTAAAATACAAATGAAGAAGAATGAAACTACTTCGCACCCAAAGCATTTCAAAAGGCTACTTCGGGCAAAAGTTTTGCGAAGCGGGATTTGAAGGAGCGCAGTACTGAAAACACTTCGCCAAAAAGCCGTCGAAGCATCCACTTCGGGCCCCGCATCAGCGAACCATTTCTACTTCACCGAAAATCATTGCGAAGCATCTGCTTCGGCAAACTTTCATGCGAAGTACTTTCACCCGAAGTAGAAGATGCATTTTGAAGGCAGGGATGCACTTCGGCCGAAATACTCCCGAACCACAGTTTTGAAGAAGGTTCACGGCGAAGCATTTTTTAACTCACCAGCGAAGTATATACTTCGGGTAGAAGGCCTAGCCGAAGTAGTTTCGACACATTTTCCAGCGAAGCAATTATGAAGAGCCCATTTTGCGAAGGAGATATGCTTCGGCCTCCATCACCCCCGAAGTTGTCTTGCGAAGCTTCACCATGCGAAGTGCAAATCAAGGAGAATCTGCTTCGGCACAAGTCCGTTGCGAAGCGAAGTTGAAAACTAGCGAAGCACTTCAAAGGCACGCGCTCCAAGCCGGGTATTTTCCCGAGGCGATCAAGTGCCTCATAAATGCACTTTTTCATGCCCGATAAGCTCGTTGCTCATTTTTAGCAATCGGAAATGAAGTATCAGGCCATGATGAAGAGCCCGACGAGCATGGCGGCCACTCGAGCACCGCACCCGGAGACCAAGGACGTCCAGATGGCTCATCAATGCATCTTTCCATGGTTGACCCGGTCGTAGTTGCTAGTTTTGGTAACGAATTTGAGAGCTCGATCACGAGAGCCGCGAGGAGCCGACTTCTCAGGGCTCGAGGATGTACTCCTCCTTTTTGTGTAATTATGGCTCAGAGGGTCGGGTCCTCTATAAAAACCCAGGCATTGTAATGAAAAAAGGGGGGAACTATCTGCTAGAAAGTTGTTGTAACTTGATGTCCTGCGATTAATACTAAAGAGCTTTGGGCTCAATTTCTCTCTTTTATGCTGCCTTCTGTGTTTGATTCTTTTGTCTTTCTTCATTTGCATACTGAGACTCTGAATCCTGAATCCGGTGTGCGATTGGGGACTGTACCCTAAAACTCGCCTGAAGGATACATAGGAGAGGAAAAACGCTATATTGGTTTTCTTTTATGTTGCCTGGTGGGTTGTGGTTTCTGTTACATTCACTTGTCCTAATCGTCTTTACTCTGAACCCTGAATTTCGATGAAAGGGAGAAGGAGAATCCCTGGAGCTCGCCCAGAGGATACATAGGAAGGTTAATGTGGCGTTTCTTTCGTTTATTCTTGGTGTTCCTTGTTGCTATTCAAGTTGTTAGTTAGTGATCGTGCTTCCTGTTCTCTCCCACCTTAAATCATCGATCTCTCTTCCCTTACCCCTTTTTTATTTCTTTCTCTAACCCTAACTCCTTTTATCTCTTTCCTGCATCCCTTATCTCAAAACACCAAAGTAGTTTAGCATAGGAGCCGGCCTTTCTCCGGAGATTGGCACGAGGGGCATCTCTTCCCTTCGGCCTTTCAATGTTGGTCCAGGTCTAGGGCGCATACACTCACCCAAATCCTTTCCTAGGCAGATTTGATGACCAACAGTAATAATATTTGTTTCAAAGGCATATTTTTGTGGAAAAGATATGAGATGAAAGTGTGATTTTTCAGTATTAGAAAAGTATGGGATTTCCTTCCTTTGAATGATAGAATGCTTTAGACAACTACATTATGAGAAATGTATTGTGTTTAGTTGCATTCATTTGAAATAAATTATTATTTTTATTGCTTGCCTAGAATGCATTATCATATACATGCTATGGGTTGTCCTAATCCTGATTTATCTTCAATCAAGTACTGGTGGTTCGAATAGGAACAAATGAAGATTGAATCTATTCAATATCTGATATAATTATTATGTATTGCAAAAAGGGCCTCCTTAATGAAAGGTCTTTATGATTGTAAAAGTACCTCTCTAAGGTCAAATTGTAATTGGTTTGTATCACTCATTAATTGGATTGTAAGTAATGCAGTTTCAATTTTAAACGGTGAAGGAAAGTAATGCAAATTGTATCTTGACAAAAATAAAATGAATAATTGAATTTAGATATTTAAATTGAAATTAAAGAGAGTGTTTAAAATTCCTAATGTAATTTTAACATTACGAGGATAAAGGAACCATGCATGCATTTAAAGATGTATCTTTAGCGAAACAAATAAGAAATGGACATAAGGGATAATGTGAATGTTATCTAACCTCATGGATATTATGGTTGAATGATTCAAGTAAGGCTTAATGGTAGGCATTCACAAGTCTACATGGGTTTGTGTGATAACCCCCTTAACTTATTATCATGGATACGATAAATTTAAGTATTGTAATGAGTGTTGTTCTATCTTTAAGGAAGAACAAGCTAATCATCAAGGAATACGTCTAATATATAGGTTAAAATAAACCTAACATAAGAGACTAGTTAATGTGTGATTTAAACTAGTAAGGAAAAATGGCGTTCGTGTTGAAATAGACGAGAGAATTTCCAAGTGCAAGGTAAATAAACCTTACCTACAGGTCATTATAGGGGTTGGACACTCTTATCCACGGGATAGACACTGACCATGTTGAGTTCCTGTGAAGTGCAACCTTGGACTTAGATATTCATCAATAAGAGAACCACACGAAGATAATTGAATTCACACATGAACTAACAACAATGATGTAAGCTTATATATAAAAAAAATAAGTAAAAACAAATTCTCTAAGTTTTTTTTATTATGAAATAGGGTTATTACAAGCACAAGGTAGAGTAGTAGTAGATACAACGTAGAGCATGTATGCAATATGGAGTGTTTGAGACCTCCATTTCAAAGCAATGTACTATTTTTGTGATCTTTCATTAATGGTTGATTTATGAGTATTTTCAAAAGTCTCTCATGTTACTTACATGCTTAGTATATTACATTTTTCATATATTTAATATTGTATGTTCATTTTATACCTTGTGGTAGTTATTTCATTAAATATATAGCATCAAAAGCGAACAGTGGTATCAGAGCCACAAGGGAGATTTATAGGAGATAGGGAGAGCTTTAAGAAGATTGAGAAAATACAGGAGATTTCATTTAAAAAAATAAATAAATTACTTTTTGGCTAGAGTCTTTCTACAGAGTTGAAAATATCTTGTGAAGACTAAGACTCAACATTTATTCCACTAGTTTGACAAATCAACTAGTGAAGTTCATTATTTTTAGATTTGGAAAATTTTCTTTATAGTTTTCTAATACTTAGTTATAGATAAGGATTGATTCAAAGAGAGTTGAGAAGCTTCCTACAATAGCTAGGAAGAATATCTTCTCTAGAATTGATCCAGTACTTGAAGCAACAAATAGAATATTGAATATTGAATATTGTAGATTGTAGATTAAAGAAAGTAGAAAGAAGCTCTAGAAGGAGGAGACCCAAGAAAGAGGTACCATTGAAGAACTTCTAGATTTGGAAGCTAGAGGATTGAATATTGAATATTGAGGAGGACTAGGAAAATTCTTATTGAATATTTGAGAAGCTTCAAAATTTGAAGATCCAAAAGAAGAGATCTCAAGAAAAGTTGGAAGGAGAAAGAAGAAGAAGGCTAGATAAGCCCCATTGAAGAAGTTGAAGAAGTGGCCATTGGAGAATATTTGATGAAAGATCAAGGGAGAATATTACAAGGAGAGACTCTTGATAAAGAATAATTTGGGAAAATTATCGCCATCTAACAACAAGCCCAAAAGAAAAAAGGATTTGGCAAGAAGTTTACCAAATTTTGGAAAGGATTCTAGAAGACCTCAAGACATTCAGATTCTTGAGGAGGTTAGAAAATAGGCCAAGTTTGAAGTTAATATTCAACAATGAGATAGGAGGATAAATAAGATATAAGAGGCCACCAATTTGAGGAGTTGAAGATTGCCATTGAAAAGAGAATATTGTTGTTTTTATAGCAAAAGTTAAAGAGTCACAGGACAACAAAATCAAGGTGATAGAGAGCTACAATTTGGAGAATTTTGAGAGAAGCATTGGAAAACATAGAAGCTAATTTTTGAGCACCATTAAAAGGTTTAAATTACAAATTTTAGAACAAAAAGAGCATCAATCTGGGTAGCACTAATAGCTACAAATTTTAGAGTCCGAGGGAAAAAAATTGAAGGAGAATTGGAGTCACAAAAATTAGATTTTTAGACAACAAAGTAAAGGCTAAAAATCTGAAAAATCTAAGGTAGCATTTGAGTAGAAGAGAGTTACAAAATTGCAAATTTTAGGGCAGCAAAGTACAAAGGATTGAAGCTGCAAAATTCACAAAATCGGGGCAGCAAATAGGTGAACCAAATCACCAAGAAATATTGCTACAAAGGATGCCAAAATAAGGTTTGAAAAATGGTGTTATTAAAGTTTTATTATCCAAGTATTATTTAAGTTTTTGACACCATATTTGAGTAGCAAAAGGAAAGGTCTCGAGTTTACATCTTCAAAGATAAAAACAATTAGCTGCAAAAAGGTATGCTACATTGGTGCTATAAAGGTTATTATTTAAGCATTTAAACCAGTTTTCTTTAAGGTTATATTAGCACCATAATAGAGCCATTAAAGTTACCAAAATAGAGATCTAAAGTTTAGTGTCTTCAAGGAGATAAAGGAGGCATCTTTGTTATCTTTAAACCTACACATTTTAAACAACATAAAGCAAATTAGATATTGCATAAAGAAGGAGTTATAATGGAAGATAACATTAGTTTCAAAGCATGTTATAAGATTCATCGAAGTGCAGATTTTTCTAAGGTTTATTAAGCAAAAGAAAGACTCAATAGTTAACAAAGGCAACGTAGATTTCTAGTATCTAAAGACACCAAGATGTGTGCTAAGTATTTGGTGAAGGTAAGCTATCAAAGGTGTAGAAGAACTACCATAAGCAATGTCATCAAGGAGATAGCCATTTGCACCAAGGAAGCCAACGTAGAGCATTTATAAATAGTCATTGGTTGACCAACATAAATCCTTGGAAATCATCATAGATTGCAAGGTTGAGACACCAAGGTTGCACCACCAGTATAAGGAGGAGCATAGTCTCACTACCACCAATAGCATCGTAGGTCATGAAATACGAATAGACAACATCAAAGAGCGAGTGTTGAAAAGACAAGCATCATTAGTGCAACCATAATTCCATCAAGAAGTCGAAGAGCCACCACCTTAAAGAAGAAGGAAGTTAGGGTAAGGTGAGCACCACCAAATCTAAAGCAATCTATATTACAAAGGAATCATCCACATTGAAACTACCATAGGAGGAGAGCATTGGAGAAGTAATAGCCAAAATAACCTTAATGAATGTTGGTAAGCACAAAGGAGTTACAAGTGATTAAAGGCCAAGAAACAAGAGAACCAAAATTAGGGTGCATAAGGTGCATGATAAAGAAGGTCAAGTGTTAAGAATTAATCCACCATGTGGACAAAATTATATATCCCATTGGAGGAGAGCAACGTTCCATTTGCAACATTAAAGGAGTCATAATACATTGATAGGGATTAATATTTAATACTCTAATATTATCCCTATCACATGGATCATATTGTACAAACTTTAATGCTCACATGGATTGGGTGCATTAAATACCACTTTTGTAAAGGTAGACATGTCTATAAATATATTTTTGGTTTAAATGCAAAGACAATTCTCATCATGATATTCCTTATGTGTTTGCTCTCGAATGTTGCTTTCATATTAGTGGTATCAGAACTAAGCGTTGGATAGGTAAGTATCCTCTTCCTCGAGGCCAATTTGGTTCAAAAGAGGAATGAGAAAACCACTAGTGGATCTTGGCTTGGGAGGAACACTCTTTCATTTTTCACACACACCTTCGAGCACTCCTCATTTGAAAACTCTCGTTGGGGTACCTCTAGTCACCGACCTTCAAATATCCAAGGTCCCTCTGACCCTGACCCTTGGCTCTTCATCCAAGTTCTCACACTTGGATTTTTCATCCCTTGACAACTGGACGTAGTCTAGCAAACCCTTATTTTTTACTCCTTGTTCATTGCTAATTTCAATTGAGAAGGAAACATTGATGAGATTTTGTGCATTTAGAGGAGAATATCTGATCTCTGAAGGGAGTAAGTTTCACAATCAGAACATTGAACGACATGTTTACGCATCCTAGTATAGATTGATCACCTACTGGTTTTTATGGCCAAATGTTTTTTTACCTCATCCCAAACGATCCACCTCCCTACAGTGCATATTGTCGGTGAACTAGTAAATCTTTTGTGCAACGCTGCATAAAGCCCTTCAAGCATCGATCGTAAACTTCAAGAAAATATTGGTGGGTGAAGAGAGTTTTTATGGACCCCCTTTGTATTTTTGCAGTGCGAACGAGCATTTTTGGTGGTCGATGATGTCCATATTGCCATACCTCAATGCCACCATCATCGTTGGTGCCTAGTGATCTACTCTGCAGTTCTACCATCTAAAATTCCATGGTGTATTTTTTGAATCCAAAAAGCTTCGATCTAAAATTTCAAGCAGTTGAAAAGATGTTTATCATCATCTCTACGATCGTTCGATAGATCCGACACATTTCTATGGCCTTTCCAATGAGAAAGCGAGATTCTAGCACAAAATCAAAGCCTCTATGCATTTTCTATGACTCAAAAACAATTTTTATGACCAAATCATCTATTTTCTAAGGTTTACGTAATAATTTTTTATTGTTTGATGATGTCATTTATTTTTTTATGGTTTCATCATCGTCAGTGATGCGGTTCTCCCTGACGTCAGTCAGTAGGCTCAGTGCTATTGAAATTTTTATGGTGGAATTATCCCACATTTATGAGAGGAGGGACTCCTCACTCATTTTTAATGCCCATCACACCTAGTTGTTGGTAATCAGCATTCACTGGCTACCTTCCCCCTCCATTGGTCCATGGTTGTAGCCAGTTGTCGGGTCCAATATTCGTATCACCATTTTTCCTTGTCCCTCATTGATGTGTTGTATGTCGTGGTTTGTGTTCCTTCATTGACGTGTCACATCGAGTCCTCAAGTTGTGTCATTGATGTGTCACGTCGAGTCCTCAGGTCATGTCATTGATGTGTTGCATATCATGGTTTGTATCCTCTATTACCATGTTGTGGTTTGTGTTTCTTCATTGACATGTTGCGTCGAGTCCTCGGGTCATGTCATTAATTTCTCGCATCAAGTTTGTGGATCATGTCATTGGTGTGTCATATATCATGGTTTGTGCCACCCATTACCATGTCTCGTCAAGTCTTCGGGTTGTGTCAGTCATCAATTGTGTATAACCCATGATGAAAAACTGGTAGAAATAGCTACCAAGTTGCAAAACTTCAATAGCTGGATACTTGACATGGAGACATGGTTTGAATACACTCAAACATCGGATGAGGAAAAGGTTCCATTTGCGAAGCTCAAAATTTCCAACATCGCCAAAGTCCTCATATCCAATCACCAAATTTGTACATGGGAGGAGATGGTATGAGTTTTGAAGGCCTCATTTTATCCATCAAATTATGAGGAGGACTTACTGAATCAATGGCTACATCTCCGTCAAGGCAAGAGGGAATCTATACAGGACTTCATTCATCACTTCAACCACCTTCGAGTCTTACTTGGCATTTCATATTCTGATGTTGTCTTGATTGCAAAGTTTAAAAGTGGTCTTCTCGCCCACTTTTATAGAGAGATCAAATATACTCCTTGCAGTACATTGGATGATGCCTTCAAGTACGTGCAGCTAGCTAAGGAGAAGTTCATGGCACAATGGAGGGAGCCTCGCTACTCTTCAGGAGGATCAACAGAAGATGGGCACAAGAATCAACCAGAAAGAAAGAGATCTTCCCACTTTTCTTCTTCTGTTACCCCCACTTCTTACTCATCCCCTGCTTCTAAAAATTCATTTTCTTCTTCCTCTTCTTCTTCGATGTCTCATGCTCCAAATGCTAAATTTTGTAACTATTGTAAGAGGCAAGGCCATGATAAAACTCAATGTCCACACTTACAAAAGAAGAAGAATCTTTTTGTATAGTCTGATGAGGGAACTTGTGATAACCCCATCGAGACTTCTGGTGAAGAAGAAATTTATGAGGAGTTGAGAGGGCAACTCAATAATGTAACACTCATGAATCACCATTTTAGAGCCGATGATCGTGACCATCTGTTTGTCACTCGGGCTCACTTGCTCCATAACTTTGCAGTAGATTGTATAATCGACAATGGATCATAGAAGAATCTCATTGCGCAGTCCATTGTCGATAAGCTCAAGCTCCCTACATCAAAACATCCTCACCCCTACTCTCTTGGGTGGAAGGATAGCACAAACACATCAAAAATCACACACACGTGCACCATCACATTTGCATTTGGCCCTAAGTTTTGGGACTCGATCACGTGTGATGTCACTCCAATGGATTGTTGTGGGTTACTTCTGGGTAAACCTTACCAATATGATAGGAGAGCAACATATGATGCATATAAGAACACATACACACTACAAAAATATCAAAAGCACTTTCTCATTAAAAGCACTCCACTATCTGCAAAGCACTCCACTAATCTTCTGCTTACTTGTCACCAAGCCAGAAAAGCCACTAATAATGCTCAAGCACTTGCACTAATTTTCATTCATCAACAAGAACAACCAACACAAACAAAAGGGCCTAAAAACAACACTAAGTCTCAAGTACACAATTCTCAAGTGAGCAAAATATTGCACAAGTATGAAAGTGTGTTTTAGGAGCCCACTTCTTTACCACCTAAAAGGGCAATTAATCATACAATTGAGATAATTCTAGCAGCACCTCTTCCAAATGTTCCGATGTACAGGTAATCCATTTTATAGTATGATGAAATAAAGAAACAATTACAGGAATTATTGGATAAGGGCTTCATCAAACACAACACTTCTCCTTGTGCCTCACCCATTTTACTTGTTCTAAAAAAATATGGTACTTGGAGATTCTGTATTGATTTCAGGGCACTCAATAAAATCACTATCAAAAATAGGTATCCCCTTCCTCGCATTGATGACTTGTTAGATCAACTCCAAGGTGCTAAATTCTTCAGCAAACTTGATCTTAAAAGTGGCTACCATCAGGTTAGAATACAGGTAGAAGATACTTGGAAAACAACTTTCAAGACTAAGATGGGTTTGTTTGAATGGTTGGTTATGCCCTTTGGCCTCACTAATGCTCCAACTACATTTATGAGGCTCATGAATGAAGTGTTCCATGAGTGCCTAGATGAATATGTAATCATTTATCTGGATGATATCTTGATCTTTTCCAAGACTTGGCCAACACATTTACAACATCTTGAGCATGTCCTTGCCATCCTTCAAAAGAATCAGTTGTATGCTAGTATGCAAAAGTGCTCCTTTGGCCAAACATCCATTTCATACCTTGGTTTCATCATTAATGTTGAAGGTATTCAAGTTGATCCTACCAAAGTCGAAGTTCTTCTCAAATGGCCTACTCCCACCACCATCACTGAACTATGGATTTTTCTTGGCCTTGCTAACTTCTACCGCAAATTCATTCCAGGCTACTCCACAATTGCTGCTCCATTGCATTCCTTGACTAAGGCCAAATCTGTTTTTCATTGGATAGATGCCCATACCCAAGCTTTTACTACTCTCAAAGATAAGCTTTGTTCAGCTCCTATCTTAGCCATTCCTGACCTCCGATAGCCTTTTGAAATAGAAATTGATGCCTCTCAGTTTACCCTTGGTGTTGTTCTCAAACAAAATGGCCATCCCATAGCTTATCATTCTGAGTCCTTTTCCACAACAAAACAGAACTACTCCACTTATGATAAGGAACTCTATGCCTTAGTTCAAGCTATCAAATATTGGCATCACTATCTTCTTGGTAAGGAAACTATTGTCCACACTGATCATTTGCCCTTGCAATTTCTTCAATCCCAAACCAATATTCAAGAAGCACGCCACATGAAATGGGCCTCCTATCTTCAACAATTTCACTTAGTTATCAAATACAAGAAAGGGAGTCAAAACTTTATTGTCGATTGTCTCAGCCGTCCTCCATCTGCTCATGCCTTAACCATAGTCACTACCTCTCACTTGGGTTTCCAATATTGGCCTTCTGAGTATCCTAAGGACCCAAAATTTGCCATAGTTTATCAATATTTACAACATCCAACCTCCTCTAATTTAAGTCCCTTTCAGGATTTCCATCTCAAGGAGGGGTTGCTTTACCGTCTAGATAAACTTTGTGTACCCATTGAGAGCAGACCTTCACTTTTGTGAGAGGCTCATTCCACCCTCTATGGTGGTCATTTTGGCAAGCATAAAACACTTCACCATCTGCAAAGATTCTTCTATTGGCCACACATGCAACGAGATGTCCTCAAGTACTTAAAATAGTGTGTCCCTTGTAGTCGATCTAAGTCATCCAACCGTAAGCTTGGTCTTAGTATGCCCTTGCCCATTGCATCTCATCCTTGGGAAAGTATATCTATGGATCTTGTCAGTGGTTTTCCCATGACTGTCCATCAACATGATTGTGTATTTGTCATATTCGACCATTTCAGTAAAATGGCTAAGTTCATTCCTTGTCGAAAAATAAGTTCTGTTGTAGACTTAGCCCAACTGTTCTTTGATGTCATCTGGTGATCATTTGGTCTTCCCACAAGTATTGTGTCTGATCGTGACTCTCATTTTGTCGATCATTTTTGGAGGTCTTTGTGGAAATTATTAGGTGTGTCCCTTAATTTTTCCATAACTTTTCATCCACAGTCTGATGGTCAAACAAAAGTCATCAATCGTACACTTGTCCAAAGTCTTTGTGTCTTCCACCATTCATCGCCAGCCAAGTGGGATCTGAGTCTAACTCATATTGAGCATGTGTACAATAGAGTTATCCATTCTTCCATAGGTCATTCTCCTTTTGAGGTCTATCTAGGTTTTCAACCAGTTGCTCCATATGAGTTACCCTTGGCTCTTCCATCTCCAGTCACAGTCCACATGCAAAAAGAACAAGATAAAGCATAACACTTCATCCAACACCTACAATAGCTCCAGTCCAAAGTCATCCAAATCTTGAAGACACAATAGCAGCAGAAACAGGCAATGGACCATCACCGTGTTCCACACTCCTTTTAGATAGGTGATAGAGTCTGGTTGTACCTTGATCATCGTAGATTTCTAGAGAAGGCACATAGCAAGATCAAACCTCTTCGTTATGGGCCTTACACTATCATCCAAAAGTTGTTCGAGAATGCATTCCGATTGGACCTTCCAACACACTTGGGTATTCATGATGTTGTCAATGTTGATCTACTCCGACCATATCATGAGTCCACATTAGAGAGCCCACCTGTCATCAGTCATCCTATCGATGTTGTTCCAGATTTTTAGCTTCCATTGGAAGAAGATCATCTATTCGACACCAGGACTCGACACACCAGATAGGGTTCATCCACTTCGTATCTGGTTGCATGCCGTGGAGAGCTTCCTCACCAGGCTCGATGGATCACTTCAGCACAATTGGCTCATGATTTTCCCTCACTTTTGGATGCATTGGAGTCCAATGCTTCTATGGTGGGGAGGAATGATAGGGATTAATATTTAATTCTCTAATATTATCCCTATCACATGGATCATATTGTACAACATTTAATGCTCACATGGATTGGGTGCATTAAATGCCACTTTTGTAAAGGCAGACATGCCTATAAATATATTTTTGGTTTGAATGCAAAGATAATTTTCATTGTGCTATTTCCTTGCGTCTTGCTCTCGAGTGTTACTTTCGTATCATACATTCATGCCCACGAAGTATAGCACTCCTACCAAGCATTAAGCAAGATAAAGTTGGGTAAAGCGCCACACGAGACGTTAAAAAAAGTGCAAAGACTTTTGGTGTCACTTGGCACTTGATACTCAGAACACCAATCGTTATTGAAGAAAGGTGCAACATCTAAAGGGTGTCAACTAGTGCATGGGTTAAAAATAGTCTGCATACAAATAAGGGAGTGCATAAAAATCAAAATTGATCACCTTGGAGAAGCTTGGAAAGCGTAGAGAAGAGTCAAACCTCAATACCAAATTGAATGAGCAAGGAGACACATTAATTGTAGCAAGAGAGAAGTATATTTCGAGTGCAAGTTGCAAAGTTGAAACAAATCAAGTTTAGCGCATCTTTATACAAGAAGGTAAGAATTAATTAATTTATAACCTTTGCAAATTTTAAAGGAGGTATAGGGCATATTTTGAGGATACAATTAATTAAGCTTTTATACTTAAGGTTATTTGAGTAATAGGAGAAATAAGGTGATAAATTATAGCCTTAGATAAAGTATTGAATGCCTTAGAAGACATTGGAAGTGAGAAGCATTGAAATTACTTTATTCAAGTTTGAAATTCATATTGTATTAAAATATTGGCAAATTATTAAACTTGGAGGCATAAGGATTGCTACACAAAACTTGAAATATTGAATTTGCAAATACATTAGTTTTCTAAATTTCCAATTAGGGAGTTATAAGGAGTTCAACACCAATTTAAATATTTTGAAATTTAGAAACTATATTATTGAAAATTGAAAGAAGCACAAACATAGAGTTATTTGAAAAGTTGGAAATTACATTTTAGTCTCTTGCTCAAATCAATGAGACATAAGAAATCCAACTATAGAACCTTGAAGATAGAAAATTATATTAATTGAAAGTGTATCAAAAATATCTTTAGCTTTCTACACAAATAGGGAGAAATAAGGTGAAGAATAGTAGTTGAACATTAGGGAGATAAAAGAGATTCAACTCAAAGGAAAACTAAGAAAGCTAAGCACTTTATCAAAACCACATTACATTCAAAACACTTGGGAGATACAAAGTATTCTTTAAAACTTGAAAAATTGGAAAGATCTTATCAAATTTGATCTCATACTCAAAACTAGGGAGATATAAGGTAGTCTACAAGTATCATCATGACAACAAATAAATTCATTCTTACATAATCCCAACTTCTTAAAGGACCTACTTACTCTTCAAGTGAGGGCAATATTGATAGTTGAAAAGTTTGGGATGTTTTTAAAGGAGCAAAAACTAAGCCTACTACAGATGCTAGAGAGATTCAAAAGTTTGAAGAAGATGAAGCAAAAGCACTCATGATAATAACATTTACAACTACAGATGAAATACAACCCTATATCAGTTTATCAACTTCTACAGAAGCTTGAAAAACTTTAGCCAAGATATTTGAAGGAAAGAATAAATCCACTATCATAAACCTTCAGAGTCAATTGCATTCTCTAAGAGTTAATAGTGGTGAAAGTATAGAATTGTTTATAAGGAAAGTAGCAAATATAAAAAGAAAATTATTAACCTTAGGAGAAAAAGTTGAAGATAAGTTTCTTGTTCCATAGTGGCTGCTCCTACCAAATCTATTCCACTTCGTTATTGTTAACCCATTGGTCGCTCCGGATTCTTACCATCATTGTTAGTCTGGCGCACACTCAAAGGATTCAGATCAAACTAGGGTTCGAACCAGTCACTGCTCCCACCAAACCTATTCCGCTTAGTTATTGTTGACCCATCGATCACTCGGGATTCCTACCATCATCTTCGGTCTCGTGCATACTCAAAGAATTCAGATCAGACTACTACTTTGCAAATAGGCTGGCCCCGAAGTTTGAACCTGGGTATCTTCTTAGTAAGTACCTGGCCAAACAAGCACTTACCAATCCACCTAACCCTCAAGATAGGGCTTAGTAGTCATCACTTCGCTTCTTTCGCAATGGAATTTAACTTGAAAGAAATCCTCCTTCACATCACATTCACTCTTGCAATCGAAATCTGAAATCACAGATATTAACAGGGGTAGAAATAAATGGCCATAAGACCACCTCCTTCGCTTTTGAAGGCGATGGTCTTTTGTTGCTCACGTTTTTCCAATCATACAATCTCATCCATTGCCCACCAAAATCACAATCTCCATATCGATATGAATATCACTCTCACACAACTCTGTCGGGAGGGGCGGTTGAAGGACGCAATACACATTTTGCTTACTACAAATACAAATACACACAACTCTTTACACTCTTCAACATGTCTTCAACTCCTGCAGACCTGCATCGCCAACAATGCCCTTTCAGAGGGCAAGCTCCTTCACTCACTCATCAACCGCATCGGACATAAATTTGACCCCTCCAAGCACAAATTTCTACAAGACAGACTTATCCACATGTATGCCAACTGCGGAAGTTTGTCAGACGCTCGCAAAGTTTTCGACTGCATGACTGAACGAGACGTCTTCTCATGGAATATGATAATTTCAGCTTACCAAAGACATGGCTTTCCTCGACAGGCACTGACACTGTTTCACCAAATGCAACAAACAGCAGCAGCAGTCCAACCAGATCAATTCACCTTTCCCAGCGTGCTCAAGGCATGCGCCAAACTGGGAGATTCGCAACAGGGTTTATACATCCATCAAAGACTCTTTAAAAGCGGATTTCTGTCAGATGATGTAGTTGTGAATGCCCTGGTAGACATGTATGCAAAATGTGGAAGCGTAGAGAAGGCACGCGAATTGTTTGACAAAATGCCTCATCGAAATGCAGTCTCATGGAATGCAATGATTGCAGGATATGCACAAAATGGGTTTTCTGAAAAGGCCCTAGAGACTTTTAAGCAGATGCAATTGTCAGGTGTAAAGCCAGACTCTGTAACCTTTGCCAGCATTCTTCCAGCATGTGCCAAAATGGGAGCTCTAGAAGAGGGTATGGACATCCATCAAAGAATAGTTGAAAATGGATTTTCATCAGATGTTGTGGTTGTGAATGCCTTGATAGACATGTATGCAAAATGTGGAAGAATAGACAAGGCACAGGAATTGTTTGACAAAATGCATGATGCAGACACAGTTTCATGGACCGCAATGATTGCAGGATATGCACAAAATGGACATGTTGAAAAGGCCCGCGAATTGTTTGATAAAATGCCTCATCGAAATGCAGTCTCATGGACTGCAATGATTTCAGGATATGCACAAAACGGACATGTTGAAAAGGCTCGCGAATTGTTTGACAAAATGCCTCAACGAAGTACTGTCTCATGGAATGCAATGATTGCAGGATATGCACAAAATGGGTTTTCTGAAAAGGCCCTAGAGACTTTTAAGCAGATGCAATTGTCAGGTGTAAAGCCAGACTCTGTAACCTTTGCCAGCATTCTTCCAGCATGTGCCAACATGGGAGCTCTAGAAGAGGGTAGAGACATTCATCAAAAAGTAATTGAAAACAGATTTTCAGCAGATGTTGTGGCTGTGAGTGCCCTGATAGACATGTATGCAAAATGTGGAAGAATAGACAAGGCCCGGGAATTGTTTGACAAGATGCATGATGCAGACACAGTTTCATGGAATGCAATGATTGCAGGATATGCAATTCATGGCTACAGCAAGGATGCCCTTAAACTCTTTGATCTGATGAAGCACTTGGGAACCAACCCTGACAACGTAACCTTTGTATGTGTTCTATTTGCATGCAGCCATGCAGGTCTAGTGGATGAGGGCTGTAAATACTTTAATAGCATGAGTGACTCTTATTGCATTATTCCTGGGATGAATCATTATGTATGCATTGTTGACCTTCTTGGCCGTGCAGGCTATCTTGAGGAAGCTTTGAACTTCATTGCCAAAATGCCCATAAAACCTGAATTGGTTGTGTGGATGTGTCTGCTTGGTGCTTGTAGATCACATAAGAATATAGGAATAGGGGAATTTGTGGCAACAATCCTTTTTGTGTTGGAGCCTAAACATGCTGCATCTTATGTTCTTCTTTCAAATATTTATGCCGAAGTGGGCAGCTGGGATGATGTTCAAAGAGTAAGGACATTGATGAAAGATAGAGGAATTAAGAAGACACCTGGATGTAGTTGGATTGAAGTTCACAAAAGGGTACATGTTTTTTGTGTAGGAGACAGATCACACCCACAAACACAGGAGATCTATGGAAAATTGGAGGAATTGTCGAGTGAGATGAAGGCAGCGGGGTATATTCCAAATACAATACCTGTGTTGCATGATGTGGAGGCTGAGGATAAAGAATTGCTTCTCTGCCAGCATAGCGAAAAATTGGCAATTGCATTCGGGTTGTTAAAGACTCCCCCTGGAACCATTATTAGAGTTGTGAAGAACCTTCGAGTATGTGGTGACTGCCATACTGCAACCAAGTTTATCTCCAAGATTGTTGCAAGGGACATTGTTGTGAGGGATGCAAACCGATTCCATCATTTCAAACATGGAGAATGTTCTTGTGGAGATTATTGGTGATGCAAAGTAACACAAGATCTAAAGAGTCTTGCACAATGACATGGTGCATGCTTTCAGATTTCAGTGGTAGAAAGGAACCATGTTTCATTTCATTTTCTCAAAAAGTGCTGTTATTAAATATTTGTACAAATAGACAATGTTGTTGATTGCTGACATCATATTGTCGAGTGAACGTAACTGCCTAGGTATATCGATGGGGTATTTGTGAAAGCCTTGTTTTTTAATACTATGGAGTCATGGTATTGAACTATTTTTCAGGAATCCTGTACAACTGTAGAGTGAAGAGCTGGAGAAGGAGGTGGAAGAATCGCGAACATGAAAGGAGAAATACTTGAAGGAAATGGAAAACACTCAACGAACAATAAATGTTAGAGAAGGGCTTACAAGTAACCCAGTACTTTGGTATGAGGAGCAGAGCAACTCTTAATTGTACTTTGCTCTTGCCTTTATCATTTTGTGCAGTCTTTTTGTTTGGATTCATTCTATTATCTTGTGCCTATGTTTGCATCTGCCATCTGGGCCCAAATTCTATGTAGTAATTTCTTTATACGTTGATGCAGATTTTGCACTGTCCATGGTCATAAAATACCAAGAATATTTTGGGTGGAATTAGACCATGTTTTGCACATTTAACCACTATTAAATTGTAGTATTTTCTTAATCCGTCGATGCAGATTTTGCACTGCCCATGGTCATAAAATACCAAAAATATTTTGGGTGGAATTAGACCATGTTTTGCACATTTAGCCACTATTTTGTTGTCCAAATTTGGTTATTGGAATTCTTTAGTGATAGAAGTGAAAAGTCTGGTCTACAAGTTTTATTATATAATTCATGTAAATTTGGTTTGCTCGCTGGTCATATAGCTGGTCATATAACATAAAGGAGTTTCTTATAAAAAAATCATGATATTTATAAATGAAAAATAATTAAAATGTTTAAGTAATGGTTATATATTTCTAATAAGGATTTAACATGAACATTGTTTTATTAAAGAACCAACATGTTTTTGGTATTCAACTTTATGTTGTATTTTTTTTTCAGTGTTTTTTTTTTTAAAATTGATTATATGGAATTGAAAGGATTTAACATGAACATTGCTTTATTAAAGAACCAACTTGTTTTGGCATCCAACTTATGTTGTATTTTTTATCATGTTTGTTTGTTTTTAATTGTTTATATGGGATTGAAAGGGATTCTGCCCCTATTACATCATGACCACATATTGATATTACAACAACTTGATTATTATGATTGTGTGGCTTAGCAAGATTAGAACCTGGGTTTTCTTCTTGATATTACAACAACTTGACTATTATGAATGTGTGGTTTAGAAAGATTGGAACTTGGGTTTCCTCCTTGAAAGCCAAGGAATTTAACCAGTTGAGCTAATGTCATTGATGTATCCTTTATTTTTTTGGTTTAATCAACTTATTAAAATTTATATACTTAAAAGTATAAGTAAACTTTTTTTTTATACATTGTAATTTAAGGAACAAGTATAAAAGCATACATCATATAATTTATGAATGATATTATTGGAAAAAGTTTGGCTTATGTGATCTTGGTAAAAGTTTGGTTTTCTATGATTTTGGCAAAGATTTTTTTTTTTAATCTTTGAAAAGGTTTGACTTTTTGTGATCTTGGCAAAAGTTTAGTTTTTTGTGATCCTAGCAAAAGTTTGGTTTCTTGTGATCCTATAAAGTTTGATTGTTTGTGATCTTGGAAAAGGTTGGCTTTTGTGATCCTCTCAAAGGTTTAGTTTTCTATGACCTTGACAAAAATTTGGCTTTCTATGATTTTGGCAAAAGTTTGGTTTTTTTGATCTTTGCAAAGGTTTGACTTTTTGTGATCTTGGCAAAAGTTTGGTTTTTTTTGTGATCCTAGCAAAAGTTTGTTTTTTTTTGTGATTTTGTAAAGTTTGGTTTCTTTGTGATCTTGGAAAAGGTTGGCTTTTGTGATCCTCTCAAAGGTTTAGCTTTCTATGACCTTGACAAAAGTTTGGCTTTATGTGATCTTAGAAAAAATTTGGCTTTCTGTGATCTTAGCAAAAATTTGGCTTTCAATGATCTTGGCAAAAGTTTGGCTTTCTATGGTTATGAGACATAGAAGGCATCTTTGTTGTACAAGGGACCATAAACCCTTTCAAAACCCACTCTTTATCCCAATAAACACTAATTTTACTTTAAAAAAAAAATTATAAATGATATTAATAAGAGAATAATATATATATAAAAGCAAAAATATAATTTATTATATTGTAATTGCATATACCTATGGTATTAAAAAACATGCATAATAATAAATAATATCAAAGAGTTGATGGGGGAAAATAGTTTAAAGAAGATGATGAATATTTTTAGTAGAAATGCAAGCTAGATATGGCTTAATTAACCAACATTGATGCAGTGAGAGTAATGTAATGTTTTGTTATTTTGATGGGAGTGACCTTAATAAAAGCCATAAATAACTTTAAAAAACATGCATAGTAAATTTGGAATAACATAAACGTTTTTTCTAATTACAATAAAATTATTAGATCTAAGTGATTTAGTGAGCACATCAACAATTTGCTTCTAAGTAAGACAATACTATGTTGAAATTGTAATCTAATTCATGGCCAAAGTTAACATTGTGTGATATTTTTGGATAGGCCTAAGGGCATTTTATTGTGCAATGTATTAATTATTTGTAATATTTCATTATGTAAGCATTATAGGCCATGATTAACCTTGCTATGGTTTTTTTTTTTTTGGTAATTATTATAGTAGATTAAAAAAGGGTTTTTATAGAGGATCCCAAAACCTTATGTCCAAAATCAGCCTTGCATCATGCCTCCTGGCTTTATGTATAAGCCTATTACAGAAAACGTAACCCCTAAAAAAACCTGATTACATAAGCAATGGGCCTAGGGCATCAATCCCTTGAACCGAACACCAAAGCAAATCCCGCCCATGTGATAACGGTAAGCATGAAACAATCCCGTCGGCGGGAAACGGACAAATAAGAAAGGAAGTAGTTTTGGAGATCCCGCCCGATGGGAGTAGCCAAAAACCACCATCGAGAAGATCCCGCCCGGCGGGAAGCAAAGAAAAACCGTTACAATAAAATCTCGCCTCGCGGGAAGCGATCAAAACCACCACAAACGGTCCCGCCTAGCGAGGAAGCAACGAGGAAATCCCGCCATCCGGGAAACCAGCGAGAAAATAAAGGATCCGCCTCGCGGAAAAGCGGCGAATTTGGCGGATCCCGCCTCGTGGAGAAACCATCCCGCCCATCGGGAAAACATTCCGTTCAGTGAGAGTCATCCTGCAGGAAGCCGACAGCCAGCCCAGAGAGGATCCAGCCCATCAGGAAGTGACCAAAGAGTTGCACCACAAAGAACCCGCCTCGAGAAAATAGAAGAGGATCCCAGCAGCAGGGACCAAGAATCCCGTCCAAGCATAGAGCCCGCCGAGGATTCACAAGAAAAAGGGGAAGCTATCCAAACCCTAAACCATCACCTCCACCGCACCGAGAAACGCAGGGGACCAGATCCATGCGAATAACCTACAAAAAACCCCAGGGGGAAGCCTGAGGGAAAAAGGGAAGGGATCCCCAACCAAACAGGGATCCCTGGGAAGCACCAGTCCGAAAAAACAACCAAGGAAACCCTAGCCGGACGGGAGGGGCACAGATAGTGGAGAAGGATCTCCCCTAGGAGATCATCCGCAAACAACCACTCCCCGGTAGGGATGACCTGGGTTGAGCCAGGAACTGGGCAGGAACCAGAAGCCATGGAAGGGGGAGCGGGG
Organism: Wollemia nobilis; assembly: GCA_028583015.1. Lineage (NCBI taxonomy): Eukaryota > Viridiplantae > Streptophyta > Pinopsida > Araucariales > Araucariaceae > Wollemia > Wollemia nobilis. The sequence goes on along the minus strand of JAQPPZ010002742.1, from coordinate 259,008 downwards.
GAGGGACCAGAGCCCTCCCCTCTCTACTTTCTTCCCTCCAACCTTGCTATGGTTTAACCTTCTTTATAATTTATAATTAACCTAAAGATCTCTTGTTATGTTGGCTTACATTAAATTTGATAATGTAATTAGGGTTTTGGTATTGTTATAAATACTCCCCTCACACTCCTCATTTTAATGGAGTGTTGTGTAATATTATCTATGTATATAGTGATTATTTATGGCACCCATTGGTGCCCATCAAATATTTCCTTTTTTGTACTTATTTTCATTCTATGTATAAGATTTGAGTGCATGGTTTGCTTCTATTCATTTCTGAAAAATATTGTGAATTCCAGCATGGCATTAGAGCAAATATGGAGTTGTCTCACTTGGTCATGCAAAAGTGATATTCAAAGCCTTCGATTCTTAGGATAAATTACTCTTCCCAACTTCATAAGCTTTTCCAGCATAAGTAGTAAAGAGGATATTTATTTCCAGTTTTCTACTTGATTGTTGCTTTGAATTTGGTTCTTGATCTGTCTCTCAGATCATTGAAGAAAGAAAAGGGGCAATTTTTTGAACTTTGAGTTCAATTTTCTTTCCTTAGGTGTGTTCCTTTCATAGTTATGCATGCTTCTTCTAAAGGCGTTGACATCCACCATCAACAAGATGATAAGATGACTAGCAAAAGGGAAGTCAAGGCATTGTGGACAAGAAATTGCAGGTTTGAGCCTGCATGTCATTTTTTTTTGCCTTTAGATTGAAAAAGGTTCAATTAGTGTCCTTTTAGGGGAGCATATGTCTTGAAGTGACAGAGTGGTCTATTGACCAATTGAATGAAAAATATGCCACATATTAGGAGTGGTTCCAAGTTCTAACTATGCATGCATTCAAGAGGATGGAAGTCAATGGACAATGTAGATGAAGTACCTTATGGGGGCCCTCTCCATCTTTGGCCCCATCAAGCAGACAATATACTTGGTTATTACATGCATGATAAGGCACTCACTACCTTGACATGTCTGGTTGAATTTGAAGTGATTATTTTTTAGTTTGCATGTCCTTCTTTATCCAAGGCAATTTCTTGTGGGTTATTTACACGTGTTTGACTACAACACCATGTTGGTATAGTTGGCACCTTGGCTAGTGCAAGGTACTTAACTCAAAGGTGATGTAGGTTTGAAATACCATTTTGGCATCTGTTTAAATAGTTGCAAGCATGGAGGTATCCTTGGTGAATAACATGGCCAACTTTCAGGTCACACATACCAAATACCTTTCAGAAAGTAATCTTTTTGACTCACTCATCAGTTGTAGTGGACTTAAATTTGGCCCCTCCACATAATTCTTTGCAAAATAAACTTATCCACATGTATGTCAACTACAAAAGTTTGGTGGACACTCATAATGTTTTTGACTACATGACTGAATGAGACATCCTCTCATGAAGACATGGCTTTCCTCGACATGTATTAACACTCTTTCACCAAATGCAATAAACAACAATCCAATCAAATCAGTTCACCTTTTCTAGTATGCACCAAATTGGGAGATTCTCAACTAGTTTTAACCATTTTTCAAACAATAATTAAAACTGGATTTTCCCTAGATGTTGCAATTGTCATTGTCCTAATAGACATGTATGTAAAATATGGAAGCATAAAGAAGGCATATGAACTATTTGACAAAATACCTTATCAAAATGCATTCTCATGGACTACAATGCTAGTTGGATATGCACAAAATGGGCTTGTTGAAAATGCTTTAAGCAAATGCATTGGTGGGCATAAATCCAAACTTAGCAAGTTTGTCACTATCCTTTCAACATCTGCCAAAATGAAAGTTTTGGAATAAGGTATAGACCATAGAAAAATAATTGATTAATTAGGATTTCTTCATTTTCTTATAAGATCTTGGACTTCATGATTTAATCAACATTTTCTCAAAGCCAAGAAATTCAGAATTTTTGGGAAAAATTGCCCAAAAAACCTTGATTTCTTGCAATTTTCTAATAAAAACTTGCTCGCATATAGGAAAAATGTAGAAACAACAATGAAAGGGTAAAATTGCTCATTTTTCCATTTTTTCTCTCTACTACTACTAATTACAAGTTTGAAGCAGCTAATTAGACATTCACAAATGAATTTGGACAATGATTTGACATATTTAGCACCTTATTTTGAATATTCACATCTTGGGTAAAACTTTAACAGGTAGGATTTCATGATTTTGAAGTTTTTTTGGGTGTTTTTGCTTTGTGTTCTCTCTTTTTTGATATTCCTAATGCCTTTACAACCATGTCTTAAAATATTAACACTTACATTTTTTTTCAAATGGAATATTTAGATGAGGACCATGGAATGAGCCAAGGCAATAATGAGTCAAATCCAAGAGTGATCCAATGTGGAAACATGGAAGAAAATGGACTTTTTTGAATTAGGTATTTTACAAGTATTACAACAAAGACATGTGAGGAGGCATCCATCACCTCAAATTTCATCTTTTGTGGTGCAAGCCACAGTGTAGAGAAGCGTTAATAGTGGATGAAATAATCTAAAATGAGGTGAAGAATCTCTAAAACACACATGCTCTCATAGAAGAGCAAAGACAACTATGGAGGAAAAAAGTGCAACATTTTATCTGATGGATTTATGGATGTGAGGAACCACACCCTCTTCAATTTCTTAGTGCCTTTAGGTGGATCCATGGTCTTCTTAAGGTCTATTGATGCCTCTTGAAGGTGATGAATACACAAATCTTGTTCTATTTGTTAGAGAAGGTTGTGCTCGAAAGGAGTGTGGAGAATAGTATTTAAGTAATAGCAGATAATGCAATGACCTATGAATCTATAAGCAAACTTCTTAAGAAGTAGCCCTCTATTTTTGGAGTCCATGTGCTACCCATTACATCGATCTCATCCTTGATGACATTGGAAAGCCATAATGGGTGAAGATTGTCATTAACGGGATGAAGAACATACTAGATACATCTACAACCATACATGGGTGCTCAACTTGATAAAAGAGTACAATGTTGAGAGGAACATTCTTTGCCTAGGTGTTACTCAATTTGCCTCTAACTTTATCACCTTGTAGAGACTTCAAGCTGCATCACTTGATCTTAAGAGGATGTTTAACAATAAGGAATGGTATGCATTGTCATATTTTACAAATGATAAGGTGCAAAGGATCTTCCACAAAATCTTTGACAAGCCATTTTGGACATGCATACAAGAAATAATCAAGGTAATTAATTAGCTTTCTAGAATCTAAATTTTTAGTTTTAGTATTTTTCATTTTTCTAAATTTAATTAAAATTTACAAATTTAGATTTATAATTTTTAATTTATAGGCTCTCAATTTTAAAACACTTATCTAACTCATAAGTTCATGAATCCCACCAATTTAACTCTTCAAACTAGCCTTCCAAACATATGAATTAAATCAGTCTTCTTCATGCCCAAATATAGCACATTTAGTACTCCAAAATAAGGGCATCTTTGGGGATTAATATCTCTTAAACAAATTCACAAAACTTCACAAAAATACTACCTTTAGAAGGGATAACCTTCCCTCTATAAGGGTTGAGGAAATTTTCCATCATGTTTCTTTGAATTCAAATTTGGGGGCTAATCACTTAATGTCGATAGATCCAGGGAACTGAACCCTTGCAATGGTTGTTGTGGATAATGATGTTTCAATGAAAGATAGAGAAAAGGACAAAGGGAAACTTGATCTTGGGATCCAACAAGTGGATAAAAGGTAAAAAAACTCTCAAGAAAAGAGTGTAGGAAGAAAATTGAACCAGGAGAAGTTGGCTAGTGAGGGAGACCAACTAGTTATCCAGAGAAATTTCAAGCAAATTGACACTTATTGGAATCCAGGTTCCTAATGATTGTCCAATATTGGAATATAAGAGGTCTAATTGTTATCAAATGCAAGTGCAAGATAATTAATCGAGAACCATTAGCTATATTATTGATATGCATGAGTTTAAATAACATTAGGTTTAGGCTATGAATAGCCTAGTAGGTTATTCTCCCCTAAAGGTAGCTAAACACGTAATAGGTAGCCCCACCCTAAAGGTAGCTAACAACTTAGGAAATAATGCTAACTACTAACAAGATATTATTCACTTAACAATGTGAATAATATCTAACGTCATAACAATAGGTTATTGTTAAGACATTTACAATAGTAAAACAAAGTAACTAATGTAATAACCTAATGGTAAAAGTAAATACTAATTTTTACCCTAACATCCCTCCTTTATTACATTATTTTGAAATATAAAGTGTACTTCTGAACAACTCAAATTTGATACGTCCAAGTACCTTTGTGAAGATGTCTACAACTTGTTCATTAGTGGGAATGAATTGGAGTTTGATGTTGTGTTTAGGAACTTCATCATGAATGAAATGACATTATGTGTCAATATGTTTGGTGCGCTCATGGTGAACTGGATTCTTCACTAAGTTCAAAACACCCTGGTTGTCACAGAATAAGTGAATTAGAAGTTTCTTGGGTAAACCCATACTTGCTATGATGTGACTCAACCATATCACTTCGCACACTGCATCTCGTGCTGCATGATATTCTGCCTCTGTTAAATATATAGCAACCACTTGTTGCTTCTTTCTGTTCTATGAGACATGTCTGAATCCTAGATGAAAAACATATCTAGTTGTTGACTTTCGGTCATCTACTGATCCAACATAGTCAGAGTCCATGAAACCCTATAAGAAGAATTTATCATTCTTCCTATACTCTAAACCATACTCCACACTACCATGAATATAGTGGAGAACACATTTTGTTGCTTTCCAATGAGTAACTTTTGGTTCTTGCATGAACCAAGAAAGATAATTCATAGTAAATGTGATATCTGGTCTAATGTTTGTCAGGTATATAAGGCTCCCAATCATTTAACGATAAAGAGTGCCATCTACCTAAGGTGAATCATCGTATCGTGATAATTAAAGCCCTTGTTCCATCAGTGTTGCTTTTGACTTGCAATCAGTCATACGATACTTTTCAATCAGTGTCTTGGTGTCCAGACCAAGATAATAGTGGAGAAGTCCCAAATATGTCATATCAAATAACTTTATCAAGTCCTTCTTCACGACATCTATCAATGTCTCTGAGTTGCCGATTATGATCAAATCATCCACATAGAGTACAAGGATCACTATCTCAGAACCAATGTTCTTAACATAGAGATTTGCATGTGAAGGACTTCTCTTAAATCCATGTTGTAGAAGGTGATTGTCTATCTTTATATACCATGCTCTAGGGGCTTGTTTCAATCCATACAAGGATTTAACCAGTTTGTAAACTTGTTGCTCATGGACTTCCTCAAAAAATCCTTATGGTTGAGTCATGTATAATTATTCATTCAAATAACCATTTAGGAAGGCACTTTTGACATCCATTTGATGAAGTTTCCATCTGTACTGTGCTGCCATAGCACAAAGAACACAAATGGTGTTCATCCTTGCATTGGGTGCAAAGGTCCTTCATAATTGATGCCTTCATTTTGAGCATAGCCCTTTCCCATAAGGAAGAATTTATGCTTGTCAATGGTTCCATCTGCCTTATATTTCATTTTGTAAACCCATTTACAGTCAATGGGTTATTTACCTGAAGGTAAATTAACTAGCTTCCATGTGTTGTTCTTGATGAGAGTTTTATATTCAACATCCATAGCTACCCTCCACCGTGGCTCACTAAGTGCTTATTTGACCATGGTGGGTTCATGTTCATCATATGAAGACATATAAACCCTCTCATCATCAATATCCATGTATTCTCCACTATCAATCTCTATGTCTATAGAAAGCTCTTCGAAATGTTGGTAAATATCATCAACTATTGGTAATGCTTCTTCTCTCTTCTGTCGAGACATGCTACGAGTTCGAGGATGATTCAGAGTAAGATCAGTAGGTGAGGTCAACTTTGAATCTCTCACCATACTTGTATACCATTTTGACACCTTTTTTTGAGGTGGAGGAGTTTGTTTTTGTAGCTCCTCATCTTCCAGGTATACAGAGGATGTGATGTCAGGTGTGAAATCCTCATTGAACACCACTTATCTACTTACATGTATTTTATTTGTTCTAGGGTCATACAATCGATACCCTTTAGAATATTCATCATAACCAAGGAAAATGTGCTATAAGGTTTTCTCATCTAGTTTCTTTCTCTTTTTTTAGGTATATGCATAAATGCCTTACACCCAAAAAATCTTAGATGAGAGATGGAGGGCTTCCTACCACTCCATGCTTCTTATGGAGTTATATCTTTAAGGTCCTTTGTGGGTGCCCTATTCAAAAGATATATTGTCATTGTGACAACTTTTACCCAATAGTGTTGCTCAATATTTGCACCCTTAAGCATACTGCAAACCGTTTCCATGATGGAACGATTTCTCCTTTCAACAACTTCATTTTGCTGTGTAGAATAGGTTGTGGTTAGTTGTCTTTTGATCCCATGTTTTTTTAGAAGTTAAGAGAATTAATTTGAGGTATATTCCCCCCTCGATATTAGTGGAGGATCTTTATGTAGCATCCAGACTCTTTCTCAACTAGTTGCTTGAACTGCTGAAAGTAGGAACATGCTTCAGATTTTAGTTGAAGAAATAAGACCCACATCTTCCGTGAGTGATCATCTACAAACAATTGATAATACCTTTTACCTCCAAAACTTGGTGGCATGGGACCGTACAAATCAGTGTGTACTAACTCCAATGGTCTCTTAGCTCTAGAAGAGCTAGCTTCGAATGGTGCTCGACATTGCTTCCCTACTAAGCAATCCAAGTAGATTGGCAATGTAGATGAAAGGGTGGGAAGTCCCTTCACCATTTGATATTTACTTAGCTCAAGTAAATACCCTTTACTAAGATGCCCAAATATCTTATGCCAAAGAGAAGTGGCATCCTTTGTGTTGACCGCCATGGCAACATGGGATGTTGAAACAACATCTAGTGTGAACAAGCCATGCTTGTAAGAACTGGTTGTTATATGTTTACTCTGCTTGGTGATATAGCAACGTTTCAGTCCATTTTCTACTTTGAAATTGATGACCATATTTTTATCCAAGATTTGTGGAACTGACAACAAGTTGTTTGTCAATCCTGGAACATAAAGGACATTGTGAATATGACACTTTCCTTCTCCCTGGACATGATAGGTCTTATTATTAGCAATTGTTACTTGTTTTCTTTCTCTTGCCACAAATATCTCAAACCACTGCTTGTCGCCAGTCATGTGTTTGTTGGCGCCTGAATCAATGTACCAAACAGAATCCTTCTATGTAGAAGTTGTATGGACCATGAGCACTTTGTGTGCTCTTTCTGAATAAAAATAAAAAATTTCAATAGAAACATGTCCTCGTTGTTGTCTATTGTTCTTCTATGGCTTGTTTTTGCCCTTTTTGTCTTGTTTGTTCTTAAACCAACACCGGTTGGTGTCATGGTTGTCCATTTTGCAATGTGTGCAATACTTCCCTTGAGATTGAGGTTGCTTGCCCTTATCTCTTGATGATGATCTTGAAGATGATCCTCCCTTTTGAAAGTTACCTTTCTTCTTTCCACCTTGTTTTTTTGTGTAAAGTGCATTGTTTGACACTTCATCACTTTGGAGTTGATTTGCTTCTTCTGTTTGAAGCAAATTGACTAACTCCACAAAGGTGACTATTCTTTGAGATACATTAAGGGATGTTATTAACATCTTATAGAATTCAGGAAGAGCCCTCAATATTACTAAAGTCATAATAGTATCTTCTACTTTAGCTCCTAAAACATTCAACTTTGACTTTAGTTCTACCACTCTACAAAGGAATAGCTCTACTGATTCTCTTGACTTCATATGGAGTGTATGAAGTTTTGTTTGAAGATGTAGAATAGTCGATTGATTATTACCTTCAAAAATGGTACAAAGTGCATCCCATGCATCTTTACCATTTTTAGCTTCACTTATGTGAGGTTGGATCTCATCAGTAGTAGCTAGGATAATCAACATGAGAAGGCGATTGTTCTTTTTATCCTATGCTTTTTTATCTACTACTGTGGATGTGGGTCTTGTATCAATGCCAGTATGGTATCGTCATCGAGGTGCATGCCAAGTGTCCGTATTTGTCTCATGATTGCATCGGTCGGTCCCCTGGTTGTGTCGGTTGGTGTTAGTATGTCCCTTGTGTTAGGGACTGTCCGTAAATTAGGTCAGTAGCCTGTAGGTTGGACAAGATCTGTTAGAGGGATCATTGTTCGCCTAGAGAGGTTTACACCAAAGTTAGCATCCCACAGGCTTGTCAAATATGATAGTCTGTAGGTCGAGATAGTAATGTATCCGCCAATCTAATGGAAGTCTAACTGTAGAATTAGGAAATCAAATTAAATTAAAAAAATAATTTAAATAAATTGAAATTCTAAGCCTTTCAACTGAATCAATGCCTTGCAAATTATGCATGTCCAAGGGAACCCACACCTCAAGATTTGTGACCCTTGGTCTAGCTAGAATGAGAACTCTTGCCTTGTCCAGAGATGCTCAAAATAGCTACTTTCCCAGGTGAGTACCATAGCTATGATGCCAATGTTATCAAATGCAAGTGCAAGATAATTAATCGAGAACCATTAGATATGTTATTGATATGTGTGAGTTTAAATAACATTAGGTTTAGGCTATGAATAGCCTAGTAGGTTATTCTCCCCTAAAGGTGGCTAAATGTGTAATAGGTAGACCCACCCTAAAGGTAGCTGACAACTTAGGAAATAACGCTAACTATTAACAATATATTATTCACTTAATAATGTGAATAATATATAACGTCATAACAATAGATTATTGTTAAGACATTTACAATAGTAAAATAAAGTAACTAATGTAATAACCTAATGGTAAAAGTAAATACTAATTTTTACCCTAACACTAATAGCAGACCTCATCAAATTGTCACTCAGAGTTTAATTAAAAATTATCATTCTAACTTTATTCTCCATCAAGAGACTAAAGCTTACATTCAGATGATGAATATCGTTATTAAGAAAATTTGGAGACATGATGAGTATATGGTGGTTGGATCCCAAGGGGTTTTAGAGGGAGTGGTGAATTTATGTAATCCTCCTCTTTCAATGGCTTTAGATCACTTTGTTAGTTGGGGCATCCTCACTTCTCTCTTCAAGAGAAAAAAATATAGGGAGATTTTATTGGTTTTCAATTTCTACGATGCTACAAATTTTATGGAGCAACAACACCAATGGTTAGCTTTACAGGATAGTAGAATAAAAAAAGAGGAAGTGAATTGGATAGAGGTAGGGTATTTCAATGCTAAACTTGCTCTTAGGGATCAAGAAGGGGGAAATCCATCTTTGGACCAGGTGGATAGATTTATGATGTTCAAAACTAATTAGCTCAATTTAATTGATGTTCAGCATGCAAGGTATCTGTATACATGGACAAAAAAACAAGTAGGATCGACAAGTAGGAAACTCAAGCTTGAATTTTTTTTGGTTTTTGTATTTCTTTGTTGGACTTTTAGGATGGAGATTCTTAATCGCACTAATTCTAATCACTTTTCGAGAAGCTAGGCCACAATCCCTCCAAGACATTTTTGTTTTAAGAATTGTTGGCTAGAAAATGAGGATCTAAAGGAAATATTCCATTTCTGGTGGGAGGAGGATCATCCTTTCCATGGGAGAGCTATGTATATTTTCCCAAACAAACAAATGTCAAATATTGTCTCAAATTTTGGAAAAGAAGTAGCAAATCTTATTTTTAATCCCAAAAGGCTCATTTTTTGGCAAATATGGAGGCGTTGCTCACCTACTCTAGAACTAAAATAATCACAAAGGATCTGAAATATGAATATGAACTAGTCAAAAAAGAATTAGAGTCCATAGGAGGAATTTTATTGGAGACAAAGAGCAAGAACTGCTTGGTTGTTGGAGGGGGATCAAAACACAAGTCTCTTTCATCTCTCTACATTGGCAAGTAGGCAAAGGAATTATTTAAATTACCTTTAGGACTCTAATATGTTTATTAAACTAGATATGTCTAAGGTTTATGATAGAATCCTATGGTAGTTTTTGGATCAAATGCTTTAGAAATTTGGCTTCTCTCAAATGTGGAGAGAGTGGATAATTAGTTTTATCTTGATGATTCCTTATTTATTTTCATCAATGGCTCCCCCTCGACCCCTTTCCTTACTTCCAAGGGTATTTTTTAAGGAGATCCTATTTCCTTATTTCTTTTTATTATTCTAGCAGAAGGATTGGGTAGATTCCTTCAATGAAATAAAAAACAAGGTTTTTTGGAAGAAGTGCAACTAGGCGAGGAGACGTTAACTCATATTCATTTGTGGATGATACAAGTCTCTTTGGGGAGGTCAACTTTTGGGAGGCAAGAACGCCCAAAGACATAATAAAAACATACATGGACGCTATTGGTCAACAGGTGAATGCGGCCAAATCCAAGGTTGTTATCTTCAATACGAACAAAAGAATCTAGGATAATATTCTATCTATTTTGAGATTTGCCTAGAGTACCCTTCTGCTTGATTACCTAGAGATTTCCCTTAATTTTAAGAGCCTAAGGGCATCTAATTGGAAAGCTTGAATGGATATAATCATTGCTAAAGTTAATCATTGAACTCACCGTTGGCTTACCTTCGAAGGAAGAATGGCTCTCATCCAATCGATGATCCAAGCCATACCTATTTATAAATTCTCCATCCTAGCTACCCCTATGAGAGTCCTCAAAGAGTTGGACCAAGGATGGGTAAGAAGTGGGCTATTTCTAGTTGGGATAAAATATGTCAACCTAAAGCTTGAGGGGGTCTTGGTTTTTGTAAAGCAACTTTAAACAATCAAGCTCTTGTTGGGAAGCTTTATTGGAGATGGATATCCAACAAGGAGGTTTTCTTTAGTAGATTCATCACTAGTAAGTATTTGGGTTCTATCCCTCATCAAGAAGTTGGCTACATTCCTCTAAGGGGCCCTAGCTCCATTACTTATAAGTTCTTGAAAGTTGGTGAACAATTGGTTAAATCTAGATTTTTTTGGAAAGTAGGTACAAGAGACAAAGCTAAATTTTGGAGTGATTATTGGGACTACCATACCCATTAATCTATGAGTTTCTAGAGTTACAACCCTTGCAACAAAGCCTCGTAGGTAGAGGATGGATAAATATGGCTTCATACATTACTTTTAGGCAAATTAGAGATTTCTCTTTCTTTTAGTGGAAGAGGTTAGAAGAATGACCTATTCTTGTCCCTCTTCATCAAAAGCTTCTTATTGATAAGATCCTCAAGCAAAGGTGTCTTACAAGGAAAGAGGAAGAGGATAGGATTGCTTGGGGCCTTGGCACTCTAGGTGTCTTCACTATTTATGATGGTTATAATGCTTTTCTCTCTCCTTGGTTGATCCTATAGGATACCCCATGGAATAGAGTTTGGATGGCTAAGGGTTGGCCTAAAATTATTATTTTTGCTTGGGAAGTGATGCATAGGAGTTGTCTCACCTATGATAACCTTATGAAGAGAGGTTTTTATGGTCCTTACAACTACATCATGTGTAACTCCTGTGAGGAGACACTTGATCATCTGCTTTTCTAGTGCACATTTGCAAGAGAGTTGTGGAAAATGTGGTTAGACCTCTTTAAGGCTCACCTAAACTTTCACGTGACTCTTTCTAATATCTAAAATATTTGGAAACGCAAAAATGAAGAATACCTCCATTTAGCTAGGCTAGTCCCTAGGCCCGAATTTCATCTGGTGGCACATTTGGCTGGAAAGAAATTCTAGAATTTTTATAGAGGAGTTCAATCTAATTGAGCTAGTTTGGCATAAAATTATTACCAAGGTTTCTGAAACTATCAAAGCTCACCTTAGGGACAAGAAAAACCAAGAGAATGAGGGGACTCCCAAACCATAAAATTTGGGGTAATTCTAATGGTGCAACTAAGGATAACCCGATGGTTGTAGGCATTGGTTTTCTCAGAAGAAATTTCAAGGGGAAGATCCTCCATTGGGAGCTAGAGGGCCTTTGAATGACTACTAACAATGAAGCTAAAGGATTGGCTATCAGACAAGGTTCTATCAATGCTTGGGAGAATGGGGTTAGAAAGATCATAATTGAAATTGACTCACAAATTATGGTGGGGCTTTTGGATGTTATTAGAAATTTTAAACCAAAGTCTTGGAGGATAAGAAACATTGTGAGCCAAATTAAGTCCATTTGGCAGTAGTTTGAGGATGCCATCCCGGTCTATGTTGATAGATAAAATAATACAATGACTGAATTTTTGGCTAAATATGGTAGTGAAAGTCTAGTTGGATACATGTTGAATTCTAATTAGGATACAAAAACTTATGAATGACTAGAGGTGAACCAAATGGTTCTTATTTTGTACAGTAAAGACTTAGGTAAGGATGAGGATAGGTCCAGAGTCCACTGAGCCTTGTGGATCAATGGAGGATGAATAATTATTTGTTGGGTTTTTTGTTACCTCTTGCAACACTCTTTGGCCCTTTTTGGGATAGCATTGGTAGTGTTTGTAGGACTGTCAAGCCTACTAGGTTACTTAGGATCAACGTAAAGCATAAATGAGACTAGGTTAAAAGTTTTTACTCTTTAGATGGTACTCAATTTTTTGTTATTTTTGGAGATGTTAATCCAAGTTTTATTCGGATTTTAGGGCTTGCTAAAAGTGGCAGACCTATGACTGTAATTTGATTCTTGTTCTATGAAGGGCAATCCACTTTACATTTTCATCCTTATTTATCATGTCATTAATAGGTTTATCAATTTAGGCAAAATTTGGGACAACTATCCTGACAAAATTTATCTTGTCGAAGAAGGATCTAACTTCTTTGAGGTTTTTGGGAGGTGTTATTTGTGCAATAGCCTTTTTTATTTCTAGATAAATACTTATCCCTTCCTTGGAGACCACATGCCCTAATATATTTCCATGGGTGGCTCCAAACAAACATTTCTTTGGGTTCAAGGATATCCCAAATTATTTGCATCTTTCAAACACTTGAGATAAGTGGGAGAAGTGATCTGCAATATTCCTCTAAAAGGATGTGATGTCATCCAGATACACCACTACAATTTTTAACATTAGAACTTTGAAGGTGAAGTCCATGGCCCTTTGAAAAGTGGCCCCAACATTCATTAACCTAAATGGAATTCTCTGATATTCAAAGGTCCCCCATGGTGTAGTAAATGCAGTTTTGAATCGATAGTTTGGGTTGACCAAAATCTGATTATATAATGAGAAGCCATCTAATAGAGATATCCTGGAAGATCCCACTACTACCTGCAACAACTATTCCATATTGGGGAGGGGGTAATTGTCTTTGAGGGAACTCTTATTCAAGTTTCTAAAATCTAAAATAATTCACACAAAAGCATAACACAAAAGTAAAAGTTATGTATGTATATATATATATATATATATATATATATATATATATATCACATGTACAATGAATACCCAAAGGCTATATACAATGGAGCACCAAGGATCATACACAAAAAGTGCATCTAAGCACTAGCTAACACCTATAAGAGGATCCCTATGACCTTAAAGGAGACCTAGATCTAGAGCTATACCTAGACTCACTATTCCTAAAAGACCCAGATATGGATGAGGAGGGTGGATCTAGAAGCCCAATGTCATGATCCATTAATCGATTCTATAGCAATCAAATATATCTATCCCAAGCTGGAAGGTGTGCTACATAACACCTCTATCGATGACTCCTCTCTAGTAGCTCTTCTTGGAGCCTCACAATCATGTCATCACCTCTACCTACAGCTAGTCGTACCTCCAACTCTGCCCATAGCTAAGCTATCTCTGCATCTTGAGCTGCTACCATCACATCCCATGATACTACCATTGCATAGTGCTCTATCGCCAGGTACTCTAACCTTACCCAATTATCCTTGCATCACCCAGGAGATTCCTCTGGAACCTCCTCCATGCCATCTCTGCCATCTCCATCCCCTCCAATTCCTGCCTACTTTACTGTATCCCTAGCCTACCTCCTTCGATTGCTAGATAGAAGGTGCCTCTGATGCTTAGGAGCCTCATTGGCCTCCTCGACATCTACCTCATCCCCATCCCCATTCCTCTCATCCACCATTTTTTGTATATTTTGAGTAGTTGAGTTGTCATTGATGTCAAGTGTCAGTTTTAGAGAGCAGTGCAAGAGGAAGCAATTTTAGTAAGCAGTGTAAGAGGAATATTTTATCAAGGCCAAAGGAAAAATATTATAATATTTTATTATAATATTCCAGTTAAATATTGATTTGAAGAAAATTGAAGACCATGAAGTGATCATTCTCCAAGTTCTCTAAAGAACCCAAGTGGCAGATTTGAAAGGATAAGGTTTAAATTATTTAAATTTAAATATATTAACCAAGGTTAAAATTTAAATTTAAATAATTCTTTTGGCACCAAAATTAAAGGATATATTGTAAATCGAATTTAAAAATTTGATATCTTCACTGACGTTGGAAGTGCATGTGCCAAAGTGTATAAAAAAGGGGTTAAATTTTTATTTAACCTGTCCATGCGATTGATTGCCCACGATAGCTAAGAGTTCGAGCACCAAATTCTAGAGGATTTTGGATGTGCTAAAATTGACATTGGGTAGTGAGAAGATATAAGACAAAGGGATCACCGAGATGAGTGTCAAAGGTGTTGGTAGCATAGTTGGCAATAGTGGGTGGCACTAAGAAGTTTTCTAGGCAAGGAGAGTAGGGTTCAAAACCTGCTGAGTTGGTTTTGCAAGGGAGAAGAGTGCATTTTATTTTGTGCCACACTGATAAAAAAAGAAAAAAGGAAAGGCTTGAGCCTTCACCTTTATGTGGAGGCTCGTAGCCCATGTGGTGGGCTAGAGCCTTGATAAAGCACTCAGTTGGGAGTGGTCTCACATTCAAAATCCGTCAAGGCCTTTTTCTTGAGATAAAAGATATATGCTAATGTTGGTTGCATGAAATATTTCGAATTTGCTAAGGTTGGATGAAAAATAAATCATTTTGGAGGTTTATAAAGTATTTTTTTAAATTTGGTTATTGAGTATTTGAGGGAGATAAAAGGGTAGGTAGTATTATTTTTGAGGGTTTGATTTTTGGAGGTTGTTAATTTAATTTTTGGAGTTATAAGGTGTATTAAGAGCTAAATTTCCATGTATGCTATTTTGGGGGTTGTTAATTAAATATTGGAGATTATAAGGTGTAATTGAGTAATTATTATTTTTATATGTTTTGATGACTGCTAATTTCAAGATGGAATAATAAGGTGTATTTGAGTGCTATTATTTTTGTATTGAGAAATATGTTTGAGTATTTTTGTCATCTAATCCTTGAGATTTACAAAGAGGTTGATTGTGTTTGACACAGGTTTTTGAGGTCTACTCTTCATAAAATAATAGGTATGATCACATCTTCCTTGTGAGTGATTGTTGGATGTTGTGAATGCTAAGTTGGAGTGAAAAGGGTTGTTTGATAAACATTATTGAATTCAGTTTTTCTGAAATAAAAGTTGATTTTAGAAACCTTGTTTGATAAGCATTGTTGGAAATATTGAGTAAGCATTCATATTATTGAACTAGGGTTAATGAAAGAACATGAGTATCATTGTTATGTGAAGTTGAGAACTATATTGAACTAGAGTGTGTGCAAGATCATGAGTATTATTGTTATGTGATATTGTTTAATAAGCATTGTTGGAAATAATTAAGTGATTCATATACTTGGACTAGGATTTATAAGCAAGGAAGTATTTCATTGAGTAATTGATTGAGTGGAGTTGATTGAGCCTAGTCAAGTGGAAGTTTTGAAGTGATAGTTATAAATTATTTGAAACAAATTGTTCTATATTCTAAATTTATTTGAGAAAGAGTTTGGAAGTGATTGAGTGTTTGTGAGTGTGAAACATATTGAGTCTCTAACAATTATCTATATGTTTCTGTGGTAAAAAGAGAGATTGAAAGTGATTGAGCATTGTTGTGAATGTGAAGCATATTGAGTCTCTAACAATTCTCTATATGTTTTTGTGAGATTGGATAAGTTCTAGTGAGGACTTGTTGAGAAAATTTGAGGTAAGTCTTGGTGAAGACTTGTTGAGCATATTGGACAAGTTCTAGTGAGGACTTATTGAGTAGATTTGAGGTAAGTCTTGGTGAAGACTTGTTGAGCAGATTGGACAAGTTCTAATAAGGACTTGTTGAGAAAAATTGAGGTAAGTCTTTGTGAAGACTTGTTGAGTAGATTGGACAAGTTATAGAGAGGACTTGTGGGCAGATTAGTGTGAGATTTTGTGGAATCTTACAAGGTATATTTAAGATAAGTCTTTGATAAGACTTGAGAGAAAAGTTGATTGATTTGTTCAAATATTGGATTAAGGTTTGGGGTAGATCTAGCAGAATTGATTTGTGATTGAGTCAAGATTTGTGTTAAGGCTTGAGGATAGATTTGTGCTAGACCGAAGGACTATATTTAGTGTATATTTGAGGATAGATATTGAGGATAGATTTGTGCTATATCGAAAGGCTATGTTTAGTGTAGATTTGAGGATAAATTTTGGTGCATATTTGTGGATAGGTTTGTGATAGACCAGAGACAGAGATTGAGTAGATTTATGCTAGATCGAAGGACCATGTTTAGTATATATTTGAGATAGAGCTGAGAGTAAGCTTTAGAGGTGATAGAGTGTAGAGGACAACAATCTCTAGTGGATAGATATCCATTAGCTAGAGTAGTGAGGATAGGTCTTCTGAGTGAGGACATGAGTCTTTAGTGGATAGAGATCCATTAGCCAGTGCAGTGGAGGTAGCAGTTCTAGAAGATCACCAACCAGAGTAGAGGAGGAGTTCTCATATGGATAGAGATCAATGAACCAACTGAGGATATAAATGAACTTGATTAGGGGATTGATGTCTCCTTTGGACAAATTTCCATAAATATTGTAATAGGGAAAGGTTTCCCAAGATATTTTTTGAGAAAATTTTAGTGAAATATTTTCTTTGTGGAGTAGCCCACATTGGGTGTACCACGTTAAATTAGTGCCTCTATTGTGTGGTGATTTGTGCATTTATTTTATTACTACTGTTGATATTTCTATTGATACATTGCATAATATTGATTGGGAAATAAAAAGTAAAAAGTGATCTTATACTGTTCACCCCCCATCTCAGTATAAGCTTGTGTTCTTCACTATTGGACTCGGTACCCATGGTGGTTGTGTAGTGAACCATACATCGTACTCCATAGTAGTCACTACATCATTCACATTAAGGAGATCCATCTCATCATCATCCTTGTAGATCACCCTCCACGCCTCAGTATAAGGTAGACTCATAACATCCTGATGACATTGGTAGATCACTGGTGCCTTTGGAACTCCTTACCTCAATCTAAACTACCATAGCATCCATGAGAATTGGATCAACTCCATATCACTTCTGTACCTTCCAACCATCCACCTAGCCTACCTAACACTTCATAGCTACTCCCCATAACTAATCCACATGGCACCTAATCATGGCATCCATATCACCCAAGCTGATGTCAATCCAGCCCACAGATCCTTATACCACTGACTCATCCAAATAGGACAAATCAACTGCACCTATTCTACCATTGGCCATATCATAGCATAGGGTTTATTCCTATCCCATTACTCAGTAGACAAGCCCACAAGATGAGCCACATTGAAGTCCTAGTCCCAACATTGTAATAGTACATTGCACCTCAACCCCTTCTATCTCCACCTCCTTACCTCATATAACTCTTGGTACAACTACACCAATAAAGTAGAATCCCATGCATATACCCAAGGTTTAATGATAATATCGTACACCAACCCGATAAGATTCCATAAGAACCAATAGTCAATACTATTCACTATGTTGGCCAACATGAATGTCACCAAATCGGGTAGGGCATACTTCTTGTCCACATACATGGACAAGTATGTTATCCCTCCATCCATCACACCCACATCCTACCACCCATATCCAAACATGAAGCTCGACTCATGCCCCTTATCGTATCCAACCTAGACACATAAGCCCTCCATTGGTAACTTGAGGATGCGATATACATCCTCAAGTGTCATTGTAATATTCCCAATCAGGAGCTGAAATATCCCCCTACTTGGATCCCATATCTCTACCAAGGTACAGAGATAACCCTCATCCACCCTTACAACGTCCATCCTAGCTCTCCTCACCAACCCAACATCCTCAAGCCACTCCCAATGGTCCTCCCGCAATGCCTTCCTCACCCCTAGGATGAGAGGTGAGAACCGATGTCGAGCCTCCAAAATATTCAGCTGCAACACAAAACAACACATTAATGTCATATGCATTGCAAAAAAAATGCACAAAAAAAAATTCAAAGGCATTTACCTTAGCAAACTGTACATCTACTCTTGTTGGAGCATCCACACCCTCCATTGATATAGCTTCTGCAATAATTCGCTTCACTTCACCCACTTACTCCACTCCACTCCACTCCCTCAGACATAACTTCAAAATTTTTAAACACAAGAACGAATATGATTTCCCTTATGTAGGCCATTTATAGTTGTTTCAGGCACACTGAAATTCCCATGGGCACTCCCATGTGCATTGAAACGTATCCCTGCATTTGGATAATGACAAACTCTAGCAGGCGTTTACACATGCGATAGGTGCCCATCGGTGTTTGAAATCAAAATTGACAAAAGACCAAAAATATCCCAAAATATAGCTTTCCTAAACAAAATATTTTCAAATTGCATCCATACGTCACTTTCATCATCATATCATATTTTGTGAAAACCAAAATTGATTTGGACACATAATTTTTGCTTGCAACCAAAAGATGCAAAATCACTTATCAATGTACAAAACACACCAAAACAGTCCAAATTTTCACAAAGGACCATTTTCATCATCCATTTCATCATTGCATTCAATTTCATGATAATATGAATTGATTTGGATGGCTAACTTTTATTTACGCCCAAAAGGTGCCAAATTGTCCAAAATTGCTTCAAAATACCTCAAATCAAGGCAAATTTTCACAAAAGCATTCAATTCAATCATCAATTCATTTCTCATCATCACATATTAATTTCCACATTATTCTCATGCATCAATCATCACATTTGCACAATTGCCAAGTCCACATACAATTTTTGAGTGAACCTTGTATCTAGTGGTCCATTCTATATACTTGGCGATTACATTGATTGGTATCTATGTAATTTGGTAAGATGAGTAAATCACCATAAGGATACTTGATCATATTCATCATCCAATATCTCATTGTTCACAAATAAAATCACTTTTGGTAGCTCACATTTAGAGTGAAATTATGCCAAGACCAATTTTCTTAACAGTTGTCATTGATGCCCTTCTCCATGGGATTCCCAACATTGATAACTTTCATCATTTCATTTACAATTAAACCAATATCTAAGGATACAAGTTGAGTAAAGTGATTGAGAAACCATTTAGGAATTTTATGTGGGAATTAGCTACAATCATGAGTGGCCCCGAGGGCAAGACTATTTTCCTTTTTCTGCATTTTCATCACTTTACATTTCAATGATGCAAAAAGGAACTTTATTCAATAGCATGGAATCACCCCAAACTTAGGGAAACCAAAATATGATTTTGATTTCCCATAACAGGATACATCTTACATGATCATGGCATTACACTTGGTAAAAATCCTTTCTCTATTTGGACAAAAATAGAATCATTCACTTGCATTTATCAACAATTCCCTTTCTCTATTAGGGCAAAAACAGAATAATTTTACATCATTTATATCATCCTTTTACATTATTCACATCATCTACATTTACATCATACATCCACAATTACACCATTAATTTGCACAAATCTATCAATTGGCTTGTGAGATTCATTCTTCACTCATTTTTCAATTGAGGGGGTAAGCTACACAACCAAAATTCTTTTGTCTTTAAGTTCATATTTGCATCCTAATAAAAGAAATTTGCTTCTACATAAGGCCAAACCAGGTGTCTCATATTTTTGCATCGCATTATGTTTCATGCAACATGATACAAAAAGAGGTATTTGTAGACACCAAAATCTAGCCACTTGTCATCCATCCATGTTTTCCAATCCCCACCATCCATTATTTATACATACATACATAAATGTATTTGTTAATATATATTTAAATATTAATAGTTTATATATTATATTTATATTTATATTTAAATGAATTAATCCCAGCCATCTGTTATTTTTTAATCCTAGTCATTCATACACCTTAATCCATGCCACTTACCCAGATTTAATCTCCATCCTTCCTCATGTTTTAATCTCGACCGCTCAAATTGTCATCGAAATCCTAACATGTCTAAGGGAAGATTATAAAGAGGAATCATTTTGATGAGTCAACCCCTAACTAAGTCACCCTAAAACTTTGGAGTCCCTGGAATCCCTAAGTTCTTGGAGGTCTTAAACCCTAGCCCCATATTCACTTTCATCCTTGTCCCATCACCGCCGCTCACAACCCTCCACCATTGCCCACCTCATGCGAACTAGATTTGGTTCTAAAACCTTTCCCTCAGCTGCTAAATGCCCTCCTGATCTTCCTGAGTGCCCACTGAAGTCTCTAGATTACCCACTGGAGCCCATCGAGCACATATAGGAATTTTTGGTCTATTGGAAATTTTGAGTAGTTGAGTTGTCATTGATGTCAAGAGTCAGTTTTAGTGAGCAGTGCAAGAGGAAACAATTTTAGTAAGCAGTGCAAGGGGAAGATTGTATCAAGGGCAACAGAAAAATATTATAATATTTTATTATAATATTCCAGTTAAAGGTTGATTTGAAGAAAATTGAAGACCTTGAAGTGATCATTCTCCAAGTTCTCTAAAAAACCCAGGTGGCAGATTTGAAAGGATAAGGTTTAAATTATTTAAATATAAATATTTTAACTAAGGTTAAAATTTAAAATTAAATAATCCTTTTGACACCAAAGTTAAAGGATATATTTTAAATCAAATTTAAAAATTCGATATCTTGACTGATGTTGGAAGAGTATGTGCCAAAGTGTATAAAAAAGGGTAAAATTTTTATTCAATCTATCCATGCGATTTATTGCCCACGATAGCTAAGAGTTCAAGCACCAAAGTCTAGAGTATTTCACATGTGCTAAAATCAACATTGGGCAATGAGAAGAGACAAGATAAAGGGAGCACCGAGTTGAGTGCCAAATGTGTTGGTAGCACAGTTGATGATAGTGGGTGGCGCTAAGAAGTTCGGTAGGTGAGGAGAGCAGGGTTCGAAACCCACCAAGTTGGTTTTGCAAGGGAGAAGACTGCATTTTGTTTTGTGTCATACTAATCAAAAAAAGACAAATGAAAGGCTTGAGCATTCCCCTTCATGTGGAGGCTCGTAGCCCATGTGGTGGGATAGTGCCTCGATAAGGCACTCAACTGGGAGTGGTATTGCATTCAAAACCTGTCGAGGAATTTTTCTTAAGATAAAAGGTATGTGCTAATTTTTGCCAAGGTTGCATGAAATATTTTGGATTTGCTAAGATTGGATGAAAAAAAAAATATTTTTGGGGGTTTATAAAGTTTTTTAATAATTGGTTATTGAGTATTTGAGGGAGATAAAAGGGTAGGCAGTATTATTTTTTAGGGTTTTATTTTGGAGGTTGTTAATTTAATTTTTGGAGTTATAAGGTGTATTAAGAGCCAATTATTCATGTATGCTATTTTGGAGGTTGTTAATAAATATTGGAGATTATAAGGTGTAATTGAGTAATTATTTTTTTATGTATGTTTTTATGATTGCTAATTTCAAGATGGAGTAATAAGGTGTATTTGAGTGCTATTATTTTTGTATTGAGAAATATTTTTGAGGAGTATTGTTGTCATCTAACCCTTGAGATTGAAAAAGAGGTTGATTGTGTTTGATGCAGGTTTTTGAGGTCTACTCTTCATCAAGTAAAAAATTATAGGCACATTCTTCTTTGGTTGAGGTGTTTGGTTGACTTTCTGAAAAACAAGTTGGAGTGAAAAGGATTGATTTGAGTATTCCTTGTTGAGTTGAGTTTTCTGAAATGGATGTAGATACTATAAAATTTGTTTTATAAGCATTTTTGGAGATTGTGAGTGAGTTAGTGCATGCTTCATGCTTGTATGGTTTGAGATCTTTTGAGGTTGAGTTTGAAAATTAGATTAGGGTTTGAAAGAACTTGAGTATCATTGTTATGTCATTTGGAAACCCTACTTGAGTTAGAGCCTTGATCCATGTGAAACTTACATTGGGTTGTGTGAATCAAGTTGTGCCTACATTGATGTTGAGTGAGAATTTTTTTCATAGAATAATTTATGAAGTAAAGTTAAGTTAAGTGAATTATTTGGAGTGATAGCTGAAATTCTATGAAATAAATTGTTCCATATTCTGAAATTGAATTGAAAAGAGGATTGAAAGTGATTGAGAATTGTTGTGAGTGAGTAAAATATTGAGTCTCTAACCATTATCTATATATTTCTGTGAGTCAAACAAGATTCTATGTGAAACTTGTTTGCGTGATTGAAAGAGGTTTTCTTCAAGAGATGAAGTTGAGTTTTAGATGCAAGTTTTGTATTTGATTTGAGCAAGCTTTTGTGAGAGCTTATGAGGAGATTTGAGTAAGTCCTAGAGTGGAATTAAGGACATATTTGAGTAAGATTTTGTGAAATCTTAAGGACATATTTATGTGTGCTTTTGTGAAAGCTTACAAAGCAGATTTGAGGTAAGTCTTGGTGAATACTTGTTGAACAGATTGGACAAGTTCTAGTGAGGACTTGTTGAGTACATTTGATGCAAGTCTAGGTGAAGACATGTTGAGCAGATTGGACAAGTTCTAGTGAGGACTTGTTGAGTAGATTTGAGGTAAGTCTTGGTAAAGACTTATCAATCAGATTAGACAAGTTCTAGTGAGGACTTGTTGAGCAGATTTGAGGTAAGTCTTAGTGAAGACTCAAGAATAGATTGAACAAGTTCTAGGGAGGACTTGTTGGATAGATTTGGGATAAGTCTTTGAGAAGACTTGTGAGAAGAGTTGATTGATTTATTTGTTCAAACCTATAGTTAAGGATTGGGGCATATCTAGTAGATTTGATTTGATATTAGATCAAGCTTTGTGTTAATGTGTAAGGATATATTTGAGGATAGAGTTTAGTGCAGACTTGAGGACAAAGATTGAGTAGATTTGTGCTAGATCGAAGGACTGTGTTTAGTGTATATTTAAGGATAGAGATTGAGTAGATTTGTGCTAGACCGAAGGACTGTGTTTAGTGCAGATTTGAGGATAGATATTGAGTAGATTTATGCTAGATCGAAGGACTATGTTTAGTACAGATTTGAGGACAGAGATTGAGCAGATTTGTGCTAGATAAAAGGACTTGTTGAGTGGTATTTTCACCCAATTGTGAAAGTACACTCTCCCTTAGGATTTGGGTTCCAAATCCCCTCTTGCAAAGAAGTTAAACAAACAACTTCTCCAAGGTCTCTCGCTATATTAGCATTTGCATATGTGTATTAGTAATCTCAAATAAAGATATTCAATTTAAATGCTTGGAACACCTTAGTGATTGCAAGTAACTATAAACAAGGGGCAATGTTGGTTTATTTTACCATGAAACTTTAGTGATTGTTCATTGAACCAAAATAAAGCAAATGTGAGTTGGCCCTCATATGACCTTCAATGTGATGCTCAAATTACCCCTCTTTCGTAAAATCAGAATTTTTATGAAGAGAGGGCAATTTTAGGCTCCAAAAATGGAAATTTGTGAAATGCCATAAAACATAACTCCTTCAATGAAATTGGAATTTTCATGAAGGGAATGTCATCATAGGCTCATGAGTGTAAAAGAGAAATTAAAAAAATGAAATTTGACCCTAAAATGGAAATTTTCTATTTTCGGATTTTTTAAAATCTGTAATAAAACAACAACTTCGATGAATTTTTAAAAATACTAAACAACTCCGAAAATGAAATTTCAAAGTGCGTATTGGAAGTCTGAAGTATAACCTACGCAATGGTGAAATTATTTTTGGATTTTGAAATTTTTTTAATGTTTATTTTAATGCCTAAAAATTAAAAAAAAGTTAAAATTTCTGGAAAATAAAATGGAGAAAATGAAAATGAAATGCAGAAAATGGAAAATAAAATGCATTCAGTATGATGCTATCCTATTTCGACAAAACCGAAGATGCGAGGTTTTCATGCATGCAACCTAACCTATTGGACTTGCAAAACAAGCACAATCCGGATAAGCTAAGTGCTGGCTCCTAGGGTTTTAAATGAGGTTTTCAGATTTAAACATTCGCATGAAGCAACCAAGAAAACTTGCATAAACTCCATTTACAAGCCTAAAATCTGAAAAGGGGAAAAATAGACATTTAATCTTGCATGCAGAAAATGACTCCTTCTTTCTTGTCCATAAGATGCAACTTTCTGAAATTTTTTGTATTAAAAATTTGTCATTTTACAATAACAAAAATTTTTGGTTTTCCCAAACCAGTCCATGGAAGAAAAACAGCTCAAACAGGTCCAGAATGGCCCTCTTGCCTTCAAATCTACAACTCTGCTTGCAGCAGTTTCCAACCCCCTCAAAACATCCTTTCCTGGCGTATTTAAAATTCTCAGGAAGCTTTTCATTTCATTTTCCAATGGTTGTTCGTTTCACCTTCCCTTGTGCATGCATGTGTTTTGGTTTCCAAAAAGCTTTTCGTTTCTATTTTGTGGCCCTTCGTTTCATTCCTTTCTTTTTTCAAAAAAGTTTCTTTTCTCCACATGGGCTGCGTCCTTCCTTCCATGTGTAACGCCATCTTAAATGATTTCGAAAATCATTACAGATTCTTATGTAATTTTCTTATTCATTGGATTTTGTCCTTATGTGATACTTATTATGTTCGCCTTTTTTGGGAAAATGCAACATGTCGCGATATCGCGACACTTTTCTTCACATGTCGATATCAGCCTTTTCTTCTGTTTTCCTTTTTTCTTTTTCTTTCCTTTTTCCTTTCCTTTTCTTTTGCAAATGCAACATGTCGTGATATCGCGACACTTTTTTCCTTGCTATCGCGACCTTTTTTCCTGAAAATGCAACATGTCGCGATATCATGACACTTTTTCTTTCTTTTGGCCGCGAAAATGCAACATGTCGCGATATCGCGACACTTTTTCTTTATTCTATTCTTGGACCGCGAAAATGCAACATGTCGCGATATCGCGACACTTTTTCTCTTTTTTCTCTTTCTTTGGACGCGAAAATGCAACATGTCGCGATATCGCGACACTTTTTCCTCCTTGCGGTGTTTTGCTTTTTCTTTGATCTTTAGCATATGGGCCACTTCGGTCTTCTTGGAAAATATGCAAAAAGGTGGGTCCCCAATTTTGGGGTACGTTGTGGAGCAGACGACAACAAATGGTGACTCTGCTAGGAAATGCTCCTAAGCATTTCGGTGAGAACTCAACCTGAACACCTTCAAAACTCAAACACAAGCGTCAGCAAATATCCCAAGAATGAAACTAGACGAGAAATACATGAAGCATTAGAATTATTAAGCATCAGCTCGGTGTGTGCAATGTGCTTCATTCCCTATCGTTTGAAACTCGTTCAACTTTCCATTGTCATTTTCACTTATGATTCATGCGTATGAGAAGTTATGGATGATTCCTGCAGGATTTAATGTATGGCGAAGATGCTAGAGATATAACAAGCTTTACAAAGGCTCAAACTTTCTAGTACCATGAACAAACATATTAAAACTGTCAAACCCTCTTAGGACCAAATATGAGTATATTGAATTAATTTACTAGATCCCAAAGTTGGTTATGTGTCACTACCATCTTGAACCCATGTGCAAGTGTAAGTGAAATCGGAGCTTTGGGGAATAGGATTCCCAACCTAAGCGAGATGGGAATTTAACCCTATCCTTACTACTCTGATCTGGAGTTCATTACCTCATCTTGAACAAAATGATTTAACCTGTTATGGATGAAATTGTCAAGCTAGCCTATCCGTTTGAGCAATCAGTGGTCTTGCTTTTAGACAAGACATGTTGCCACGCATGAGCATACTCCACTGCCGATCAAGCGTCTATAGCCCCGATGGAGATCAACCCCATAATCCAGGATTTGACTTTACTTTTGATTTCTTGAACCTTGGGGATGACTACCCATCCTTGCAAGGGACATGTAGTACGATCCTTCCAATCCAATATCAATGATGCAATAAAAGTAGAATGAAAAATATTTGCTTTGGAATTTCAAGTTCTTGAGTGGGCAAAATAGAAGCTTTGGGGAATCGGATTCTCAACCTAAGCGAGATGAGAATTAGACCCTATCCTTACTACTCCATGAAGGTCAAATCAGAGCTTTGGGGAATTGGATCCTCAACCTAAGTTCGATGGGGATTTAACCCTATCCTTACTACTCTGATTTTAGGCTTTAAGCACTATGGGAGTGGTAAAAACCACTGTTTTAAGGATTATGTTGCATGATAGGACAGACACGAAATACTCCTTTCGCCTCACCTTTTCTTCCAAGTATGGTTTTGACCATTTTTCTCAAGATCCTCTTTAATATGTGTAGAACGTGCTTGGTTCAAGATAGTTCGGGCATCAGTTCCCAACCTTAGGATCCTTTTAATATATGTTATGTAATAACCCTAAGAGGATTCGACACCTTTTCAATGATTGTATTTGAAATGTAGATGCAACTGAGATGAAATGTATATGCAATGTCGAATGTAACATGAGATATGGATGAATGCATTGCTCTTTTTGAAATGCGGATGGAGTATACCACCTACTTTACCATAATTTGTAAAACCGACAACTTCATGCATCACAAGTTCCAAACGATATTCTTTAATGTGTTTGCGATACTCGTGGAGCTTTCTGCAATACAATTCCGATGTTTCATATTCTCTTAGTCTTAGTCAACATTCATAAGGACACAAACTAACCACTTTGCTATCCCCTTTTTTTTTTTTATAAAACAAACCAAAAGTGTCCAAAGGACCAACACACAAAACTTAAAACCAAACCCAAAATACAATCCCAAAAAAGAAACTTGAAAACACAAACCAAAACCAAAAACCAAAGACTATATACAAATGTACAATATGGTACAAGATGATGCACAGTTTGAACTGTCACTTCCCTGGATCCCAAACATGATTAGAACATTTCAAAAGACATATAATGTGATACACATGCCAAATGTGGAAGGAATCAAACAAGAACAAGATTAGACCAAACAATGCAACCAACTTCAACTTTCCTCTCTCACCCCACCAATTAGATTTAGTTCCATTAGTATTCTCATAGGTGAGATTCAAATTACCAAATTGATTAGACAATGGTTGATTTTCAATTCTTTCTTGTCTATTCTTTAAGGTGTAAATTTCATAATTCCATTCATGATTTAGAACTAGGCTTTCTTTATTCAAAATGAAATTTTGTAAGCAAGAGCCTATTTCTAAAAATTTCAAAGCTAATTCATTTTCCATGTTCTTAGGCCAATCAAAATTGTGCAACAATTTACAAGCATCTAGGATATTTACTAAATGGGGATCATTAGAAGTTTTTATCCTAGGTTCAAGAATTAATTGTTGATGAATTTGATTTAGCAATTTAAGTGCATCAAGCTCCTTTTCATTCGTTAAAGTAATGTTATCAAAGGTGTGGTTAGAAATTAATCCTTGTTCTTCATTCACCTTCAATGGCATTTCATCATAAATATCATTTGAATTATACAAATCTTCACCTAAATCTTGGATGTTTGGACACAAAGGTTTAGATTTTACCTTTTTCACATTTTCATTTACCAAAATTTGATGAGGATTTGCAATTCCCTCTTTACCTCATGGTCTTCATATTCTTCATTGATTACTTGTTCATCAAACATACCAAAATTGGGCACCCAATTGAAAACATGCCCATCCTTTTCAACCCTCAAATATTCTTGGTCAAAGTGTATGTCAAGTAACTCATCTTCATGATCAATCACTTGCGTTGCTTCTAATAGATCAACCACTTTGTCATTTAATTCCAATTCTTTGTTCACTATCCATGGTATCTCTTCATTTGAATCCTCAAAATAATCATGCAAACTTGTATCCGAATCTTCAATGAATTTATATTCAACATGATCGAATTTTGTAACCTTCTCAAATCTTGTGAATGTGAGATCTTCGTATGAAGTAGAAGTTTCAACATCCTGCATATAAATTGGAATAGAGGCTTCATCAATAGGGGTGTGAGGAAATAACACATCTTCATATCTTCCCCAACCATTGTAAAAATTATCTTCCAAATTTGTGGGATGAAACTCCATGGTATTTGTGACATGCTCTTTTGATTCATTTGTCAATTCTTTTTCTTCTTTGTCCTTGGTCATAGGATCATTATAATCTTCCAAAATTTGATGAGATTTGAAACCCTCTTCCAAAACATCCTCAAATTGTACAGGAGTTGTAATATCTTCCTTTGAGTAGGCGATTATATTGTCCCGTATATCAATTGGCACACAAGTTTCATTAGCAGTTTTGGAGTGAGTGTAGTCTTCCCACTTCTTCCAAGCATCATAATAATCATCTTCCAAAGTCAAGTGGTGACGTTCAACTACTTCTTCAACATCTTCCAATTCATCAATGTGTTTCTCATCAAATTCACCTTCACCTTCTTTAGATGGTTCAATAACTTTCAAAAGTGGGTTATTTCTTGAATTCAAATTTGTAAGGCTATCATCGTCCAAATTAGTAACCCATGATTCGATTTTATCACAATTTGGAGGGTGAAGAATTTTTTGATCATTAGTTCCAAGCTTCTCATCGAGAGTGTCTTCCAAGAACAAGTGGTGAAATTCTATCATATCTTCAAATTCATTTATTGATTTTCTTCCAATTTCACTTTCAACCACTTCATTCAATTCTATGACAGTTTCTGTCCTATCACCTATCTCAAACCTTGTTGAATTTAGGACCCCTTTATCCGAATAATCATGTATCTCTATGAATGAGATCATCTCTGCATAATCCTCACTGGTGGATGTCGACTTAGCAATTTGCACCTCCTCTTGGACTACATCTAAGGTGGTTGTAACATTTGGACCTTCAAATTCATCCCCTTGATCATTTACCTTAGGTATCATTGGAGTGGAGGGTGCTATATTTACTGGTTGGTGTCGGTTGGCATCACTAACTCCAAAAGAACAATCTCTCATGTGAACATGTTGTGCCTTTTCTTCTTCCAAAACTTGTTCTACCTTTTCAAAGATCTCATAGATTGTCTCTAGAGACAGGTCATCCAAGTTTTCCTTAATGAGTGTAGCAAGTGTGGGGGGTATGGCTCTCAGGTATACTTCAATAGCTTCCTCTTCCGATGTACCCAAAATTTCCCACATTTGAGAGTACAATTCACGAAACCTCACACTGAATTGACTCATGGACTCATTAGGCTCTTTACACATAGAGGTGAATTGATTTTGCAACCTATCCAAGTCAACTTGATTACCAAAGTGATAAAGATAGGCTGCTTCTAATTGGCTCCAAGAAGTCTTAACCTCCATGGGTAGATGGCAATACCACGAGAATGATCTATCACCCACAATGTATGGGAAGAACCTACAAGCAATAGGCTCACAAAATATTTGAAATTGACATAATGTGAACTTATAGATATGTAGATTTTGTAGGTATCCCGATGCCACCTCTTGATTAAAAAGTCGTAGAAACTCCAATAACATTTCATGAATTTGATAAGGTGTTCCAAAGGTAGAATGACATTCATAATACTTTCCTAATGCAGATACCATCGTTTCTCTTAGGGACATCATTTCTTCTCTTAGGGATACAATTTGCTCCTCGGATGTTGCCATTAGTGAAACTCAAAGAATAACTTCAAAACCAATTTGTTAGTCATGAATAAAAGAAGGAACCATGACAAAGCAATATTCTAAAAATGTAAATTAGTTTCTGATTCACCAGATCGCATATGCGCAAGTGAAGAGCATACTCCTAGTGTTGTAGGCTTTCTGATTCACAAGATCGCATTACACGCAAGTGAAGAGCATAATACCGACAACAAATACGTTTTAGACAAAATAATTCCTTACAAATAAGCATGAAATGACTCGTAAATATCAAACATGTAACGTATGAATAATCATGTTAGCATCAACCAAGAGATGTATCCATTAAAATCCAATGAAAGTAATTGCATGGAGACAACCTCGTTAGTCAAGACCAAAATTTTTCAAAATCAAATCAAAACACATTATTCCTGTATGAACAATCAAAAGCGTTAGAACAATGCATAGCAATTCATGTCCTCCTTTTAACACTACAAGGTTGTATTGTTTAAAAGAGGGCTAAAGATAATAATCAATAGGGCATGAAATATTCAAAATTTAAATCCCTATAGCATTTAAATCACACTGAAATAAACCAAATCAGGCCCTCCTTCTAGCGCCAAAATGTTGAGTGGTATTTTCACCCAATTGTGAAAGTACACTCTCCTTTAGGATTTGGGTTCCAAATCCCCTCTTGCAAAGAAGTTAAACAAACAACTTCTCCAAGGTCTCCGCTATATTAGCATTTGCATATGTGTATTAGTAATCTCAAATAAAGATATTCAATTTAAATGCTTGGAACACCTTAGTGATTGCAAGTAATTGTAAACAAGGGGCAATGTTGGTTTATTTTACCATGAAACTTTAGTGATTGTTCATTGAACCAAAATAAAGCAAATGTGAGTTGGCCCTCATATGACCTTCAATGTGATGCTCAAATTACCCCTCTTTCGTAAAATCAGAATTTTTATGAAGAGAGGGCAATTTTAGGCTCAAAAAATGGAAATTTGTGAAATGCCATAAAACATAACTCCTTCAATGAAATTGGAATTTTCATGAAGGGAATGTCATCATAGGCTCATGAGTGAAACATGAAACTAAAAAAATGAAATTTGACCCTAAAATGGAAATTTTCTATTTTCGGATTTTTTAAAATCTGTAATAAAACAACAACTTCGATGAATTTTTAAAAATACTAAACAACTCCGAAAATGAAATTTCAAAGTGCGTATTGGAAGTCTGAAGTATAACCTACGCAATGGTGAAATTATTTTTGGATTTTGAAATTTTTTTAAATGTTTATTTTAATGCCTGAAAATTAAAAAAAAGTTAAAATTTCTGGAAAAATAAAATGCAGAAAAATGAAAATGAAATGCAGAAAATGAAAATAAAATGCATTCAGTATGATGCTATCCTATTTCGACAAAACCGAAGATGTGAGGTTTTCATGCATGCAACCTAACCTATTGGACTTGCAAAACAAGCACAATCCGGATAAGCTAAGTGCTGGCTCCTAGGGTTTTAAATGAGGTTTTCAGATTTAAACATTCGCATGAAGCAACCAAGAAAACTTGCATAAACTCCATTTACAAGCCTAAAATCTGAAAAGGGGAAAAATAGACATTTAATCTTGCATGCAGAAAATGACTCCTTTCTTGTCCATAAGATGCAACTTTCTGAAACTTTCTGTATTAAAAATTTGTCATTTTACAATAACATAAATTTTTGGTTTTCCCAAACCAGTCCATGGAAGAAAAACAACCCAAACAGGTCTAGAATGGCCCTCTTGCCTTCAAATCTGCAACTCTGCTTGCAGCAGTTTCCAACCCCCTCAAAACATCCTTGCTTGGCGTATTTAAAATTTTCAGGAAGCTTTTCGTTTCATTTTCCAATGACTGTTCGTTTCACCTTCCCTTGTGCATGCATGTGTTTTGGTTTCCAAAAAAGCTTTTCGTTTCTATTTTGTGGCCCTTCATTTCATTCCCATGGTTTGGCTTCCTTTGTTTGGTTTTTTCACTTTTCGTTTGATTTCAAAAAATGTTTCCTTTTCTCCACATGGGCACGCGTCCGCTTCCTTCCATGTGTAACGACCATCTTAAATGATTTCGAATCATTACAGATTCCTTATGTAACGTTTTGTCTTATTCATTGGATTTTGTCCTTATGTGACAAACTACCTTATTCAATCTTTGATTTATTCCTTGGCTTTATATAAAGCCTTGACACCTTCGTGAGCAACTAATGAAGGGGTACGAATCACCTCTTTCTTTGCATGTCTATGTGTCCTCTTTTGAGTCATGAAAATGCAACATGTCACGATATCGTGACACTTTTGTTTCTCTGCCTGCCTGCCCTTTTTGAGCCGCGAAAATGCAACATGTCACGATATCGCGACACTTTTTTTCTCTCTTCTCTCTTTTTGAGTCACGAAAATGCAACATGTCGCGATATCGCGACACTTTTTTTCTCTTTTTGAGTCATGAAAATGCAACATGTCGCGATATCGCGACACTTTTTTCTTTTTTTTTGGTCATGAAAATGCAACATGTCGTGATATCGCGACACTTTTTCCTTTTCTTTGGACGAAAATGCAACATGTCGCGATATCGCGACACTTTTTCATTTTGGCCGCGAAATGCAACATGTCACGATATCGTGACACTTTTTCCTTTTCTTTGGACCGTGAAAATGCAACATGTCACGATATCGCGACACTTTTTCCTTTTTTGGCCGCGACAATGCAACATGTCACGATATCGCGACACTTTTTCTTTTTCTTTCTCTTTTTTGGCCATGAAAATGCAACATGTCGCGATATCGCGACACTTTTTCTCTTTTGGCCATGATAATGCAACATGTCGCGATATCGCGACACTTTTTTTTTCTTCTGTTTTGGCCGCGAAAATGCAACATGTCGCGATATCGCGACACTTTTTCTCCTTGCTTTTTCTCTTTCTTTGGCCGTGAAAATGCAACATGTCGCGATATCGCGACACTTTTTCTCCTTGCTTTTCTCTTTGCTTTGGACGCGAAAATGCAACATGTCGCGATATCGCGACACTTTTTTCTCCTTGCGGTGTTTTGCTTTTTCTTTGATCTTTAGCATATGGGCCACTTCGGTCTTCTTGGAAAATATGCAAAAAGGTGGGTCCCCAATTTTGGGGTACGTTGTGGAGCAGCCACAACAGGGCTATGTTTAGTGTATATTTGAGGATAGAGATTGAGCAGATTTTTGCTAGACCAAAGGACTGTGTTTAGTGTAGATTTGAGATAGAGCTTTGGAGGTGACAGAGTGTAGGGGATGATAGTCTCTAGTGGATAGAGGTCCATTAGCCTAGGTAGTGAGGATAGGTCTTCTGAGTGAGGATAGGAGCCTTCAATGGATAGAGATCCATAAGCCAGTGCAGTGGAGGTAGCAGTTCTTCTAGAAGATCACCATCCAGAGAAAGGAGAAGGAGTTCTCATGTGGATAGAGATCCATGAACCAGCTGAGGAGATTGGTGTCTCCTATGGATAGAGACACATGAACTTGATTAGGGGATTGGTGTCTCCTTTGGACAGAGGTCCATAAAAATTTTAATAAGGAAGGATTCCCAAATATATTTTTTGAGAAAATATTAGTGAAATATTTTCTTCGTGGAGTAGCCCACATTGGGTGAACCACGTTAAATTGGTGTCTCTATTATGTGTGATGATTTGTGCATTGCTTTGGTTACTGTTGTTGATATTTCCATTGATAATATTGCATAATACTATTTGGGAAAGAAAAGTAAAAAGTGGTATTATATTGTTCACCTCCCTCTCAGTATAAGTTTGTGTTCTTAAATTGGTATCAGGGTAGGTTCCTTCAGAAAAGGTTTGACAGCTTGAAGGAAGATCTTACAAGAATACAAATGGCAAAGAAAGACAAATGTAGAACCATGAGACACAAGAATAAAAGAACACACATGGTCATGAAAGAAAAGTAAGATGATTTCAATGTTGTTGTTTTGGGATGAAAAATAAAAATATATTCAAGAGATGAATCAAGCAGTGGAGAAAAGGCCATATTGATAAAGTTTTGTACCAGATGTAGGAATATAGGTCACCATGCAACTTATTTTACACAAGAAGGTGAAGAATATTTTGTTTGTGTTCAAATCGGTCATGATGCAGGTTATTACAATGGGTTTAGTAGCAATAAATATGAAGATAATACTTTTAGAATTGAAGTCCTAGAGGATGGTTGAGAAAAGGATAATGATGATAGTCAAAAAGGTATGAAGAAATAACTCTACTTTGGACAATAGAAGAAATTGAAGACTAAAGAAAAGAGAAAATTTTAGAAAAAGAAAAGGAGGAAGCCACACTTAAGGAAATTGTTGAGTTAAAAAGGGAGAAATTAGAATTAAAGGCTCAAATACAAGAGGATGAGAAATGTAAGATAAATCTTCTACAATATTTCTTTGACTTGAAATATAAGGTTGAAAAGGCAAGGAGATTTGAAAAAGGTATGGTTGAATAGTCAAAGGTAAAAGAGCTAGAATGTGAAAGACTTATTTTTGATATTGAAGAATTAAAAATGGAGAACTCATGATTAAGGGTTCAATATCAAGAAGATGAGAAAGCAAAATCAAAGTTTCTACAAGAGCTCACTAACTTCAAAATTAAGGTTGAAGAGGCAAGGAAAATAGAAGAAGGTATGGCTGAAAAATTAAAGATAAAATATCTAGAGTGTGAAGAATTAGAACATGAGATAGTTTCACTAAGGATGGAAGTGAAAGACTCTAAGGACAAGCTACACAAGGTTGAGAAAATTTCAAAATCCCTGGATAGTATTATCAATGCACAAAGATCATCAGTCACCAAAATAGGACTTAGTTTTGAAGAAGAACAAGGGAAATATGAAGCAGAAAAAGGAGATTCAAGCTCAAGCACAAAATAAGAAGAAGCTTCAAAAGAAGAAATTTAAAGAGAGAGTTAGACTTCTAAGGATAAGTTGGACAGTAGAAAGTTCAAAAAGGAAAGGAACAATGCACAAATAAGGAACATATGGAATAGGAAACATGATAGGGTAGAAGAGACTAAGAGACCAATGGGGTCAAGGCAAGGTTTCTTCAATGGATGATTCTTCTTATGTCATAGGTTTGGGCACAAGGATACATAGTGTAGGACACATGAAATATAGGAATATGGAAATTTCAAAAATAGAGATCTCTTTCAAGGGTATTGCTACTCTTGTAATCAGTTTGGTCACAAGGCAACAAATTGCAGGGTTCATGATAGGAATAGATATGGCTTCACTAGAAAAAAACATAAGATATTTGCACCTTAAAGGAATAAAAAAATTATGTGTTATAAGTGCAATAATGATGGGCATACAACAAGATGGTTTAGAGAAAATATTCCAGAGACAAGCAGGAACAAGAATAGTCAGAGGAATCAGAAGGATCAGATGAGAAGGAAAGTGAACAAAGTTAAATATCAATGCATGTTGGGAGTAGAAATACTCCCACCTCAAAATTAAACACCTCAAGAGGAGGTGGGGGAGGGGCTAAGCTAAGAATATCATTCTTATCCCCGATACCCAAAGGTGACCCTTTGCCATTGATGTCAAAGGGGGAGATATTTGAGTAAGGGGGAGATATTTGATTTAAGGGGAGAGCATTGAGTCAAGGGGAGCAGTTTCCTAGGGGGATCAGAATATAAAAAGGTTAAGGAAATGGTAAAAGGTAATTGGGTTGCCATAAATGATAAAGGGGGATATTATTGGACATTTTGAGTAGTTGAGTTGTCATTGATGTCAAGAGTCAGTTTCAGTGAGCAATGCAAGAGGAAGCAGTTTCAGTAAGCAGTGCAAGAGGAAGATTGTATCAAGGCCAAAGGAAAAATATTATAATATTTTATTATAATATTCTAGTTAAAGGTTGATTTGAAGAAAATTGAAGACCATGAAGTGATCATTCTCCAAGTTCTCTAAAAAACCCAGGTGGCGGATTTGAAAGGATAAGGTTTAAATTATTTAAATTTAAATATTTTAACTAAGGTTAAAATTTAAATTTAAATAATCCTTTTGGCACCAAAGTTAAAGGATATATTTTAAATCGAATTTAAAAATTTGATATCTTCACCGACGTTGGAAGCGCATGTGCCAAAGTGTATAAAAAGGGGGTTAAATTTTTATTTAACCTATCCATGCGATTGATTGCCCACGATAGCTAAGAGTTCGAGCGCCAAAGTCTAGAGGATTTCGCATGTGCTAAAATCGACATTGGGTAGTGAGAAGAGACAAGACAAAGGGAGCACCGAGTTGAGTGCCAAAGGTGCTAGTAGCACAGTTGGCGATAGTGGGTGGCACTAAGAAGTTCGATAGGTAAGGAGAGTAGGGTTCGAAACCCATCGAGTTGGTTTTGCAAGGGAGAAGAGTGTGTTTTGTTTTACACCACATCGATCAAAAAGGACAAAGGAAAGGCTTGAGCCTTCCCCTTCGTGTGGAGGCTCGTAGCCCACGTGGTGGGCTAGCGCCTCGATAAGGCGCTCGGTTGGGAGTGGTCTCGCGTTCGAAACCCGTCGAGGCCTTTTGCTTGAGATAAAAGGTATGCGCTAATGTTTGCCAAGGTTGCATGAAATATTTTGGATTTGCTAAGGTTGGATGAAAAATAAATATTTTTGGAGGTTTATAAAGTTTTTTTTTAAATTGGTTATTGAGTATTTGAGGGAGATAAAAGGGTAGGCAGTATTATTTTTGAGGGTTTGATTTTTGGAGGTTGTTAATTAAATATTGGAGATTATAAGGTGTAATTGAGTAATTATTTTTTATGTATGTTTTGATGATTGCTAATTTCAAGATGGAGTAATAAGGTGTATTTGAGTGCTATTATTTTTGTATTGAGAAATATTTTTGAGGAGTATTTTTGTCATCTAACCCTTGATATTGGCAAAGAGGTTGATTGTGTTTGAGGCAGGTTTTTGAGGTCTACTCTTCATCAAGTAAAAAGGTATGGGCACATTCTTCTTTGGTTGAGGTGTTTGGTTGATTTTCTGAAAAACAAGTTGGAGTGAAAAGGATTGATTTGAGTATTCCTTGTTGAGTTGATGAGTTTTCTGAAATGGAAGTGGATGCTATAAACTTTGTTTGATAAGCATTGTTGGAGATTGTGAGTGAGCTAGTGCATGCTTCATGCTTGTATGGTTTGAGATCTTTTGAGGTTGAGTTTGAAGATTGGATTAGGGTTTGAAAGAACTTGAGTATCATTGTTATGTGATTTGGAAACCCTACTTGAGTTAGGGCCTTGATGCATGTGAAACTTCCATTGGGTTGTGTGAATCAAGTTGTGCCTACATTGATGTTGAGTGAGAGTTTTGTTTCATAGAATGATTGATGAAGTAAAGTTGAGTTAAGTGAATGATTTGGAGTGATAGCTGAAATTTTGTGAAACAAATTGTTCCATATTCTGAAATTGAATTGAAAAGAGGATTGAAAGTGATTGAGCATTGTTGTGAGTGAGTAACATATTGAGTCTCTAACCATTCTCTATATGTTTCTGTGAGTCAAACAAGATTATGTGTGAAACTTGTTTGCATGATTGAAAGAGGTTTTCTACAAGAGATTAAGTTGAGTTTTAGATGCAAGTTTTGTATTTGATTTGAGCAAGCTTTTGTGAGAGCTTGTGAGCAGATTTGAGTAAGTCCTAGAGTGGACTTAAGGATAGAGTTGAGTAAGCTTTTGTGAAAGCTTAAGGACATATTTATGTGAGCTTTTGTGGAAGCTTACAAAGTAGATTTGAGGTAAGTCTTGGTGAAGACTTGTTGAGAGATTGGACAAGTTCTAGTGAGGACTTGTTGAGCAGATTTGAGGTAAGTCTTGGTGAAGACTTGTTGAGTAGATTGGACAAGTTCTAGTGAGGACTTGTTGAGCAGATTTGAGGTAAGTCTTGGTGAAGACTTGTTGAGCAGATTGGACAAGTTCTAGTGAGGACTTGTTGAGAGATTTGAGGTAAGTCTTAGTGAAGACTTGAGAATATATTGGACAAGTTCTAGGGAGGACTTGTTGGATAGATTTGGGATAAGTCTTTGAGAAGACTTGTGAGCAGAGTTGATTGATTGATTTATTCAAACCTTGAGTTAAGGCTTGGGGTAGATCTAGCAGAGTTGATTTGAGATTGGATCAAGCTTTGTGTTAAGGCTTGAGGACAGATTTGAGGATAGATTTTGAAGACTTGAAAGGATATAATGAGGATAGATATTGAGTAGATTTGTGCTAGATCGAAGGACTATGTTTAGTGCATATTTGAGGATAGATATTGAGAGATTGTGTAGGGACTATGTTTAGTGTAGATTTGAGGATAGAGATTGAGTAGATTTGTGCTAGACCGAAGGACTGTGTTTAGTATAGATTTGAGGATAGATATTGAGTAGATTTGTGCTAGATCGAAGGACTATGTTTAGTGTATATTTGAGATAGAGCTTTGGAGGTGATAGAGTATAGAGGATGATAGTCTCTAGTGGATAGAGGTCCATTAGCTAGGGTAGTGAGGATAGGTCTTCTGAGTGAGGATAGGAGTCTTCAGTGGATAGAGATCCATAAGCCAGTGTAGTGGAGGTAGCAGTTCTTCTAGAAGATCACCAGCTAGAGCAAAGGAGAAGGAGTTATCCTATGGATAGAGATCCACGAACTAGTTGAGGAGATTGGTGTCTCCTGTGGATAGAGATCCACGAACTTGATTAGGGGATTGGTGTCTCCTTTGGATAGAGGTCCATAAACATTGTAATAGGGAAGGATTCCCAAAGATATTTGTTGAGAAAATATTAGTGAAATATTTTCTTCGTGGAGTAGCCCACATTGGGTGAACCACATTAAATTGGTGTCTCTATTGTGTGTGATGATTTGTGCATTGATTTGGTTACTATTGTTGATATTGCCATTGATAATATTGCATAATACTATTTGGGAAAGAAAAGTAAAAAGTGGTCTTATACTGTTCACCCCCTCTCAGTATAAGCTTGTGTTCTTCAATTGGTATCAGAGCTGGTTCCTTCGAAAAAGGTTTAACAACTTGAAGGAAGATCTTACAAGAACATAAATGGCAAAGAAAGGCAAAAGTAGAACCATGAGACACAAGAAGAAAAGAACACACATGGTCATGAAAGAAAAGGAAGATGAATTCAATGTTGTTGTTTTGGGAGGAAAAATAGAAATAGATTCAAGAGATGAATCAAGCAGTGGAGAAAAGGCCAGATTGATAAAGTTTTGTACCAGATGTAGGAAGATAGGTCACCATGCAACTTATTGTACACAAGAAGGTGAAGAATGTTTTGTTTGTGGTCAACTCGGTCATGATGCAGGTTATTACAATGGGTTTAGTAGCGATAAATATGAAGATGATACTTTCAGAATTGAAGTCCTAGAGGATGGTTCAGAAAAGGATAACAAGGACAGTCAAAATAGGTATGAAGAAGAAACTCTACTTTGGACAATAGAAGAAATTGAAGACCAAAGAAAAGAGAAAAATTTAGAAAAAGAAAAGGAGGAAGCCACACTTAAGGAACTTGTTGAGTTAAAAATGGAGAACTTAGAATTAAAGGCTCAAATACAAGAGGATGAGAAATGTAAGACAAAGCTTCTACAAGATCTCTCTGACTTGAAAGATAAGGTTGAAAAGGCAAGGAGAGTTGAAAAAGGTATGGTTGAACAGTCAAAGGTAAAAGAGCTAGAATATGAAAGACTTATTGTTGATCTTGAAGAATTAAAAAGGGAGAACTCAGGATTAAGGGTTCAAGCTCAAGAAGATGAGAAAGCAAAAGCAAATTTTCTACAAGAGCTCACTAACTTCAAAATTAAGGTTGAAGAGGCAAGGAAAATAGAAGAAGGTATGGCTGAAAAATTAAAGACAAAATATCTAGAGTGTGAAGAATTAGAACATGAGATAGTTTCACTAAGGATGGAAGTGAAAGACTCTAAGGACAAGCTACACAAGGTTGAGAAAAATTCAAAATCCTTGGATAGGATTATCAATGCACAAATATCATCAGTCACCAAAACAGGACTTAGTTTTGAAGAAGAACAAGGGAAACATGAAGCAAAAAAAGGAGAGTCAAGCTCAAGCACCAAAGAAGAAGAAGCTTCAAAAGAAGAAAGTGAAAGAGAGAGTGAGACTTCTAAGGATAAGTTGGACAATAGAAAGTTCAACAAGGAAAGGAACAATGCACAAATAAGGAACAGATGGAACAGGAAATAGGACAGGGTAGAAGAGACTAAGAGACCAATGGGGTCAAGGCAAGGTTTCTTCAATGGACGATGCTTCTCATGTCATAGGTTTGGGCACAAGGCTACACAGTGCAGGACACATGAAAGACAGGAATATGGAAATTTCAGAAACATGTATCTCTTTCAAGGGTATTGCTACTCTTGTAATCAGTTTGGTCACAAGGCAGAAAATTGCAGGGTTCATGACATGAATAGATATGGCTTCACTAGAAGAAATCCCAAGATATTTGCACCTCAAAGGAATAACAACATTAAGTGTTATAAGTGCAATAATGATGGGCATACAACAAGATGGTGTAGAGCAGAAATTCCAGAGACAAGCAGGAACAGGAATAGTCAGAGGAATCAGAAGGATCGGATGAGAAGGAAAGTGGACAAAGGTAAAGATCAGTGCATGCTAGGAGTAGAAATACTCCCACCCCAAAATTAAACACCTCAAGAGGAGGTGGGGGAGGGGCTAAGCTAAGAATCTCATTCTTAGCCCCGAGCCCCAAAGGTGACCCTTTGCCATTGATGTCAAAGGGGGAGATATTTGAGTAAGGGGGAGAGATTTGATTTAAGGGGAGAGCATTGAGTCAGGGAGAGCAGTTTCCTAGGGGAGCAGAACATAAAAAGGTTAAGGAAATGGTAAAAGGTAATTGGGTTGCCATCAATGACAAAGGGGGAGATTGTTGGACATTTTGAGTAGTTGAGTTGTCATTGATGTCAAGAGTCAGTTTCAATGAGTGCAAGAGGAAGCAATTTTAGTAAGTAGTGCAAGAGGAAGATTGTATCAAGGCCAAAGGAAAAATATTATAATATTTTATTATAATATTCTAGTTAAAGGTTGATTTGAAGAAAATTGAAGACCATGAAGTGATCATTCTCCAAGTTCTCTAAAAAACCCAGGTGGCAGATTTGAAAGGATAAGGTTTAAATTATTTAAATTTAAATATTTTAACTAAGGTTAAAATTTAAATTTAAATAATCCTTTTGGTGCCAAAGTTAAAGGATATATTTTAAATCAAATTTAAAAATTTGATATCTTCGCCGATATTGGAAGCGCATGTGCCAAAGTGTATAAAAAGGGGGTTAAATTTTTATTTAACCTATCCATGCGATTGATTGCCCATGATAGCTAAGAGTTCGAGCGCCAAAGTCTAGAGGATTTCACATGTGCTAAAATCGACATTGGGCAGTGAGAAGAGACAAGACAAAGGGAGCACCGAGTTGAGTGCCAAAGGCGCTGGTAGCACAGTTGGTGATAGTGGGTGGCGCTAAGAAGTTTGGCAGGCAAGGAGAGTAGGGTTCGAAACCCACCGAGTTGGTTTTGCAAGGGAGAAGAGTGTGTTTTGTTTTGCACCATACCGATCAAAAAAGGACAAAGGAAAGGCTTGAGCCTTCCCCTTCGTGTGGAGGCTCGTAGCCCATGTGGTGGGCTAGCACCTCGATAAGGCGCTCGGTTAGGAGTGGTCTCGCGTTCAAAACCCATCGAGGCCTTTTGCTTGAGATAAAAGGTATGCGCTAATGTTTGCCAAGGTTGCATGAAATATTTTGGATTTGCTAAGGTTGGATGAAAAATAAATATTTTTGGAGGTTTATAAAGTTTTTTTTAAAATTGGTTATTGAGTATTTGAGGGAGATAAAAGGGTAGGTAGTATTATTTTTGAGGGTTTGATTTTTGGAGGTTGTTAATTTAATTTTTGGAGTTATAAGGTGTATTAAGAGCCAAATTTTCATGTATGCTATTTTGGAGGTTGTTAATTAAAGATTGGATATTATAAGGTGTAATTGAGTAATTATTTTTTATGTATGTTTTGATGATTGCTAATTTCAAGATGGAGTAATAAGGTGTATTTGAGTGCTATTATTTTTGTATTGAGAAATATTTTTGAGGAGTATTTTTGTCATCTAACCCTTGAGATTGGCAAAGAGGTTGATTGTGTTTGAGGCAGGTTTTTGAGGTCTACTCTTCATCAAGTAAAAAGGTATGGGCACATTCTTCTTTGGTTGAGGTGTTTGGTTGATTTTTTGAAAAACAAGTTGGAGTGAAAAGGATTGATTTGAGTATTCCTTGTTGAGTTGATGAGTTTTCTGAAATGGAAGTGGATGCTATAAACTTTGTTTGATAAGCATTGTTGGAGATTGTGAGTGAGCTAGTGCATGCTTCATGCTTGTATGGTTTGAGATCTTTTGAGGTTGAGTTTGAAGATTGGATTAGGGTTTGAAAGAACTTGAGTATCATTGTTATGTGATTTGGAAACCCTACTTGAGTTAGGGCCTTGATGCATGTGAAACTTCCATTGGGTTGTGTGAATCAAGTTGTGCCTACATTGATGTTGAGTGAGAGTTTTGTTTCATAGAATGATTGATGAAGTAAAGTTGAGTTAAGTGAATGATTTGGAGTGATAGCTAAAATTCTATGAAACAAATTGTTCCATATTCTGAAATTGAATTGAAAAGAGGATTGAAAGTGATTGAGCATTGTTGTGAGTGAGTAACATATTGAGTCTCTAACCATTCTCTATATGTTTCTGTGAGTCAAACAAGATTCTATGTGAAACTTGTTTGCGTGATTGAAAGAGGTTTTCTGCAAGAGATTAAGTTGAGTTTTAGATGCAAGTTTTGTATTTGATTTGAGCAAGCTTTTGTGAGAGCTTGTGAGTAGATTTGAGTAAGTCCTAGAGTGGACTTAAGGACAGAGTTGAGTAAGCTTTTGTGAAAGCTTAAGGATAGATTTATGTGAGCTTTTATGGAAGCTTACAAAGCATATTTGAGGTAAGTCTTGGTGAAGACTTGTTGAGCAGATTGGACAAGTTCTAGTGAGGACTTGTTGAGCAGATTTGAGGTAAGTCTTGGTGAAGACTTGTTGAGTAGATTGGACAAGTTCTAGTGAGGACTTGTTGAGCATATTTGAGTTAAGTCTTGGTGAAGACTTGTTGAGTAGATTGGACAAGTTCTAGTGAGGACTTGTTGAGCATATTTGAGGTAAGTCTTAGTGAAGACTTGAGAACATATTGGACAAGTTCTAGGGAGGACTTGTTGGACAGATTTGGGACAAGTCTTTGAGAAGACTTGTGAGCAGAGTTGATTGATTGATTTGTTCAAACCTTGAGTTAAGGCTTGGGGCAGATCTAGAGAGTTGATTTGAGATTGGATCAAGCTTTGTGTTAAGGCTTGAGGATAAATTTGAGGATAGATTTTGGTGTAGACTTGAGGACAGAGATTGAGCAAATTTGTGCTAGATCGAAGGACTATGTTTAGTGCATATTTGAGGATAGAGATTGAGAATATTTATGCTAGATCAAAGGTGTTTGTGCTAGACCAAAGGATTGTGTTTAGTGCATATTTGAGGATAGATATTGAGAAGATTTGTGCTAGACCTAAGGACTGTGTTTAGTACAAATTTGAGGATAGATATTGAGCAGATTTGTGCTAGATCGAAGGACTATGTTTAGTGTAGATTTGAGATAGAGCTTTGGAGGTGACAGAGTATAGAGGATGATAGTCTCTAGTGGATAGAGGTCCATTAGCCAGGGTAGTGAGGATAGGTCTTCTGAGTGAGGACATGAGTCTTCAGTGGATAGAGATCCATAAGCTAGTGTAGTGGAGGCAGCAGTTCTTCTAGAAGATCACTAGCCAGAGCAAAGGAGAAGGAGTTCTCCTGTGGATAGAGATCCACGAACCAGCTGAGGAGATTGGTGTCTCCTGTGGATAGAGATCCATGAACTTGATTAGGGGATTGGTGTCTCCTTTGGATAGAGGTCCATAAACATTGTAATAGGGAAGGATTCCCAAAGATATTTGTTGAGAAAATATTAGTGAAATATTTTCTCCATGGAGTAGCCCACATTGGGTGAACCACGTTAAATTGGTGTCTCTATTGTGTGTGATGATTTGTGCATTGCTTTGGTTATTGTTGTTGATATTGCCATTGATAATATTGCATAATACTATTTGGGAAAGAAAAGTAAAAAGTGGTCTTATATTGTTCACCCCCCCTCTCAGTATAAGCTTATGTTCTTCATGGTCAACATTGAGTGCTCGCGGGCGTTTACAACCCATTATTTACAACTCTATGGCCCTCGAGCACCTTTAGGGCATCTTTGCAACCTTCACTGGTAGTACATACATAAGTAGAAAATAGAGATATCAAGTTCATTGACAAGGTAAACAATTCATTGCATTTATTTTTATGCTTTTATGCTTTGTTACAACTTTCCTTACAATACTAGGGTTTACTGATATTATTGCTTTTGAGGGTCTCATGCAGTGGAACCATCACAACTATTACTAATCCTTGTTATTTTTTTGTTGTGTGCAAGTGTAAGAACAATATTTATTGAAGTTGTTGAAGGTTGGGTGGCCCTGCATATGATACATAAGCCCACCCACCAATATTTTGGGATTGAATCAAATGCAAAGACACCACCAATAATTTTTACTAGGGTTTCATAGAACCCTAGTACTGTAAATATTGTATCAAAAATAAACATTGTAAACCCCACATTTGGGGTATATTGATTGTAACAGTTGAGATCCACCCATAATAATAAAATATGTATTGTGCAATATTTATGTGTTATGGTGTTTA
Source organism: Wollemia nobilis (assembly GCA_028583015.1). Classification (NCBI taxonomy): domain Eukaryota; kingdom Viridiplantae; phylum Streptophyta; class Pinopsida; order Araucariales; family Araucariaceae; genus Wollemia; species Wollemia nobilis. The sequence goes on along the minus strand of JAQPPZ010002742.1, from coordinate 214,318 downwards.
TTTTCATTTCATAGTTTATATTTGGTGTTGCTTGATTTTGTGTTCACAGTTATGTTCTAAATACAATTTTTGGCTTCCCTCGACTGACTTGAGTTCTTTATTGGACCAATCACAAATCAAACATTAAGTAAATTTTATGTTTAAATAAGACAATTATATGAGTAGTATTAACATAAAGTGAATGATTTCTCACTCATCCTATCATTTGCATAATCCAAACATAAGGATTCAAACATGATAAACTACCACAAAAAAGAGAGGAAAGAAAGACAAAGCAAAATATAAAATAAAAGAGAATAAAACAAGATCTATAAAATAATTTGTTCTTGTTTTCCTTAGGTATTCTATGTCTCCATTGGGGCTATATATGATTGATTGGTAATGGAGTAATATTGATATATTGTGAGGTTAATCTCCATGGGGGCTATAGATGTTTTTCTGGTAGTGGAGTATGCCTTACAAGTGGTCACATGTCTATCACATTAGCAACCTTATTTTATACATACCACTACATACTTGTGGATGAGTCAGATTTTATTGGCTAAGTGTATAATTGATTAGCCCAACCTCACTAAATATGGAAAATTAATATCATTGCACATACTCTGGTTCATGATAGGCTTTATTTAGGATGATCTAGATTTCTAAGGGATATTGACAGACTATTGGATGAGTTTGATTGTTAAAACTAAGGTGTTTGACTTTCTAAAAATTCTTCTAGTATCTAAAAATCCATGGATATGTGAGTGAACCACATCATGTCTAGATTCAATTTACTTGCTATGTATTTAGGTAATTTTGTAATGTTCACTATTCCTTGTCATTAGGTTTATGATAAATCCATGGTTCTCCTAGTATACTCGTGATCATTATTGACATTGCATTCAACATGTCTATTATAGGTTAGTTTGTCTTATATTCTGATAATATGTCAATATGATTTGTAACATGTCATTGATTAATTATATCAATTTTAATTATGAAATTCAAATAAATATATCTAAAAAATGATTAAATGAACACATGTGCATCTAAACTATGCATACAAATCAAATCATCAACACTATTTATCACATCAGGTATATGAAGTCAATCACATCTACCATATCATATCACATCTATCTAAGAGCAGGCATTAATCAATCAAAATATATCATATCACAATAACATAATAAAATCACATCACATCATGACACATATCAAAATACTCATCACATATATTTATATCAATAATAATGAGTAAATCATAAATACTTGTAGGCTACATCATATATACATTTATATCTATGTTGCACTATACATCATCATGATCATCTCACCAAAAATAACAATCTACAAAAATTATGGCCCATCTACCATACCAAAAATAGAATCATCCCTATTTTCCACTAGGAGTCTCTCCAATACCCTCCTATCCTCTAGATCCCATACCCCTACTCCTCTACTACATCTCACCAACCTATGTTGGAGCTGATTTCCTTTCCTATGATGTTGTTGGCTCTATTAGATGAGGTGTTTCTAGTATTACCGATGGTGTACTCTTGTGGCTTCATTGAGATCATGTGCCAAAGAAGGATAGAATCACCACACCATGAGTGATCATCCTCTCCTCACCTAATCCAACTCTCTTCCTTTCACTCATTCAGATCAACCTAAACTCATCTCTTCTATCATAGCTCCCTAATATCAACTTATAAAACCACCATGTCACCCTAAGCCTTCAACCATTATACCTCCTCTTGAATTCTATCCCTCTCAATCATTATGGTGTCTCTATATCTTTGTAGCTCCTCCATCTCTAGCTAGAACCTCTCTTTCTTAGAGGCCAATGTATCCAGTCACCCATAGATCCTCTCTTGCTCTACTATAACTGAGTCTCTCTCACTCTATTCTCTCTCAACCTACAATTCCATCCTCTAATACCCATGCTGTATCCTAGTTATTCATTTGATCCTCTACATACTGAACCTAATTAGTTAGTATCTCAACCTCTTCTATGGCATCCATCATCTTCTCTCATTGTATATTTTCATAAAAATTGGCTCTCCTAAAATCTAGTGATTGCCCCTCCTTTGCTATCACCTTTGATGGGCCTATTCCCCCTATATATTGTGATGTACCCATAACCTAAGTATATCCTTCTACTCCTCCTCATATACCCTACTATCTTCCTCCTCTATCTTACCATTTACCTCTCTACTCTCCTCCCTATCCACATCATCCCTTGCCTCTCACCCTGGATAACATTCCTATGTCACCCATAACTTATCAAAATTTGTTGTAATCCCTATATCATCCACATCAGATACTACTATATCCTCATCCCTTGATCTATACATGGTAGAGGTCCCTTGATCCTTTGGTATATCATTGGTGGATTAGGCAATCCCTATCACACTTTGAATTGTATGAGCACTCATGTATACTGGAAATACTTCACCTATGTACCCCTATGATTGATAACCATCTCAATTTCCTTACCTAACATAGCTCCCCACAACATCTATCCATTTTGATGCTTCCCTCCATGAATTTCATTTGATATCTTAAGGCCTTAAACTCCCAAATATATCCTAATAGTATAGAGTGTCCTCCTTGTAAGTCATCCTCACCCATATCTCCTTATTAGTGCATCATCTTAGTGCATACAACACATCCTCATCCACCAACCTATGTACCTCATAGGTAAATCCCTACAACCTTACCACTACTATGTGCTCCCATGCCCATAGATATATCAATAAGCTATAGCTCAACCCTATCCTTTATATCATTCTCATGATGTGTAGATCTCTTTAAAGTTAGTGCCCATGATGTCTCACTAACCTCTCCACAAGATCAAAACCTATCTCTAACAGGTTCCATGGTAACCTCACTACTGATGAATATGGTAATACATAGCTAGAGATTAGTACCATTGCTAGCACATGTCTCAATGCCACTACCTCTACCTCATAATATAGCTCATACAAAATACCATTGTTCCTCATATTTACCACTCACCACCAAGGTCCAAAATCCCTCTCCATAATTATGGATTTTTGTGGACTAATAATAGCTTTAACTATGCATCCCTCCACTAAAATTTGGTATATCCTATAGATGTCCTCGAGGATGATAGTAATTTTCCCTATCAAGAAATAAAAGGTGTTCCTATCAGGATCCCATCGTTCACATAATGCTAACAAGTATGCATGATCATAATGCATGGTCACCATATGAGTGACCCCATAAAACCCTATGGCCCTCAACCAATACTGGTCATACTCACTCCAAATGTCCCTAATACTATCAGCAAGTGGTCTAAATTGGTGTCTTGACCATAATATCTTGACCTGCCATCATTCTCCCTTGTCATAACCCATCCTACCAAAAAATAAAATCATATGAATCCATATGGTTTTAATTACCATACAAACCCATACAGTCAAGCAATGGAGGGTAGTTTCAAATATCCATTTTTTTGAAATAAACCTACCTCAACAAGTACTTTAAAGAATAACATCAAAAATACAAAAACAATAAACTCAAAAACTATGCACATGCACAAACTCACATTGTTAACCATACCAAAAAAGAAAAAGCAAAACAAAATCTAGACACACATATCCTACACATACACCACATACGACATTTCATCCTAAGCTATCCTATTCTTTTATGGTTTCCATTTGCTAAAAATTGGACCTTAGGATTCATTTTATTTCAAAAATATAAACTCATAAGAGATATGAGCAAAACTCAACTAACCGACACTACACTCCCTCCAATGCTAGGTCCAACACCACTCTTTGCCATATTTTACATCCACGTGTTCACTTAAGCAATGTTCTATGTCAAGTTATTTTCCTCACTCATCCCTCTCCTATTAATTCTTCCAAATTGTGTGGTAAAAATGATCACCTTTCCTTGTGATCATACTTTTATGAAGCATGCCTCAACTGTATGGATTTGTATGGTTGATTTTGACCACACAAGTTCATATGGGTTTCAATCATACCCATTCATATTACATTTCTCAATAAATTTTTTCTAAATTTCATCATTTTCATCATTCCTATCCACTTTGTGGTTGCACCATGACCTTTTATGTCAAGTGCTTCATTGTTTAATTTCAAATTTTCACTCATTAAATCACTGCTTGAGGGGTAGATGTTACCTTACGCATGATCAATATCAAAATATTCAATCTTGTAATCATGTTTATCCAATAATTTTACCTAAAACTATCACAAGCCCTTCTTTGCTAGGGCAAATAAAAAAGCATAATTTATCTTCCCAATAAAACTCTAAATCAAATCAAATTTGGTACACTCGATGCTAATGTCTGTATGGTTACTCATGAATTTCCTACATTGAGGTGGCAACCTAAGTCCACTTCCAATCAATTTGTAGCATATTTAGGATACCTACCAATGGTTGGTTAGCTTATCAAGTAAAATCAAACTCAATAATCCATCAAGGATAAAGTTTCAAGGACATTCATCCCTGGGCATATTACATTATTCATGATTTGAGATAATCTTGTGTCTCCTCTCTCAATAGTCATTGTGATGTGTCAAAATCTATAATCAATCATAATCAACCATGATAATACATCATCAAATAATATTTATCATAGTCATCCACCCATATGGTGTCAAGTGTTTTGTGCTCCATCATATTTTCACACACTGTAGTACAAAAAGAGGTAAATGTAGACACCTAAAAATATCATATTATATTTGGTGTAGTGTTATTGGCTAGTTAATTTGCAAAGACCTTCAAAATTTTCTTAATTTTATAAAAGTCACTATTCATCCCATTTATTCCATTTTCCTCCTAATGCCCCTCCTACACTTAGCCCTTGGTCACTGTTTGATCACCCCTTTATACTAGCCTAGGACCACCTCACCCTATTATACCCTTTGACTAGTCTAGTCTCCATCTCACCCTCACCTATTCTACCCCTACTTTCCACATCGCCATGCCTATTAAATGCATTAAATTATATGAAGACTTTGAACCATCAATACATTTATGACATGGATGACTTTACATCCACATGCAATAATGAGGATGAGGAATTCCTTCACCCCCATGCATTTATGAGGCATGGTGCACCCATATCCATTTTATGCATGTGGGTGGATGAGGACTTTCCTCTATCCAAGGGCATTCATGAGGTATGGTGCACACCTCCACCTCATAGGACACCTCACAAGACACCTTAGCCTCCCTAACATTGATAAAATTCTATAAATAGATCATTTCCTTCATAACCATGGAACACATATTTGCTTACCAAAACTCTATAGAAATCACTCTAGTCTTCATTGCACTCAAACCCCCTTTGGTGCTAACCCCCATGGATGGTTTTGTATACATTGTTTTATCCCTTGCTCTTTGGTAAACTTCTTATAGGTGTGGATTCAAAAAACTACCAAACTTGAGTAGGAGTCTCAAGAGAGCCAGAAGAACCTCCCCTTTGAAATAATTTTTTCTTTGATCAACAAAGAATTGACCACAAGGATAGGTACGATCACAACTAGGACTATACCCTAGGGTATGGTTTCCTACACAAACCAATTCCAAATAATTTTAGACTAGCATATCAGAAATAGAGGTAAGAATAAATGTATTTCTTTGTTCTTGACTAATTTTAGCTTTATTATCATGCAATAGATTAGATTTTCACTTATTTTATCTTCTATCAATTAGGGTCTAATTAAGACAAGCCCATAGTTGCTACTAAACTCTTGATCTGGGTTGTGTATATTTATAGGATCTACCCAAATAGTACTGGTATGCATGTATTTAACCCTATTTTCCTTGAGGTGCTCAAAGAAATCTTTGGTGCATACTTGTTCACTGAATAAATATGACTTTCTCCTTGGAAGATCCTAAATTTTAGCCTATGAGGTAAAACTTGTAAAAGAGAAACACTTTTTAACACCTATATTTATTTATCAATGAAATGACATGATTTTTATGAACACAAATATAAATCAATCACCTAATCTAAAGAGTCAACCCTAATCTATTACATATTTACAATTATACCATGAAGGTACCATGGAGTACATTAGCATGTACCAAATAATGTAATATTTCTCAACATCCCCTTGTATTACATTATTTGGTATTGAAGACTTTAGTCTTTAATATTGGTATTCATTTTCAAGTGGCCTTGAATTTTCCATGAACCTTTGATTCTTTGGAGTCTTCTTCATCTTGATTCTTGGATTTAACTTTGACTTCTTTGAGTTTTGCTCTGAGTTCTTCATCTTTATCTTCATTCTTTAGGTTCTCAATATTTGCACCTTCATATTTTGCTTGAGTTTTAGCTTCAAGGTTATGTGTATGAATAGCTTGAAATTCTTCTTCAACCTTTGATATATATGTATTATTCTTGATTACTCTGTAAGATAAGTTTGGACCATAATTTATCCATTTTTATTTTCCTTGTTTTCTAATCATTTTATCAAAAAAAAATTCCTTCCTGTATTTTAGAAATTGAACACTTTGCTCTATTGTTAGGAATTGTCAAAATAAGTTTGTAAAAAAAGATTTTTTAATTTTAATAATAGAATCCTTTAAAATATTCCACAATATTTTCCTTTGTACCAACAAAATGTTGGAGAATGAGATTTCCATCCACAAAATTTGCATGGATAAAGATTCCAGCAATCAACTTTTTTATGTTCAATTCTATTGTAATAATTACACTTTAACTAAATGTAGTGTCCTTTCTTTGATTTATGTTTTCTTGTTAGTACTTCAAATTATTTTGTATTCTTGAGAAAACAACAAAAATATTGATGTAATATTAAGGCTATTCTTCCTTTATTTTCCCTATAAATAAGTTGCAAGATTTGGCAATCTATGTCATTTTGAGTAGATATAGATTCTATGAAAGAATTTATTTTGATGTACTATCAAATTGAGATTTAGTAGCAACAATATCTAATTTTGAGCTCTCAAGTGTATTTAGTGATATTGTTATTTTCTTCTTTTTATCAAGATCATCTATCAAATTTTAAAAACAAAACTTTAACTTGTTTACTATTTCTTCACTATCTTCATTGAATGCATTTCTAATAATTTATTCCATTTTATGAATCAATTCAATGATTTTATTTACTTAGAAGTAAAAAACCTCATATCTTCCAGATTAAGTATATAACTCAAATATGAAATTTGTAAATTTCAAAAATTTTGAATCCTTTGATGTAGAAAACCTTTTGAATCCCTAATATTTAATTTACATAATTTTCAATTTTCAAAATTCAAAAATCAAATATTGAATGTTTTGAATTTTCCAAAATAAGGCTTCAAATTTTTAAAAACTTTAAAAACCTTTTAACTCCCAAATTCTAAATATTCTAAAGTTTTAAATACTTCAAAAAAATTTAAAATTTTTAACCTAGTAGCATTCCTTATCACTCCAAATCTTATGAATTAAATTTAACTTCAAATAATTAATTAAATCAAACAAAAAAGTTAATTAAAAAAATTCCCTCCAAAAAATGACTAGCACTCAAAAAGAGAAGTAATGTAAAGAATGTTATCTATATTTCATCACCGAGAATGTTACTCTTTGCATGCACATCCAAGGTAAGCATTTTCCAAATGCTTTCTATCTTATCCATTTGAAAAAAAGTGATCCTTTCATTGTCACTTACTCGTGCAAAATGATGGCATGATACTATATGCTCCTCTTGCTTGTTAGACGTTTACCTTAGGTGGCTTGGAAAAATTCTTCAAATCCCTCTTGGCTCAAACATTTTATTTTCTTCTTGAGTCAAGCACTTTGGCTCCCTCTAGGCACTTTGGCTTTCTTCTAGTTTAAGTGCAATGTCCTCCTTCTAACTCAAGTGTTGTGACTTGCTTCTAACTTGGGTATTGTGCCTTCCTTCCAACTTGAGAGCTATGACTCCTTTTGGCTTGGGCTATGTTACTTTGTTCTAGTCCTTTTAGCTCATATGATGTTACTTATTTCTAGATTAGGCAATTTTGGCTTGGGCATTGTTATTTCTTTCTAGATTGGGCATTGTGGTTCCTTTTAAAAAATTAGAGTCCAAGTCTACACTACCTTCAAAGTGGATAGACTCTAAATTAAATTTATCAAAAGTGTAAAAAGTTAATTAATAATAGTGGCTCAATGAATTTTATCAAAATGGAAATAGTCAAGTAGTATCTTTGATACCACTGTTGTATTTTTAAGTCTTACTACCACAAATATCATAGGTCCCAATATAAAATATCCATAATATTAATGGTCAAAATAATAATATAAGAGTAGAATAATTTATAAGTAAATTAATATGTATATCGATTCCAATATAATAGAGAAAATAACATCCACTTATATAATCAAATATGAATGTAAATGGCCTAAGTCATTCATGAACTATGCATGAAGAAAAAACTTACAATATTAATTGCTCAAAAATGTATACAAGCTTTATTCCAAATTGGATCTCTTAAACAAATTATACTTTTGTTTCTCCTTCTTAAATTACTTTATCATGTAGTATTGTATCCATAATATAGCCATAGTAATCTGACTCTTCAAGTACTTTATTATTGCTCTCCAAATGACAAGTCTCATGACCTTTGGCTTATCATCTTGCCACTTGCATACTAGACTCTTCAAGTTCTTCTTACATGGATACTTGACTCTAAGACACTTGCACACATCTACATGAATCTTGCACTTCTACATGCACTCTTAATATAAAACACTTGTGCACATCCTCACATCCATATTTACACTCTTACATACATGACACTTGTGCACATTATCTCAATCTACACTTGCACTCTAACTTACATGACACTTGTACATTTCTTGCACATTGCACTTTTACATGAGACTTGTGCACTTCCTGCATATTAACACTTACATGAAAGGGAAAATATAAATCAATCACCTAATATAAATAATCAACGCTAATATATTACATATTTACAATTGTACCATGAAGGTACCATGGGGGTATATTAACATATACCAAATAATGTAATATTCCTCAACATGTGGGTTCTTGAGGGATATCCTCATGTTCCTACATTATTTCTCTTTTATTTAATTATCTATTCCACTTTATTATAATATTTGAGTAATTATCAGTGTTTGTCATTCTAACAAATTATTTTAATATTCAACAATGGTATCAATGTAGGTATGAATTAAAATTATTTAATCATGTGAAATATTTTTTATTTTGTAATCTCAATATTCTTCATCCAAAATTTAGAATAAACTAATATTCTAGGTCATATTTCAAAGTGGCATAAGAACAATGGATTCCTAGAAGACATATATATTTACATATTTTTTTCAAAGGCCAATTATGTTGGTTTCATTTTGGAGGAAAAATATTAAATCTTATTCTTGCAACATCACCTTGGTGAAGTGGAAATGGTAACCATGGATAAATATTTTACTATGGAGGTCTCAATATCAATCCTTTATACAAATATAATTAGGTGTTTTTCCTTTTTTTATATTTTCTAATATCTAAAATCCTTGGTTTATCCCTATTATAGTGTGGAATGTGTTGAATATTTGGGGTATCTATGTTCAAGTTAACAGGTCTTTTGGTTAAATTCTTAACTTCATTTTTTAATGGATTAAGATATATTGTGTGCTCATAGTAAGTCTCATTATGGATCTACTATTATTAAAGGAGGGGATCCTCCCTACTTTCCACTAGTAGTGGTAGTTGAGTTGGTTAGCATGTGGTATATTAGTATTTTATTGAAGAGATTATGGGCTTAATCCATACATAATATTTCTATAGAATAAAATTAGAAAACATAATTGCATCAAGACTATAGGTAGAGGTTTGATTTCTTCAAGGAAAGGCTCCTACCTCCTTCCCACGAGCAGTGGAAGATGTGTTAGTTAGAGTGTGAGTGTAATGGTTTTTTCTTAAAATGTTCTTGGGTGCATGTCACATGCTCATTTACCTTGGATCAAAGGGTTATATAGTAAATAGAGACTATTGTAGAATAAGAACATGAAGACCCGATATTATATGACTTTTCTATATTATAGTTCATTTTTAGGTACCTCTAAGGAGATATTGTAATTTTCCTATTCATATTATCTTGAAAAAACTTATTGAATTTATAAATATCATGATTGGGTGGAACAAGGTTAAGTTGAACCCTCCAAAGAGGAAATATCCCACTTGTGTATACTATAAAAAGAAGTGAATACCACCAGTAAGTGTAGAATATTGAAGTTATTTCTAGAAACAAAAAAAAATTATAATTACATTTCTATTCTAGAGTGTATTAGTGGAACAAGACTTCCAATAACGAGGGAAATATGGAAAGATATTACCATTAATGTCTTATCTCCTTGGCCCCCTAGTTTAGATTATGAAGGGTGTTGAAATATGTAATATATCCTCATTGTCCGTTGACAACATATTATAATGTAATATTATATGTTACACTATGGGATAATATTATTTAATATGATATAAGATTTATCATATAATCCTACATGATCATATAGTTAAATTGTAAAGTTTATCTTGTAAGATTAAACTTAATGATGTGTTAGTTAAGGATAATGTAATTAATTTATGATTAATTGAGGAATTAAAATGTCTCTTGAGCCAATCCATTAGATCAATGTTCAATATCAGTGATTATAATTAATGTGGAATCCTAATGGAATCCTCTCATGTTAATAGGCCATTGCTCTTTCCTTTTGCTCTCTATCTTCTTTACTGTAAGATTGAGTAATGGTTATTTTTGTTCACTATAACAAATTATTGAGAAATCCAATACTTTTATCAACTAAGTGGATATAAAGTACAATGATGCTTGGATTAAAGAAATTAGGGACTAAACCAAAGCATAGATGTGATAAATATTATTTTGTCATATATTTTGACATGATTAGATATCTTGTTCCATATAAAGAATACTAGTTTTAAGGTTAGGATAGAGGTGTAGATAGGCTTATTTGAGGGGGATTTAGAACATGACAAAATAGAGCTATGATCTATAATAAATATAAAACTTGATTCATAATTATGAATAGAGGATTAATTAGGAATAATTTTAACATTTATATAAAGGATGTAGGACTTGAACTCAAGACCTCACTATTATGATTTGAGAGATTTGGATAATTTTAGAATTTTAAATGTTTGTTCTTAAATTGATATGGATCAAAATCCAATGCCAATATTATTTTATTCACAAATATTTATAGGCACCTAAATGCCATTTACAGATCCTATATTTACGATAGGTGATCCTATCTAAATGATAGGTGATAAAAACTAATGGCGTAACATTAGCTAACAACCTAATCTAGAAGCATACGTGAGATTAGAAGCTCACATTGACCTATTTATTAGGAAATAACCTATTTCCTAAGGTTTTAAAAATAATAAAACCTAATGCTAAAATAAACCTCATCATTCCTCCCAACAAACAAAGCATTGGACTCCAATGCTTTTACAAATAAGTGGGAGAGAAGATATACAAGTGCCCAAAAATCCTCCAAAGTGGTTCAGAAAAGAAGAGAGAAAGACGATGTACAAGAGCCCCAAAGTGATCACCCAACTCCATCAAAGGGAGCAACAACGAGCTTCAGGCAGGACGATGTTGATCGGAAATAACCCAAATCAACCAGCACGAGGTCGGAAATAACCCAAAACCTCCACAAAGTACCCGCACATGCTCAAAAAGGGTCCATTTAGGAATCCCAAAGGGGATCTCGAGGTCTATTGCCATGTAGGTCAGCCTCTAGCATGTAGGAGTGAACACTACTATGCTGAAAATGGGTCTTGTCAAAATGTCGTTCAATATTCAAGAAGGCGTAACTCTTCACACCAATCATGCTGAACCATAAGCATGCACCCAAAACTAAGTACAAATGATCCTGTCAAGCAAGCATATTGAAACTATAGTCAATGGAGGAAGAGTGGAGGAAAAAGGCACAAGTAGGCATATTTTGAAGTGTCGAATCTTTGTAGTCTTCAAAAATTTGGTGTCCGAAGTGTCGAATCTTTGTAGTCTTCGGCTTATGGAAGGCATGAAGTGAAGTGAATGCCTTCAAGAAGTCAAAAGGACTTCAACTCCTAGTGAGGGAGTAGTAAAAATGCCCAAGTGGGATACAATGGATGTAAACAAAAGGATGAAGTGTCGGGTACCACCAAGATGCACTTCATTACAAATCCATAAATTTTGTAAAATCCCAAGGGGGAGGAGTAATGTGACTCCTCAAATATCCACAATTGCAAGTGGATAATAGCTATGAAAAGCTAACAAGTGGTGTGTAGCCCAATAAAGTCCACAATAGGACATGATGCACCAAATGATGAATGCACCAAGTAAGAGGAGTAAAATGGATCTCCTCATATGCTTCAAACAATCCTAAAGTAGCTGAAGCAAAAGTTGATGCGGAAGCTTGATGTAGTGTTACTCGAAGAAGTGTTGCTAGTCTTGTTGATGAAGACATGAACGAAGTTGAAAAGCTAAAATCCACTAAGAGACACAAGCCACAAAAGGCTAAGACAACTCCAATGTGTGTGGAGTACCCATGTGATATCCAAGATCACATAAAGAGGGCCATGGTCAAAAGAAGAGACAATGACAACTCCCAAATTGGAGTACCCAAATTCCCATGATCGAAAAATAACACCTCCTAGAATAGGAGTACTCAAAATCATGATGGAATCTCAAGAGGGCCATGGTCATGAAAAATTCTAATTCAAAAGTCTCGAAGGATAAAAGTGGATTAAAGGAGTGTCAGATTCAACCAAAAATGCACTTCATTTTACAACACTTTGTTTTGTAGAAGGTTTCAATGACCCAAATTTTGGAGCAACATAGGTCAAGATAGACCCTTACAAAATAGAAAAATGATAAGCCTATTGGAATCGGCTCGAAAAGAGCTTTCCAATGACTATATGCAAGCCTATACTTGCAAAATAAGAGGACCTCAAAGAAGAAGAAAAAGAGACAGGCTCTCAGGAAGCAAAAGAATATTTTAAGTTGCTTACCCATTTTTAAAATTAACTGGGAGAAAATATTCTTTAATAAAATTCTCTCCTCGCCATGATCTGGAGAGCGAAGACTTGTAAATTTTTTGTGAGTCATCAATGGATGGTCAAAAAACTCCTAATGGCACAATCAATAGCTGATAGAATCGCAATGCTCGATCAACAACTTCAATTGTGATGGTAAAGTGGTAGCAAAATCCGTGTCATCACACCAACGATCGATCAAAACATCAAAGCACGTCCAATCACCCATATCATTGCTGAAACGATCACGTACATATTAGTTAAGAATCAATTGAACACTGTCAAAATTTTTGGAATGGTCATCGTAGGTAGTGACACGTAGGAGGTTCTACGACCATCGTAGCTAGCACGTACATAGCCATCAAGCATGCTAACTAGTAAACAAAGAGCACAATCACCCTTATGAAGACCGAAAAATCCTTTATCCATAGAATATGGGATAATGTGTCTAGTAAAAACTGCTTAAAAGGTTACCACGTGGTTCGAAGTCACCCGCCAATCGTTGTCTCACGCACGGTATCAGTAGAGGGATTATTTGGTAGATGAGAGGTAGTGTGCAAAATTTTTAGACAATCCACGGTTTGCAGAATTCCATGCATGACAACTCAAGATCTATGGTGTGTAGAGTTTAACCGCCAGATATGACCACCAAATACCATGTGGTAATGAATGGCAACCACAAATATGTATGCACACATTGTGGCACGCAGGGTGACAATGAGGTGATTAGGTGGAACATCCTTAGCAAAAGAGCATAAATTATTTTTTTATCACTGTTGATGGTCGGATCTTTCGCAACAGCTGCATCAATGATGCATGGAAGGGATTGTAGAGCACAATGAGATGGAGCTCAAAAATATAAATTGTTCCATATCCTAATACATCAATGGCCAGGCTATTCTCCACCATGTAATGGTTGTGGCTAGTTTGAAAGTAATTTGCAGCCTCTGATAATTGCCATATTTCTAACGATGTGGAAATAAATCACCCTGAGCACCAACTGTAGGTACACAAAGAAAAAGGGCAATTTTGAAATCGATCTAAACGATGCTAAAGTATGCCTTCTCGATACTGGATAGCAACGACCCTCCATGGTACTACATGTACGATTTGACAATGCCAACAAGCCTGTTCTACGAGAAACACCATGATCATGTATCAAAAACTGCTAAAAGTTTTACGATGAGTCTAACAGTGGTCTACCTCATTAGATCTACCAGATACAATCAGGGGCCTCATTATCTAGATATAAAAAATGTGGATCTGATTATCCCACCACGGTAGTCCCAAGCCGAGTAAGGAGATCTCATTTTATTATCAAGGGCATTTCCAGTTGAGGTCGATGAATGTCTACATGTAGCATCCCAATGCATGCAAAATGCTATGCAAAACTCTCAAACATAATGAGGAAAGGAAATAGCCGATGTCAGATTGGTAGAATTAAAAAATTGTAACCCATAGGCGTGTATTCCTCACGGTAGGGTGAGTGTGGCCAAAAATCATCACAATCATAGTAGCTCTACAGATTTAGCTTGTACACAAATTTTTGAATGGCTGGAATTGTACAGATCATGCAAAACTCATAAAATATGATTGATCACTTGTCAATCACAAAAATTCCATTGGTGAGAGATAAACCTAGAAATAGATAGGTGCGAGTTCGTTGATCCCAATGATGAGAAGCCGAACAAGCACGATGATGAGCCTAAAAATATTTTGAAAAATCCATATTATATCGCTTACACAAATGGATGTGTTGTCTTTCTTCAACAAGACAACATCAAAATGCAGTACATCATGTGTTAGGGTAAAATAGGTAGTATATTGCATTATATACTACATAGGTAGATTATTACATTTACTTTTCTACTTTCTACTTTCTACCATGTAGATATTTACTGTCTTAAATATCTAATGGTAAATCCTAAATATCCTAGGTTAAGAGTTCTAAACCTAACACTCTACCTACGTTAGCGTGTTAGTTAGCGTGGTTATAGAAAGATTAGTTTCTTTCTCTATTTTGTAATCTATTTAATGAAGGCTTTATTCCTAAGCTTATGTTAATGCAATTATTCATTTGATTAAGCCTAACTATCTCCTGGTCACATTGGTACCAGAGCTGGAGCGAGGAGTTTGACTGGAGCGAGGAAATACGACACCATTCTTTTTGGTGACCCTTAATTATTTCCTAAAGCCCGTTTTTAATACTCCTAAGCTAGGTTTAATTTTTTAGTTTGGCAATTTTTTTTTGTTAGGCATTTTTAATTATTGCAGGGCGTAGATCCCGACGTAGGGCACGGATCCCAACGCAGGATGCAGATCCCGACGTAGGGCCATTTTGACCCTGGTCGTAATCGCAACCCATGGGGAATTTTCCGTCCCCACGCGGATCGCGACCACCGGCTCATCAAGCCGACGATTCGACCTACGGGCCCGCAGTCCCTTCCACGGGAGCGTACGAGGGCAGGCGGCCCTCACACTCCCCGTGGCAAGGGAAAGCTTTCTAAGCTTTCCCTTTTGGGCATGCATCCCGAGACCATGGTGGGAATGCCTAGAGGGCAGGAGCACCCTCACGTTTCCTATGACATGGATCCCGAGGCAGGGAACGCTTCGAGGGCAGGAGCGCCCTCACGTTCCTCGTAGACCTACATGCACCCCGAGGTGGTGCTGACCTGGACCTGCACGCACCCCGAGGTGGTGCAGATCTGACTCAATCGATAGCTAGGCGACACGTGGCACTCTGGCCATGCGCCACCTAGCACGAGAGACACGTGGACCTGACATGTGGACTGGACACTAGGACACGACAGGACACGTGGACCCCCCTTGCCGCGCCACGTGGACACCAACAAAAAGGAGGGCCCGGACTCGATTGCCCGAAGGCAATCACGAGCTTAATTGCTCGTCGAGGCCTTTAAAGGCCTCTGCATCCTTTTCAGGATGCATGTGGGATAAATCCCACTTGTTCCAAAAGAAGCCCATGGGCTTCTTTAAATCTCAGGCGTCTTAGCCTGAGAACCAAGCCGCGGGCTTGGTAAGTTGGCCAAGGCGGATGCCTTAGGCCAACAGGAGTCGACGGTTCGACTCCCGCGCCCGCCATACAACAAGTTTATTTTTTTTATGCAAATTAATTTGTTTTTTGGCATAAGTCAAGCTTTATTTAAAATTTTATGCTTAACTTTAATCTTTTTTAGTTTTTTAAATTAGAATTTCTCATATTATTTTTTAATAAATTATATCAATTTTTTTTAACTATTAAATTGATGTTTTTTATTTCAAATTTTATGTTAAATTTTCTTTAAAAAAAAAAGCTTTAAAATTTTATTTTTTATAGCATTTAAATTTACAATAGAAATGCCAAAATCCTTATGCAACTATACCATTGTTGTTCTTTAGTTTTCTCCGCATGTGGAGATAAAGAGACAAGAAACAAAGACACATTTTGTTGCTTAAATTTCATCAAAATTTCCTATATTTTTCATCATTCTTCAAAGTTTTCATGAAGATCAAATCTTGGGTAAGGAAAGCTCTTCGTAGACAAAGAATCATCAGAAAGAGAAACGAATTACGAAGGCAAACAACACGATCACTTTTTCGTCGTATGCTTCGTGAATATCGTAGATCCATTCCTCACTCACTTATCTATACTGATCCATGGAAGGGGTTGGATAGAAGCTATGGTCCCATGCGGATTCGTGAGCCTTTTGATCCTAATGCACCACCTATTTTTGAGTGTTGAAAACAAAAACCAAGTCGTGTGTCGACTAGTCTGGAAGCCTTTCAAATGCGGGTCGTGTGTCGACTTGTCTTGAAAGGAGTGCTTGCTTTCTCAATTTTGTAATCATTAAGGGGGGATAGAAGTTACATTTGTGCTTCTATTTTTTGCAAAATTGTAAAGACAAAGGGGGGATTTTCTAAAACTAATAAAGGTGCATTCTCGATTGTACTCGACACCTTTTTCTTTTTCAAAAATTGGCTTCATTAGGTGCATTTTCGGTTGCATCCGACACCTATAGTGATAAATAATTTGGGTTGCTCTTTTTTTTATTATTGCACTATACATCATTTTGCAATTAAACAATCATAAAAATTGAAGAGCACTTCACACTTGAAAACCCAAATTTCACTACAAATCGTGCTACATCTTGCACAGGTTAAACAAAGTCAAATTTTTAAATAATCCTCACCCAAAGGTCCAAATCTACAAACACCTTGATTAACTCTCTTTGTTTGGCTTAATTTCCTCAAAATTTCCATCCTTCTTGAAGGGTGTTAAGGCAGGTGCCATTAAATATCCTAGAGAGCATAATCATAAGTATTTCAAAACCTACCCCTTTAATTTGCTCTATTTGTTTGGCTTAAAATCCTCAAACTTTTCATCCCTTGTTAAGGGTGTTAAGGCAGGTGCCATTAAATATCTTATAGAAGCAACTTAAACATCTTCCATATACTCTTTTGAGGGTATAGTGCAAGATACAACCATCTTAGTCCTATCAATTTGAAACCTTCACCATGGCCATGATGCACAAGTATCTCACTGAGAGCCAACTGCTCAAAGGTTCAAATTATTCTGCATGGAAGACTAAGATGAAAGCTATCTTAACTGTAGAGGATCTATGGTCTATAGTGGATGGAAGTGAAACTAGACCTCAATCAGCAGGAGCAGATCAAACAACATTTGATAAAAAGGATAGAAAATTATCCTTAATGATCTTGCTAGCTATTACTGATGATATCCAACCTCATATCAGTGAAGCTAAGAATGGTAAGGAGGCATGGGATGCCTTAACAACCATCTTTGTGGGGAAGAATCAATCAACAATTCTTCACCTCCAAACACAACTTCATACTCTTCATATGAAATCAGGTGAAATAGTAGAGCTATTCCTCTGCAGAGTGGCAGAATTGAAAACAAAACTGCAATCCTTAGGAGAAAAAGTGGAAGACCAAGTCTTGACCTCTATCATTTTGAGGGCTCTTCCCGACTCCTACAGAATGTTGATCACTTCATTACAAGTCTCTGGAAGGACAGTGACTTTTGTCGAGTTGGTAAATATGCTTCAAACAGAAGAAGCTAATCAACTCCAAAGAGATGAGGCATCCAACAATGCTCTTTTCTCAAACAGACAAGGTGGTAAGAAAAAGTGGAATCAACAGCAAGGTTCTTCTTCTAATAAAGACAAGGGTAAAGGCAAAGAGACTCAGAAGAAGAAGCAGTATTGTAAGATTTGCGACAAGGACACTCATGAAACCAAAAGATGTTGGTTTAAGAACAAACCGCCCAATGAACAAGGAAACAAAAAGGGCAAAGGCAAACCAAAGAACAAGAATAAACAACAACAGGGACACATTGCAGCTGAAGATTCTAGTTCGGACTCTGAACGAGCACACAAGGTGCTCATGACACATACAGATTCCCTTCACAAGGACATTGTGTGGTACATAGATTCAGGCGCTAGTAAGCATATGACTGGCGATAAGTCCTGGTTTGAGACATTTGAGACTCGAGAAGGTAGACCGGTCACCATTGCTGATAATCAAACCTATCGAGTTCAGGGAGAAGGAAGTGTTTCTGTCTCCCTTCCAGATGGAGAATGTAAAATTCAAAAAGTTCTTTATGTACCAGGATTGAAAAATAATCTCTTGTCAGTTCCACAAATCCTGGACAATCACATGAATGTCAATTTCAAGGTGGACAAAGAAAAGAAACGTTGCTTTATCACCAAGAAAGGAAAACAGATAGCAACAGGTTCATACAAACATGGTTTGTTTGTCTTAGATGCAATTACCTCAACACATACTGCAATGGCAGTAACCACAAAAGAGGCCACATCTCTATGGCATAAGAGATTTGGGCATTTAAGTTCAGGATATTTACTAGAACTCAGTAAATATCAAATGGTGAAAGGATTGCCTACTCTTTCATCTACTTTGCCAGTATGCTCAGATTGCTTGTCAGGCAAGCAACACAGAGTGCCCTTTGAACCTAGCTCCTTTCGAGCTAAGGTACCTTTGGAGTTGGTTCACACAGATTTGTGTGGTCCCATGTCTACTAGTTGTGGAGGAAAAAGGTATTTTCAATTGTTTGTCGATGATCACTCACGCAAGATGTGGGTCTTCTTCTTGCAGTTGAAGTCTGAAGCATTTACCTATTTTCAACAATTCAAAAAGCTTGTTGAGAAAGAATCAGGATGCTTCATCAAGACCCTCCATTCAGATCGAGGGGGGGAATACACATCAAAGGAATTTTCCTCATTTTTACAGACTCATGGGATAAAAATACAGTTAACCACAACCTATTCTCCTCAGTCAAATGGAGTTGTTGAGAGAAGAAATCGGTCCATTATGGAAATGGTTCGATGTATGCTTAAGGGAGCGAATCTTGAGCAAATTTACTGGGCTGAAGCTGTTCAAACTGCAGTATATCTTCTAAATAGAGCACCCACAAGGGCTCTTGAAGGTATGACTCCTCAGGAAGCATGGAATGGAAGGAAACCCTCCATATCTCATCTACGGGTGTTTGGGTGTAAGGCTTTTATGCATATACCCAAGGAGAAAAGAAAGAAATTAGATGAGAAGTCCCTACCATGTGTTTTTCTTGGATATGATGAATTTTCAAAAGGCTATCGATTGATAGACCCATTTACCAAGAAAATACATGTCAACAGAGATGTAGTGTTTGATGAAGCTTTCACACCCAACACTACATCAGTATACCTAGATGATGAGGAGCAACAACCACTTCCTTCTCCACAATAGAAAAATCCTCCCAAATGGTATACGAGCACAATGAAAGATTCCAAACTCACTTCCCCACCTGATCTTACTCTCAATCGTCCAAAGACACGAAGCATGACTCAACAAGAAAATACTGAAGCATCCACTTCAGTTGATGATCTTTGTGCAGATTTTCAAGACCTTTCTGTTGATAGAGAGTTAGCAAGGGAAGATGATATGGAAATAGATGAGGAGAGGGTTTACTTATCATCATTTGATGAAAATGAACCTTCTACAGTTGATGAAGCACTTAGACTGCCTCAGTGGAAGGCAGCTATGGATGCAGAACATAACTCCCTCATCAAGAATAAAACATGGAAGTTGGTAGATTTGCCTAAAGGAAAGAAACCCATAGGCTGCAAATGGGTTTACAAAGTCAAATATAAGGCAGATGGTACCATAGACAAGCATAAGGCCCATCTTGTGGTGAAGGGCTATGCTCAAAAGGAAGGCCTTGACTATGAGGAAACCTTTGCTCCTACAGCAAGGATGACCACCATTCGAGTTCTTTGTGCTATGGC
Source organism: Wollemia nobilis (assembly GCA_028583015.1). Lineage (NCBI taxonomy): Eukaryota > Viridiplantae > Streptophyta > Pinopsida > Araucariales > Araucariaceae > Wollemia > Wollemia nobilis. The sequence continues at coordinate 193,977 of JAQPPZ010002742.1, read as the reverse complement.
AGCACAGTTCGGATGGAAATTACATCAGATGGATGTAAAAAGCGCCTTTCTAAATGGTGACTTAAAAGAAGAAGTGTACATGACTCAACCTCCTGGATTTGTTGAGGAAGGCCATGAGCAACAAGTTTGCAAGTTGGTCAAATCATTATACGGGCTAAAACAAGCCCCAAGAGCATGGTACATAAAAATGGATAGTCACCTACTGCAGCATGGATTTAAGAGAAGTCCATCTGACGCAAATCTCTATATCAAGAACACAGGTTCTGAAATAGTGATTCTTGTGTTATATGTAGATGATCTGATCATCACTGGCAATTCAGAGAAATTGATTAAAGCCATGAAAAATGACTTGAAAGAGTCATTTGATATGACAGATCTAGGACTTCTCCACTACTGTCTTGGCCTTGAGATAGAACAGAAGAAGAATCATCTTAGGGTGACTCAGAAAAAGTATGCCAAGACTTTAGTAGAAAAATATCGTATGACTGATTGTAAGCCCAAAGCAACACCGATGGAATCAGGGCTTCAGTTATCATGGTATGATGACTCACCATAGGTAGATGGCATGCTATATCGATAGATGATTGGAAGCCTCATCTATCTGACCAACACTAGACCAGACATTACTTATGTTGTAAACTATCTTTCTCGGTTCATGCAGGAACCAAAAGTCTCTCACTGGAAAGCAGCTAAGAGGGTTCTTCACTACATTCAGGGTAGTGTAGATTATGGTCTAGAGTATAAGAAGAATAACTCATTCTTCTTACAGAGTTATACTGACTCTGACTATGTTGGATCCCTAGATGACAGAAAATCAACATCAGGATATGTATTTCATCTTGGATCTGGTCCTGTCTCATGGCATAGTAAAAAGCAACAGGTGGTTGCTTTATCTTCAACTGAGGCAGAATATCACGCTGCACGTGGAGCTGTGTGTGAAGCGATATGGTTAAGTCGCATCTTGGCTATCATGGGCCTACCAAAGAAATTTCCTATTCACATGTTTTGCGACAACTCAGGTGTTTTGAACTTGGTCAAGAATCCAGTCCATCATGAACGCACAAAGCATATTGACACAGATTGTCATTTCATTCGTGATGAAGTTCCTAAACACAGAATCAAGCTCCAATACATTCCCACCGACGAACAAGTTGTTGACATCTTCACCAAGGCACTTGGACGTGTCAAATTTGAGTTGTTTCGAAGTAAACTTTGTATATCAAAGTAATGTAATAAAGGGGGGATGTTAGGGTAAAATAGGTAGTATATTGCATTATATACTACATAGGTAGATTATTACATTTACTTTTCTACTTTCTACTTTCTACCATGTAGATATTTACTGTCTTAAATATCTAATGGTAAATCCTAAATATCCTAGGTTAAGAGTTCTAAACCTAACACTCTACCTACGTTAGCGTGTTAGTTAGCGTGGTTATAGAAAGATTAGTTTCTTTCTCTATTTTGTAATCTATTTAATGAAGGCTTTATTCCTAAGCTTATGTTAATGCAATTATTCATTTGATTAAGCCTAACTATCTCCTGGTCACAACATGTAGTGTGTGCAAAGCGTGGCAAATACGCTTACAGAAAATGAAATCCTCAGCGATCATCGACCAAACACAAAACACCACAGGAAAATATTGATTGAGGCAGGCACAAGTGCAGTACAGTTGGAATGTAGGTAGTTTTCCTATCAATCACAAAAATTCAATGGACTACCAAGTTTGATGCACCCTCAAAATCAAAAAAATTCTATCTTCCACATTGGTCAAAAGTTGTGTAGATCATGATAACACCAAGCTCGTGGGGCAGATCTTATTCTATGTGCATGTGCATAGATAGAATGCTCTATGCATGGCAAAGTCTGTCAGAATGTAATGTTTCAAATGATTTGAATGCCATGGTTGTGAGGAGGTAGTCATATTTGAGTTGAAAGGATAGCTCTAAAGTGGATGCGGTCACCAAGGAGCAACAAGTTCTGTGTAATACTGACAAACGAGTCCTTACATATGGTCGATAGACCAAAATTCTCACTAACAACGAATCACACACTTGTAGAATGCAATGATCGATCCCAAAAAAATGCATATGATAAATTTACATAAGAAAATTGTGTCAACAAGATTTTTTGACATTAATTTGGCAACACAACATTTTTCTAGAAAAACTGTGACGATAATTTTTTGTCTAAAAATTGTTAGCAATATTTGCAGCAATTTTTTGTTGGCAAAAATTTTCAACAATATTTGTGAAATTGAAATGGAGAAAGGGAAGAGGGGGATTTCCATGAGGGAAATTTCCCCTCAGAGATCGGGAGCCACGAGGCTCTGATACCAAATGATATGGATCAAAAATCCAATGCTAATATTATTTTATTCATAAATATTTATAGGCACCTAAATGCCATACACAGATCCTATATTTACGATAAGTGATCCTATCTAAATGATAGCTGATAAAAACTAATGGCATAACATAAGCTAACAACCTAATCTAGAAGCATACATGATATTAGCTCACGTTGACCTATTTATTAGGAAATAACCTATTTCCTAAGGTTTTAAAAATAATAAAACCTAATGCTAAAATAAACCTCATCATAAATCCAAATATGTCAAATTTTTAATATTTTTGCATATTTTAAATGGCTATCCCTATGAAAAAAATCCTTGACTTAGGATAGATAACTAAAAATATACACTTCATTATCCTTATGTTGTGTTACCTATTGGTTCCTCAAAATTAAATAATATAACATAAGATTATAATTGGTTTAGTTCATCTTTAAATATGATTAATTATCAATTCAATTCTAGGTATTCAATTAATTTTATGGGAATGAATTTGAATTATATTAGAGTGGAGATCTACCTTTTTTAATAACTTCATTATAGATTAGATTGGCAGTTTTCTCAAATAGGGATTTAAATTACCAATGGAGTTTATCTATTTAATCATTTAAGTGGGATACATTTTTTACCTATTTTATTTAGGAATCATTTGGATTTAGAGTATATTGAATATTTTATTAAACATGCTTGAGAATGATTTGGCAATAGAGTATATCATAGGTCCAATATGTTAGAGTAATATTCCATTCTTTGGGATATTTACCCTTTTACTCCACTAGGTAAAATAGGTAGTATATTGCATTATACTACATAGATTATTACATTTAATTTTTACTGCATACCATGAGATATTTATTGTTCTAAATATCTACTGGTTAACCTAGAGTAAATACCTAAATATCCTAAGTCAGATATTTAGGTTAGTTGTTTAGTTAGAACTCTCTACCTAGGTTAGTGGTTAGCTACACGTTTCTCTTAACGTGTATTGTTAGCGCATTATTTGCAAAGGTTGTTTTATGTAATCTATATAAACTAGCTTAATTTTCCTAAGCTAAGTTAGTCGTTAATATATCAAATTATTTGCTTTGCATCTTTGGAGTGCTTTTCTTAACTACAGTGGCATTAGAGCCCATTATGGAACAGGACCTGTGGAACTGGATCAAGGGGCACAAATCTCGAGATGGGACCCCCTTAACTTGCTACTCAAAATAGATCTCGAGGTGGATCCTAAGCAGCAAGGCCCATAGGCCCATAGACCTACGTGGAGTAGAGCCCACATCATCGGGTGACCATGGAAGAGGGCCCGTAGGCCCATAGTCATCGGGCAACCACAAGAGAGGACCTGCAGATCCATACAGATCTAATAGTAGGTGGCTGTCAGAATTGTTCGACAGTCGACGACTCCCCGTTCCAATGACCGAGGGTAGGCGACCCTCACAAGCTGGCGTTCGGATTCTACACTCTGATGACCGGCCACCAAGCGACCAATAAGAGGGCCAGTGCACCCGTATGACTAGCGATGATCAGGATCTGAGAAGGCAGGCGGTCCTCTGATCTTTGGTGACTGCCCTGACGATCAAGATCTGAGAGGGCAGGCGGCCCTCCAATATTCGGTGATCATCGACTAAGAGTCATGGTAGGAGTACCCTGACTCAAGACCTAGAACACCATGTGGCAACCTAGTTGACCACCATGTGAGGGCAGGAGTGCCCTCCCTGGGAGGAAACATGACACAACCAGAGAACACCTAGCGGCTAAGCTAGGCGATAGACCTGTAGACATGACACGTGGATGGATTAACACTAGACTAGAGACACGAGGGCATGACCTACGAGGTGATTGGACTAACGACTCAGACACCTGACAACACAAAAATCAAGGCAAGTGAACCTAACATGGTTGACTATGATTGGTTGTGTGATGTGGCGTTGTGGGATTCACAGTTCAAGCAGCAAAATATGGGGTTGTGATTTCCCGAAGAAAATCACGTACAAAGGGGGTGGAAATCAATTTATCCCCTTGAGTATGCAGCATCGTGCTACATGTGGGATTAATTCCCACTAGCTTTAAAAAAAAAATTACCCAAAGGATTGGCTAGAAATAGGAGATAATATCTCCTATCACTGTCGGGTTAGCTAGCCCGATCGGTGACTAGCCCAAATGCTAAGGCTTTGCCCGACGGGAGATCGGGAGATTGATTCCCATCGGGCACTAACACATTTGTTTTTCTAAGAGGGCAGGCAATAAAATTTTGCTCCATGGAGCAATAAAAGGAAACCAAAGGTAATTTTTTTTTTTTGCATTTTTTAATTAAAGTTTTTTTATATATATTTTTTAATAATTTAAATATTAAATAAGTGTTTTATTTAAATCAATTTTTTTTAAATTTTAAATTGATTTGATTAAAATATTTGTTTTATTTTTATTATTAATTAAAATTATTTTAATCAACTTTATTTTAATTTGCAAATTCAAAATCAACTTTAAAGGACCTATTTTTTTTGCAATTTACAAATCAAGAAGGAGCTTTTGTTTTCTCCATATGGGGATATAAGACATAAAAGAGCACCTAATTTTTATTGCAAATTAGAAAGCCTTACACTCTTCTCAAAAGACTTGTTAATTTAGCAAACAATAAAGAATCAAACTTGAATTCTTTTTTGCCAAATTGGAAAACAAGGAGACATAGAAATTTGCAAAACATCAAAATTGAAAGTGTGCATTTGTTTTCTCAAAAGGGGGATATAAGACATAAAATTGCACATATTTTTTTTGCAAACTTGAGAAGAACTTGAAGCCTTGGGTCCATCAAAACCAAGTCGTTTGTCGACTGGTCTGGAAGCCTTTCAAATGTGGGTCGTGTGTCGACTTGTCTTGGAAGGAGTGCTCGAATTGTTAATTTTGCAAAATAAAGGGGGGAAGACAACATTGTACTTCTTTTGCAAAATTGTAAAACAAAGTAGGAGACATAAAAATAACAATTTTTTGCACAACACACATTAATATTTTTGTTGCAAAAATTAAAAAGGTGCATTTTCGATTTTACTCGACACCTTCATTGGCAAATTAGGTGCATTTTCGGTTGCATCCAACACCTAGGTGATAAGAATTTTGTGGGCATTCTTGTTTGATTATTGCATTATTTTTTTGCAATTATAAGTCATAGAATCAAGAACACACTAAACCCCAAAATTTCACAAATTTGTGTAAATCCTTGCACATATTTAAAGCCAAAATTCACTTGATATTCTCTCCTAAATCAACAAAACCCCTAATTCACTCTTATTTGTTTGGCTTAATTTCCTCAAACTTTTCATCCTTCTTGAAGGGTGTTAAGGCAGGTGCCATTAAATATATGTTTGAGTGAATTATCTTTTGGTACTCTTTTAGGGTAATCAAAAAGAAAGAACAAGTTTTTTGAAAATAAGGAACCTTAAAAAGTTGCAATCCTTTGCACTAAGGGGGATAATTCCTTTCTTCCTTCAAAACACAGATTTTTGACAAGAGGGAAATAAAACTTGTAAAGGCAATCATAAAAGTAGAAGTCATAAAAATTATACCTTTTCTTTTAGACTTCATAATAGCAACCATGCTTGAAGTACTTGCAATAAGGAAGGATGATTTGGTGAACTTTTTGATAAAATTGCCTAGAAAGCATAGTTTTGCACAAATTGTAAAAATGACAACCATGACACCATTCAGTGTTGGTTTCAAAACAAGCAAAACTAAAATGGCAAAGGCACATCACAGAAGCCATCTTTCTAGTGAAGTGTCTCATTCGGATTCTGATTCTAGTTCAAAGAGAGCAACACAGGGAGTGCTCATTGCTAAGACAATATTGTAGAGGGAAAACACATTTTGTCACCTTGAGCAAAGCACCATTTCCTCTCTCTCTTTTTAGGCTTCATAAATAGCATAAGTTTTTGTTTGAAGTACTTGTAATAAAGGGGTGTTTGTACCTCTTTTAGGCTTCATAAAATAGCAAACTCTCATTGTTTGAAGTTCTTGTAACAAAAGGAGGGAATTTTCTAGTGTAAAATTGCCTAGGAGGCAATATTTGTAAAATCCTTCACAAAACTCTTGAGTTGCACATCTTTTTGCAATTAAGGGGGATATACATTTCTTTTCTTCACAATTTTTTGTAAAAAGAGAAGAAGACTTATAAGGGTGCATTTTCGGCAGCGACCGACACCTTAGTCATACTTCTTTCAGAAATTAATTACAACATGTTTTGCAATGAGAAGGGGGGAACTTATAAGGGTGCATTTTTGGCAGTGACCGACACCTTAGCTACCTTATCTTTTGCAAACTCATATTGTAAAATGAATGAACCTTGTATGAAGTGATCTATTCTACTACACCTAGTGATTGCAACAGCTGGTTACCCATGCAATTCGGTTGGATGATGTGATTACTATAAGGACATTCATTGGTGTGAAGACAAAGTGAGGAATGACCCACTTTTTGCTTAGAAGCAGCCAGAGCACTGTGACAGAGCAAGAACCAACAAATCGACATATTTTTCCATTGTATTGGGATAGTTATATACATTACCCAAATAATGTAATAAGGGGGGATGTTAGAGTAATATTCCATTCTTTGGGATATTTACCCTTTTACTCCACTAGGTAAAATAGGTAGTATATTGCATTATACTACATAGGTAGATTATTACATTTACTTTTTACTCCTTACCATGAGATATTTACTGTTCTAAATATCTACTGGTTAACCTAGAGTAAATACCTAAAATATCCTAAGTTAGATATTTTAGGTTAGTAGTTAGTTAGAACTTCTCTACCTAGGTTAGTGGTTAGCTACATGTTTCTGTTAACGTGTATTGTTAGCGCATTATTTGTAAAGGTTGTTTTATGTAATTTATATAAACTAGCTTAATTTTCCTAAGCTAAGTTAGTCGTTAATATATCAAATTATTTTCTTTGCATCTTTGGAGTGCTTTTATTAACTACACAATCCTGCTTGGATCAAAGCAAGTAGGGCTTAAAGAAAAAAGCATATGTCTAACAAATATTATGAGTATAAATATTTATTTTGATGTGATTAGAGATCCTCTTCCATATAAAAAAAATTATTTTTGACATAGGATAGAGGTTTAATTGGGATTATTTTAGAGGGCTTCAACACATAAAAAATAGACCTATAATCTAGAATACATCTAAAATTTAGTTTGTAAGGTAAAAGAAGGTCTAATCAAGCATCAAATTCAACACTTGTATATATCCCATGGAACTTGAGACCATGACCTTCTAATAATGAGTTGAGAGCCTTGGATGATTTTAATATTTCAAATTTTTGGTCTTAAAGACAAATATATCAACTTTTTAATTTTATTTCAATATTTTAAGTGGTTGTTCCTATGAAAAGTGTCTTGACTTAGTATAATACAATATTGATAACACTATCCACTCCATTATCACTCATAGCAATTAAAATTAAGTAAATGTGTTTTGAAACTTTTATTTTATAAATAAAAATTAGGTAAGTACAACTTGTAGACTCTATTATATATTATATGTGATAAAAGTATAATATTGTTATCATAAAGACCAATATTATTTACATTCTATGTTTTTATGCATAGATATAGTAACATCATTTTAATGAATCAACTAATAGATTAATCAAAATTAATAAATAATAAAAAAACAAAAAGTAAAATTCCATGTGTTAATGCATTTATATATAGACACATCTTAATGCTCCAAATGGACGCAAGGAAACAATTGCACCCTCATATCTCATACTTTCTAAGAATATATGAGATAAACATAAATAGTCAACTTGGTTTCAAGTTGCATGTGATAAAAATTATAATGTTGTTTTTAGGATCCCATCCTAACACTATTTTTTGTGATTCTCATATGATTATGTAATGTTCCCCTTACAATGTGGGGATACCTTTATAATGTTATTTTGTAATGATTTATAATGGTATGTGGTACATAAGGCTCCTAGATAAATGGGGCCATTTCATGTAACCGTTATCAAGAATGCAACTGATATTTGGTAGAATATTCTAGCTCAAGTGGCATTTTGTATGTAATCCAAATCTTGAGAATTAGGTTAGGGTTGCATGAAGTGTATCTTTAAAAGACATAGATCCATGAACAAATGTATCTTTTTGTAAATTAATGAAAGTATTGAAGGAGGCTGTGTTGGAAATATTAAGCATGTTGGGTTGTCATCGATTTCAAAGGTTTGATGTCAAAAGGTTGATGTCAAAGAGAGTTTGGTATGGCAGAAATATTATTCTATAATTGAATAATTATGAATGCAAGGCTCATCTCAAATCAAAGAAATTGGTAAAAATAAAGTTATAATATTTATTTTTAAATATTATACACAGAGGGAAAAAGCAAAGCAAAGGTTTAAAATAAAGGCCATGGTTTAAAAGAGAGGAGATAATATTATAATATTTTTTAAATTAAAATACTTGGGCCAAAAGGTTTTATTTGAAAAAGAAAGAGAAATTGAAGACAAGTTTAGTTTGCAAAGCCCAAAGGTTTTAAAAATAATATTATAATATTTTAAATATTATAATATAAGTTTGAAAGGTTGAAGGCACTAAAAATATTGGAGGGCATGTTAATATTTTAATTATTTCAAAAGGTATCGATGTCAATGCATGAATGGGAGAGCATATTTAAAGGGGTCAAATTATTTCATTTGCCTAAGGTTGAGACTAAGAAAAATCGTGATATCCACTCGATCATTCAATTCATTGAGGGCAGAGTAGAAGGAAAGGATAGGTGCACAATTTTTTTAAAAGTAGATTTTGAAAGTCAAAAGGGAGTGTAGAAATTTTGAAGTCTCATCTAGGAGGCTAGCCTAGATGGCAGGGAGGCCCTACTCTGGATCACTAGTAGAGAGGAAGTCTCGAGTTTGAAGCACGACAAGGACAATTTTGTTGAAGTTTTGGTTGAGAAGGATTTTGTGTGGCAATTGAAATATAAGTACGTGCACTTTGGTTTTTTGCGAGCATATAGCCCATGCAGTGTCCTAATGCAAGCTAGGGTGTGGGCCAACTAGAGGTGGCAAGTTTGAATTACGACAACAACGTTAGTAAGGGCACAATATTTTAAAATTTGCTATAAGGTATGTGTTGGTTTTATTATGTTAGGGAGTCATAAGGGTGTGATTTATAAAGTTTGTTTTGCAAATATGGAGTCATAAGGATGTGTTATAAAAGCTTTCTATTTTTCAAATAGGAATCATAAGGGTGTGTTTTATAAAGTTCTTATTTTCCAAATAGTATAAAGAGGAAATACAAAGGAGATATTTTTACATGTAAGAATAGGAGGTATAATGTGTATGAAAGTGAAATTAAAATTGTATTCTGCACTTAGGGTTTTGTATGATTATAAGGTACATTATTGATATTGAAAATTATGTGTGCCTTTTACAACTAGGAGTTATAAGGTGTTATTGTAGTTTGATTTTTGGTTGTAATTTTTATATGGTGAAAATAAAGTTTGAGGGGTTTTGATAATTGTTAATGCCCTATGTCTTGAGAAAAAAGGAGAGTCATTGAACATCATTTTAAGATTTCATTGTGCACGTCTTTTTGAGGAGAAATTTAATGTTGATGGTTTGAAAGAGAAATTTACTAACTAGTTCTGAAGTGGAATTTTGAAAAGGAAATTCTTTTGAGACAAGTTTTTGAGGGAACATCCTCATCAAATCAAGTTAAGAGGTATGGTGAAATTATTCCTTCTTTAAGGTGTTTGTTTGAGCAAATATTTTTGAATCATAAAGTGGAGAAATAAATATTATTCATGTGCATTGTTGGAAATATTTGAGCTAGGGTTTGTGAACAAATTGTGATTCATTGATTGAATGAATTTGTGAAGCTTTTGAGCATGTGTTATGAGAAGTTTTGAGCATGTGTTATGAGCAGTTTTGAGCATGTGTTATGAGCAGTTTTGAGCATGTGTTAGAGCAAATTTGAGTAGAGATAGTGAGCATATTAGAGCAGTATTATGAGCTATTTTGAGTAAGCCTTTTGAGAAGGCTTGAGAGAATTTCTAAGTAGGTCCCGTGAGTAGGTGTAAGATATATCAGTACATGCATTTGAGAATATTTGATCAGAGTTGTGAGTAGATTTGATCAGAGTTGAGTAGATTTGAGAGTAGGCATTGGAGCTAATTAACACAAAGGGGATAGAAGTCTCCTATGGATAGATGTCCATAAACTAGTACAGTGGGGACAAAGGTCTCCTATGGATAGAGGTCCACAAACCAGAGTAGTGGGGATAGAGGTATCCTATGGATAGATATCCATGAACTTGAGCATAGGGGATTGGAGTTGGATGGGTACCCATAAACATTGTAATAGGGAATTGGTTCCCAAGAGATTTGTTGAGAAAATTTATAAGAAATATTTTCTCCATGGACGTAGACCATATTGGGTTAACCACATTAAATATATGTCTCTCATGTGTTTTATGATTTGAGCATTATTTACTAACTTGATATTATTTTTGTTATCATTTGGATTGAAAAGTGAAAAGTTTTATCTTATACTGTTCACCCCCCTCTCAGTATAAGCTTGTGTTCTTCAATTGGTATCAGAGCGGGTTCCTTCATGAAAAGCATAACAATTTGAAGGAAGATATTACAAGAGCACATATGACCACTAAAATGAAATAAGATGTCCCTATGGTTGAAATAAAATATAGAGATCCAAAAAATGGAAGAAACCATGGTTGAAATGAAAGAGGAACTTATTGCTACTCTTGGAAATTTGAAAAGAGTTAGAGAGAAGAATTTGTTGGCCTCTTGGATTGTTTTCATTGTTGTCAAAACCATTCTACATGGCATCCTACATGGTATTCATAGTTTCCATTCATATTGGTGGTCATCCAGAAAATTTGTCCATGTTTGCATAACACAGTCTGTTTTCCAACACACCTAGTTCAAAGGCAATTATGGTGAGAAAGTTAATTTTTGATTTTTGGTGGCATGGATTATTTCTCATATGTGTTATAATGTATTATTTATCCTATGAGAATTGGTTTAATTATTTAATTTAATATTTTCCACTCTTTGTCATCTCCAAGTTCCTTGGAATGTGTTTCGAGACTTCGGAATGGAGGGAAAAATACATTTAATTAAATTTTTTATGCAACATAGGTGATAGGGGTCATATTCCTAGTGAATATAATTTAATTTTATGTTGTATAATGTGGGAAATTGGAAAAGAAGTCATTCACTCTTGGTGGGACCCATTTTGGAGTTATGTGGTGTAGTGTGTAGCTATTTTCGATAGTTTTTGGGATATCTTATGCATATTTTTGGAAATTTTTGATGAAGTGGCATCCATATTGATCCCATTTTCTTTAGTGGTCATGGAATATCATTTTTGGAGTGTTAGTGAATATTAGAGCTGATTCATGGAGTGTGGAGTGCCCATATGGAAGTTATTTTGAATTTCAATGTTGAAATTGGCAATTTCCTAAGCTAGGTGTGTGGTTTTTGGAGTGGTTTTTGCACATGGTTTTGGAAACAATTTTTGGTTTCCATATTTATTATCCTCTATATATTATATATATCATTTCATTGTTTTCATGGATTTTTTGTGTGCGTAACGAGGTGTTGTCAGAATGCTACCGAATTTTCAATAGAGTGTGAATACTTCAGATTTTGTTATTGCAGCTGTGGGTGCATATTGAGCATGTTATTTGGATGATATTGGTATATAATTTGAAGGTTTTATGATAGTTCTGAAGTGGTATTTCATTTGTATGGGTTTTCATGATTTATTATTCACATTGCAACAATTGTATGTGGTGAGTTTTGAACTTGCAGACTATTGTAAGTTTTGCTTTTATTGTAGGCATTCTTATGCCATTTATTTTATCATATTTAAGATCAAAAGGATTGTAGGTGTGGGTGAAGAATCATTTTGGGTGTGGCTCCATTTGAACCATTTCCTTTCATTGAAATCCATTTTGCCCCATTGATAAAAACATCATTGTACTTCATTTGCAGTGAGGCTCTATCTAAGCAATAGACTTAGGGAGATTTTTCTCACAAGGGTTTTCTTCCCATATTGGGTTTCCTCGTCATATCCTTGTGTTATGTGATGCCATTTTATGTGTCTTGTGTGGATTTGAATTTATGTTCTTTGCTATCCTAAAAATAAGATTTGAAAAATCAGATTTAGAGGGTTTGAAAAATTTGTTTAAGTCACTAATTCACCTCCCCCTCTTAGTGCCATTGTGATACCAACAATTGGTATCAGAGCCAGACTGTCCAATTTGTAAGTTAATCAGCTAGGGTAGGTCCTCACAATGGCTAGTTGTGATCCGAATAAGCCCCCTCTATTTTATGGAAAATATTATGCCTTTTGGAGCTATAGGATGATGATATACCTTGGTTCTTTGGGTATGGGTGTTATGTTATCTGTGCAAAATGGCTATACCATCCTTGCTACACCTCCCACTGATCCTGATGCCATACAATAATATAATAATTATTTGAAGGCTACTAATGCTATCACAAGTGCTCTTTCTCCTAGTGAGTTGGTTAAGGTTATTGGTCTCAACACTTTGAAGGAAATATGAGATAAATTGAAGGCCATTCATGAAGGTAATGTAAAGGTAAAAGAAGCCAAATTTGCAGTTATTTAGAGCTAAGTTTGAAAGTTTAAAAATGGATGAATATGATGATATTGCTGCTTTTATGCTTCAAGTGAATGAGGTTGTAAATGCAATTAGAGGTCTTGGTGAAAAAATTTCAGAATCTGTGGTTGTGAAGAAGGTTCTAAGATCACTCCCTACAAGATTTGATTCAAAGGTTTCAACTATTGAATAAGCAAAATATCTTAATACTTTGACTATGGATGAGCTACATGGGTCACTTATAACTTATGTGATGAGGATAGGAAAAGACAAACCTACAACAAAAGAGACATACTTCAAAGATTTTAAAAACATGAATATTAAATTGAAAGAGGAAGAGTATAAAATTTCATATGAAGAAGAGGTAAAATTTGTGAGAAAGTTGCAAAGAGGAAGATGCAAGTACAAGGGAAAAATTCCACTCAAATGCTTCAATTATGGAAGAATTGGTCACATTGCAACAATATGTCCCTACAAAGAGAAGAGTTATGATGAATATAAGCCTAAAGAAAAAGGAGAAGGAAGCAAGAAGAAATTTGCAAAATTCAGAAGAAACTTCAAAAAAAGGAGCTTAATAACCCATGAGGATAGTGCTTTTGAAGATAGTGTGCAAAGTGACTCTGAAGATGATTCAGGTGAGATTTTTTTATGGACTTAGAAGACAAGAAAAATGAGGTTGAATACACAAAGTAATATGAACCTGAGATGGAATTTTAAGAATATTTATCCGATGCCCTTGAAGAGTATGAGAAAGAGGTGAAGAAGAACAAAAGGTATGCACAGAAACTAAAATATGCAAATAATCAAATTGCAGATTTAAAAAATCAGATTGAAGAGGCTAATAAAATTTTTGATGGTTCACTAAATGATCTGAATAAATTTGAGGAGAACAATAAACTCACATGTAGTCTTGAGAATGCAAACAGGATGATTGAAAATTTGAAAATTCATGTAGAAGAGTCCCGAAAGATAGCTGAAGACCTCAAGCTCAAAGTTTGTGAAAAAGTGAATAATTACAGCAAGCTTTAAGAGGAGATTTGTTCTTTGAGGAAACAATTAGAGAAATCTAATTTTATGAGTTGCACCACTCTAAAATTTGAGAAGAGTTCTGAAAAACTTGATGAGATTATCAAGCAACAAAGGCATCCTAAGATCAAGTCTGGTATAGGATTTGAAGAAGGTGAGTGCTCAGATTTTGTCAAAGATGTAAAGCCACTTAAGGATGAGAAATTAATTGATTTTCTTCTCCTTTAATACAAGAAATTGCAGCTCCCTAAAGGTGAGAAGTTGTTGTTCCAATATGACTAGAATTTGCAACCTCGAAATGAGAAGAAGAGTGTGCAAAAGGAGAACAATTTCATGAGGAAGGACAATGATGGCTTGATCAAAGTTAATCACCAAAGAAGAAGACCTTATGGAAGATATGATAACACATGTCAAAGGCAACAAACCAGGTCAAATTATTCTTTTTATGGTTATTGTTATAGGTGCAATTAATTTTGTCATAAAATTGCCAATTGTAGGCTCAACTTTAGGCCTAGAAACATTGTCACACATAACTCTTTTGCAACTCTAATTGAGCACAATGTAGAATGTTTCATATGTAGAAATTTTTGGCATATTGCAAGGGATTTTAGAACTATTTTTTCTGCCACTAATACAATGCATAAGAGCAGATCTAATCAGCCCCATAGAATGTAAAACAAGCTGCCACCTAGACAAAATTCACAGGTTCACAAGAAGGCTGATTTGGAGAAGAAGGATAAGGAACCAAAACCAAAGACCAAAAAGGTGTGGATTGATAAGGGAAAGGATAAAAAGGTCAATTATTCTCTCATAGTGCAGGCTGCATTCAAAGCTCAGAATAAATCCACTTCCTTGTATTATTGACAGTGGGTGCTCTAGTCACATGACTGGAGATAAAAATCAGTTTGTGCATATGCAGAAGTATGATGACAGTTCTGTGAGGTTTGGAAAAAATTATGGTGCCAAGATATTTGGTAAAGGAGAGGTAAGCATTGGAAATGGAAATATAAGATCTGAAAATGTTATTTTTTTTGATGGCCTAAAACATAGTGTGAGTCAAATGTGTGATTCGGGATGTGAGCTAATTTTCGAAGCACATGGTTGTGAGATTAGAGATGTAAATGATGGTTCTCTAATTTCTAAGGTAGCAAGGAAAATAGGTAATATTTATAATATTTGTGATAGATTTGATAAATCTTGCTTCATTCGACAAGAAGAGGAAAATTGGTTATTGCATAAGAGGCTTGGTCACATCAATTTTGATAATCTTGTCAAAATTATCTCAAAGAATGCAGTAAGGAACTTGCCTAAGATTTCAAAGCCATAAAAAAGAATATGTTACTCTTTTCAAAAAGGAAATAAAACAAGAGCACACTTCAAAACTAAGGAGTACTCTACTACATGCCCATTGGAGCTAGTGCACACAGATATATGTGGACCGATGAGAACTAAAGGTATGGATGGTGAGAGATACTTCATTTTTTTCATTGATGATTATTATAGGATGACTTGGGTGTTGTTTTTAAAATAAAAATCAGAAGCCTTGTTTAAGTTCAAAATGTTCAAAGCAAGAGCTTAAAATGATATGGGCACTAGTATCAAATGTTTGGGATCAGATAGAGGTGGTGAGTACACATTAGCAAAGTTTGAGAAATATTGTTTAGAGCATGGTATTAGGAGGTAATTTTTAGTAGCAAGAACACCTCAAAAAAATGGTGTTGTTGAGAGGAAAAATAGTACAGTGCAAGAAATGGCTCAAAATAAGTTGAGTGAGGCAAATATTGCTGATATATTTTGGAGAGAAGCAATGCATACATCAATGTATATTATAAATAGGTGCATGCTTAGAGTTCATAGTGATATGACTCCTTATGAGTTATGGTTTGGAAGGAAAGCTACAGTTAAACATTTCAGAGTGTTGGGAGTAGGTGCTACATAAGGAGATATGAACAAAACCTTGGAAAGTTTGATACTAGAGTGGATGAGGGCATATTTCTTGGATACTCATATAGAAGCAAGGCCTACAAATGCTACAACAAGAGGCTTGGTAAGATAGTTGAGAGCATAAATGTAAATATTGATGAATTCATTGGTGGGGTAATTGAACAAGTTGATCCACCCATTCAGAATGACACCATTGAGAAAGAAGATGAAGTTGAAGAAGCTCAAGAAGAGAATGAAGAGGTTGCTGCCCCAAATAATCCTTCAAAGTATTTAAATAATAATCATCCTCAAAATTAGATTTTAGGAGACCCCAATACAGGTGTGCAAACAAGAAGAAGACTTGCAAGGACAAATGAGCAGGTAAAATTTTCTTTGTTATATCAAGTTGAGCCTAATAATTTTGATGAGGCTAGCAAACATGAATGTTGGATTAAGGCTATGAATGAAGAACTTGATAAAATAGAGAAAAATCAAAGTTTGGAACTTTTTCCAAGACCTACTAATAAAAATGTAATTAGAACCAAGTGGTTCTTTAGAAATAAACTTAATGAAGATGGCCAAGTTGTGAGAAATAAGGCTATATTGGTGTGCAAGGGGTATGCCCAAGTGGAGGGCATATATTTTGATGAGACATTTGCACCTTTATCAAGGTTGGAAGCCATTATAATGTTTCTTTCTCTCGCTGTCCATAATAATTTCAAGGTCTACCAAATGGATGTGAAATCAACCTTCTTGAATGGTAACCTAGAAGATGAGGTTTACATAGAGCAACCCGATGGATTTTAGCTTGGTGATGAGAAATATGTGTGCAAATTGAAAAAGGATTTGTATGGGCTGAAGAAAGCCCCAAGAGCATGGTATGATAGGTTGGACAAGTACCTATTGCAGTAGGGCTTCCAGAAAGGTAAGGTTGATAGCAATTTGTATTACAAGGTTGTAGGTGATGATCAACTTGTTATTTTTGTGTATGTTGATGATATAATTTTTGGTGGCAATAAAGATAAAATGTGTCATTAGTTTTATTCTACTATATAAGATGAATTTTAGATGCCCATGATAGGAGAGTTGTCATACTTATTGGATCTTAAAATTAATCAGTTGGATAGAGGTATTTTCATTTGTCAATCTAAGTATGTTAAGGAAATGCTTAAGGAGGTTAACATGGAGGACAACAAACCAGTAAGTACTGCTATGGTTACATGGTGTAATTTGAGTAAGGAATATTAATCTCCTCTTGTTGATCAATCCCTATATAGTTTAATGGTTGGTAGTTTATTGTATCTAACTGCTTCTAGACCTGAAATTTTGCAAGCTGTGTGCATGGTTGCTATATTTCAAAGTGCTCCAAAAGAAACTCATGTGAAGGCCATACAATAATTTTTAGATATCTTAAGGGTACTATGGAGTATGAATTATGGTATACAAATGGCAAATACTTCACATTGAAGGCTTATACAGATGCATATTGGGCTGGTTGTGTTGATGATCACAAAAGTACAAGTGGTGGTGCCTTCTTCCTTGGTGACAAGCTTATCTCTTGGCATAGTAAGAAATAAGATTTAGTTTCTCTATCTATAGCTGAGGATGAGTATATTTCTGTTGTTTCTTGTTGCACTCAGGTGTTATGGATGAATCAAACTCTTCAGGACTTGGGTATTGCAAATGGTGAGCCTATTCCCCTTCTTTGTGGTAACACTAGTGCTATCAATATTTCAAATAATTAAGTTATGCATTCAAGGACTGAGAACATAGATATAAGGTATTATTTTTTGAAGGAAAATATTTCTAAGAAGGTGGTTAAGTTATAATTTGTGCCTACTAAAAATTAGATTGCAGATATCTTTACAAAGCCTCTTCGAATGGAGACATTTGATCACTTGAGGTAACTCCTAGGAGTTGTTCCTCTTCATACACACTAGATTGTTTTATCTTTCTAGGGCACATACTTAGGGGGAGCATCTAATTATTTAATTTTATGCTCCTACATATGCTATTTGATGTTGTTATTCTCTAACAGTTTCTTGAGGATGGTGTGTGTAGAAAGTTCAATGATTGGATTCACAATGTGTAGTGGTGTTGCTTGGCAAGGTGATGCAGTTCTTGGTAAATATTTTGGATTTCTCTTTTATGATGATGGATCTAGTTTTTCATAAATATATCAGTGTATTTTATGTTTGTATCTATTGTATATCAGTTTATGTGAAGGGCAGCAAGTTATGGTGCTTTTTGTTGCTTTGGCATTCCCTAAATGTGCTAGTGGATGGGTTGTTTAAAATAAGCTTTGTGTAGAACTATCTTCGAGTGTCTTGTACAGATTATAAGATGCTTTTTAGAGTATATATTACTAAAATTTTATATCAATTACAGCAGCATGTGATTTTGTTATTGGTTTCAGGGGGATTTTGATGCAAAATTATCAAACAAGATGCATTGTTGTGCCCTTTTGTCATTGTTGTCAAAGGGGGATAGTGAGCTAACTGCAACCATATTTTTGTGATGCCTTGTTGGAATAAGGGGGAGTTTATATGTGATGTTTCAGGTATGATATGAGTTGATTTTCTGGCTGGTTCTTATCAAGACAAATTTGAGGTTTGTTGTTGGTTCTCTTCAGGATGTTGCATTGTGCAGTTTGTTGCAGTTAATGTTGTGTTGCCAACAATGCCAAAGGGGGAGATTGTTGGCATCTTGGAGTGTTTTAATTATTTTCAACACCATTATACATGGAATTATACATGGTATTCAGATTTTCCATTCATATTGGTGGTCATCCTACAAATTTGTCCATGTTTGCATAACGCAATGTGTTTTCCAGCACACCTAGTTCGGAGGCAATTTTGGTGAGAAAGTTAATTTTTGATTTTTAGTGGCATGTATAATTTATCATATGTGTTGTAATGTATTATTTATCCTATGAGAATTGGTTTAATTATTTAATTTAATATTTCCCACTCTTTGTCATCTCCAAGTTCCTTGGAATGTGTTCCAGGACTTAGGAATGGAGGGAAAAACACATTTAATTATTTTTTTTTATGAAATATAGGTGATAGGGGTCATATTCCTAGTGAATATAATTTAATTTTATGTTGCATAATGTGGGAAGTTGGAAAATAAATCATTAACTCTTGGTGGGACCCATTTTGGAGTTATGTGGTGTAGTGTGGAGCTATTTTCGATAGTTTTTGGGATATCTTATGCATATTTTTGGAAATTTTTGAGTAGTGTAATCCATATTGGTCCCATTTTCTGTAGTGGTCATGAAATATCATTTTTTGAGTGTTAGTGCAGGTTAGAGCTGATTTGTGGAGTGTGGAGTGCCCATATGGAAATTATTTTGAATTTCAATGTTGAAATTGGTAATTTTCTAAGCTAGGTGTGTGGTTTTTGGAGTGGTTTTTGCACATGGTTTTGGAAACAATTTTTTGTTTCCATATTAATTATTATTTATATATTTTCTATAGCATTTAATTGTTTCCATGGAGTTTTGGTGTGCGTAAGAAGGTGCTACAGGTATGCTGCCGAATTTTCAGTAGAGTGTGAATACTTTAGATTTTTTTATTGCAGTTGTGGGTGCATATTGAGCTTGTAATTTGGATCAGATTGGTATATAATTTGTAGGTGTTCTGATAGTGCTGAAGTGGTATTTCATTTAAAAGGGTTTTCATGGTTCATTATTCACATTGCAGCAATTGTATGTGGTGAGTTTTGTACTTGTAGACTATTGTGAGTTCTGCTTTCATTGTAGGCATTCTTATGCCATTTATTTATTATATTTAAGATAAAAAGGGTGGTAGGTGTGGGTGAAGAATCATTTTGGGTGTGGCTCCATTTGACCTATTTCCTTTCATTGGGCTCCATTTGTCCCCATTGATAAAAACATCATTGTACTTCATTTGCAGTGAGGCTCGATCTAAGCAGTAGACTTAGGGAGCTTTTTCTCATAGGGGTTTTCTTCCCATATTGGGTTTCCCCATAATATCCTTGTGTTATGTGATGTCATTTTATGTGTCTTGTGTGGATTTGAATTTATGTTCTTTGTTGTCCTAAAAATCAGATTTGAAAAATCATATTTAGAGGGTTTGAAAAATTTGTTTAAGTCACTAATTCACCCCCCCTCTTAGTGCCATTGTGATACCTACAGAATTCAATTTTGAAGGCTCAAATTCAATAGTATGAGGAAAAAAAGACAAAGCTTCTACAAAATCTCATAGAATTAAGGATGAAGGTTGAAGAGGAAAACAAAATTGAAAAATATATGGCTGAACAATTAAAGGCAAAAGAGTTAGAATGTGAAAGATTGGAACTTGAAATTGTATCTCTAAGAAAGGGAGTTGAAAATTATAAGGATAAGTTATAGCAAAATATAAGGTTATGAAAATAGAAAGAGGATTCAAGCTCCAAAGAAACAAATATATCAAAGAAAGAAGAGCCTATGACCTATGCTGATATATTGAAAGGAAAAAGTATCAAGGAGGAAGAAAATAGAGAAACATCATGGATAGAAGTCAATTAAAAAAACAACAAAGGAAGAATCATGCAACCATATTATTCAAAATAATCTAATAGGTTACAAAATTTCTTCCATGGTTATTTTTTCATGTAACAAATATGATCATAAAGCTGCACATTGCATGGTCCGTGTGAGAAATAATGTTGATAGAAATTTCAATTCATTTGCACCTATCATGGATAACAATATTATTTGTTACAAATGTAATAATTTTGGGCACAAGGCCAATTGGTGTAAAGCAGTATTTCCTGAATCAAGAAAAAATAAGGAGGATCATAAGGTTCAAAAGAATACAACATCAAAAGTTTGGAAAAGGAAATAGGAACAATAAAAGGAGAAGTCAATGTTGGTGCAGATAACTTCTCATGCACAAGATAAGGGAAATCAATGGTATGTTGATAGTGGTTGTTCAAGTCATATGACAGGTGACAAAAGTAAATTTCTTTCACTTAAAGAAATCATTGGAGGATCAGTAAAATTTGGTGATAATGATTTAGCAGAAATTATTGGAAAATGGACTTTGAGTTTAGAAAATGGAAAATCAAAGTCAAAAAATATATTGTATGTTAAGGGATTGAAGAACAATTTACTAAGTGTAATTCAGTTTTGTTATCAAGGGCACATAGTCACATTTCACCCAAATAGATGTGAGATCAGGAAATCCAATACAGGAAAGCTTATTGCAGATGCCAGTATAACTACAAACAATCTCTACATGTTGAGTGAAATTAAAGGAGAAAAATATTTTTTATCACAAGAGGATGAGAGTTGGTTATGGCATAGAAGAATGGGTCATCTGAAATTTGACAACATAGTGAAAATAAGCAACAAATAAGAAATTAGAGATTTACCCAGGATAAAAAGACCCCAAAGCATAATTTGTGCACAATGTCAGCATGGTAAGCAAACAAGAACAAGTTTCAAGTCAAAAGAATTTTATTCGTTCGAACCATTGAAACTAGTTCACACTAATTTATGTGGTCCTACAAGGACAAAGTTTACAAGGTGAAAGTTACTTCATGTTATTTATAGATTATTTCTCCATAATTACTTGGGTGGCATTCTTAAAATAATAGCCAAAAGCTTTTGATAAGTTCTAGACATTCAAGGTTTTAGTAGAAAATAAAACAAGTAAAAAGATCAAGTGTCTAAGATCGGTCAGAGGAGGAGAATTCACTTCAAGTGAATTCATAGAATTTTTTGAACAACATGGAATCTAAAGAGAATACTTAGTAGCAAGGACTCCACAATAAAATGGAGTAGCTTAAATAAAAAATAGAACTATTGAGAATATGACCAAAGCTATACTAAGTGAGTCTAAGATTTCAAATGGTTTTTGGAAAGAGGTAGTCCATACAACTATCTATATCATCAATAGAGCTCAAGTAAGAGTAAATCGTCACAAAACCCCATATGAGCTTTGGAAGAGAAGACCAACTACTATAAAGTATTTTAGATTTTTTGAAAGCAAATGCTATATTAGACAAGAATAGGAAAATTTGGGCAAGTTTAATTCAAGGTGTGATGAGGGTATCTTCCTTGGCTATTCCACTAAGATCAAAGCCTATAAATGCTATAATAAAAGGACACATACAATTATGGAAAGTACAAATGTAATAGTTGATGAACAAATAGGTTCAATATAACCAGTTCATAAAATTGCATATCAAGAAGAAGAAAGTTGCCAAGAAATAAGTGAAGAATCAGAAGAAGATGAAACACAAAGAACACCACCTGAGACTCCATGTAAGTATGTGCAAAATAATCATCTAAGAGATATTATTATTGGAAATCTATATGAAATACAAACAAGGAGGAAGATAATAGGAACATGTGAACATACAAATATTTCTTTGATATCTAAAATCGAGCCCAAGGATTTCAATGAGGCAAAAGAAGATAAATATTGGGTCAAGGCAATGGATGAATACTTGGATCAAATAGAAAAAAGTGAGACTTGGAAACTTGTCCCACAGCAAAAATATAAGAATATAATTGGCACTAAATGGGTTTACAGAAATAAGTTAAATGAAGTAGAAGTTGAGAGCAGGTTTTGTAGAAAAAGTAAGCAAGCCTTGTGCAAAGGCTTAAAGCAGTGTAGATCAGAGAAGATTTGTATCTCCTATGGATAGAGGTCCACAAACTTGAGTATAAGGGTATTGGTGTCTCCTATGGATAGAGGTCCATGAACTTGAGCATAGGGGATTGGTGTCTCCTTTGGGTTGGTGCCCAAAAACATTGTAATAGGGAATTGGTTCCCAAGAGATTTGTTGAGAAAATTTATAAGAAATATTTTCTCCATGGACATAGTCCACATTGGGTGAACCACGTTAAATCTATGTCTCTCATGTGTGTGATGATTTGTGCATTATTTACTGCCTTGATATTATTGTTGTTATCATTTGGATTGAAAAGTAAAAAGTTTTATCTTATATTGTTCACCCCCCCTCTCAGTATAAGCTTGTGTTCTTCATGTTGTCCCCTCAAATAGACCTATGATTCATATTGTTTTGTGAGATTGCTTTAATTCTACATTTACATTATATATTGCAATATATTGTTATTTCATGAAATTCTATTTTAATTGCAATGTTTATGTGAATGAGTTTATTTTTAATAGAAGATTCCTAACAAGTGGTATCAGAGCACTTTCTAAGGTTGAGTTTCACTACGAATAGGATAGTTCTTGTCCTTCCATTACGACTATTAGGTATAATTTTTTTTTATGTTTTCTATTTTTTTCTTGTCTTTTTACTAAAAAAACAACAAAAACAAAACCTTTTTTTTACAGTAGTTTATTAGGTTAGAAACCCTATGTTGAGGTTTTTAAAATATCATAGAGTGGTTTTCATTATTGGCTAAGCTAGATTATCTATAAAGTATCTAGTGAAGTAAGGGCTGATCAAGCTCTAATACCCAAGCCTTAGACAACACTCATCTATGGAATTGAGCTCCCATGTATCTTTGGGTATATCAAGAGACCACCTAGGATTAGGAGAAAAATTTAGCCCTAGGAAGATTTTTTAGCCTTGTATTATCCATAGTACACTAAACACAACATCTAAAAAGATCACCCTCCCGTACTGTCAGAGAGGTAGGTAGTGTGCTCAAGGGTATGCGTGGAATCCTCCTTGAGTAGTGGCCTAAAATATTGGTCTGAGCACTATCATTCATCATTATAGTATAACAAAGGGCCTATGGGTATTACATACACCTTTTCTTAGCATACCCTGGTTCTATTAAAAGTTTAACCTACAAAAACCTTCCTATTCTATGAATGTTTAACTTGTAACCAAAAATCCTACCATAAAAATTGAGCATACAGAGGAGACTTCCCTATCACAAAAATACTGCATGCAATGGATGAAAGAGTTGGAGAACATAACAAAAATAGTTAGAGTCAGTCTTCATTAGGATAGAGTCTATCAGTGTCAGTAACAGTCGGGTATCACTTTAGTTTGAGAATAGTAATAGTCAAGACAATTTTTTTAAGTTGTTAGTGTTAGTAACAATTGTCTGTGATAGTCAAAATTTATAGTAGGTAGAGAATTATCAATGATAGAGTTAAAACAAATAGTCATCAGTGCAGGGAACCATAGTGTTAGTGACTAAACAATGTCAGTAGAAGATAGTGCAAAGATAGTGTCAGTAACTAGTAGTGTAGAGATAGTGTCATAGAGGTTGGCTGAACAAAAAAACCTATTTTCTGAACCAAGCCTCCAAGAGGAAAACTAACAACACCAACAACCTCAATAACAAAATAATATATATAAAAAAAAGAATAAAAATTTGGGGTGCCCAAAACCAATGTTGTGGTATATAGCTCATTATGACCATATTTTTGAGTTGATCATTTTGATATATAGCACCCAAGCACTTTTTTGGCTCCTTACTAAAAATAGTAACTCCTAGAACCATACTTCTATTTTTAGTAAGTCAGTGGTAGTGGTTCAAATCACACCAAAATGGCTAGTGGCACTCGAGGACACCACAAAGAGGTAGAACAAGCCACAAATACCTTTCTGGAGAAAATACAATCCACACTTAGTACCCTTCTCAATGACACTAACCTAATGAGGGATGAAATACAACATTTGAGAAGTGACTACATAAGCTCCAAAGCCACCTTTGAAGAACACTTCCTTGAGGTTGAGGAAAAACTCAAGGATGGCACAATGATGTTTGAGCATCATGACACTAACCACGCCGATCGAGGAAAAGGAATCCATAGGGATAGGGAAGGCTCTCACACTCTTTTTGACCATGATGCTCCCTTTAAGATGCCTAAATTGGACTTTCCTAAGTTCAATGAAAAGGATGCATATGGGTGGTTATGTCATGCAGATCAGTTTTTCAAACTTCACAATGTCCCTAAATATTTGTGGATCACTATGGCATCTTTCAAATTTGAATCTGAAGCTTTACAATGGTATCAATGGTTACAACACATAGTTCCCGATCCTTCTTGGGAAGTTTTTGAGTCCCAATTACTCACTCATTTTGGCCCTAGTGAGTATGAGGACTTCACAAGAGCATTAACCAAATTGAGACAAACCTCTATAGTTCGTGACTACCAAACCCAATTTGAGAAACTAGCTAATAGGACCAAGGGGTTGAATGAAGGATTTTTTAGAGTTGTTTCATCAATGGCTTGAAAGATGATCTCAAGGCTAAGGTCAAGATGTTCAAACCACAAACTATGATGTAGGCCATAGGATTGGCACAATTGGTCAAAGAAAATTTTTTAGCTCAAAGGAGGACACCTAAATTTCCATAGGCCAAACCCTCCTTTCCTTCCAAGTTCACACCCAATACTGAAAATAAATCTACCCCCTACAAGCACTTGACTACCAAAGAGATGGATGCCCAACACACACAAGGTTTATGTTATAATTGTGATGAAAAATATTCATGAGGGCATAAGTGCATCCAAAAGAAGCTATTTTTGATAGATGTAGAGGAGTTAGTAAGCAGTGAACAACTTGATGATGAAGCAGAACCATCAGAGGAACCGCCTCAAGATGAGGGTGAAACACAAGAAGAGCCACAACCAAAAATTTGTGTCCATGCCCTTGCAAGAATTACTACCCCACAGACAATGAAAGTAGTAGGCTTTTTCAAAGGCCAATGTCTTACAATTCTCATTGATTTAGGAAGCACACACAACTTTATTGATCCCCGAGTCACCAAGCAAGCCAATTGTTACATACATACATGCAACTCCTTTGAGGTTATGGTGGCAAATGGTGGAACTTTGCCTTGTAAAGGTAAATGCTATAATATTAAGTTGAAGATAGGGTATTATGAGCTCAAAATGGATATGTTTGCTCTTCAACTAGGGGGATGTGATATTGTGCTAGGAGCTCAATGGTTAGGTACTTTGGGAACCATCACCTAGAACTTTGTAGAGTTATGGATGTAGTTTTCATAGAATGGTAGGTCCTACACTCTTTGTGGTTCACAAGTAGGATCTCCTCAGATTATCAGTTCAAACCGTATGGAGAAGTTGTTAAAAAAATCTTCTCGTGGGGTAATCGCTCAGATATTTTCCATACAACCACCCACTTCAATAGAGGATAAACTTCTAGCAGATTTGCAACTCATTCTAACTAAGCATGATGCAATTTTTGTGAAACCAATAGAATTACCACCCTGTCGCTCCCATGATCATGCAATTCCATTGGTACCTGGTAGTGTGCCACCTAACATAAGACCTTACCGATACCCCCATGCACTTAAGTTAGAAATAGAGAAATTAGTATAAGAATTGTTAAAAGCTAGAGTCATTCAACCTAGTAACAGTCCTTACTCTTCTCTAGTCTTATTGGTTCACAAGAAAGATGGGTCCTAGTGATTGTGTATAGATTTTTGTGAGCTCAATAAGCTCACCATTAAGGATAAATTTCTTATTCCCATGGTAGATGAATTATTGGATGAGCTGCATGGTGCTATGTTTTTCTCCAAGTTAGATCTTCACTTAGGTTACCATCAGATATGACTTAAGGAGGAGGATATTCCCAAAATAGCATATTGTAATCATGAGGGCCATTATTAATTTTTTATTATGCCATTTGGCTTGACAAATACCCTTTCCATATTTTAGAGCCTCATGAACACTATTTTTTACCCTTTCCTTTGTAAAATCATTTTAGTTTTCTTTGATGATACTTTGGTTTATAGTCACTCTTAGGAAGAGCATATCATCCATGTGGATCAAACTTTACAACTTTTGGCTTAACATCAACTTTATGCTAAGTGATCCAAGTGTTCTTTTGGGTTAACCAAAGTAGATTATTTGGGACACATTGTCACCAAATATGGAGTTAAAGTTGACCCTAAGCAGATTTGATCCATTCAAGATTGACCAAATCATCACACTCTTAAGGGTTGTCATGGGATATTTCCGTAAATTTGTTTGCAACTATGGCAAGATCACTTCTCCTTTAATGACCATTTTAAAAAATAATTATTTTACTTGGACAGACCCAAAAGAATAAAATTTCCTTGATCTAAAGCATACTATGACAATAACTCTAGTCTTAGCAATACCTAATTTCTCTAAACTATTTATAAATTAAATCAATACCTTAGGAAATGGCATTGGAGTCATGTTTGTGGAGGAAGGACAACCCTTGGCCTTCACTAGAAAAGTGATTTCAAGTCGAAGTCTAGTAAATAAACTTATGTGAAGGAGATGCCCACAATAATATTGGAAAGTTTGAGTATAGTATTGTCATTGATGTCAAAGCTGATTGTCATTGATGTCAAAGGTGAAAAGGTTGAGTTTTGTCTTCAAGGTTGAAATAATAAATGCAAAGGAATTTCTCATGGTTGTAAAATCAAGCAAAGAGAATTTTGAAGAAAAGATTATAATATTTAAATATTATTAAGGGATATTTGGAAATAACAAGGGCTTCATTTTGTAAATAAAAAGGAAAGAGAGATTTTAATTAACAAGGTAAAAGGTTTACTTCTCATTGGTTAAAAAGACCCAAGACAAAAGGTTTAATATAATATTTAAAAAATATATATTATAAAACCTAAGGTTAAAATTGCATGGTGCCAAAAACAAATCAAATTATTTTAAAATAAATTTTAAAGGTGGGCCAACATCTAAAACGTGCATGAAAAGCATATTTATACCCTAATTGTTTTGGAAACAAAGGTGTTTTTTAATAAGCGATCATTCGAGCAATCATGCAAGTGTGATGGTGAATAAGGACAAGAGGATAGTACTGATTTCAGAGCACAGAAGGAGGATAAATTAAAGTGAAATTCATTCATACCTTGACGTCATCCACTAGGGTGGCCCACTGGTGGCTAGATGTGTGATAAGATGCTTACAAGGTGGAGGTCTATGATTCGATTCTCCCTAGCGCCAGTCTTGAAGAGTTTTAATTATTTTCTAGGAACGTGCCAAGGAACAAAGGTGGAGACCTACATGATAGGTCTCAACCGCTTGGCTAGTGCAAGTGATTAAGCACCTGCGTTAGGAGGTTGAGGTCAAAGTGTCAATTCCTATCCATACCAACATTAATAATTTTTGAAAAAGGTATGCACTAAGGTTGTTTAATATTTGCTTTGCTTGGTGTTTGAGGGGTGTACTATGGTATAAAGGTTGTTGGAAAATAAGATGTATAAGGATAATTTATTTTTACCAAATATTTTGAAGATATTATTGTCATTAAAAATTTATTTTTATATGCAAAATTAGGAGTGATAAGGTGTAAATGGTTGATTTAAATTTGTAAATCAATGTTATGGGTCATTAAGTGGTTTGGAAATTATTTCATGAAAGTAGGGAGATAAAAGGTGTAAAATGTGTTTTTATTGCTTGTAATAGTGGCATTAAATTTAAAAGGACTTGGTTCATGATTTAATGCTTTATTTTGAAAAACCAAGGGAGTTATAGAGCATTGTTTTGAAATTAAATTGAGCATATCCTTTTGAGAGGGAAATTCATGTGGATGGTTTGAGAAAGTATTTTTCTATCTAACCCTTGAAGTGGCACTAGAAAAATTAGGTGTTTGTGAGACAAGTTTTTGAAGACATATCTCCATAAGGGTAAATTAAGAGGTATGGACACATCATTCCTTGTTCAAAGTATTTTGTTGAAGTGAATATTTTGGAACATAAGGTGGAGAGAAAAGGATTGTTTGATAAGCATTGTTGGAAATATTTGAGTTAGGATTTGTGATTCATTGTTGAATGTTTTAGATACATTTGGGATAGAGTTTGAGAACAAAATGTGCTTCTATTTTTGAAAGAAGTTTGAGACATTTGTGCTAGATATTGTGAACTACTTGTGCTAGGTTTGAAGATAAGTTTTTGCATCTTTGTGAAACATTTTTGAGCATGTGTTATAAGCAGTTATGAGTATGTATTTGAGAAGAATTGAGCAAGAATTATGAGCAAGTTAGAGGTAGACTTTTGAGCAGGTTTGAGGTAAAATTTTGAGCAGGTTTGAGGCAGACTTGTGAGCAGATTAGACGTAGAATTGTGTGTAGATTGGATTAGTGTTGTGAGCAGATTAGATTAGATTTTTGAGCAGACTAGAGGGGATAGAGTTCTCCTATGGAGAGATATCCACAAACTAGAGTAGAGGGGATAGAGTTCTCCTATGGAAAGAGATCCACTAAACACAATAGTAGGTATAAAGGTCTCCTATGGAGAGAGATCTATAAACCAAAGTATAAGGGGATAGGTGTATCCTTTGGATAGAGGTCCATAAACATTGTAATAGGGACTTGATTCCCAAAGATTCATTGAGAAAAAATTATAAGGAATGTTTGATCCGTGGAGTAGCCACATTGGGTGAACCACATTAAATCATGTCTCTCATGTGTGTGATGATGTGTGCATTGTATACTACTTTGATATTATTGATTTTATCATTTGGATTGAGAAGTAAATTTTTTTATCTTATACTGTTCACCCCCCCTATCAGTATAATATTATGTTCTTCAATTGATATCAAAGCGGGTTCCTTCATGAAAATCCTAATAGCTTGAAGGAATATCCCACAAGAATATACATGACCTCATAAAATGGAGAAGATGCTATGATTTACATAAAAGAGGAATTTATTACTGCTCTTAGAAACTTGAAAAAGGTTAGAAAGAAGAATTCAAGTTTGAAGGATCAAATCCAAAAGGATGAGGAAACAAAGATGGAACTTCTATAAAACCTCACAAAGCTCAAGCTAAAAGTTGAAGAGGGAAGGAAAATTGAACTAGATATGTCAGAACAGTTAAAAGAAAAAGATTTAGAATGTGAAAGGTTGGAATCTGAATTTGTCTCTCTAATAAAGGAATTTTAAAAGACTATGGATAAGTTAAAGCAAGATATAAAGTTAGAGAAACAGAAAGAGGAGTCAAGCTCCCAAGGAACAAATATATCAAAATAAGAAGAGCCCATGACTTATGCTAATGCATTAAAAAGCAAAAGCATCAAAAATGAAGAAGGTAAATAAGATCCATGGATAAAATTCAATTACAGGAATAACAAAGGAAGAAGCATGTGACCATATTATTCAAAGCACTCTAACATGTTACAAAATTTCTTCCATGGCTATTATTTTTTATGTAACAAATATGGTCATACAGTTGTACATTGCGTTGTTTATGTGAGAGATAATGTTGATAGAAAATTCAATTCTTTTACACCTCTCATGAATGACAATATCATATGTTACAAATGCAATAAATTTGGGCAAAAGATCAAATGGTGTAAAAAAATATTTCTTGAATTAATAAAAAAGAAGGAGGATCAAAAGGTTTAAAATAATACAACCTCAACAATTAGGAGAGAGAGAAAAGAGCAAGAAAAAGTGAATTCAATGTTGGTAAAAATAGTTCTTCATGTACAAAATAAGTGAAAACAGTGGTTTCTTGATAGTGGTTGTTCAAGTCATATGATATGGGACAAGAGTAAATTTCTTGTACTTAAAGAAATCAATGGAGTATCAGTAAAATTTGGTGATAATGATTCAGCTAAAATCTGTAGGAAAGAGACTTTGAGTTTAGATAATGGAAAAAAAAAGACATAGAATGTATTGTATGTCAAGGGATTGAGGCACAATTTACTAAGTGTTATCAAACTTTGTGATCAAGGGCACACAATCATTTTTTATCCAAATAGATGTGAGATCAGAAAATCTAAAATAGGAAAGCTCATTGCAGATGCTAGGAGAACTACAAACAATATCTACATGCTAAGTGATATTAAGCAAGAAAAGTGTTTCTTATCACAAGAAGATGAGAGTTGGTTATGGCATAGAAGAATGGGTCATCTAAACTTTGACAACATAGTGAAAGTAAGCAACAAGTAGGTAGTTAGATATTTACCCAAGATAAAAAGTCCACAAAACATAATTTGTGCACAATGTCAGCATGGAAAGCAAACAAGAAAAAGTTTCAAGTCAAAATAATTTACATCATCTGAACCATTGAAACTAGTTCACACTAACCTATGCGGCCCTACAAGAACAAATATTCCACAAGGTGAAAGTTACTTCATGTTATTTATAGATTATTTCTCCAGAATGACTTGGGTAGCTTTCTTAAAAGAAAAGTCAGAAGCCTTTGAGAAGTTCAAGGTATTAAAAGAATTAGTAGAAAATAAAATAGGTAGAAGTATTAAGTGTCTAAAATATGCTAAAGGAGGAGAATTTACTTTAGGTGAATTCATAGAATTTTGTGAACAACATGGGATCAAAATAGAATATTCAGCAGTAAGAACTACACAACAAAATGAAGTAGTTGAAAGAAAAAATAGAACTGTTGAGAATATGACCAGAGATATGTTAAATGAGTCTACTCGACCCGTGACCTTTATATATTCAAGGAAAAGGGCTGGATCGGAGTAAGGTTCTTCCTTATCCTCATCCTATCTCTCCTAGACCACCCTAGTAGCATCGAATGAAGGACAAACCGGGTAGCTCCATGAGTGGGGGTGGGCCAGCTCCTTGATATTTCAAACCCCAAGAAGGGAACATGATTATTTATTTATTTTCTAATCGCATAATCATTTATTCATTCCCTAATCAATCTATAGTGGAAGGAGTCCATTTTCAACAAGAAAGGTGTTCTTAATCTATTGGCATAAAAATAAGTGTTTAATTCTCGTGTTTCTTGGGTTCGAAATGGTGTAGGTGCTATACGCACAAATGATAGGCAGGAACGATTCACATCCATATTGAATTCTAACTAGGATTGGGTGAGGATCCTCATTATTGAATACTTTCACATTTTGATGAGGCTCCCTATCTATCATGAAATGAATAAACGATCGAATGCTCTTTAGTAGAGAATGGATGGGGTCCCTATGATTCATTGGTTGAAATAAGACATTCTAATATATCCATCTAATAGCCCGAGCCTTGGGTGGTTAATAAGTATATAATAGAGTGGGACTGTCACTAACACAACTGCTTTCTTGGTTCCCGATGCCCCTATACGACACTCCTGCACGCACAATGGACAAGTGGCTGGCAGGGAATGACCACTGCCTTATCCTTCAATAGTAGCCAAACCTCTCCCCTTTGCGTTCTTTTCCCTCTCCCTTTCCGTTGCATAATTGGTTGCATGATCGGTTGCAGCTGCACGATCGGTTGCGTAATCGGTTACAGCGCCCATCCAACAATATCCTCTTTACCAGTAGGCGGTTTAAACGACCAGCCAGCTCACCCGCTGATCTAGCCTTTGCCAATCCCTTTATTGATAAAGCTAATCCCCCGTCTATGAAGAATCCTTTCCAGATATAGTATTCCATTGAAAGTATTCCATTTCGTTCCCTTCCAGTAGCTGATCTAGTGTCCCTTTGCCAACGATATAAAATATCTAAGAACCACATCCCTTTCTTTATCAATACTATCCCCCCCTCAATTTTAGGGGAGGGAACATATAGGAGGGGGCGGCTCTTCCCCTGATCTCCCTCCCAATGAATCCCCTTATCTCCCTGTCCCTTAATAGTAGGCAGTCTATTAACTCTTCTCCTTTAATAGTAGCCTTCAATTCTAAATAACCCCTTTATCCATAAATAGTGGAATAATAGGGACGAGACTCAATAATAGGGTTGTTCACAAATACAATAATACTAGTTTGGAATGGGTTGGGGGGAATAGGTATAAGCAGTGAATAGTAGAGGCAGAAACTAACATCGATATTGCTCTACATCTCCCTCAGCAGCCGATCAGCATTATCATATAGAAAGGCTCGCCCTACCATTATTGATTCGAGGGGGATAGGGGCGAACTTCTTCAATGGAATAGGGAAATCGGGAAAAACCCCTACTATTCTAATCTAATCTAAAATGGGCGTAAAAAAGAGGACTTCTTGGGGGAATTCTGGTTGGTCATGGTTCGGGTCTGGATTCGGTGAAATAATGAGCACTGCTCCGAGATTGGTATCGCGTAGCATAAGGTGAACCAGTTTCTCAAGAAAGAAGAATCGATGTTTCCGATCCCTCCCCCTATTTTATTCAGAGAAGGGGAAGGGATGATATACGTAATAGCACGTGATGATTCTTGACTAGACCCAATGGATTGATGATGGGTGTCGATTCTCGATTATTAATGATATGTTGGGTCCAGTCTCCGCCAGGGATTAGATTCCCTTCAGGGGCTTCTATCTATTAGTAACAGCTTCCACTAATAATAGAGTCTTTCATTGACAGTATTTTCGTGGATAGGGATAAACCACCGGGGATAGAGATAAACAACCGACCCCCTCTCCCTATCTTAAGAGTGCATACGTAAATGCTGTCTCCCTTGAGTGAAGGTCGATCTCAAAAGGACCCTGCGGAAAGATCTCGCAATTAATTGATAGTGGGGCCGGAGCCCTATTTGCTGGTGCTATTCCCTCCCGCGGGGGTCGAAGGAATAACGAAATATTGAATTGGAGACTCCCAATGTTCCCCTTATTATACAATATACCGCCCTACTATTATTATCTCAGGGGTGGGACCGCTGTAGAAGCCGAAACCCGAATCCGTCTGCTGTCCCGCCCCACTATATCGAATTATTCGCTCGAGTCGGGGGGGAGGACCGAAACGAAAGTATACTAGACCGTCCCAGGAAAGGGTGATGGAGGACTGCCCCGCCCACTATATTCCAACCGATCGATCGGTCGCGAATGATTCGATATAGTGGGCCGGATCAATGATCTGTAGGAGGAATGGGGAGCACCGGGATTGGTTCCAATTCTCATATTCATCCAAGGTTCTCTGTCCGATTCTACGGGGTTTCTGAGGAATGGGCTATTGAATCATCAGCTTCAGAGTGATTCAAGGTTTTATGTTCAATTTTACGGGGTTGGAGCAAAAAACCCAATTCTTTATCGACCTTATAAGGGAATGGTGGCAGGATGGAACCACAATGGTACGCGTGAGCACCATCAATCGTCTTGTGCGGAGAACCGAACCAATCAATTACTCCGTCCATTCCAAGCGACGGAATTCTATAGAAAAGGGGGCGGGTTGGTACGAATAACTCTCTACTTAATAGGGGATGAACCACTTGATTCCGATAAAAGAGTGAATAAGCTGGGGGAAAGCTTGCCCTACTATTATTACTCGCCCCTACTATTCCATTTAAGGCAATCACCCCGAACATTTGTGACCTGGACACACAGCCACTCCTGCATATATATGAGGCGGGCAAAGGATCCAACAACACAACCGAGCTTGAGGGATAGGGTTCTCGTTTAAGGGATTGGTTCATTATGGAAGGGACAGGGTTTGGGGAGATCTTATTGAAAGAGGGAGATCTCTTCCCCTCTTAACCCTCCACCCTCTAGATTTGAAGGATTCTGGTTAATGCCACCCTTTCTCAATCAATAAACCATGAATGATATTGTACCAGTCCAGGTTTACCAATCGGTAAGGGAAATTATCCCTAGTGAAAAAGCTCATAACAACATGATGAGCCCTTATTATATAGAAAAGGCCAACCCTTACTATATAAAAGGGGCCTTATTATTAAGAGTGGGCGATCTCTAGAATCAGTTCGAATGAGATACTCTACTAGAAGGAATCTCTTATTCCTGCTCAAAAAGTTCCCTGCACCATATGAGTAGTCGATCCAGTCCCAAAATGGATTGATAAATGAAGAGAGGAGTGCCCTTACTATTATTATTCAAGGTAGGATAAAAGTGCATTATGAAATGAATGCAGGGCCCCCTATTATAATCATTTGCAGAAGGGAGGGAATAGGGTCAGCCACCTTACCCATTTATGAATGAAATAATGGGAACTTCCCACCTACCTCAAATAGATGGATATAATTTGGGTCTATTAGCACCATTTATTTATGCATGTTCACTAAAGAATCATTCTAAAGCATATATAGTTGGTGCAGCGTCTGGCGCTCCCACCCATGGTTAGTGTTCTGACTATCCACTTCTCAATAATAAGGGAATAAGCATTTTGATCCTGCATAGAGAAAAATTAAGTAATTACGTAATGATTTACTATGTGAGTCATTTCACGGATCACAAAATTACTTACCCCCATATAGATGAGCTTGTGACTTTAATGAAAGGCTTTATAGTGGGAAGTTGGTTTGTAGTAGCTAGTTACTCAACGTGGCCCTTCCTTGATATTTCAGATGGATTTTTGAGAGAGGCAGTTCATACAGTGGTATATATCATCAATAGAGCTCAAGTAAGAGTAAATCATCAAAAAATCCCATATGATCTCTAGAAAGGAAGACCAACTACTGTAAAATATTTCAAAAAAATTGGAAGCAAATGCTACATAATATGGGAAGAGAAAAATTTGGGTAAGTTTAATTCAAGATGTGATGAGGGTATTTTCCTTGGCTATTCTACTAAGAGCAAAGACTATAGGTGTTATAATAAGAGGACACATACAATTATAGAAAGTATAAATATGATAGTTGATGAAAAGACAGGGTTAAAAGAACCAACTCAAGAAATTGTGTATCAAGAAGAAGAAAGTTGCCAAGAAGAATTAGGTGAAGAATCAAAAGAAGAGGAAACACAAAGAACACCACCTAAGACTCTATCCAGGTATGTGCAGAAAAATCATCCAAGAGATCTGATTATTGGAAATCTAGATGAAATACAAACAAGGAGGAAGATAATAGGAATAAGTGAACATGCAAATCTTTCTTTTTTGTCTAAAATTGAGCCCAAGTATTTCAATGAGGCAAGAGAAGATAAGTTTTGGGTCAAGGCAATGGATGAGGAATTAGATCAAATAGAAAAAATTGAGACTTGGAAACTTCTCCCATGACCAAAATATAAGAATTTAATTGGCACTAAATGGGTTTTTAGAAACAAGTTAAATGAAGATGGTCAGGTAGTTAAAAATAAAGCAATATTGGTATGCAAAGGTTATACACAACTTGAAGGGATTTATTTTGATGAAACATTTTCTCCTGTTACATGACTTGAGGCCATAAGGATGTTTTTAGCTTTCTCAAGTTTCAAATACTTCAAAGTATATCAAATGGATTTAAAATCAGCTTTTCTCAATGGTATCTTAGAAGAAGAGGTCTACTTGAGCAACCTGAGGGGTTTAGCATAAATGATCAACTAGATTATGTATGTAGATTAAAGAAGGCTCTTTGTGAACTAAAGTAAGCTCCTAGATCTTAGTATTCAAGGTAGGATAAGTATCTTCAAAAATAGGGGTTCAGAAAAGTAATTGTTGACAGTAATTTATACATCAAAAATGAAGGAAATGACTTACTAATCGTGGTTGTTTATATGGATGATATAATTTTTGGAGGCAATAATGATAATATGTGTTAGAAATTTACAAAAAGTATTCAAAAAGAATTTTAAATATCAATGGTTGGTGAATTTTCCTTCTTTCTTGGTGATGAGGCCTGAAAATGCCTCATTTTTACACTATGTTTGACATATAAAAACTGCCTTATTATTAAATTAAATGCCAAATATTTTATTATAATATATATCTATTAAGTGTTCACATGATTTTATGTTAGGAGAATTATATCTCTATTTTTGACTATTTTTAGTATTTTGTGACTGCTTTTGCTTGATTAAGTAGCAAATAAAAATATGCATTTCAAACAGCCAAATGTGGTATGCTGATATCCATTAAATTCACAATGGTTTATGAATGTTTTCCTGACATTCAACTTGTTTGAAGTCCACATTGAATCCAAATTATTATGATTGTTCTAAATCTAGAAATCTGTAGAAAACAGCCATATAAAAATCAGCAAGCTGTCACTTTATAGGAGCACCTCAAATTTGTCAAGAAAAACATGAGGAAATATATGGAATAAGTTTAGAAGGACTACAGAAGAAATCTAAACTATTTATAAGCATTCCCAAATGGTATAAATAGGCAAAAATAGGATATAATAGAGTAGGGATAATTGTGCAGCACTGTTGCACTATTCCAGCATGGTTACTTGCTGAATAAAGTGTATAAATTTGGTAGCAACTTGATGTACTTATACATGTTGATATTTGAATTATTTTCCCATGTTCTAATTTTTTGAACTTGCAAGAAATGCCAACATTTTACAACTATGTAGCAAATCTAGAAAATACAATAGTTTACCATGTAAATTCCAACCAGCTACCAATGAATAGCAAGGCATGAAATTCACACATGGAGAAGGATAAAAGCTATTGCAATCAGTTCCTAAGAGATAACCCACCTAAGAAAAGTAGATGAGATCACCTGAAGAACACACAGTTAGCCAATATGAAGAGCTTTGGATTGAGCAGACATCTTCAGATTGACAGAATGTAATTTCTTTGGATTGAGTAGACATCTTCGGATTGAAAGAATGCAGTTTCTTCGGATTGAGCCAGTTATCTTCGGATTGATAATAGAAAGTACTTTTTGACTATTTTATGATGGTGGAAAAAGGGAAAGAATTTTGAGAAGGTTAAGGGAAAATATCCC
The DNA here is from genome assembly GCA_028583015.1 of Wollemia nobilis. Lineage (NCBI taxonomy): Eukaryota > Viridiplantae > Streptophyta > Pinopsida > Araucariales > Araucariaceae > Wollemia > Wollemia nobilis. Next base: position 156,593 of record JAQPPZ010002742.1, on the reverse strand, counting down.
CCAGCTGTCTTTTTGTCCTTGCCATCCAAAAACCACCATTCACGAAAAAAGATCAATTGATTCTCTTCTAGAATAAAACCAAGAAATGCTACAACATAATAGGATTTGATCTACAAGATAGGAATAGTATATTTTATATTTGTAAATAGATCTTATGCATCTATAAAAGGATAGCTCCCTTCTTGGTTGATCTAGGTAGGAATTAGAATAGAGGAGAGTAGTAGCAGCAACAAATAGGATTGTACAACAATTATCTGTAACAGTTTTCAGCATGTTTTGACAATAATAAAAGTGCACTCTTTTTGTTAATTTATGTTCTGAGTGTTAATTATTTAAGGAGTGTTTTTACACCTCCTTCTATATCAGAAAGTATGGGCCCAATTTCAGATCTAGAAGGAGGATTTTTATGACAAGTTTTAATCTTTAATTTTGCTACAGTAGAATTAATAGATTGCTTGCTAGATTTCATTTTCTTATTTTAATTTTGTATTATGTTATTTATGTTTTCTATTATATTTGTGTACAGAATTTGTGTGTGTGTCAGTTGAAAAATTAGACTAGACATTTGTTTTCTTTTTTTTCTCTGCTTTCCATGTTTCCCTATTTTTTTATGTTTCAACAACTTTTAATTTTTAGCAAATTTCATTTTGTTGTCAATTACTGTAGCAGAAGCTTGATGACCTTTTGTGGTAGGACATTGATAGGTGTTTTTATTAACAAGAATCATTTCAATTCTGTAAAAGTAAAATAGGTTTCAATTTTGCAAGTGTAATTTAGGATTTCATTTCAGTAACATTTCAATTTAGCAATTTCAATTCTGTTATTTCAATTTTGCAAAAGTAGATTAGATTTCAATTCCTGCACTTGTAGTTAACTTTACATTTTTGAACTTAGAATAAGTTTTCAATTTCTTCAAGTTTTCATTCTACAGATTAGGTTTAGTGTGACACCAAAAGGCTAAACCCAATCTGTCTCACCCAATAAATGCTTGAAATTTGAATGCCTAAATTGTACTTTGCCCTAACCTTCTATCATAGAAAAACTTGGACACCATCCCAGATTGATAAATTATTGAGATTAAATGATGGGATTCAATGAAACTCATCACTTGGACTACATATTTCACAATTAGAGAAGGGTGTATTTCTCTCACAAACCAAGTATGTAAAACATATGTTGAAGAAATTCAAGTTAGAAGACTGCAAATCAGTAAGTACCCCCATGGTTACAAGATGTAAGTTGAGTAAAGATGATGAATCTCCTTAGGCAAATCAGATATTGTATAGATCTATGATTGGTAGCTTACTATATGTCATAGCTACAAGACCAAATATAATGCAGGTAGTGGGACTAGTGGCAATATTTCAACCAACACCAAAGGAAACACATGTATTGGCAGTAAAGAGGATTCTCAAGTATTTAAAAAGGACTATGGATTTTAGACTTTGGTAGCCCAGAAGAGATAATTTCACTCTCATAGCATATACAAATGTATATTGGGTAGGCAGTATTGATGATAAAAAAAGCACAAGTGGAGGATCATTCTTTCTTGGATATTATTTTGTCTCTTGGCTAAGCAAGAAATAGGCATTAGTATCCTTATCCATAGTAGAAGTAGAGTATATTGCAATGGTTGCTTGTTGTACATAGGTGTTATGGATAAAGTAAAATTTTAAGGACTTTAAGATTGAGCATGATCATACCATATCCATACTATGTGATAATACAAGTGCCATAAATATTTCAAAGAATCCAATGATGCACTCAAGGACCAAGCACATTCCGATCAAATATCATTTTTTGAGAGAATAGGTGACATATAAGCAAGTCAAATTAGAATATATTACTACAAAGGAACAAATTGTGGATATTTTCACTAAGTCACTTCCAAAGGAAACTTTTGAGTATCTTAGAAGGAAATTTGGAGTAGTTTTACTCCCACCCCAAAATAAATCACCTAAAGAAGAGGAGGTGGGGAGAGGCAGGAGGTGGGGGGGGGCTGAGATAAGAGTCTTATATTTAGTCCCAAAGGATTTCCTCTATCATTGATGTCAAAGGGAGATATATTTGAGTAAGGGGAGAGCATTCAATCAGGGAAAGCATATTTGGAATCCAATGGTACGAAAATAAATTTTTAGAAAGGGTTGTCATCAATGAAAAAGGGGGAGATTGTTGGAAAATTTTGAGTATAGTATTGTCATTGATGTCAAAGTTGATTTTCATTAATGTCAAAGGTGAAAAGGTTGAGTTTTATCTTCAAGGTTGAAACAATAAATGCAAAGGAATTTTCCATGGTTGTAAAAGCAAGCAAAGAGAATTTTGAAGAAAATATTATAATATTTAAATATTATTAAGGGAGATTTGGAAATAACAAGGGCTTCATTTGGTAAATAAAAAGGAAAGAGAGATTTTAATTAACAAGGCAAAAGATTTACTTTTAATTGGTGAAAAATACCCGAGGCAGAAGGTTTACTTCTCATTAGTAAAAAACACCCAAGGAAAAAGGTTTAATATAATATCTTAAAATATATATATTATAAAACCTAAGGTTAAAATTGCATGGTGCCAAAAACAAATCGAATTATTTTAAAATAAATTTCAAAGGTGGGCGAACGTATAAAATTGTTGGACATTTTGAGCTCATTTAGTTGTCATTGATGTCAAGGTGAAAAGTCATCATTGATGCCAAAGTAAACATATGAAGACGTCATTAATACCATGGAGCACACTATCAATAGCACCAGGAACAATGCGAAGAGTTGAAGAAAAAGTTGGCAAAATAATGTTTTATGAGGATTTATGGTAAACTCATGGTGGAAGATTAAATGGTTTTATTAAAATCATTATGAGGATATAAAAGTCTCCTCACACATTGAGATGGCAGTTAAGATTTTAAAAGACCCACGGTGGCAGAATAATTTACAAATTAAAGGTTTAAGTTTAAACCCAAGGAAGGCTTTAATCTCCTTAAAGTTAAAGTTTATAAATATAATTTATAAAATTTAAATTCCTTAGAATTTAAATAATTTATAAATTATAAAGGTTGGAAAGCGTCGACGTCATCAAATAAGTGGGAGCACCGACGTCTAAGCAACAAAGGGAATTCATGTATAAATTAATGCCAAAGAGGCATTCAAAATTCACCCCTCGACATTTTAATGCATGCGATAAAGTTGGAAATATTTTCGTGCAATCGTTGATCATTGAGGAAGAAGACAAGGGATTCGCTTGTCTTTAGCGCCAGGTGAAAGACATAAGGGGAAGAGCATATTGGTTGAATCACAAAGGACACGGTGGTCCATTGGCAGTGCACGTTTTGCGAAGGCATTGGGAGTTGAGGAGCCCACGATCGATTCGCGTGGAGTGGTGTGTGTCTTGAGCGCCAAGGGAAGTCTTTTGCACGTGCTCGTTTTGAGCGCCAGCCTAGGACAAAGGGGACGAAGAGCGTCCAAGCTCTCAAACGTGCATCTAGCACACGCGGAGGTCAAAGCCACGGCTAGAGCGCTCACGGAGGCAGAGATTGTGGGTTCGAATCCCACTAGTGGCAAAGGTAATTTTTGATTAAATTTTTATATTGCCTAAAGTTTTTCTAAGGTGTGGTTTGGAGTTATAAGGGTTTGTTGAAGAATTATTTTTGGTAATTGATTTGTGTTGTTTGGAGTTATAAGGGTTTGTTGAAGAATTATTTTATTGGTAATTGATTTGTGCCATTTGGAGTTAAAAGGGTTTTTGAAAGATTGTTTTATTGAGAAGTGATTTATGTTATTTTAAGGAAAGAGGATTTGATTCTTGCCAAAGTTATTTTTGCCATTAAATTGATTAAAGAGGTTTTGAGTTATTTTGGTGGAAGTTGAATTTATTTTTAGTTGGGAGTTTATAAGGTGTTAATGGATAAATATTTTATGTATGTTGATGGTTGTTTTTGAAAGGTGGAGTGATAAGGTGTAATTGAGTATTTACATTATATTGTGAGAAAAGAATATCTTCTAACCTCTTTGAGCTAGAAAAAAAGTGTTTGTGGTTGTGTAAATTTAATGAGAATCCCTTCATCTTCAATAAAAAGGTATGAGCACATTCTTCCATAAGTTGAGTTGATTGATTGGTTTTCTAGAAAATAAGTTTGGAGTGAAAAGGACTTGATTAGGGTTTCCTTTTGAGAGTGTTTGAGTTAATGCATCAAGGTTTTCTGGAATAAAGAGTTGTTGTTAAAACCTTGTTTGATAAGCATTGTTGTTGAAGCCATTTGTTGTGTGAAGAACTTGAGTTAGGGTTTTGCAAAGAACATGAGTATCATTGTTATGTGAAGATTGTTTTATAAGCATTGTTGTTGAAGTGAGTTGTTGAGCAAAGAACTTGAACTAGGGTTTGAAAAGAACATGAGTATCATTGTTATGTGAGATTAGTTGTTGAGCATTGTTGGAAATATTTTGAGTTGGTGGTTATATGCTTGGACTAGGGTTTGTGAGAAAGGGGTGTTTCATTGAGTGATTGGTTGAGTAGAGTTGATTGAGCCTAGTCAAGTGGATGTGTGAAGTGATTGTTCAAGTTCCATAAAACAAACTATTCTATATTCTGATTTGAGTTGAGAAAGTGATTGAGCATTGAGTGTAGAACATATTGAGTCTCTAACAATTCTCTTTATGTTTCTATGAGATTGGACAAGTTTTGTGTGGACTTGTTAAGCATATTTGAGCAAGTTTTGAGTGGACTTGTTGAGCATATTTGAGCAAGTTCTGAGTGGACTTGTTGAGCATATTTGAGCAAGTTCTGAGTGGACTTGTTGAGAATATTTGAGCAAGTTCTGAGTGGACTTGTTGAGAATATTTGAGCAAGTTCTGAGTGGACTTGTTGAGAATATTTGAGCAAGTTCTGAGTGGACTTGTTGAGCATATTTGAGCAAGTTCTGAGTGGACTTGTTGAGCATATTTAAGCAAGTTATGTGGACTTGTGGAGTAAAGTTTGGTGTATATTTGAGGATAGGTTTGTGCTAGACTAGAGATAGAGATTGAGTAGATTTGTGCTAGATCGAAGGACTATGTTTAGTGTATATTTGAGATAGAGCTTTGGAGGTGATAGAGCAAAGAGGATAGTGGTCTCTAGTGGATAGAGATCCATCAGCTAGGGTAGTGAGGATAGGTCTTCTGAGTGGGGACAAGAGTCTTCAGTGGAGAGATATCCACAAGCTAGTGTAGTGGAGGTAGTAGTCTTCTAGAGGATCACCAGCTAGAGTAGAGGAGAAGGAGTTCTCCTATGGATAGAGATCCATGAACTTGATTTAGGGGATTGGTATCTCCTTTGGATAGAGGTCCATAAAATATTGTAATAGGGAAAGGATTCCCAAGAGATTGATTGAGGAAATTTTAGTGAAATATTTTCTCCGTGGAGTAGCCCACATTGGGTGAACCATGTAAATTGTGGTGTCTCTATTGTGTGTGGTGATTTGTGCATTGCTTTGATTACTGTTTTTGATATTGCTATCTATACATTGCATAATATTGATTTGGAAAGAAAAGTAAAAAGTGGTCTTATACTGTTCACCCCTCTCTCAGTATAAGCTTGTGTTCTTCAATTGGTATCAGAGTGGGTTCCTTCATAAGAGTTTAACAGCTTGAAGGAAAAGCTAACAAGAACACAATGGATCCTAAGGAGGTGTCCTCAAATAATTCAACACCAGTATTTGATGGAAGTGACTATATATATTGGAGTATGATGATGAAGATCTACCTGATGGCACTTGGTAATGAAGTTTGGGAAGCAGTGGAATTTGGATACGATCCCTTAGTCAATCCTCCTACAGATAAGGAAGGTAAGCTTCTACAACACTATAATTCAAAAGCAATGAATGCACTTGTGAGAGGTTTGCATAGAACAGAGTCTATGAAAGTTATGCATTGTCAAACTACAAAAGAAATGTGGGATAAATTACAAAATATATATGAAGGAGATAAGAGTGTCAAGAAAGCAAAAATTCAAAATCTCAAAGGACAATTTGAAGCATTAAGAATGAATGATGAGGAAAATATTAGTGCTTATCTACTTCGAATTGATGAGGTTGTTAATGATATGCAAGGACTTGGAATGAAGATTGATGAATCTGATGTTTGTGATAAAGTATTAAGATCTCTTCCAAAAAGATTCAGTGAAAAGGTTTCTGCTATAGAAGTATCATTGGATGGTGATACTTTGACAAGAGATATGTTGCTAGGTATGCTCACAATATTTGAGATAAGAACAAAAGATCCTATTCCTCAGAAGGAAGCAACATTCAAAGCAATCAAGAAGACAAAGGGTAAGAAGTCAGAATCAAGCAATGAGTCATCCAATGATGAAGAAGCTAATTATGGTAGAAGAGATAAAGACTCTAGAAGATCCAGAGATCTAAGATCTGTTAAGTGTTTCAATTGTGGAAAGTTTGGACATTTTGCAATAGATTGTCAAGAACCAAAGAACAACAATGGTGAAGAAAAATAGGATCACAGGAACAGGGAATCAGAAAGATATAGGCACCAAAAGAAAAGCAAGGATGGACAAAGCAGACAAGGAAAGAAGTTCTTTCAAAGACAAAAGAGGAGCTACTATGCGGATAAGGCAAGTAAGTACTCAAGTGATAGTGATGCTAGCTTTTCAGACAATGATAGAGATGAAGTCCTATTTATGATTGAAGAAAAAGAGCAAGTTAAGAAAAAGACTCCAGTAATTCTCAAGTGTTTTAGATGTGGTAACTTTGGACATCTTGAAGATAATTGTACAAGGGATGGTTATAGTTTTAGTGATGATGAATATGAGAATGCACTTGAAGGACCAGATGAAAATATTCTAATGGCATTAGAAGAAGAAGTAAGTGATCCTATAGAAGACAAGCCCATAGAAAATAAAGATGTGGACAAAGGTAAACAAATAGAGGAATATTCAGAAAAGGATGGTTATGATCTCAAGGGAGAACTTATTTATGCCCTTGACATGGTAAAGAAGGTAAGAAAGCAACACTCTAAACTTGAAATTCAGTTTCAAGAATGTGATGAAGAGAGAAGATTGCTTATAGAGGATTTAGAAAAATCAAAGGCTAAGGCAAAAAGGTTCAAGGATAAGTTAGAAGCAAAGATCTTAGAATGTGAGAAGTTAGCACAAGAAGTGGCACTACTAAGAGAAGATTTAGAAGACTCCAAGGTCAAGATGAAAGGGTTTAAAAATAGCTCAAAGAACTTGGATAAGTTCATCAAGACACAAAAGACTACATCAAGCAAGACAGGTCTTGGATTTGAATAGAATCAAAAGAAATGGGAAGGAGAGTCAACCTCAAGTTTTGGAGATGAAGAAACTTTAGATGAAGATACTTCAAAAGAAGACAATGTAAAAGAAAGTGAGACATCTGAGGATGAGTTGGACAATAGAGAGTTCAACAAAAATAGGAACAATGCACAAAGAAGATACAGATGGAACAACAATCAAAATAGGTCAAAAGAGACTAGGAGACCAATGAGGTCAAGACAAGGAAAATTCAATGGAAGATGCTTTTCATGTCACAAGTTTGGGCACATGGCTTCACAATGCAGGACACATGAAAGACAGGAATATGGGAACAAATAACTTTTCCATGGGTATTGCTACTCATGTAATCAGTTTGGTCACAAAGCAATGAATTGCAGGGTTCATGATAGAAGAGGATATGGCTTCACTAGGAGAAATCCTATGACATTTGCACCTCCAAGGAATAATAACATTAAGTGTTATAAGTGCAACAATGATGGTCACACAACAAAGTGGTGTAGAGCAGACATTACAAAAATAGGTATGAATAGGAATAGGAATAGGAATATGGATATGAATAGGAACAAGAATAGGAACAAGAACATGAATATGGATATGAATATGAATAGGAACAGGAACATGGATATGAATAGGAACAAGAGCAGGAACATGAATGTAGACATGGAAAAGAACATGGACATGGAAAGAAATAGTCAAAGGAATCAGAAGGATTCAGATAGGAAGGAAAGAGGATAAAGGTAAAGAACAATGTTTTCTGGGAGTAGAAATACTCCCACCCCAGAATTAACCACCTCAAGAGGAGGTGGGGGAGGGGCTAAGCTAAGAGGCTCATTCTTAGCCCCGAGCCCCAAAGGTGACCCTTTGCCATTGATGTCAAAGGGGGAGAGATTTGAGTAAGGGGGAGAGATTTGATATTTGAGAGAGCATTGAGCCAGGGGGAGCAATGTCCTAGGGGAGCAGAACAAAGGAAAGATCAAGTTTTCAGTTAAAAGAATTTGGGTTGCCATCAATGACAAAGGGGGAGATTGTTGGACATTTTGAGCTCATTTAGTTGTCATTGATGTCAAGGTGAAAAGTCATCATTGATGCCAAAGTAAACATATGAAGACATCATTAATACCATGGAGCACACTATCAATAGCACCAGGAACAATGCGAAGAGTTGAAGAAAAAGTTGGCAAAATAATGTTTTATGAGGATTTATGGTAAACTCATGGTGGAAGATTAAATGGTTTTATTAAAATCATTATGAGGATATAAAAGTCTCCTCACACATTGAGATGGCAGTTAAGATTTTAAAAGACCCATGGTGGCAGAATAATTTACAAATTAAAGGTTTAAGTTTAAACCCAAGGAAGGCTTTAATCTCCTTAAAGTTAAAGTTTATAAATATAATTTATAAAATTTAAATTCCTTAGAATTTAAATAATTTATAAATTATAAAGGTTGGAAAGTGCCGACATCATCAAATAAGTGGGAGCACCGACGTCTAAGCAACAAAGGGAATTCATGTATAAATTAATGCCAAAGAGGCATTCAAAATTTACCCCTCGACATTTTAATGCATGCGACAAAGTTGGAAATATTTTCGTGCAATCGTTGATCGTTGAGGAAGAAGACAAGGGATTCACTTGTCTTTAGCGCCAGGTGAAAGACATAAGGGGAAGAGCATATTGGTTGAATCACAAAGGACACGGTGGTCCATTGGTAGTGCACGTTTTGCGAAGGCATTGGGAGTTGAGGAGCCCACGATCGATTCGCGTGGAGTGGTGTGTGTCTTGAGCGCCAAGGGAAGTCTTTTGCACGTGCTCGTTTTGAGCGCCAGCCTAGGACAAAGGGGACGAAGAGCATCCAAGCTCTCAAACATGCATCTAGCGCACACGGTGGTCAAAGCCATGGCTAGAGCGCTCACGGAGGCAGAGATTGTGGGTTCGAATCCCACTAGTGGCAAAGGTAATTTTTGATTAAATTTTTATATTGCCTAAAGTTTTTCTAAGGTGTGGTTTGGAGTTATAAGGGTTTGTTGAAGAATTATTTTTGGTAATTGATTTGTGTTGTTTGGAGTTATAAGGGTTTGTGAAGAATTATTTTATTGGAAATTGATTTGTGCCATTTGGAGTTAAAAGGGTTTTTGAAAGATTGTTTTATTGAGAAGTGATTTATGTTATTTTAAGGAAAGAGGATTTGATTCTTGCCAAAGTTCTTTTTGCCATTAAATTGATTAAAGAGGTTTTGAGTTATTTTGGTGGAAGTTGAATTTATTTTTAGTTGGGAGTTTATAAGGTGTTAATGGATAAATATTTTATGTATGTTGATGGTTGTTTTTGAAAGGTGGAGTGATAAGGTGTAATTGAGTATTTACATTATATTGTGAGAAATATTTATCTTCTAACCTCTTTGAGCTTGGCATAGAAGTGTTTGTGGTTGTGACAGATTTATGAGATCCCTTCATCTTCAATAAAAAGGTATGAGCACATTCTTCCATAAGTTGAGTTGATTGATTGGTTTTCTGGAAAATAAGTTTGGAGTGAAAAGGACTTGATTAGGGTTTCCTTTTGAGAGTGTTTGAGTTAATGCATCAAGGTTTTCTGGAATAAAGAGTTGTTGTTAAAACCTTGTTTGATAAGCATTGTTGTTGAAGCCATTTGTTGTGTGAAGAACTTGAGTTAGGGTTTTGCAAAGAACATGAGTATCATTGTTATGTGAAGATTGTTTTATAAGCATTGTTGTTGAAGTGAGTGTAGCGACCCCGGGGCGCACGCACCGCTCTTAACTCTACTTGCGATGTTATTACTATACCAAAAATGAAGCTAAAATATTACGAGAAAACATATAACATGAAAATGACAAAGAATGGATCTTTCATTAATATTGAACCCCGGTTACATGTCGGTCCCTCTTAGGGATACCCATCTTGATACAATGATTTACAAGTGGATGAAGAGATGTCCCCTTTTGCAAAAGGGTGGCACGCTCTAAAATGCTTCCCGGTTCTGCACACAAAAATGTCTGAGGGCTTACAGATGCCTCCTTCTCTAGGTATGTCTCCCGGATGGATCCTCTTGCTCTCGTATGTCATGGATTATGTCTCGTGAACCTGTGGCCCTGTATGCAATTCAAACAACAATACACGTTTAGCTATCCGAGATTGCCTCCTCGGATAAGGTTGTTAGTAATCAGAGAATGTAACAGAAATATGATAAAATGATACCATGGAATCAAGTAAATCTAAGCTAATGATATAAGAAAACAAGATAAAAGATGCTATGTCTATTTAAGCTAAGCCTGCGGGCCACTGTCCAAGACAACGACCACTAAAGAAAACCTTGCTCTCCTTGCCCCAAAGCTATGGGTCAAAGACTATGATCTGATGTTGAAGAAAGTAGGTGTTATGCCCTTTGATTTGTCAAAGCTCCACCGCACACGTGATCTCAAAGAGAACTCTCTCTCTGAAATGATCTCCTGTATGTGATTCGGGTCTCTATATGTCATATATCGATCATGTGTCTCTATATGTCATATATCGATCATGTGTCTCTCTTTTTGGTGCTCTTAGGCTTGCACCTTTTATAGTGTGAAACCCTAGGTCTATGTCCAAGCCCTAGAAATGAATTTCTCATGCGTAGTGCAAGTTAGCATGAGAAGCCCTTGTCTATTGTCTATATTTGAAGGCCAGTTAACTGAAATCTAACTGCCCACTTGAGTCTTCTATGTAAACTGTTCATTAGCATGAGAAGCTTTTGTCCTTTGTTTATGCTTGAAGGTCAGTTAACTTAAGTCTAAATGCAAACTCAAGTCTCCTATGTGAACTGGTCATGAAAAGGAATGCAAAGTCACTCCCGCTCACCTTTATTGCATGCAAACTACCACTTCCACCCGAGATTGGGCCTATTTGTCGGTAAACCACTTCTTATGGCTTAGTCACTATCATCTGTAGTGGCTATGATCTAGCCATTGTCATCTATAGTGGCTAAGGTCTGGCCACTCTAGGCTTGAGCGGCTAGAATCTGGTTGCTCTTGGCTTGAGCGGCCAAGCTTGGATGGCTTGAAAAGGCCCCAAATGAGTGGTGAGAACCACTGTTGGTGCTTGGAAAGTCCAAGATTATGTCTTATGATCTTATGAGTGTGTCTATGTAAGTAGCTCCCCTAAGCATGACATGATTTAGGTGTCTACAGATGCCCCTTTTTGTGATGCATTGTGTGGAAAACACAATGCTGAGCAAAAATGTAGACTGATCCATTTGTAGGGTGTATGGTGATCAATGGTCTGATCAACGCCGGATGGCCCAATCATGCAAGATGGCATGCATCCCTTGAATCATTGCCTCAATGTTCGGAGGACTTAGCCCAGTGGCTTTTGCATGTTAAATTGCACTCATTCCTCAAACTCAATCGGGTAGCTTCAGCTGCTACAACAATTTCGATCGGTAGGAGAGCTACAATTGAAGATGTCATGTCTGCTTACGTTCCCAGCAAACAAGGGAAATTTGTGATTGTTGTATGCAATGATTCGAAGGACGAACATGATTTTGCTATGATCAAGTGATATTTTGTTGATTTTGATTATGATTAAGTTGAAGTTTTGAACTACCTCTTCACACAATGGATTGGTGAAGAAATGACAATGAATGAAGCGACAAGTCGCTTGACCAATATGACTAATCTGGTTCCTTTCTAGCATTTGTTGCTTTTAATGGGCAATCCCACATCCAAGTGTGATTCCAATTGCTTATGATAATCATCCATCCCTATCTCGAGGAGCGGTCCGACTATCAATAGCCTTCTTAGGGAGTTAGGATGAGTGATTCTATTTATGTTTAGATTGTATCACTTTGACTTAATGTTTTTGATGTCATAGGGGAATTAGAATGACCCCTTCGCACCCGTGGAGCAGTCCGACCATCTTGATCTTCTTCGGGTTTGAAGGGTGACATATCGTAATTCCAAAATGAGTTGCTTTTGCCCCAAGTGGCCTTATGGTTGCCTACTCATCTCACCGAAATACATGGAGTGCAAATCACTGCAATCATCGAGTGGATAGAGTAGGTAACTGGATACGAGGCCTGCTTGAGATTGTGATTTTATGTGAATTTTTTTGTTGTTTTGAACATTCTGATGATCCTAAACCATCAAAGTGTGATTATTTGTTATTTTTGTTATTCCCTCATTGAAGGAACTGCTTAATTTTGACCTATGGGCTTGGCCACTATCAGGTCCAGTGGCCTCTGATTTCCTGCCTATGGCCGTTGTCACCTTGAGCGGCCAAGAAGCTCGGGCCACTGACGTCAGCAACGGCCAAGGCATAATTAAGGAAATATAAAACTTGCAATTCTAGGGTTTTGACCTATCATTTTCACTATTGAAGATTCTATTTTTAGAGCTCTGGTGCAACGATGATGGTTGCGACTTCAAAACTTTGTTGGTGCTGAGGACATGGCTGCATGAGGTGAGACATCAACTACTGGAGGAGCTAGAGCTTCTCGGGTATTTCTCTTCAAAACCCTAGCTCTCTTTTCTTTGCTTAAGTAAAATTGAACTTCACTAAGAAATGAGCAAAATGAACATCACTAAACCTGCTGGCAATGAACAAACTCCGTAATTAGGCTTAGGTTCCTTTTTGCCATGGTGGGTTGGTCCCCAAATTTGCAATCTGTCAGTGGCTTTAGCCTAGGGTTTTTGAAAATTTTCCATTATTCACCTATTGCCACCATTTTGGGCATTCTCAAACTTAGCTTAGTTTCGATGCTTGGGTAGGGGATTTGTTTTCCAATTTGTTTGCTTTCCCTCCCTTTTGTTGCTTTGCTTAAGTTATTTTGTCAATTGTAATTTTTTTTTTATTTTTTGGCCAAGGGTTCATGGGTTTGCCATGCCGCCCCTTGGCCGCTGTCACTCAGAGCGGTCGGCTCTGAGCTTGTCACTCAGAGCGGCCAAGCTTGAATCCCAATGGTCAAAAATTTGACCATTGGGCCTTGGCCGCTGTTGCCTCTAACGGCCAGGTTTCGGTCGCTGTAGGCGACAACGGCTAAAGCTTGAGCCTTGTTTTTGCATTTTATGTATTGATTTTATGATTTTTTTTGAATTTTTGCTTTGCTTAGGTGCAATTTATTCTTCTCTTGCTTAGATTTAGAGTAACTCATACTCTTTTGCACCATTTTCATGTTTATTGTGAATTATGCCTTAGATGCATTGTAGTTATGTTTTGTTTTTCTTCTACTTTGTTTAGATCCTCACTGCTCGGGCTCGGGACCCGAAGCTCCTACTGGACTTGCTTCCTGGATTTGATGACACTGATTGGGAGTGGTTTAAGGCCCGTGGGCTATAGTACGTTATCAGGTTGCCCCACATTATGGCCGACCAGGCTTATCTTATGGCTTTAGCCCACCGTTGGGACCCATGGACCAACACCTTCCACCTTCCACCCGATGAGATGACTATCACGTCGGAGGACGTGTACAGGATCTTTCGGATCCCGTTCGATGGGGTGCCCATTGTTTCATCGGCCACTAATGATCAGGTGGTCGTCTATGATAGGGTGTTTGGGGCACGTTCTACATAGGCTCTCTGGGAGACTGGGTCCAGGGGAGTATCTATCAAGACTTGGTATGATGCTCATGTTTTCACAGTGAGGCATGTTGTGTTGCTGATGGTGATCAACAATGTTCTTATCTCGGACTGCTCGGGTTTGAGGTTCCCTTGGAACCTCCTAGCGATGGTGCAGGACCTACTGGATAGCGAGGAGCCTATCATCTATGCATGGGGTAGATCGCTATTGGCTCAGTGCTATGATGAGTTGTACCACATCCATCGATGGGGATGCATCAACATTGCTTGTAGTTTGCTCTTACAGGTTTGGGGATGGGAGCACATTAAGGTAGATCACCCTAAGGGGCTCCTAGCTGAGATTACATCTATTGAGGCTCGAACATAGTGCTATGCTGCCAGATGGGCTCGGGAGCATGAGGAGCATAAGAGCCACACTTTTGTAGGGGAGCTGTCCCACTACACTGATGCTTTCACCAGACTATTGGTCGGAGATGTCGTGTGGTGGCCGTATTATGAGTGTCCAGTTTGGGATGATCCAGCTAGTTTTACTGCTAGGACACGACGCGAGCGATGGCTCGTTGGCCGTAAGATTGCCATCTAGGAGTATTTCTTCTACTCTCGGGTTCTTCGTCAGTATGAATTGCAGTAGGATGTGCCCTTGGTACCATTCTTGTATAGGCACCTCATAGCAGAGAGGGACCTACCTCCATGATAGGTCATAGAGCTTGTAGATGAGGAGGATGCCCTAGCCGTAGACCCTACAGTGGTTGGGGGAGTTATAGAGGCCTACTCTCAGTGGTGGGGTGATCGGATGTGGCATGGCATCGATAGCCTAGGGCGCGAGGATGATGGTGGGGGTGATGGCATAGATTCGGTAGGACGTAGGGTTCAAGCCAGGACCGAGGTATGGGGCCAACCGAGAGTAGGTGGTAGTAGAGGATCTTGATGTTCCTAAGGAGGAGGAGGAGTTAGAGCCTGAGGAGAGAGACTCTCCTCTGAGAGCATAGTTGCACGAGGTCGAGGCTGAGCTCCAGGCTACTAAGATCTAGGTACAGTGGTGAGATGCTATGATTGAGCAGCTCACAGCATAGATATAGGCTCTACAGGCTACTATCGGGGTGGCGATGTCAGGATGCAGTTTGTTGTTCCTACTTCTACACCATAGGAGGTTCCAATAGTAGGCTCAGGGGCAGAGGTGGGATGACTTCATTCCTTGTTGGATGAGCATGAGGCTCGGATCCAGGGTCTTACGGATCATGTTACCCTCCTTCAGATGCAGCTCAGGAGGCACAAGATTGTCCCTAAGGATCCAGCAGATGCAGGTGGTTCGTAGGTCAGCGGGCGCTCTACCTCGGGGTAGTCTTCCACTCATCCTAGCCAATGGACCCGAACTCGGACAGAGAGACCTACAGGCTCACATCACTCGACTCATGACACCGCCATAGGGGGAGGTGGCACTGGAGGAGGTGATGCAGGGGGCTCAGGCCCGACACTAGATTGATGTTCTACTTGGTTCTTGATCCATTTTTGAGGTCGACTGACCTACATGACTATAGCCCATGGGCATTTTTGTATATCCATTGGACTTGACACACATATTTTTATGATAGATTTACCTTTTGTGACTCATTATGTGTATCATTTATTGCTTATGTTTTTGTTGTTATTTTGTTTTATGATATGATGCGATGATGATATTATGATGATTTGATGGATATGTTAGATGATAGATGATATTTGAAGATGCTTAGATGGATGTGTAGATGCTTATATGATTTGATGATATGATGCAATGTATTTTGATGATGAATGATGAATTTATGATATGCAAATGGATATTGCCTGTATGTTTTATGATGTGGTTTATGGATGATTAATGACTTGTTTTCGTGGATGCAAATGTTATTGTTAAATGCATGTTTAATTTTTGCTTTAATTATATGCACCTAACTTATGTGATGGAATGGTATAAATGAACCTGTATGCTCTAATCACTAAAAACATACGGAATGCATATGACATTGACAATCTTAATGGGTGATACCACAAAAAGTTTAAAAATAATCATGAATTTAAATAATCACTTCTATCATAAGAATTGATTAAGTATTCATATATGAGATGTAATGGTGTGTAATGTATCTTCTTAATAAGTTTCTGTAAATTAAAAGATATAAAGTAGTCAGTGGTCGTCTATATACTATTTCTAATATATATGCGGTATCTGTCCTACTATGTTGATACCCCCTAATTTATAGAATCTTATAAAGAAAGTGATGGTGTGAATGATTTAATTATTTGTTGCTATGTAAAAAAATTTTGGGGCTTTTCGGAGATTCAAACACTCTAGTTCCCCTATCAACAATTGTCTACTTACCACTTAGACTTTTGAAAAGTAAGGCTTTTACCATGGACCTGGTTTTTCATGATCTCTGTGTGTGCATGTGATTGTATATTTTGAGGTAGAACTCAAGCATTTCCTCCGATGTCAAGCGGGATTCTTTCAGCCCATTGCTAAGATCAGGGATCCTCAAGTGTTCATCTCATCCTTATGTTGGACTTAGTTGGACTATACCACTAGGCAATATTTGGTTACCTAAGCTAGCTCATCCACATTCAAACATTGGTCTACACAAATGCATGAAGCAATTGTAATAGACATATCATCATGCGTAAGGATTTCTCCTTCCAGTTTTGTACAATGCTGAGAATTCCAGGGATTCAAGCTTTATTCCCTTCTTTTTGGCTTCTTTTTGGCTTTGGATATTTGCTCATATGTAGTGATGAAAATCACTGTTTATTTTGATTTGATTTTTTCTTTGAGCGGGGATTTTTTTGTAGTGATGATAATCATTGTTTATTTTGCTCATTCTTAGTGATGAAAATCACTGTTTATTTTTTATTTATTTTTTTGAGCTTGATTTTTTTGTATTTTGAATATATGATTGTATTGGATTTTTGCTTTTGAAATCTGGACTGTATGCTTGGCCTTTTGAATTTGTACTTTTGCTTTGGGATTTTTCTTATTTTGATTTAAGCAAGGGATTTTGATAGGGTAAAGCTTGTCCTTTTGCCAATTCTCAGCACCTTTAAACCGGTTGCACAGGGGGATAAGCAAGGATAATCCTTTTCACTTAAGGTAACCTAGACCGCTTTGCAGCTTTCATATTTTCCTTGTACCAGCTAGGATTTTAGTGTTTCAATTAGTGATGGGATCTTGAATATCCAAGGCTTTATCATAGCTAGGCCTTTCTTTCTACTAATCAAAGTTGTTTTCCTCAAAAGTTGATAAGATTACTAGATTTGGTTGACTAACCGAAAAGCCTTAGTAATTATGTATAGCAACAAATAATGGTTGTGTTGAAAAACACAATTACACACATGTGGATGGAGGTATGGATATGAATGACTTGTGTGACAAACTATGGTATCACTTTTAAGACTCTCATGACATATCTTGTAATGTATGTGAAAATGCAATGCAATGATGTGGATGCAAAATGTGAAGTGCAATTGTTTTTGTATTTTTGATTTTATGTTGTTTTTGTATTTTTGATTAATTTGACCAAAGGGCTTATTATGCCTTTGGGGCTTTTGTTATTGATTTTGACCAAGCGGTTTTGAATTACCCTTGGAGCCTTTTTTATTTGATTTTTGACCAAGCGATGTGAATTACCCTTGGAGCCTTTTTGAATTGATGTTTGACCAAGCGGTGTGAATTACCCTTGGAGCCTTTGATTTGATTTTGGTTTTGACCAAGCGGTATGAATTACCCTTGGAGCCTTTGATTTGATTTTTGACCAAGCGGTATGAATTACCCTTGGAGCCTTTGATTTGATTTTTGACCAAGCGGCTTGAATTACCCTTGGAGCCTTTGATTTGATTTTTGACCAAGCGGTTTGAATTACCCTTGGAGCCTTTGATTTGAATTTTTGAATTTTATGTTTTTATGATTTGTTTGTTTTTTTGACATATTTGATTTTTTTTGATTTTTGATTTTTTGATATTTGATTTTGTTTTTGGCATATTTGAATGTTTTTTTGAATTTGAAATATTTGAATGTTTTTGTGTTTTATGAAATATTTGAATGTTTTTGTTTTGACATATTTGAATGTTTTTGTGTTTTTATGTGTAAAATACCTTTAAGTGAATGATATTGAGAGGTTCAGGCTCTATGGGTGAACTAGCACGATCCCAATCAATAGTGTCTATATCAAGATGTAATGATTTGGTAGGATTTTTGGATTATGAAGTGGAGTGGTCAAATCGATGGAGATCATGTTGATGGATGGGATGAAATCTCCAGGACCACATGGGTGCAATCTTGTCTCAGGGGTTTCTCTTCCATACTCATGATGAGGTTCTGGAGGAATGGGAATTTTTGGATCTGGCCTGTGAGCAGGGTGGACAATAGGATCATTGGGCTCTAACTGCTCTCTGAATGTAGGTGGAGGGGGATTAACCATCCGATGAATGGCAGCTAGGTCAATAGGTCTCCCCAAAAATTGGAGTTGAGGGTCTATGGCATGAAGTGCCGCCTCTCTCTACTAGCTCATTGACTTGCCACAAGTGGTGAGGTCCAAGATAAGCCATCTCGGTCTCATCCTCAAAGTCATCATCACTTATCCAAAAACCGTTAGCATTGGTATGCGGCCCTAAGACAAAGGGCTCATGTCTTGGCCCTAAGTAGGCCATCTCTATTTCATCTTCATATTCTTCGTCACTTATGAAGAACCCATTTGCATTTGTCTCTTGCCCCAAAGTCAGGGGTTGATGGCTTAAGCCTAAGTAAGCTCTTTCTATTGAGTCTTCTGATTCATAGTCACTTTCATCTGATGTATATTCAATCTCATCATGGATGGACCATGTGAACCTTTGTAAATAGCGAGGCCCTTGATAGGCTAAGCCAAGTTGCGCCTCATCATCACTTGCTTCATATCCATTCTCCTCATCCCATGAGTTGTACCCTATTGGGGTGGAATCAATTGAGGTGTTTGGATGATAAGTTTTTGGAGGTGGTATGTTTACCATGGCTACTTGTCTATTGCTCAAATTTGCTATTCTCAAGGGGTGATAAGGAATGAAATCAATGTCTTCTCCCAACCCTATGCTTAATATTTCCAATGCCACTGCAAGCGAGTCATCTCGACCTCCGCTATAATAGCCTAAGCCAAATCTATCGAAAGGAAGCTGATATAGTGGCTCGTAAGGCCTCCTGCACCCCTACTCATATACGCCAAGGCCATAGCCATGCCAATGGCAATGCTCAAAGTAGCTTAGAGAAAACTCGGGATTAGAGAGGTAATGAACATTGACTGTGAATAATTCATCACCATCTCCTTCTATATCTGAAGACTTATGAGCATAGTCCAGGCCGGCATAGACAAAATTGGTTTGGTTGGGAGGGATTCCTAGTGGAACCACTATTCCTACTAGTGGCCTCAAGTCTTTAGGCCTCCCTATGTCCTGTGCAGTCTCAATGATAGGCATAAAGGTGATGTTCTGCACAAGGTATTCCCCTATGCCTGTACTTGCCAAGTGTATTGATGCATGCGATGTGGATGACCCCACGGATGATACTGGTGAAGCAGGGTGATAATCACTATCTTCATCTTGATCTTGAGGATCTTCCTCTTCCATAGGACTTGGCATTTCAGCAATGGCTATAGTTGGCATTTCTTTGGGCCTTTCTTCCTTAACTAAGGGGGCCTTTAGCTTCTGATTGTCTTTTGGTTTTGATGTTGATGGTACTTTAGAAGCATTGATTATCTTGAGTGCACCAGAAGGTGTTGATGTGCATGGGTCTTTTCTTACCCCTTTGTCTTTGTTATCAACTTGTGTGGTTGGGGATGAAGGTGCCACGTATAGGTGAGTAGAAGGGATCATGAATTCTCCCAGAATATCCACCTGATTAATGTATTTAAAAGGCTCTTCATCAGCCAGAACCACATAGACTTTGCTTTCATGCACATACTTGACACACTGGTGCAAGATCGAAGGCACACACTTCATGGCCCTTATCCAAGGGTGCCCTAAGAGGATGTTGTACTGCATAGCACCTTCCAAGACATGACACATCATGGGGATGGTCTTGTGCCCCACCTTGATGGGTAGGACTATCATTCCCATAGTATTGCATAAAGCATCATTAAAAGCTCTCAATGTGTAAGTTCCTAGAATGATATTGGTCTTGGGTATCTTGAGGTGCTCTATTGTAGTTGTTGTGATGATGTTTATCGATGAACCTGTATCGACCAAAACCCTCTTGAAAGGTAAGTCATTGATGGCCGCTACAATGTTTAGCGGAGGGTCTGGTAAGGCAACAAAAACTATCTTAATCTCATGATCATAGAATCGGATTACAGGTTCTTGGTATTCTTGCACTTGTCCCACAAAGTGAGTGAATGCATTCGCATCTTGCGGTTGAAGCTCAATTGTTCTTAAAATCTCCATTAGAGTCTCCCTATGCTTTGGGGACTATTGTATGAGCTCATAGATGGATAACTTAGCTGGAGTCATCTGTAAGTTTTGCTCCAATCTACTCCGAATAGTTACCACAGGTCTCGTTGGTGGACCTAGAAGGTTGTCTTGCCTTTGCCTAGGAGCGGCTGGGATGTTCATGGGAGCTACAGGTGGTTGCGGTTGACCATACCACCTAGTCCTTGTTGCTATGTTAACGATCTCAACCATCCCAATGCATCCATGGGTAGGTATGTCAGCTCAAACCTGATTGACTTGGGCCCCTTGCTCTCGAGGGGCCTCATGATTGGGCAATGGGTTTCTGTATATGCCCATGTCTCTATTATCAGGAGCTAGTGGGTTGTTGTAGCACCCTAAAATTGGTGCAGTAAAACCTTAGCAATAATTAAAATTACCTTAGTAATAATTCAAATTCAAATTCAACCCCAAAACCGCTCCAAAACCGTCGTTTAACCCGTTTTCTCGTTTCTTGTGCCATTTTTAGAGTTTGTTTTGACTGTTTGACGATATCGTCGCAGATCAGACGATATCATCGCCGATCAGACGATATCGTCGCCGATCAGACGATATCGCCTCATATTGGACGATTTCATCTAGACTAGGACATCCAGATGATCTTGTCCCAAAACTGATTTTTCATAATTAGCCTCTGTTTCAATGGTGTCTCTAAGTTGGGCAGAAGCGTGTCTACGTCGCTAGAGACCTCCCCTATTGGACATCTTCCAAATTATGATGATCTCCAATCACCCAACTTCCCTCCTAATCCTATTTAAACCTTAGGACCCCCCTTGACTTTTCCCTGGCTGAAATTTCTTGTAACTTGACCTTTACACGCATTAGAATACACAGGATTACCATCTGCATTTGTACTTTCCAAATTTTTTTTGCAGGAACCTTGTCATTCTTCAGCCGGAGCAAGCTTAGATCGTCGTAGACGATCCTGTCCAATTCAAGATGATTTCGTATCAATCCGAGATGATTTTGACTGCAGTCTGCATTGGGGCAATCAGTGCCCAGAGTTTGTGCTTTTTCTATACTTTGCTATTATTTTATTCTGCATTTAGTCAGTTTTATTATTATTTCTGTTATCTTGCATCTTGGAGTTCACCCATGTAGTTTAATTGCACAATAAGATCATGATTAGCTATTAAAGTATCGTAATTTATTTGCATTTCCATTTAGGATTATCTTATTAACATCCTTATTATTGTTTCATATCATTTTCCTTTATCAGAATAGTTGCAATTTTGGTATTTTGTATCTATTTCTCTATTTGCAGGTCTCTGACAAATTCATCAGATCTAAGATGATCCTATCAGATAGGAGATGATCCTATCAAATTCCAGACAATCTGGACTACTTCAAAAATTAGAACCTCCATCAGACATCCGGAACCAAGTATGGATTTCTTCACTTAGTTTGTTCTCTGTGTTTTCTTTTAAATCTATTTTCTGTATTTAAATATGCATTTCCAATAGAATAACTTAGATTCATTTGGCCAAACCTAGGATTTGAATGTTTAAAGATAAAATTGAACACATAAAACACATTCCCAACCTAGGCGTGGAAACTGCCACTTAACGTTTCCTGGTGAACCCAACCATCCGTCTAAAAATCACCTTAATACACCTCCCCCGAGAGGCGGGACCTTCGCAAGGCCTCTCAGTATGAGGTATTGTCCCATACTTTTCACATCCCCCTTTCGAGTGCGGATCCTATAGCCTGAAGGTAAGGGTGTGAAAAATTTGGAACGATACATTTTGGTGAACCCGACGTGAAACTAAAACCTTTTGAAAATGAAAACAAAAACAAAGAAAAAAATAGATGCATTTAAAATCATTAGAAAATTACTAAGTTGCATATCATGTTTAGATGGTAGCTCCTAAGAAAAGACTAGCAGTTATTATAAATGTTGAAAACCAATTAGCAGCCTTAGAAATTAATTATGTGCTTAGTGTGCCTGAAACAGATAGAAACCAACCTTTATGGGACGAACTTGATAGAAGACTAGGTGTCATTTCATCTAGGTCAACAAAGCTTAAACAAATCAAGAGGCTTGTCCTAGATAGAATCCTGGATCCTCATCAACTCATTTCTGATGAACCTCTACATTATCTACATCTATCATACCTTCCACATCTAAAGATATAGGGAATGATCCTTCTACATCTTATGCTCTTTCTGATGAACTCTTACCTGATTTATCTAAAATTCTTATATCAGAAAAAACAAATGCTTCTATGCAAAATTCCATTATCTTAAGTAATTTGTCGCCATATCCTCATACTTTGGGCCTCCCACAACCTATGGGAAGTACTTACCAAGTTGGGAGTTGTGCCTTCATTTATAAGGGATATGACTGGGGAAGAATACCCAGGAACATCAAAACTCATCATGAGGGATATGCTCGATGTTATTTTACTAATGAGTATATTAAAGCTAAACCTATAATGCTTAAAATGGGATATAAAGGTAAAGGCTTGGGACCTTTACAAAATGGTATGAAAGAACCTTTCGAGGTAGAACCATGGCCCGCTTGATGTGGTGTGGGCCTATTTCCTAGTAAGGGTCAACCATTCCCTTTTGAACATGATGATCAACTCATATGTTATCAAGATTATTTGGATAGGCGTGATGATTTGCCTCTACAAAATCAGCCATTTACATGCAATATGCTATCCATAGCTTATCCTGAAATGATTGCTGGATCCGATGATGAGTTAGAAGGTGATATTTTCAATGATGTCTTCGTTGAAGAGATGTTACACAATGGGTTTTATTTTGATGGTTCTATACCAACTATAGCTCAGCTTGAGGCCACTACTCCTCAAAATGACTTATCTAAGTTAACCTTAAAATAATTACAAGAATTGGGCGTCTCACCCACCCCACCTAATTTTGAAAGAGATCTACACATGGAAGTAGAAAACGTCATTAAAGTTAACATGGGAACTGAGGATAATCGTCACATAATCAATATTGGGTCAGAATTAAGTCAAGAAAAACAAGAGCAATACATTGCATTCCTTAAAGAATATGAAGATGTCTTCACTTGGACATATGAAGATATGCCAGGTTTAGACCCTTCTATAGTCATGCATCACCTAAGAGTCCATCCGGATGCTAAACCTGTTAAACAGAAACTTAGAAAAATACATCCTAAAGTGGCTTTGCTAGTCAAAGGGGAGTTAGAAAAACTCCTGAATGTTGTTTTTATACAAGCTATTGATTATGCTGAATGGATCTCGAATGTAGTTCTAGTCACCAAGAAAGAAGCTACCAAAGTTAGGGTTTGCACAGATTTTAGAGATATTAACGCTGCATGCCCTAAAGATGATTTTCATCTTCCAAACATGGATCAAATCATTGATTTTACTGTTGGAAGTGGGATGATGTCCCTAATGGATGGATTCTCTAGCTATAATCAGATCAGGATAGCTCCTGAAGATCAGGCTAAAACAACCTTTATTACCCCCTGGGGTACCTTTTGCTAGAAAGTGATGCCATTCGGCTTAAAGAACGCAGGTGCAACCCATCAAACGAGCTATGAATTATATTTTTCATGACATGATGCATGATATCCTACATGATTATGTAGATGATATTATAGCTCACTTTATTAATGAAGATGATCATTTAGATGATTTGAGAAAAGTTTTTAATCGGTTAAGAGAATATCTTATTCGATTAAATCCTACTAAATGCATATTTGGAGTTAAGTCCGGTAAACTATTAGGGGTTTTAGTTTCTTTACATGGTATCGAAATCGACCCTCTCAAGATTGCGGCTATCACTGATATGCCCGCACCTACCAATATATCTGAGTTATGAAGTTTACAAGGTAAACTTCAAGCCATCCGTCGCTTCATCGATAAGCTGGCGAACAAAACCACTCCCTTTCTTAAGCTCCTTAAGAAGGATGTCCCTTTTAATTGGGATGACGAATGTAAGGAAGCTTTTAAAATTCTTAAATAATACCTCCTTAACCCACCTGTGCTTTCACCGCCTAGACCTGACTGCCCATTTATCCTGTATATTTTAGCTTTAGATTTTGCTTTAAGAGCTATGTTAACTCAACTTGATGATGAGAAAAGAGAATGTGCTAATTATTACATTAGCAGAACACTCATCAGTTATGAAACCCATTACACAGCATTAGAGAAATTATGTCTAGCAGTTGTATTTTCTACGCAAAAATTATGCCATTATATGCTTAGTCAAAAAACGTATGTCATTGCCAAATATGATCCTTTGCGGTATCTCATGAGTCGACCTTATTTATCGGGTCGCACAGCCAAGTGGGTTATTGCTCTAAGTGAGTTTGAACTCACGTTTATAGGACAGAAGTCTGTTAAGGGTCAAATCATAGTAGATAAATTAGCTGCTGCACCCTTAGAGTCTACCCATCCCCTCATCATTGAGTTTCCTGATGAATGCCTTCAATTAGAGGCAGACCATGTTGAACAATGGTCCTTATACTTTTATGGAGCCCGATGCATGAGTGGGGCTGGTGTAGGTATTATTTTAATATATCCACAAAAGCACATTACACCTTTGTCCTTTAAATTAACATTTGCTTGCACTAATAATACTGCTGAGTATGAAGCTCTAATCCTTGGATTACGAGTTGCCTTGGCACTAAAAATTAAAAATCTATTAGTTTTTGGTGATTCTCAACTTGTTATAAACCAAATTAATGAAGTTTATCAGACCAGAGATGATAAATTGCATCCATATAAAGCATATGTTTTATAATTAATGTCTCTATTTGATCAAGTTACTTTGGAAGCTATTCCTCGAACTAGCAACCGTGCAGCTGATGCTATGGCCGTAGCTACATCTCTTCTGCCCTTGGAGTTAGATGACGAATATGCCACCATCATTATTCATTGACTCCAGGAACCCTCTTCAAATAAGTCATTCTTAGAACCTTTGGATGTGTTTCTAATCAATGAAACTACTCCTGTACCTTGGTATACGGATATATTTGATTTTCTTCACAATGGGACTTTCCCTGCCAATTCTAATAGAAACCAGCGTCGGTTATTGTGTAGACGAGCAAGTCGATTTGTAATAATTGGCAATACATTATATAGGAGATCTTTTGAAGGTATCCTATTGAGATGTTTGAATCTAGAAGTATCCAAATCAGCTTTGAGTGAAGCCCACGATGGATATTGTGGACACTTCAGTGGTAGTGTCATTGCTAAAAAGCTCCTTAGGATAGGATACTTTTGGCCTACCATGGAGAATGATGCACATGATTATGTGTGCCATTGTGACAAGTTCCAGAAACATGTTGACCTTGTCCATGCCCCTGCATAATAACTACAGGATATTTCATCTCCTTGGCCCTTTTCAAAATGGGGCTTAGACATTATTGGCAAAATTAATCCTGTGTCATCTGATGGACACAAATTCATCATAACCGCCACTGAGTATTTCACGAAGTGGGTTGAAGCTATGCCTCTAGATTCCTCGCACCGGGACACAAGTCTCTAAATTTATTTTTAATCAAATCATTTGTAGGTTTGGAATTCCCGCAAATCTCATCTCGGACAATGGAACTTGTTTCAAAAATAAAGATGTTAAAAAATTATGCCAAAAATATAAGATTCAACATCGCTGGTCCACTCCCTATTATCCTCAGGGTAATGGCCAAGCATAAGCTTCAAACAAAACCTTAATCAAAATTCTCAAAATATTGGTCAATAAATCTGGCCACGATCGGCACATTCAATTATATCCAGCTTTGTGGGCTTATCGAACTAGTGTTCGAACCCCCACTGGAACTTCACCTTTTGTTTTGGTTTATGGTGTTGAAGCCGTTTTTCCCTTTGAATTAGAAGTTCCTTCTTTGGCTCTACTACTTCAAGATACCGAAGTAGGAGATGAATATCGAGTTGGCAGACTCAATCAGCTGGAGCTCCTAGATGAAAAGTGCATCAATGCTTTGGATCATCTTCGTGCCTACCAAAACAAGCTTAAAAGATCATATTCTAAGAAAGTTCGTCATCGATCCTTTGTGGTCGGCGACCTTGTTTTAAAAGAAAATCAAAAAAATACTAATGCAACTAAAGACCTTAAAGGTAAATTTGAGCCCAACTGGCTTGGACCATATATTATCACTGCTAAATTTGAATCGGGAGCATACAAATTATCTACCTTAGATGGTAAAGAACTTAAAGAACCCATGAACATTTTACATCTTAAACGTTACTATGCATAACAAAATTGGTCATTTCATCATTGTATATATTTGTTTAAAATATTTCAAAAAAATCACTATCTTGTATTTCTTTCAATTTATAAACTTAAAAATCTAAAAAAACATTCAAAATCATCAAGAACATCTTTTATTTTTGTACTTCTCACATTGTGACTCATTGCAGTTATATTTTCAAATTATTTTGGATAAATTAGCATTTATTTGGAATCCCGCACTTTCACACTCACATGAATAAATATCTTGATTTATTTGGTATGATTACTAATCTCTCTTATATCAAAGTCCACAAAATTCAATTAAATAAAGTTTTGAGCATAGAGAATTGATCTTGTTATTTACTTAAGCCAAACATATCCTTTCACAATAAAATGATTATATTTGTAATGTCCATGCTATCCTACATAGTAGAAGTGGTTTCTTGAGCGAAAAGTTTCCCCTGCAATCCTATCATACACATGGTCTAGAATCTTTGAGAATTGGCAAAAGGACAAGCTCACCCCTACCCGGAATAAAAATCCCTTGCTCTACAACTAATCCGAGCAAGTATCCCTAGAATAGGAAGCAAAAGAAAAGGAAAAATCAAGCAAAATCATGTACCACTATTTCAGCATTATCTCAAATATCAAAGCAAAAGATACAAAAAAAAAAAAAAAAGAGAAAGCAAAGAAAGAAAGACAGCAAAATGAGCAAAAGAAAAAGCAATAAAATCATTTCCCTACCCCTTAAAAAAGAAAAGAAGGGTTGATGAGCTTGAATCCCTGGAATTCTCAATTATTCGAAAACCGTGAGGTAAGCCCCATAACAGGTGGTTTGTGCCCAACCCGCTTGGCCTTGGGTAACTCCTAGCGTGGTGATATGTCTGTCACATTAGCGACCTTCTTTTGTACAAACCTGTCTGCTTATGGATTAGCTAGCTCTTGATAATCTAACTTACATAGTAGTCTGGTATGGTTATATGCATCTAAATCATGGTTAATGAACACTTATTTGGTTAATTTAAATCACTTGTATCATAGTATCTTGCTCAAACCTGGTGAATGAACAATACAATCGCACACACATTTGTATTTGAGAGATTTTGTGTATCATTATGATAAATCAAGATTGGAAATGAACTCACATATGCACATGGGATTCCTTATAAATCTAACTTTTGTCTTTAAGATACTTTGAAATATTTTTGCAAATTGTCTGGAATAATTTCATTTTCTTCTCTAAGAACAGTTGTTTAGTATAAAGACAACTACATGCATTACCAACAAATCAAAATAATTTTCAAAAACATGCAATAAAGTTACATATAATTTTTGACTTTCGCGATGATGGTATAGTTCCAAAACCAAAATTGGAATTTTATGCCTAGCACAAGTCCTCATCTTCATATTTTCTGTTTATTTTCAAAAATTAAAAATCAACCATGCAATAAAATTATTTATTTTCTTCTTTTGGATTTCGCAATGATGGTATAAGTCTATACCTAAATATTCTATGCCTAGCGTAAACCATCGAACTAATTTTATTTCCCATTTATTCCAACATATGACTTTAATCATTATGTTCCACAATTATGCTTTCAAACAAAATGCAACTTATTCTATTTTTCATGTCATTATGTTCAAATTCAAATTTTTAACCATGGTATAATTTCTAAGGAATTATTCAAAATTTTATCACACTTAGGAATTTATGCCTAGCCAAAATTATTTTAAAATATTTCATGCATATCATTTTTATGAAAATCTGAAAACAAATTACCATCAAACCATCATCATTTCTATCATCACAACAATGTCTTAAGACAGTTTCTTAAGCACTCTTTTTACTTTTAACAATATTTCTATACCAGGATTAGCTTGACGACCGAGTGAGCAGCGACTCCATGAAATAGTCTATAATAGCGACAACATCCTTTGAAATTATTGTTAACAGTCCCTTTTATTTTTATCAAATTATCATCTCAACAACCAATTTGTTTACATCAGATTATTTCATTTAAATTTTAAAGCATGACATTCAAACTATAATATTTTCAAACAACATAATTACATGAATCATCAAATCAATCACATCAAAAACATTAAAGCACCATACATAAGACAAGTCATATGATCAAAAATATCATATATATATATATATCTCAACAATGTATGTACATCATATCAAAACTAGATTGGTATGCCACAATCTACATCTTGGCATACTCAATCCTCTCAATCATATATCCAGTCTGTGTAGTGCAATAGCCTAGCCTCGATAACCCCTCGATCTCTTAGCCTCATCTCCTCCCTCGCCCTGAGGTGGACGAGGTGGCCCCATCGTAGTATGTGTGGTACTGCGAGTCCTAGTTGTCGATCGGGATGAAGTCCTCGACGACCCAACCCTGATTGAATCCGCAATGTCGACTGGCAGCTATACCCTCTGGCCCTCTAGCACCAGCTGGAAGTAGATACCCTAGTAGAACGCAGTCTGAGCAATCGACCATGGTAGCTCCTGAGTGCTCGCTCCTCCGCTCTGTGCTCTGAGGTGTGCAACCACATCTCTGAGCTGTGTAGCCTTCGCTCAGTGACGTGTAGCATCATATTGTAAAGTATGCACCTGTGCCTGGAGACGGACAGTCTCCACCCGAAGAGTAGCCATCTCGCTACTCTCTCCTACCTCGACACCCTTGCCCTTATCGGGCGATGGTGGTCTCTCTCTATATGGAGAAGGGGGTCTCTCCTCCCTCCTCTCCCGCTATCACGGACTCTACTGAGCCTATGGCCTCCTTTGCTCTCTCCCACCGTGACCCTATGCCGACTCAATGGCCGCCTAGTGCCGCCTCCATATCTGACGCACAACTATGTGAATCAGACCCTGAGCCCTCATCATCCGAGGAGGGCAGATGCCTACGTACTAGGCATCGTAGTCGTTGGCTACCCTTGTGTCATCCCCATCCACTGGCTGGATGGGTGCATCATCCACATCCTGAATCCAGAATCATTGCATATCTAGAGCCCCACTAACTGTAGTGTTATCCTAGACGATCTGAGAAAACTCGTAGTCTCTGAGAGATGGGATCCCCTACTGTAGACCGAACTGCCTCAAAAATTGATCATATCGATGGAGATCCACCTCTCCCCTCTCCATCCTTAGCCAGTAGACTCACCTGACACGAGCTAGCTCCTGTCCGTCCTCGACCCACCCAAGATGATCTCTCCAAGGCCTCCAGGTGATCTAGTCAGAGACAAGGTCGTCAAGTAGTCTCCGAGACACTGGCAGATCTACTCGTAGCTATGACCCTCTCCGAAGCCACCAGTAGAAAACTCGGGTCCTCTCCCCATCAATCCCTGTTAGTGGGAGCCCTATCGGCCTCCGCACCGTGATGTGCTCCAAGCATCAAACCTGTAGTAGTGATGTCATGACCAAACATCAGTCGCCCTTGTATACGATCCCATATAGGATCCTATACAATCAACATAGTACAAAGCTCCCCCAAGAAAACCTGTATCCGTGGTCTCTCATGTCGCAGACCACATCTGTCAATAGCCATGGTAGCCCACATCCACTCTGATGGCATAGCAGCAGACCACCTACCACCCCAGCCAAAACCTGTGTCAGCATAGATGCCCCATGCATCTAGCGTAGAGACTCGATGTTCACTCCGCCCTTCTCCAGGGTGAAGCTCGGATCTCCGCATAGTCTCATCATAGCGTGGCCCTGATTGGCCGTAGGAGTGATCAACCATACTTGTATGGGGATCCTCAAGATCCTCCATACATCCTCTAGTGTGGGAGTCATCTCCCCTGTCGGTAACCAAAAACAAGAACCCGGATACCACCTCTCTGCTAGGGCTGTCAATAGCCCCATGTTTGTAGACACTTGTGGCATATCTGCCATGTGCTGCAAGCCTACCTGAGCCAGCTGATCTCACTCTGCCTGAGATAGAGAGACCAAGTCATCCCTTAGTCCATCGTATTTCCATTCTCGGCTCTTTAGTAATCCTCTCTGCAACATAAACAACATAAAAAATAAAAAATCAACAATAAAAATCATTAAATCATTAATCAAAATGCAAGTAAAATAAGTTCACTTTCACAAATGATGATATCGTCCACCATTGGGCGATATCGTCCCAAATTTGAGCAAATTCGCCTCTGATTTCACATGAGATAATCATACCTTATTGGACGAAATCGTCCCCATATCACCGATTTCGCCCTTCGACGAAATCGACGATATCGAGACGATTTCGTCCCGACGACATCGACGGCCCAAAATTTGGACGAAATCGGTGATATCGAGATGATTTTGGCGAAATCGAGATGATTTCATCCCGACGATGTCGACGGCCCAAAATCGGCCGCGATGCTCAAAAATCAATCAAATATAATCTAAAAAGCATGAAATTCTAAATTAAAGCACTCTAAATTTAGTTTAGACCCTTACCCATAGCCCGCACCGGACCTTTGTCGATCTGTGCGCTGTTTCGACCATCTTGTCTGCAGAGCTCTAGAAAACAGTAAAAATGAACAGTAACAATGAATTAGGGTCTTTCCCTATTTTTCTTAATTTTATTCAAAAACACTTAACAACTTTTTTAAAATTTTTCTTTTCCACGTTTTTACCTCAAACGTCGATTTGGGTAAAAACACGGAGGGGGCACCATAGTAAGCTGTCGTACGATTCGACCTAGAATCGTCGCCTAAAAATAGGAATAATTTTTGCTTTCTTGTAGATCAAGAAGAACTCATCTTTAATGCATTTTCTTCAAAAAAATCACTAAAGAGGGGGCAAAATGTAGCACCCTAAAATTGGCGCAGTAAAACCTTAGCAATAATTAAAATTACCTTAGTAATAATTCAAATTCAAATTCAACCCCAAAACCACTCCAAAACTATCGTTTAACCCGTTTCCTCGTTTCTCATGCCATTTTTAGAGTTTGTTTTGACCGTTTGACGATATCTTCGCCGATCAGATGATATCGCCTCAGATTGGATGATTTCGTCTGGACTAGGACATCCAGATGATCTTGTTCCAAAACTGATTTTTCATAATTAGCCTCTGTTTCAACAGCATCTCTAAGTTGGGCAGAAGCATGTCTGCGCCACTAGAGACCTCCCTTGTTGGAGATCTTCCAAATTAGGATGATCTCCAACCTCCCAACTTCCCTCCTAAGCCTATTTAAACCTTAAGACCCCCCTTGAATTTTCCCTGGCTGAAATTTCCTATAACTTGACCTTTACATGCATTAGAATACCCAGGATTACCATTTGCATTTGTACTTTCCAAATTTTTGTAGGAACCTTGTCATTCTTTAGCCGGAGCAAGCTCAGATCGTCGCAGACAATCCTATCCAATTCGAGATGATTTCGTATCAATCTAAGACGATTTCGACTGCAGTCTGCATTGGGGCAATCAGTGCCCAAAATTTGCACTTTTTCTATACTTTGCTGTTATTTTATTCTGCATTTAGTCAGTTTTATTATTATTTCCTATTATCTTGCATCTTGGAGTTCACCCATGTAGTTTAATTGCATAATAAGATCATGATTAGCTATTAAAGTATCGTAATTTATTTGCATTTCCATTTAGGAATATCTTATTAACATCCTTATTATTGTTTCATATCATTTTCCTTTATCAGAATAGTTGCAATTTTGGTATTTTGTATCTATTTCTCTGTTTGCAGGTCTCTGATGAATTCGTTAGATCTAAGACGATCCTGTAATATAGGATACGATCCTGTCAGATAGGATACGATCCTATCAAATTCCAGACAATCTGGACTACTTCAAAAATTAGAACCTCCATCAGACATCCGAAACCAGGTATGGATTTCTTCACTTAGTTTGTTCTATGTGTTTTCTGTTAAATCTATTTTCTGTATTTAAATCTGTATTTCCTATAGAATAACTTAGATTCATTTGGCCAAACCTAGGATTTGAATGTTTAAATATAAAATTGAACACATAAAACACATTCCCAACCTAGGCGTGGAAACTTCCACTAAACATTTCCTGGTGAACCCCACCATCCGTCGAAAAATCACCTTAATACACCTCCCCCAAGATGCGGGACCTTCGCAAGGCCTCTCAGTCCGAGGTATTGTCCCATACTTTTCACATCCCCCTTCCGAGCTGGATCCTATAGCCTGAAGGTAAGGGTGTGAAAAATTTGGAACGATACAGTTGTCAACTTTGAGCTCTGCCACCTCAATCATATTTTGTACTTGATTCTAAAACCTGATGCAAGCTTCAATGTCATGCCCTAATATCCTATGATAAGGACAAAATTGATCTTCCCTATATCCTTTTGGCTTAGGATTTTTGGGATCTACAAGAGATATATTATGAAATCTGGTCCTCCTGGACTCGCTCAATTGATTAAATATTGATTGCATTGATTCTGTCAAAGGCGTGAAATAACGAGGCGGCTTGCATTATTGATTTCTTCCTTGATTGTTCTTTTGGTCGTAGTTTGCTGGTGGGGGATGTGCTTGATAGTTATGTGATTGTTGTGCACCCCCATCCTTGGGTGTAGCCAATATGACTTGATTGACTAGAGCAGGGTTGCCCTGCTTCTACTTTTACTTATCATTATTATCATTCTTGTTCCACTCCTTTTTGTTTCGGAGCTTAATGGTTCCCTCATATACTTTTATCTCTTTGATGAGCTTTTCCTGTGCCAAAGCTTCCTCAGATGAAGGATATTGTTGAAGTTGTAGCAAGACGAAGATATGTTTAGAACAACTTTTTGTAAACATACAAATGATCTCTTCTGTGGGAATAGAGAATGATAATTTTGCCATGATTTTTCTCCACCAATTCCCATAATCCATTATTGGATCATCATCATATTATTTCAGGTTTTCCAGGTCTGAAAGGTTCACCTTCTTCTTAGCACCAAAGGAGAAACGCTTCAAGAATACGTTTACTAGTTGTTCAAAGTTGGTTATGCTATGCTTAGGTAGTTGGTTGAACCATTGAGTGGCAACACCTGAAAATGTCATTATGAATGTTCTTAGCATGAGAGCGTCATTGTCTTCAAGATGAAAACAAGCATTGATAAAATTGGTGACATGCTCTTGTGCATCCTCTTCACCTTTAAACTTCTCTAACCTAGGCATATCAAAGTTCTTAGGATATGGAGGGCTAGGGATTTATGGGCACAATGGTTGATTGTGTATCTTGCTCAATGTTGGTGAGTTCCCAGCTGCCTCTTGTTTCTCAAAGGTTTTCATCTTTTCAAAAAGCTCTTGAAATGCCTTTGATGCATAGATTTTCTCTTCATGCAAGCCTATTTGCATTGGCAATGGAGGTAACTCTCTATCCATTTGATTTGTTCCATTTTACTCCCTCCTACGAGGGGAATCAGGATTGTGATCTTGATTTGTTATGTTTGCCCTCCCCCCATTAGTTGAATTTTGTTCATGATTTGGTGGGGGGTTTCATTGTGGGATATCTTGTCTAGTGTACCTTTCCTTAGGTGAGTCAACGTGTCTTGTTCTTTGGTGGTCACCACCATTTATCTGTAAATTGTTAAGAGCTAGCTACTCAGATTGCTCTCTTAACCATTGCTCATGTTGGCGCAAGAGTCTTTCTCTTTGTTTCTCTTGTTCGAGAGCTTCCACTAACTCTCACTCTTTGCGTAATGCATTTTCTAACCGCCTCATTTGATAAGTTTGTACTGTTGTAGAAGACTCATGTTTATCTTACTCTATTATTGTAGTCTTGACTCATAAATTCCTCGAGGAGGTTTTTGTTGTATCTATACTCTTGATAGTTAATGTGACTTTTTCAGTGTACTATTGAATATCCCTATGATCAGAATCCATGCATCTTTTGTGGGGTTGCTCCGAGGTACCCCTAGACTGGGAGGTATGTTTAGAAGTTATAGTTTGTGAGCTTCCAGATGTAGAGTTCTCAGTAGCTACAGTTATTTGGGTTGGTTGAGTAGGAAATCGATCCAACATATTTAGTTGTCTCGTTCTCCATGGCTGGTCATGTGGGGTGTCATTTACTCCTATGAGGTCATAGTCTATGGGAATATTTCCTTTTGTGTGAATGGTTTCTTCTATATGATTCCCACGACTAGATGTAGCTCTAGTTTCTTGCCTTTCAGTGGGTAAACCTGTTTCATATGTTTCTTGTGAGTCTTAAGGTGTTGCAATTCTTTTTTTCCTTCTTGATAAAAATGGCTTAGTGGTGACATGTTTTCTCCATGTGGATTGATATGTGGTAGTCTCGTCATCCCTATGTGAAGAATGGGTCTTAGAACCTTCTTTATGTCCATGTGAGAAGGAAGCCCTCGAAGTTTCCTCATTTCTTTGAGAAATTTTGTGTGTTTAGAGGAGACCTTTGAGGTCTCCTCATGTCTCCTTGATGAGGATGGTTGTGAAGCATATTTTTGTTTATGTGACTTTGTTCCATGATGTGGTTCCTTACTTGGGGTTTCTCGAGGATATCCCCCAAGAGTTGAGTTATCACCCCTTAGGCTCGTGAAGCTATGTCTCACGGTCTTACGGGTAGGTTGTTAAACATTACTATAACTTCGCCTAAGGGTATGAATTGCTTTTGTCTCTCCCTCGACATTAGACCGAGGGTGTTTACTTCTTGTTTTGACCATGTTGTTTTATGACTTGATCTTTTGAGTTTGCTATTTAGGAATGACCACACAATTCCAAACAAATGTTTATCTTGATTACCAATTTAAGTGTGCCCTAAATTGTTTGTTGTGTTTTGATGTGTTGTTCTCTTGATTTCTTTGCTCTTGTTCTTGGATTAAGAATGAGAAGACTCATCCATAGTGACAATCAAGTACAATCATGCCAAACATGATTTTCTCAAAATAAGCTAAGGTACACCGCTGAATACCCAATGGGGGATTCGCCTACCTCCTCCACTCTAAACCAATGATTGTTCCAAAAGTGGGAGATAGTTTGAATACAAGTAACTTAGTGTCACTATAAGTAAGTTTCTCAATCCATTTCTAGGAAGCTCTAGGGGGTAAACCAGTGGAAGGAGATGAATTCCAACGTCATTGGACTGAATTGAAGGTTGGTGATGAAATCCAACTCTCCAATGTTTAAATGAGACGTGCATGTGTGGTATTTATTTTAAGCTTGCGTAACATAAAGTGTATCATATAGCAGCAATGAGTCTTTCCTATATGCCTAAGTGCAAAAATACATTTCAATATTCAGAAATATGCATGAACTACTATGATTTGTATGAGCACACTTTATCTCGTGCAACTATGGCCTCTCGCAGGACCTCAAAGCAAGAAAACAACATACAATGTCTAGCACATTGGATTCTAGGGAAAAATTTTTAGGCATAAGTTGTTGTTCCTAGCAACACCTAGTGGAAAATTTAAAAGAGGATCTAAGATATGCAAAATGCTTAATTATTTCTTCTTTATTCTTTCAATTTCCAAACATAAATGTGTTTTAAGTTCTCTATTTTGAACACACAGAAGCAGACAAAAAGTTGTAAAATATCAAAAAAGCTATACCAACCTTTGATCCAGCTTAGAGAGTCGATTTTTTGACCTCTAATGCACTCCAGTCCTAGCCGCTGTTGACCAGAGTGGTTGGTTCTTGGTCGTTGTGGCTCAGAGTGGCTTGTTTCTAGCCTCTATAGATCAGAGTGGCTAGTTTCTAGCCACTGTAGCTCAGAGCGGCTAGACCTGCACATAAAATTAAGTTAGTTTTTTGGTAGAAAATGAAAAATTAGTGGTTGTCCCACCGTGATTGCCATCTGTAGCGACCCCGGGGTGCACGTGTCGCTCTTAACTCTACTTGCGATGTTATTACTATACTAAAAATGAAGCTAAAATGTTACGGTAAAACATATAATACAAAAATTATAAAGAATGGATCTTTCATTAATATTGAACCCCGGTTACATGTCGGTCCATATTAGGGATACCCATATTGATACAATGATTTAAAAGTGGATGAAGATATGTCCCCTTTTGCAAAAGGGTGGTGCACTCTAAAATGCTTCCCGGTTCCACACACAGAAATTTCTGAGGGCTTACAGATACCTCCTTCTCCAAGTATGTCTCCCAAATGGATCCTCTTGCTCTCGTATGTCATGGATTATGTCTCGTGAACCTGTGGCCCTGTATGCAATTCAAACAACAATGCACGTTTAGTTGTCCGAGATTTTCTCCCCATATAAGGTTGTTAGTAATCAAAGAATGTAACAAAAATATGATAAAACGATACCATGGAATCAAGTAAATCTAAGCTAATGATATAAGAAAACAAGATAAAATATGCTGTCTATTTAAGCTAATACTGTGGGCCACTGTCCAAGACAATGGTAGCTAAAGAAAACCTTGTTGTCCTTGACCCAAAGCTATGGTTCAAAGACTATGATATGATGTTGAAGAAAGTAGGTGTTATACCCTTTGATTTGTCAAAGCTCTACCACACACATGATTCCAAAGAGAACTCTCTCTCTGAAATGATCTTCTGTATGTGATTTGGGTCTCTATATGTCATATATCAATCATGTGTCTCTTTTGTTTTTTGGTGCTCTTAGGCTTGCACCTTTTATAGTGTGAAACCCTAGGTCTATGTCCAAGACCTAGAAATGAATTTCTCATGCGTAGTGCAAGTTAGCATGAGAAGCTATTGTCCATCGTCTATATTTGAAGGCCAGTTAACTAAATCTAACTGCCCACTCGAGTCTTCTATGTGAATTGCTTGTTAGTATGAGAAGCTTTTGTCCTTTGTTTATGCTTAGAGGTCAGTTAAATTAGGTATAAATGCAAACTCAAGTCTCCTATGTGAACTGGTCATGAAAATGAATGCAAAGTCACTCCCGTTCACCTTTATTGCATGCAAACTGCCACTTCTACCTAATATTGGGCCTGTTTATCGACAAACCGCTTCTTATGGCTTAGTTGATGTCATCTGTAGTGGCTATGATCTGGCCGCTATCATCTACAGTGGCTAATGTCTGGCCACTCTAGGATTGAGCGACTAGAATCTGGTTGCTCTTGGTTTAAGCAACCAAGCTTGGA
This sequence comes from Wollemia nobilis, assembly GCA_028583015.1. Classification (NCBI taxonomy): domain Eukaryota; kingdom Viridiplantae; phylum Streptophyta; class Pinopsida; order Araucariales; family Araucariaceae; genus Wollemia; species Wollemia nobilis. Next base: position 119,059 of record JAQPPZ010002742.1, on the reverse strand, counting down.
TGGCTTGAAAAGGCCCCAAATGAGTGGTGAGAACCACTGTTGGTGCTTGTAAAGTCCAAGATTATGTCTTATGATCTTATGAGTGTTTTTATGTAAGTAGCTCCCCTAAGCATGACACGGTTTAGGTGTCTATAGTAAGTAGTTGAGAAAAGAACTTGAACTAGAGTTTGAAAAGAACATGAGTATCATTGTTATGTGATATTAGTTGTTGAGCATTGTTGGAAATATTTTGAGTTGGTGGTTATATGCTTGGACTAGTGTTTGTGAGAAAGGGGTGTTTCATTGAGTGATTGGTTGAGTAGATTTGATTAATCCTAGTCAAGTGGATGTGTAAATTGATTGTTCAAGTTACATAAAACAAACTATTCTATATTCTGATATGAGTTAAGAAAGTGATTGAAAATTAAGTGTAGAACATATTGAGTCTCTAACAATTCTCTTTATGTTTCTATGAGATTGGACAAGTTCTGTGTGGACTTGTTAAGCAGATTTGAGCAAGTTCTGAGTGGACTTATTGAGAATATTTAAGCAAGTTCTGAGTGGACTTGTTGAGCATATTTAAGCAAGTTATGAGTGGACTTGTTGAGAAGATTTGAGCAAGTTCTAAGTGGACTTGTTGAGCAGATTTGAGCAAGTTCTGAGTGGACTTGTTGAGCATATTTGAGCAAGTTTTGAGTGGACTTGTTGAGTAGATTTAATTAAGTTATGTGTGGACTTGTGGAGCAAATTTTGGTGCAATTTTGAGAATAGGTTTGTGCCAGACCAGAGATAGATATTAAGTAGATTTGTGCTAGATCAAAGGACTGTGTTTAGTGCAAATTTGAGATAGAGCTTTAGAGGTGATAGAGTAAAGACGATAGTGGTCTCTAGTGGATAGAGATCCATCAGCCAGGATAGTGAAGACAAATCTTCTAAGTGGGGACAAGATTCTTCAGTGGAGAGAAATCCATTAGCCAGTGCAATGGAGGCAGTATTCTTCTATAGAATCACCAGCCAGAGTAGAGGAGAAGGAGTTCTCATGTGGATAGATATCCATGAACTTGATTTAGGATATTGGTATCTCCTTTGGACAAAGGTCAATAAAATATTATAACAGGGAAAGGATTCCCAAGAGATTGATTGAGAAAATTTTAGTGAAAGATTTTCTCCATGGAGTAGACCACATTAGGTGAACCATGTAAATTGTGGCGTCTCTATTGTGTGTGGTGATTTTTGCATTACTTTTATTACTACTATTGATATTGTTATCTATACATTGCATAATATTTATTTGGAAAGAAAATTAAAAAGTGGTCTTATATTGTTTATCCCCCCTCTTAGTATAAGCTTGTGTTCTTCAAAAACATGCATGAAAATCATATTTATACCCGAAGAATTTTAGAAATAAAGGTATTTTTTAATACGTGATCATTCGAGCAATCGTGCAAGTGTGACAATGAATAAGGACAATAGGATAGTATTGATTTCGGAGTGCAGAAGGAGGATAAATTAAAGTGAATTTTTTCCATCCCTTGATGTCATCTGCCAAGGTGGCCCAGTGGTGGTTAGACATGTGTTAAGATGCTTGCAAGGTGGAGGTTTACAGTTTGATTCTCTGTAGCACTAGTATTGAAGAGTTTTTATTGTTTTCGATGAATGCACCAAGGAAAAAAGGTGGAGGTCTACATGATAGGTCTTAAACACTTGGCTAGCACAAATGGTTAAGTGCCTGCGTTAGAAGGTTGAGGTCAGAGGGTCGATTACCATTCATGCCAACATTAATTTTTTTTAAAAGGTATGCGCTAAGGTTTTTTAATATTTTCTTTGTTTGGTTTTTGAGGGGTGTGTTATGGTATAAGGGTTTTTGGAAAATATGAGGTATAAGGATAATTTATTTTTGCCAAATATTTTGAAGATATTGTTGTCATTAAAAATTTATTTTTATATGCAAAAGTAGGAGTGATAAGGTGTAAATGGTTGATTTAAATTTATAAATAAATTTTATGGGTCATTAAGTGGTTTGGAAATTAATTCATGAAAGTAGGGAGATAAAAGGTGTAAAATATATTTTATTGCTTGTAATAGTGGCATTAAATTTAAAAGGACTTGGTTCATGATTTAATGCTTTATTTTGAAAAACCAAGGGAGTTATAGAGCATATCCTTTGAGAGGGAAATTCATGTGGATGGTTTGATAAAGTAATTTGCTATCTAATCCTTGATGTGACACTAGAAAAATCAGGTGTTTGTGACATAGGTTTTTGAAGATATATCTCCATAAGGGTAAATTAAGAGGTATGGGAACATAATTCTATGAGTTAGGATTTGTGATTCATTGTTGAATGTTTTGGATACATTTGGGATAGAGTTTGAGAACAAACTGTGCTTCTATTGTTGAAATAAGTTTGAGATATTTGTGCTAGAGATTGTGAACTACTTGTGCTAGGTTTGAAGACAATTTTTTGCATCTTGTTGAGGTGTGATTTTGTTCGATTACAAATATCACCCGAGAATTAGGATTGTAATCCTCTCTTGCAACGAAAATATGTTTCTCCAATGTTATTTTATGTAACATGTTATGAATTTATGTCAATTAAGTGCACATAACATCTCAGGGATTAACAATCAACTATTAACAAGGGGCCTAGTATAACAAATATTTTGATTTTGAAATAATTACTTGCATTTTCATCATTATAATTTACTTCCTCAAAATGAATAAACTTGCCTTTTAAAGCTAATATTTGAGAATGCAAATCTATTTTAAAATATGAACTTTGATTAAAAATGTTTTTAACCTTATATTAAACTTGCATGAATGTTTTAAAACATTTTAATTCAAAACTTACATTTATTTCATGAATGAAGCTTAAAATCAGATCTAATAAATGATGAATAAAATAAAAACCCTAATTATAAAATGTGAAACACTTTATAATCCCTATGTTTGGGCCTTTAGAATATTCTAAGCTTTATAATATTTGCTTATTTTCATAGAATATGAATAATTAATGTGTATGAATTCTAATTATAAATTTTTTTACTTTATAATATAAAAATTAGAATTCATATGAAAAAATATCAGTGTGGTTGTAGAAGGGGAGATGGAGAGGGAAGAAAGTAGAGGGGGGAGGGCTCTGGTCCCTCCCCTGCTCCCCCTCCCATGGCTCCTGGTTCCTGCCCAGTCCCTGGCTCAACCCGGGTCATCCCTCCCGGGGAGTGGTTGTTTGCAGATGATCTCCTGGGGGAGATCCTTCTCCACTATCTGCGCCCCTCCCGGTCGGCTAGGGTTTCCTTGGTTGTTTTTTCGGACTGGTGCTTCCTAGGGATCCCTGTTTGGTTGGGGATCCCTTCCCTTTTTCCCTCAGGCTTCCCCCTGGGGTTTTTTTGCAGGTTATTCGCGTGGATCTGGTCCCCTGCGTTTCTCGATGCGATGGAGGTGACGATTTAGGGTTTGGACAGCTTCCCCCTTTTTATTATGAATCCTTGGTAGGCTCTGTGCTTGGACGGGATTCTTGGTCCCTCGGCGGGCTCTGTGCTTGGACGGGATTCTTGGTCCCTGCTGCTGGGATCCTCTTTTGTTTTCTCGAGGCGGGTTCCTTGTGGTGTAATTCTCTGGTCACTTCTTGATGGGCTGGATCCTCTCTGTGTTGGCTGTCGGCTTCCTACAGGATGGCTCTCGCTGAACTGAATGTTTTACCGGTGGGCGAGATGGTTTCTCCACAAGGCGGGATCCACCAAATCTGCCGATTTTCTTGCGAGGCGAGATCCTTTCTTTTTTGCTGGTTTCCCGGATGGCGGGATTTCCCTGTTGCTTCCCGCTAGGCGGGACTGTTTGTGGTGGTTTTGACTGCTTCCCGTGAGGCGGGATTTTATTGTAACGGTTTTTTTGTGCTTCCTGCTAGGTGGGATCTTCTCGATGGTGGTTTTTGGCTACTCCCCGCTGGGCGGGATCTCCAAAACTACTTTCTTTCTTATTTGTTTGTTTCCCGCTAAGAGGGATTGTTTCATGCTTCATCGTTATCGCTGGGCGGGATTTCTGTTTTGGTGTTCAATTTCAAGGGATTGATGCCCTAGGCCCATTGCTTATGTAATCAGGTTTTGGGATCCTTGTTAAAACCCGCTATAAATACAAACACTTATGACTATCAAAAAAAAAAAAAAATTAGAATTCATATAACCTTTTAAACCAAATATTTATTTATTCAAATATTTATTAATTCAAATATTTGAAATAAATAAATATAAATAATTAATATGTATGAATTCTAATTATAAAGTTTTGTACTTTATAATATGAAAATTAGAATTCATGTAATCTTCCTTAATGTGATGTTTATTTATTTTCAAATATTTATTAAACTAAATATTTGAAGTAAATAAATTTAATCCTTTCAATAGTATACTTTGGACTTTATGATTTGAGATTGAAAATTTTAATAAATCAAACTTTCAGAAACATAAATAAATCTCAAATTATGGATTTTAAAATTTTATGATATTAAAATCAATAATCCATATAATCCTTCTCTTCTCTGTCTCTAAAATTTATTTGTCAAATATTTATTAACTTAAATATTTGACCTAAATAAATTTTACAACCCTTTCTATAAATCTGAATCTTTGAAATTCAACTTAGGGTTTTAATAAAACAAATTCAATGAACTTTATAAACTTTATGAAATTTAAAATCAAAAGCTCATTGATTCCCTCCTCTGTGAAATTTATTCACCCGAAATATTTATAGAATTAAATATTTGAGTGATAAATTCAAACTTTAACCTAGTTGTAAAATTTAAATCTTTTATAAAATAAACTAGGTTTTATCTTAAATCTTAATGCCTCAAATAAATTAAAAAGGTCTTAGGGTAAAGAAACAAATTTGAATAAAATGTTCGGACAAACTTGCTACAACACAGAAAAACACAACTTTGAAAACCAAACTCAGGCAGACCAGATTTTACACAATCCTACCACAAATTTGGTGCTATCTTCTATGAAAATTTTAATTAAAAAATTATATCAATCAACTTATAAATTAAAAACACCACAATAGTGCTTGCTTTTAATAAAAATTGAATTTGATACAAAATATTAGATCTTACAATGAATCCAACAAAGTCTCTGTATTCATGTGCAAATGTAGCTTCCTCTGCAACTTGGTCTTCTATTTGGCTCCTTTCAATATTTCCTCTTTTTCTCCAACCTATCCGACCCTTCTCTTTGGTTTCTAATTCTCCATTTATAACTTAAGAAATTCGTTCCTCTTGATTAGTTTGCTCCGTTCCATCAGTTTTAAAAATGAATTCTTGAAACCCTAATATCAATAAAGCCTTTTCAAAGGATTTAATATTTCTCCTCATTGGCATTCAAAAATTAAAGTTAAACATCCATGAAACCAAACACATCTCTATTCTTTTTAATAATCCTGCCAACAAAACAAATATTAATTAGAATATAAAACATTTATAAAATAACCTTCTTAAATATAATTAAATTATAAAGTTATAAAACTTTATAATTTAATTAATTTAAAACAAGTTTATAAAATAACAATTTTAAATATATTAAATTATAAAGTTATAAAACTTTATAATTTAATTAATTTAAAACAAGATATAACTAAACATAACATAGAAAAATAAATTAAAAAAAAAATATAAAAAAAAAAAAAAAAAAAAAAACAAAAAAAAAAAAAAAAAATAACATAACATAAAAAAATAAACAAAAAAAAAAAAACATTGACATAAACATAACATAACAACAATAATACAACTCAAAGACCATAATCAAAATGACCATACAAGCATAACTCCAGGATCTTCAGATCATGAGGTGAATTTTGACAATGGACCCTACTATAAGACCATTCGAGGAAGATAAGCATTCTTGATATTTCAATGATGACAATGAACAATAAGCGCAAGCAACAATTTGAAACAAGCTTTCAAATTTCAAGTGGGTCCCCAAATTTTGGGGTCATTGTGAAGGAGTCACAACAAATGGCGACTCTGCTGGTAAATGTCCCTGGACATTTCAAACTTAAAAACCAAACTCTAAAAACAACAAAAACCCAAATATTAGAATTATAAGCATCAATGATATCTAGAGAATGAGAATAGACCAATTCAACATGAACCATCAGAATCATCAACATCAGCTCGATGTGTGTAAAGTGATTCATTCTATATATTTTGAAACCATTCAACATTCCATTGTCAATTTTACATTTTAGGCTATGAAAATTTTCTCTTTGAAGAAATACCTCCACCTAATTCTCTTCAGACATTGCTCTATGCCTACCAAGCGTTTATAGCCCCGAGTAGAGATTATCTGAATCTCCCATATATTAGGTAAATTTTTGAATTTTGTATTTCTTTATTTGCTAGACATAGCTTCACTACCAACCGAGTGTCTATAGCTCCGATGAAGATTATCTAGTTCATGGTGATAGATTTGACATTATTTTCATGTATTCATCATTTTTATCGATAATATGGTACTTTGCAACAAATCCACCTACCATTTGGGTTAGAGATCAGGTAAGGCTGAAAGAGTATATAAAATTTTTCACCTTAATTTGCAAAATTGACAACTTCATACTTCCAGAATTTCAAAAGATATTCTTTAATGTGTTTGTAGTACTTGTGAAGCTTTTGCAATATGATTCTAATATTTCAAATTTCCTTATCTTAGTTCACATTCATGAAGATATACACTAACATCTCACTTTTCCTTTTCTTCAAGTTTTACATGTTTTCAAAATATTTATTCCAATCAAAATAATCATCAAATGACTAGTGTCTCGGTAACAACTACCTTAATCCTTGAAAAAACCCTTGAAACTTCATCAATTTCAATCACACATTAAAATAATAAAACTCCCAAAATCTGGAAAAACCAATTTATTGTAAAAAACAAAAAAAAAAAAAACAAGTATAAAACATAAATTTCAAAACCAAAATTGAAAAATAAAGAAAATTCAAAAACATGACAAGAAAACAAATAACAAAATATCACAAAACAACAAATTATGTACAAAAATAAAAAAAGAACACAAATAACCAAAAAACTATTTACAAAAATATACATTATGTACAAGAATGATAAAAATTTATGCTATCATCTTCCCTGGATCCCAAATACGATTGGCACACTGTAAAAGACATATATGATTTGCATTCCAAGCTTTACATAAATCCAACCAAAATAATATTAAGTGAAATGATGTAACCTTCATTTTGCCTTTCACACCCCACTGATTTAATTCAAACTTATAAGCAATTCCATGTTTAAGATTTGATCCATTAACCTTACAAGTAAATACATGATCTTCCATGATCTTATGCTTATTCAACAAGATGGGAATTTCAAACCTTGATTCATCACTTTGACCTAAATTCTCATTTTCACAAGCATATAAGATTTCTTTCAAATAAGAAGCAACTTCTGAAAATTTTAAAGCAAAATCATCATCTATGTTTTTAGGCCAATCATATTCATGTAACAATTTACAAGAATCTAGGATATTTACAAAATAAGAATCATTATAGTTTTGTATCCTAGATTGAATTGTTAACTGTTGTTGAACTTGGTTCAATGATTTAAGCATATCTTCTTTTTCATTTAGCAATGCAATCTTATTTGTAGTGGGAAAAGAAATCCACTTTAATTCTTGATCAACCTCCAATGGCATTTTATTATAAACAACATCTAAATCCAATAAATGATTATACAAACTTTTACCTGATTCTTGGATGTTTGAATACAAAGGATAAGATTCTACCTTTTGTACACTTTCATTTACCATTACTTGATGAGCCATTATAGTCTTTTCTTTTTCTTCATGATCTCTATCATCACCACCATCATTTCGTATTCTTTCATCAATGACCTATTTTTCAGAAGCATCAAAATTAGGCATCCAATCAAGAATATGTCCATATTTTTCAAACCATAAATCTTGTTGATCAAACAAAGCAATAGTTTCTTTAGGATGAATAGGAAATTCTAGTTCTTTGTTAGCCATACATGAAGTTTCTTCATTTGAATATTCAATACAATCATGAAAATTTTCACTCAAATCTTCAGTATTCGAGAATGAAAGAAAATAATTTACCTCTTCTTCATCTAAAATAGATGAATCATAAGAAACATTTACCATTTCTTCCCTTTCTATTGCAGAAGAATGTTCTACAAACTCATGTTCAAAATGATCAAATCTTGGAACCTTCTCTACTTCTGAAATTGACATGTCATCTTCCAATTGGATAGAAATTGCCAAATCTTCATGCAAGATAGAGGTTTCAACATCCTGCATATCAAGTGAAATGGAAAATTCATCAGTAGGATAATTAGAAACAAATAATTCCTCATATCTTCCCCAACCATTATAATAATCATCTTCCTGAAATATTTGATGAGATTGCATCCCTTCTTTCATTTCTTCTTGATCATTATTTTGAGAATACTGAAAATTTTGATCATCATTTTCAATGATCTCATCCAAATTTATGGAAGGTCCTGATTTATCATGTGTTTCAAAACTAGTCCACTCTAGGACTTCTCCACTGTCTAAAATAATATCACTTTTAGCATCTTTGATCTTTGTCTCATGAGAATGATTTATATAATTATCTAGATATGCATCTTGATGCATTTGTCCCTGTGCTTGATCACTGTTTCTTTTAAGTTGTAGAATTAACCTTTGCAACTTGTCCTGCATTTTAGGTGAAGCAAGTACTTCATTAGAAAGAGAGGCAAAATCATCCCATTTATTCCACCAACAATAATCATCCTCTAAAATTAGAGAGTGATGTTCAACCACTTCTTCGCACTCTGTAAATTCAACAATCGAATGCTTTTCAAGTTCACCTTCATCACTTTCAAAAAAATTATCTTCAATGAAAAACTCATCTTCCTCAAGTAATAAACTTTTATGATCAGTCATAATGAAATTACCTCTAGAATATTTCAATTCTGGAGCTTTAATTGTTTCATTCAACTCTATGGAAGATTCTATTCTATCATATGTTTCAAAGCTAGTTAGATCTAAAACTCCTCCAATATCTGAAGACTCATGCATTTCTACATTTTGATAAACTTGATTACTACAATCCTCATTGATGGATATTGGCTTTGAAACTTGCACTTCCTCTTGGATAATATCAAAAGTGGTTGAAAAACTAGGACATTCAATTTCATTCGATGGTGTCAAAAAATGCGTATCATGACTCATAGGTGGTAATTGATTTGAAACCCTAGGGTTGAGTAATGATAATCTACCCACATCAATTCCTCTTGAAATCAACCATTGTTCTACAACTACTGCCCCACCATAAGCGTTAGACAAGGATAAATATTTAAGAAGCTTTTCTAACAACTTAACAGTAAAAGGATCTAAAGCTTCCAAGTATATTTGAACAACTTCTTCTGAAATGATAAAATGTATCTCTATTTCAGTATACAACTTATGAAACCTATCATTAAATTGACTCATGGATTCATTAGGTTTTTTACAAATAGAGGAAAATTGATTTGATAACAAATCTGTGTCAACCAATGTTCCAAAATGTTCAAGAAACATTGTTTCTAGTTGATTCCAAGAAGCGGTAGAACCTGCAGGTAAATTGATAAACCAATATTTAGCAAATTCATCCAATGTGTATGGAAACATTCTATAGAGAACATCTTCCTGCATAATTTGAAAATGAAACATAATGTTTTTATATGCCTGAATATGTTCTTCAGTTGTAATCGTCCCATCATGCTTAAAATAGGGTAAATCATTTTCTGCCATTGAACCAGTTTTAATATGCAAGGCTATGTATGAAAAATTTACAAAAATTGAATCATAACCTAATTTTCGAATTTATGACAGATTAACATTAATGCAACATAAATAAAAAAATTTCAATTTTTTTTTAAACTAAGATTTGAAAGACTTCAAATGAAAATAAAATATTTACCTTTCAGGCCCTCCTTCTAGCGCCAATTTGTTGAGGTGTGATTTTGTCCGATTACAAATATCACCCGAAAATTAGGATCGTAATCCTCTCTTGCAAAGAAAATATGTTTCTCCAAGGTTCTTTTACGTAACACGTTATGAATTTATGTCAATTAAGTGCACAAAACATCTCAGGGATTAACAATCAACTATTAACAAGGGGCCTAGTATAACAAATATTTTGATCTTGAAATCATTACTTGCATTTTCATCAGTATAATTTACTTCCTCAAAATGAATAAACTTACCTTTTAAAGCTAATATTTGAGAATGCAAATCTATTTTAAAATATGAACTTTGATTAAAAATACTTTTAACCTTATATTAAACTTGCATGAATGTTTTAAAGCATTTTAATTCAAAACTTACATTTATTTCATGAATGAAGCTTAAAATCAGATCTAATAAATGATGAATAAAATAAAAACCCTAATTATAAAATGTGAAACACTTTATAATCCCTATGTTTGGGCTTTTAGAATATTCTAAGCTTTATAATCCTTGCTTCTTTTCATAGAATATGAATAATTAATGTGTATGAATTCTAATTATAAAGTTTTGTACTTTATAATATAAAAATTAGAATTCATATAACCTTTTAAACCAAATATTTATTTATTCAAATATTTATTAATTCAAATATTTGAAATAAATAAATATAAATAATTAATATGTATGAATTCTAATTATAAAGTTTTGTACTTTATAATATGAAAATTAGAATTCACGTAATCTTCCTTAATGTGATGTTTATTTATTTTCAAATATTTATTAAACTAAATATTTGAAGTAAATAAATTTAATCCTTTCAATAGTATACTTTGGACTTTATGATTTGAGATTGAAAATTTTAATAAATCAAACTTTCAGAAACATAAATAAATCTCAAATTATGGATTTTAAAATTTTATGATATTAAAATCAATAATCCATATAATCCTTCTCTGTCTCTAAAATTTATTTGTCAAATATTTATTAACTTAAATATTTGACCTAAATAAATTTTACAACCCTTTCTATAAATCTGAATCTTTGAAATTCAACTTAGGGTTTTAATAAAACAAATTCAATGAACTTTATAAACTTTATGAAATTTAAAATCAAAAGCTCATTGATTCCCTCCTCTTGAAATTTATTCACCCGAAATATTTATAGAATTAAATATTTGAGTGATAAATTCAAACTTTAACCTAGTTGTAAAATTTAAATCTTTTATAAAATAAACTAGGTTTTATCTTAAATCTTAATGCCTCAAATAAATTAAAAAGGTCTTAGGGTAAAGAAACAAATTTGAATAAAACGTTCGGACAAACTTGCTACAACACAGAAAAACACAACTTTGAAAACCAAACTCAAGCAGACCAAATTTTACACAATCCTACCACAAATTTGGTGCTATCTTCTATGGAAATTTTAATTAAAAAATTATATCAATCAACTTATAAATTAAAAACACCACAATAGTGCTTGCTTTTAATAAAAATTGAATTTGATACAAAATATTAGATCTTACAATGAATCCAACAAAGTCTCTGTATTCATGTGCAAATGTAGCTTCCTCTGCAACTTGGTCTTCTATTTGGCTCCTTTCAATCTTTCCTCTTTTTCTCCAACCTGTCCGACCCTTCTCTTTGGTTTCTAATTCTCCATTTATAACTTAAGAAATTTGTTCCTCTTGATTAGTTTACTTCTTTTCGTCAATTTTAAAAATGAATTCTTGAAACCCTAATATCAATAAAGCCTTTTCAAAGGATTAATATTTCTCCTCATTGGCATTCAAAAATTAAAGTTACTTCCATTTATTAACATATTTTAATAATCCTGCCAATAAAACAAATATTAATTAGAATATAAAACATTTATAAAATAACCTTTTTAAATATAATTAAATTATAAAGTTATAAAACTTTATAATTTAATTAATTTAAAACAAGTTTATAAAATAACAATTTTAAATATATTAAATTATAAAGTTATAAAACTTTATAATTTAATTAATTTAAAACAAGACATAACTAAACATAACATACGAACATGCAACCTATATGACCACCACTATAATAAATGAAAATATATTAAAATAACACCAAAAATATATACTAAATAACAAACATATAATTTAAAGACAACATAAAACTAAAACAACATAACATAAAACAACTACAAAAACAAAACAAAAAATTAAAATAAACCAAAAAATTATAACATAAGACTTTTAAATATTTAACATAACACAAAACATCTTTACAAAACCTAAAATAAGAATAAAGACCTATCAATATTAATAAAACATAAAACAACACACCTTGACATAAACATAACATAACAACAATAATACAACTCAAAGACCATAATCAAAATGACCATACAAGCATAACTTTAGGATCTTCAGATCATGAGGTGAATTTTGACAATGGACCTTGCTATAAGACCATTCGGAGGAAGATAAGCATTCTTGATATTTCAATGATGACAATGGTGAACAATAAGCGCAAGCAACAATTTGAAACAAGCTTTCAAATTTCAAGTGGGTCCCCAAATTTTGGGGTCGTTGTGAAGGAGTCACAACACATCTTTGTGAAACCTTTTTGAGCATGTGTTATAAGCAGTTATGAGTATGTATTTGAGAAGAATTGAGAAGGAATTATGAGCAGGTTAGAGGTAAAATTTTGAGCAGGTTTGAGGTAGATTTTTGAGCATGTTTGAGGTAGACTTGTGAGCAGGTTAGAGGTAGACTTGTGAGCATATTGGATTAGTGTTGTGAGTATATTAGATCAGATTTGTGAGCAGAGCAGAGGGGATAGAGTTCTCCTATGGAGAGAGATCCACAAACTAGAGCAGAGGGGATAGAGTTCTCCTATGGAAAGAGATCCACAAACCATAGTAGTGGGGATAGAGGTCTCCTATGGAGAGAGATCCACAAACTAGAGTATAAGGGGATTGGTGTCTCCTTTGGATAGAGGTCCATAAACATTGTAATAGGGATTTGATTCCCAAAGATTCATTGAGAAAAATTTATAAGGAATATTTTCTCCGTGGAGTAGCCCACATTGGGTGAACCACGTTAAATCATGTCTCTCATGTGTGTGATGATGTGTGCATTGTTTACTACTTTGATATTATTGTTGTTATCATTTGGATTGAGAAGTAAAAATGTTTTATCTTATATTGTTCACCCCCCTCTCAGTATAAGCTTATGTTCTTCAATTGGTATCATAGTGGGTTCCTTCATGAAAATCCTAACAACTTGAAGGAAGATCCCACAAGAACATACATGACCTCATAAAATGGAGAAGAGGCCATGATCGACATAAAAGAGGAATTTATTGCTACTCTTAGAAACTTGGAAAAGGTTAGAAGGAAGAATTCAAGTTTGAAGGATCAAATCCAAGAGGATGAGGAAGCAAATATGGAACTTCTACAAAACCTCACAGAGCTCAAGGTAAAATTTGAAGAGGGAAGGAAAATTGAATAGGATATGGCAGAATAGTTAAAGGCAAAAGAGTTAGAATGTGAAAGATTGGAATCTAAAATTGTCTCTCTAAGAAAGGAAGTTGAAAAGACTAAGGATAAGTTACAACAAGATATAAAGTTAGGGAAATAGAAAGAGGATTCAAGCTCCCAAGGAACAAAGATATCAAAATAAGAAGAGCCCATGACTTATGCTAATGCATTGAAAGGCAAAAGCATCAAGAAGGAAGAAGGCAAAGAAGATCCATGGACAAAATTCAATTACAGGAACAACAAAGGAAGAAGCATGCGACCATATTATTCAAGGCAATCTAATAGGTTACAAAATTTCTTCCATGGCTATTATTTTTCATGTAACAAATATGGTCATAGAGTTGTACATTGCACTGTTTATGTGAGAGATAATGTTGATAGAAATTTCAATTCTTTTGCACCTCTCATGAATGACAATATCATATGTTACAAATGCAATAACTTTGGGCACAAGGCCAAATGGTGTAAAATAGTATTTCTTGAATTAAGCAAAAAGGAGGATCAGAAGGTTCAAAAGAATACAACCTCAACAATTAGGAGAGAGAGAAAAGAGCAAGAAAAAGTGAAGTCAATGTTGGTACAAATAACTCTTCATGTACAAGATAAGAGAAAATAATGGTTTCTTGATAGTGGTTGTTCAAGTCATATGATAGGGGACAAGAGTAAATTTCTTGTACTTAAAGAAATCAATGGAGGATCAATAAAATTTGGTGACAATGGTTCAACAAAAATCTATGGGAAAGGGACTTTGAGTTTAGATAATGGAAAAACAAAGATAGAGAATGTATTGTATGTCAAGGGATTGAGGCACAATTTACTAAGTGTAAGCCAACTTTGTGATCAGGGGCACACGGTCACTTTTCATCCAAATAGATGTGAGATCAGAAAATCTAAAATAGGAAAGCTCATTGTAGATGCTAGTAGAACTACAAATAATCTCTACATGCTAAGTGAGATTAAGGGAGAAAAGTGTTTCTTATCACAAGAAGATGAGAGTTGGTTATGGCATAGAAGAATGGGTCATCTAAACTTTGACAACATAGTGAAAATAAGCAACAAGCAGGCAATCAAAGATTTACCCAAGATAAAAAGGCCACAAAACATAATTTGTGCACAATGTCAGCATGGAAAGCAAACAAGAACAAGTTTCAAGTCAAAATAATTTACATCATCTGAACCATTGAAACTAGTTCACACTGACCTATGTGGTCCTACAAGGACAAAGAGTCTACAAGGTGAAAGTTACTTCATGTTATTTATAGATGATTTCTCCAGAATGACTTGGGTAGCTTTCTTAAAAGAAAAGTCATAAGCCTTTGAGAAGTTCAAGGTATTCAAAGAATTAGTAGAAAATAAAATAGGTAGAAGGATTAAGTGTTTAAGATCAGATAGAGGAGGAGAATTTACTTCAGGTGAATTCATAGAATTTTGTGAACAACATGGGATCAAAAGAGAATATTCAGTAACAAGAACTCCACAACAAAATGGAGTAGTTGAAAGGAAAAATAGGACTATTGAGAATATGGCTAGAGCTATGTTAAATGAGTCTAAGATTTCAGATGGTTTTTGGAGAGAGGCAGTTCATACAATGGTATATATCATCAATAGAGCTCAAGTAAGAGTAAATCATCACAAAACCCCATATGAGCTCTGGAAAGGGAGACCAACTACTATAAAATATTTCAAAAATTTTGGAAGCAAATGCTACATAATATGGGAAGAGAAAAATTTGGGTAAGTTTGATTCAAGATGTGATGAGGGTATTTTCCTTGGCTATTCCACTAAGAGCAAATCCTATAGGTGCTATAATAAGAGGACACATACAATTATGGAAAGTATAAATGTGACAGTTGATGAACAGATAGGGTCAAAAGAACCAACTCAAGAAATTGTGTATCAAGAAGAAGAAAGTTGCCAAGAAGAATTAGGTGAAGAATCAGAAGAAGAGGAAACACAAAGAACACCACCTAAGACTCCATCCAGGTATGTGCAGAAAAATCATCCAAGAGATCTGATTATTGGAAATCCAGATGAAATACAAACAAGGAGGAAGATAATAGGAACAAGTGAACATGCAAATATTTCTTTGTTGTCTAAAATTGAGCCCAAGGATTTCAATGAGGCAAGAGAAGATAAGTTTTGGGTCAAGGCAATGGATGAGGAATTGGATCAAATAGAAAAAAGTGAGACTTGGGAACTTGTCCCATGACCAAAATATAAGAATGTAATTGGCACTAAATGGGTTTTTAGAAACAAGTTAAATGAAGATGGTCAGGTAGTCAGAAATAAAGCAAGATTGGTATGCAAAGGTTATGCACAGGTTGAAGGGATTGATTTTGATGAAACATTTTCTCCTGTTGCACGAATTGAGGCCATAAGGATATTTTTAGCTTTCTCAAGTTTCAAAAACTTCAAAGTATATCAAATGGATGTAAAATCAACTTTTCTCAATGGTGTCTTGGAAGAAGAGGTCTACATTGAGCAACCTGAGGGGTTTAGCCTAACTGATAAGCCAGATTATGTATGCAGATTAAAGAAGGCTCTTTATGGACTAAAGCAAGCTCCTAGAGCTTGGTATTCAAGGTTGGATAAGTATCTTCAGGAATAGGGGTTCAGAAAAGGAATTGTTGACAGTAATTTATACATCAAAAATGAAGGAAATGACTTATTAATCATGGTTGTTTATGTGGATGATATCATTTTTGGAGGTAATAATGATAAGATGTGTCAAAAATTTGCAAAGAGTATGCAAAATGAATTTGAAATGTCAATGCTTGGTGAATTGTCCTTCTTTCTTGGACTACAGATTTCACAATCAGAGAAGGGTGTATTTCTCTCACAAACCAAGTATATAAAAGAGATGTTGAAGAAATTCAAGTTAGAAGACTGCAAACCAGTAAGTACCCCCATGGTTATAGGATGCAAGTTGAGTAAATATGATGAATCTCCTGAGGCAAATCAGACATTGTATAGATCTATGATTGGCAGCTTACTATATGTCACAACTACAAGACTAGATATAATGCAGGTAGTGGGACTGGTGGCAAGATTTCAAGCAACACCAAAGGAAACACATGTATTGGTAGTAAAGAGGATTCTCAAGTATTTAAAAGGGACTATGGATTTTGGACTCTGGTATCCCAAAAGTGATAATTTCACTCTCATAGCATATACAGATGCAGATTGGGTAGACAATATTGATGATAAAAAAAGCACAAGTGGAGGAGCATTCTTTCTTGGAGATTGTTTAGTCTCTTGGCTAAGCAAGAAACAGGCATCAGTATCCTTATCCACAATAGAAGTAGAGTACATTGCAGTGGTTGCTTGTTGTACATAGGTGTTATGGATGAAGTAAACTTTAAAGGACTTCAAGATTGAGCATGATCATCCCATCTCCATACTATGTGATAATACAAGTGCCATAAACATTTCAAAGAATCTAGTGATGCACTCAAGGACCAAGCACATTCTGATCAAATATCATTTTCTGAGAGAACATGTGATAGATAAGCAAGTCAAATTGGAATATGTTACTACAAAGGAACATATTGCGGATATTTTCACTAAGCCACTTCCAAAGGAAACTTTTGAGTATCTTAGAAGGAAATTGGGAGTAGTTTTACTCCCACCCCAAAATTAATCACCTCAAGGAGAGGAGGTGGGGAGGGGGCTGAGATAAGAGTCTTATATTTAGCCCCAAAGGAGTCCCTTTGCCATTGATGTCAAAGGGGGAGATATTTGAGTAAGGAGGAGAGCATTCAGTTAGGGGAGTAATTTCTTAGGGGGAGTAGATTTGGAATCCAATGGTAGGAAAAGGAATTTTTAGAAAGGGTTGCCATCAATGACAAAGGGGGAGATTGTTGGAAATTTTGAGTATAGTATTGTCATTGATGTCAAAGTTGATTGTCATTGATGTCAAAGGTGAAAAGGTTGAGTTTTGTCTTCAAGGTTGAAACAATAAATGCAAAGGAATTTTCCATGGTTGTAAAAGCAAGCAAAGAGAATTTTGAAGAAAATGATTATAATATTTAAAATAATATTTAAATATTAAGGGAGATTTGGAAATAACAAGGGCTTCATTTGGTAAATAAAAAGGAAAGAGATATTTTAATTGACAAGGCAAAAGGTTTACTTCTCATTGGTGAAAAAGACCCAAGGCAAAAGGTTTAATATAATATTTTAATATATTTTAATATTATAAAACCTAAGTTTAAAATTGCATGGCACCAAAAATAAATTGAATTATTTTTAAATAAATTTCAAAGGTGGGCCGACGTCTAAAACATGCATGGAAAGCATATTTATACCCTAAGGTTTTTGGAAATAAAGGTGTGTTTTATTAATGCGATCATTTGAGAAATCGTGCAAGTGTGACAGTGAATAAGGACAAGAGGATAGCACTAATTTTGGAGCACAGAAGGAGGATGAATTAAAGTGAATTTCGTCCATCCCTTGATGTCATCCGCTAGGGTGGCCCAGTGGTGGCTAGACTTGTGTTAAGATGCTTGGAAGGTGGAGGTCTATGGTTCGATTCTCCCTAGCACCAATTTTTGAAGAGTTTTTATTGTTTTTAGTGAACGCGCCAAGGAACAAAGGTGGAGGCCTACACGATAGGTCTCAACCGCTTGGCTAGCGCAAGTGGTTAAGTGCCTGCGTTAGGAGGTTGAGGTTAGAGGGTCGATTCCCATCCATGCCAACATTAATAATTTTTGAAAAAGGTATGCACTAAGGTTGTTTAATATTTTCTTTGCTTGGTGTTTGAGGGGTGTGCTATGGTATAAAGGTTTTTGGCAAATAGGAGGTATAAGGATAATTTATTTTTGCCAAATGTTTTGAAGATATTGTTGTCATTAAAAATTTATTTTTATATGCAAAAGTAGGAGTGATAAGGTGTAAATGGTTGATTTAAATTTGTAAATCAATGTTATGGGTCATTAAGTGGTTTGGAAATTATTTCATGAAAGTAGGGAGATAAAAGGTGTAAAATGTGTTTTTATTGCTTGTAATAGTGGCATTAAATTTAAAGGACTTGGTTCATGATTTGATGCTTTATTTTGAAAAACCAAGGGAGTTATAGAGCATTGTTTTGGAATTAAATTGAGCATATCCTTTTGAGAGGGAAATTCATGTGGATGGTTTGAGAAAGTATTTTGCTATCTAACCCTTGAAGTGGCACTAGAAAAATTAGGTGTTTGTGAGACAAGTTTTTGAAGACATATCTCCATAAGGGCAAATTAAGAGGTATGGGCACATCATTCCTTGTTTAAAGTGTTTTGTTGAAGTGAATGCTTTGGAACATAAGGTGGAGAGAAAATGATTGTTTGATAAGCATTGTTGGAAATATTTGAGTTAGGATTTGTGATTCATTGTTGAATGTTTTTGGATATATTTGGGATAGAGTTTGAGAACAAATTATGCTTCTATTGTTGAAATAAGTTTGAGATATTTGTGCTAGATATTGTGAACTACTTGTGCTAGGTTTGAAGATAATTTTTTGCATATTTGTGAAACCTTTTTGAGCATGTGTTATAAGTAGTTATGAGTATGTATTTGAGAAGAATTGAGCAGGAATTATGAGCAGGTTAGAGGTAGAATTTTGAGCAGGTTTGAGGTAAATTTTTGAGTAGGTTTGAGGTAAACTTGTGAGTAGGTTAGAGGTAGACTTGTGAGCATATTGGATCAGTTTTGTGAGCATATTAGATCATATTTGTGAGCAGAGCAGAGGGGATAGAGTTCTCTTGTGGAGAGAGATCCACAAACTAGAGCAGAGGGGATAGAGTTCTCCTGTGGAAAGAGATCCACAAACTAGAGCAATGGGAGGTATCCTATGGAGAGAGATCCACAAACCAGAGTATAAGGGGATTGGTGTCTCCTTTGGACAGAGGTCCATAAACATTGTAATAGGGATTTGATTCCCAAATATTCATTGAGAAAAATTATAAGGAATATTTTCTCCGTGGAGTAGCCCACATTGGGTGAACCACGTTAAATCATGTCTCTCATGTGTGTGATGATGTGTGCATTGTTTACTACTTTGATATTATTGTTGTTATCATTTGGATTGAGAAGTAAAAAGTTTTATCTTATACTATTCACCCCCCTCTCAGTATAAGCTTATGTTCTTCAAATAATGCATGCAACCCTATCTCACTAGATGCCATTTATCTATCAAAACAGACCACCAAAGTGTCAAGTACTTCCTGGAGTAGCAAGTTTCCACCCCACCAAAAAAAAGTGGGTCTCTAAACTCATGGGCTATGATTATAAAATTATCTATAAAAAATACAAGGAGAACTTTATGGTGGATCCACTCTCTTTCCAATTTGAGGCTCAAAGTATGCTATGTGTCATCTCTTCACTCATTCTTCAATGGATAATTTCTCTCTATGAGGACGTGATCAAGGACTCAAGATTGTAAGTATTTATTTCCACACTTTGAATGGTTCCTACTTCATGTCTAGGCTACACTTGGCATGGAAAATATTTGAGATATCTCCAACACCTTATTATTCCCCATACTTCTCCACTATAGTAATTCATATTGAAGGAGATGCATGCTTTATCCACTATATACCATTATGGGTTCCTCAAGTCCTATGAACAGATCAAGTGTACTTTATTTTGGAAGGGTATGAAGAAGGATATTCATTTTTTTATGGTAGACAGTGACATATGCTAGAGGATTAAGGAAGAAATGGTGTATTCCTTGGGAACACTTCAGTCCTTGCATATTCTAGAACAAATCTAGACCAATATTTCCATGGACTTTATTGAAGGGTTACTTAAGTTTAGAGGCAAATAAATTATTTTGGTGGTAGTGGATCATCTCATAAAGTATTCTTATTCTTGTTTCCTCCCATCCTTACATGTCCTCAGTCATCACCCAAATTTTTCTAGATTCTATTTTACACATTCACGACATGCCCACATTCCTTGTGTCCTATCAAGAACCTACCTTCACTAGTAAATTTTGGTAAGAATTCTTTAAGTTATAGGGAATTCAACTCAAAATTATTCCAGCCTATCTTACATAAATGGATGACCAAACAAATATTATAAACAAATGTTTGGAGACCTACCTTCATTGCTTTACCAATGATCATCCTACATAGTGGGCAAAGTGGCTTCCCTTGGCTTAATGATGGTATAACACTTCCTATCACACTACGACCAAGGTTACCCATTTTGAAGTAGTTTATGGACAACCTCCATCCACCATCCTCCTATATTCTAGGCAACTCCAAGGTCTATGCTATTGACACTAGAATCTACCAACATGTCATAGTCCTTCGCCAACTAAATATGAATCTAGAATTGGTCTAGAATAAAATGTGCCAACAAGTTGATCAATGTTGTTCTAGGAACAAATTTGAAGTTGGTGATACATTTTTACTCTACTTTCATCCATATAAATAATCATCACTCCAGCTTTGCAAGTGCCAAAAATTCACTACCAAAAACTATGATCCCTACCAGGTCTTACAATGGATTGGTAAAATGACTTACAAATTGGCTCTCCCATAAAAATCCAAACTCCATCATATATTTTATGTCTCCTCCCTCAAGAAGGTTGTGGGAAATTGGGTAAAGGTTCAATCTATTTTACCCAAACTGGATGAAAATGGTTATATCTTTCTCAAACCATAATAACTATTGGATCACAGATCACACACTCTTTAAAATTATGTAATAATTGAGGTTCTTGTTCAATGGCATGGACTAAAACCATAAGATGCCACTTGGGAGTCTCTCTAGTAGCTACAACACTAGTTTTCTCAACTAAAAATTTGATAACAAAGCTCTTTGAATGGGAAGGGTATGTTAGGACCCCATCCTAACACTAATTTTGTATTTATCATATGATTATATAATGACATCCTTCCAATGTGGGGACCCTTTTGTAATGTTATTTTTTAATACTTTATAATGGTATATGGCACATAATATGCCTAGACAAGTAGGGTTATTTCATGCATCTGTTATCAAGAATGTAACCAATGTTTGGTAGAATATTCTAGCTCAAGTGATATTTTACATGTAAGTCAACTCTTGAGCATTAGGTTAGGGTTGCACGAAGTGGATCTTTAAAAGACATGGATCCATGAATGAAGGCATATTTTTAAAATTAATTAAAGTATTAAGGAGGTTGCCTCCTCGAATAGGCCTATGATTCTATGTTTTTTTATTGTTATTTCCTAAAATTTTGTTTTAATTGCATATTTATGTGAATGAGTTTATTTTTAATAGAAGGTTCCTAATAGTTGTATTAGAAAATGATAGTGAATTTCACATTCTAGTTATGCATACATAAAGATAGATTAATTTAGTAAATTATCTAACAACTTACTTAAAATAAAAATATAAAAAATAGAAAGTATAATTTCATGAATGCATGTATTTATCTACTTAAAAAAGATATGGTGATCTGAATGCAAGGAAGGAAGTAATGGTGTCCATGAATTCAACATTGGTGGACTAGTGTAGAGGTGTGTTCAAGGTGTATAACAATGGACGTATAATGCACTTCAACTAGTTTATATCCTTAATCATTTAAACAAGGTTATGCATAGTGGTGAATCTTCATTAATTCATGAATATTAGCATTTTTAAAATGGAAATTGATGAATTTGGGGACCCTAGACATTGGCCCATTTATCCAAAAATTTTGGGTCCAAAATATTTTAAGGGGTTGGCTCGCCCCACATTGATAATAATATTACTGATTTTTTTAAATCACCAACACTCTTGCCTAAATCGAGGACCCTTTTCACCTGAAATTATAATTTTTTTTAATTATCCTATCAAATTTACCTCTTATACCAACAATATATATAATTAATACAAAAAAAATACTTATTCATGTAAAACATTCAAACTATTCAAAAAATGAGTAGCAACAACAACAAGTAAAACCTTACAACAAAAAAGATAAGACCTAAAACATTCGATCTATTACAAAATTCCACTAAACTCTGATCGAGTGCAGAATTCCATTGAACTTCGACCGTGTGTAGAAGCAACTGATCATCAAATGTATTTGGATCTAGTTTTCCACCTAAATTGGGGGTGGATCCTAATTTGCACCTAAACCATATCCAAACCCAATTTTCCACCCAAAAGGCATTTGAACATATTTTTCACCCAGATAGGAGTTGGACCTAGTCTTCTACCCAAACCCAAACTAGACCCTGATTTGCACTTGGACAAGGGCTAGACCCTCATTTACACCTAAACTAGATTTGGATCTTGTTTTCCACTCAGACCGATTATCGAATATTTATTTGCACTCGAATAAGGGTCGAACCCTGCTTTGCACTCAAACCAGATCTGAACCTAGTTTTTCACCCAAACTTGATCTGGACCATGCATCGATCATGAAAAATAAAGGTACAAAATTTTACCTCTCTTTATTATTTTTAGAGAATATGAGTTCAAGGAGTTGTAGTAGTAACATATATTTTTCTATTATAAAATTGCAAGTTTTTATTTTGCTATTTTCCTCTATTTTTCCCTATTTTGTCTATTCCACATGTGAGTGTTTTGATGTAAATTTTTAGTCAACTATCCTTCTCTTAATACATTATGATTATTTGTTTCTCTTAAGATATTATTATTCTCTATTTTTCTTTTTTTTAGAGAATATGAGTTCAAGGAGTTGTAGTTTTTGCTATTTTTATGTAATTTATTGCAAATAGGTCAATGCTTTATTTTCCATGTTTTTCCCTATTTTCCTCTATTCCACATGTGAGTGTTTTAATGTATTTTTAGCTGGTTTTCCTTCTCTTATGACATTATAATTCTTTGTTTATCTTAAGGCACTATGATTATCTATTTCTCTTAATTTTTAGTGAATATGAGTTTAAGTAGTTATAGTAGTAAGATCTATTTTTTCTATCATAAAATTGCAAATATGTAAATGCTCTATTTCCCATGTTTTCCCCTATTTTTCTATATTTTTTAGCTAGTTGGCCTTCTCTTAAGAGACTATGATTCTCTATTTCTCTTAAGACACTATGATTCTTTGTTTCTCTTGATTTTTAGAGAATATGAGTTCAAGGAGTTGTAGTAGTAAGATCTATTTTTTTGTCATAAAATTAGAGGTTTTATTTTGTTGTTTTTCTGTCATTTATTGCAAATAGGTCAATGCTTTGTTTCCCATTATTTCCCCCTTTTTTTCCTTTGTTCCACAAGTGAGTGTTTTCATGGATTTTTTAGCTAGTTGACCTTCTCTTAAGACACTATGATCCTCTATCTATTCCACTAAGACTATGAGTTTCTAGGTCATTTAGTACTATAATATGATATTTTTCCACATTTGAATCTCTAATATATTTCATATCTATATACGTTCTTTTTCTTAAATTACAAAAATTCCTATACATGGCTAGATATTTGAATTTGTATATTGATTTTGTTTGTCCTTTGAATAAATACAAGTGCTATCTCCAAAAAATAGAGTAGTGGCATGCACTGAAAAAATCATGATAAAACTTGAATGGAAATTGGTATGTATTTTCTAAAATAAAAATATTTTTCTTTACAAGTAAAATGGCACCTACTGACGATGGAAAGAAGGGAGGAAAATTTTCTGTTGAAAAGAGTATCCTCAAATATTTTAGCCATATATCAAAATCCAACAAACCATAAACATCTATACAAATTCAAGGTACAAATGATTTTTACCTACTAAAAAGTTAGTTTTGTATTCTATTAATTCTTTTAAATAATGTTTTCTTCCTCAAAAAGTTAATTTTCAGTATATGGCTTTGGCCATATTGCATGTTGATATGAATTTTTTTCTGTTTGTAAAAATATGTTCTCTTACATCCAAAAATGATAAAGAATATCATTGTATGCAGAATACACTATTGACCCTGATATGCCTCCACTTGAAGATATTCCTCACGAAGAGATGTCTTCACATGAAAATTCTCTTAACAATGACATCCAACAAACACTTGAAGATATTCCTCAAAATGACATGCCACTTGAAAAAGAAAGCGATAAATCAAATACAATACAAACTTTTGGGGAATCTTCAAGCCAACAAACTAAACATAGAAAGTTAACTAGATGGACTATTGGAAGGTCCTTTAAGGTTGAATGGTCATCAACATATCCCTTTATAGAGCCAATCTAGCCAAAGAACAAAAATGACATTCCAACAGAATGTAGATGCATAATTTGTAGTTGGAAATTGGGTAAGGATCATAAGATGCAATTGAAGTTAGATACAATAGAAAATCATTGTGGGAAATTTTATTCAATAGTTAAATAAAGTGATGGAACAATTAAGAAAATAGTTAGGTGGAAGGATGCATCGGAATGCATGCATGTTAGATATGCAAAAGAATATGAAAAATAATTGAAGCTACAACAATCTCTTGTTGAGAAATGTGGAATGATTTAATCCCAATTTAATTAAATTCATTAGACCACTTTAGCTTCAAAAAGTTTGTAGTTTGTTGTTGTATATAGTATTCTTAAAAAGGGTAGACCCATGTTCTATTTTATTGATTATAAGCACCTATTCTAGCTAGTTGATGTGCAAAACCTTTCTAGTTCCCATTGGTCAGATCAAAGTGGTTGGGAAATGGTAAAATGTCTATCATTGGTTGAGAAGGAGGACCTAAGGGAGAAAGTAAAACTCACCAAATTCATTTCACTTTCAATTTATGAGGTGATGGTTGTTGACAACACATCTTGGATTTACATGCATGTGTACACATTCTAAAATCATGTAAGGCAACCTAGTTTGCTAGCATTACATAAGATGGTGGAAAATTATAATGCAGAAAACATCTATAATGTTGTTGTAACTAGTTTAAAAGATATTTCAAGAATGAATGATATAGAAATAGCCACAAAGTTAATATGCGTTGGAGCTTACGGTGCTACTATAATGCAAGGACATAGGAATGGTCTTTGTGTTCGACTTTAGACATCAATTACCCCATATTTGATACTCATTCATTGCATGGCTCATAGAGTGAATCTTGCATATAAAATTGTGAGAACTTTTGAAAATGTTGCAAGAGTGGAAGACCTCATCTATGAAATACATACTTATTTTTTGTGCAATCCAAAAAGTTTTGCAGAGTTTCAACAGTTTGCACTAGGAGTTACAGAAGGAAAAAAATTGTTAAAATTTGTGGATACAAGGTGGATTTGATTGTATCAATATACACATTTTTTATAGAATATCAATCATTAACAGGATTATTATACGTAAATTGGAGGGCATTTGATAAGACAAAATATTTTCTATACCATTTGAATGACTTGGAAACCCTTTTAACATTATGTGGTATTCTTCCAATGTTACAAGAAATGAATAGATTGATTAAACTTACACAATAAATATCCATCTATATTATTGATTTCATCAAGATGAGAAAACAAATATGTATGCATATTGATAGGCTTTATTTGGCTAAAGAAAATTTTACAGATCCTTTGTTTGATAGTTGGAAAACATTAACTAACGTGAATGATCCAAGAAGCTTTTTGAAGTTCAACATCAATGATCATCTTTGTATTAATGTTCATGGAAATATGATACCTCTATATTATTTTGAAAGGTGATCACATATAGTTACGGATGATGTTGAACAAATTCCCATAACACACAGTGGATTTGATGTAGTTTTACATAGTACTAAGATTAAATTGTTAAAAATAGTAGAATCATTGACAAGTGAAATAAGAGATCATTTTCAAAGAGATGAGTTGCTTGAGGCCATGGGTGTGGTTAACCCCAACTTTTGGGATCCTTGCAATGACAACAATTCTATATATGATTTGTTTATCAGATATATGGGCACACTTGCTAAATATTTCACTAAAATTGTGGAAGTCAATGGTATTCTCAACAAAGATCTTTTAACAAAATAGTCATCCCATTTTGGATTGACAATGGTTGGTCAAATGTCATGTTTGAGTAACCCCCATGAGCCTGGTTCCATTACACATTTGTGGAAAAAATTGTATCCAAGTAGTGTCTTACAAGATACGATTAATGAATATTTTTATTTATATGAATTATGTCAAACAATGATTTTGGGATCTATGGAAGATGAGAGGGTTTTTAGTGCACTATCTTTTATGAAATCTAAAGTTCGTAATAGGCTGGATAAAATTTTGGAAAATTGTTTGAGAATGTGTCAACGTATGAGTTGGACAAGTATCCCTATTAGAGAGCATTGGCATACTAGAAATATCTAGAAGACATAAGGGGTGCCACTAATACACATGATAATGAGGATAATGATACTTGTAGTGATCAGATAGTACAAAACCATTATGCTTACAAGTGGTTCTGGACAAGTTGAGAAGTGTTTGTTTCAGCTACATCCATTGTATTGATAAATTTGACTTTATTTGTTATCAGATTTCACAACATTGATAAATTTGACTTTATTTGTTATCATATTCTTCTAGCTCGGATATTGAAAATGAAAAATTATTTATTCATAAATTTTATTTTTTATATCACATTGTTGTTTTTGAAATTGTATGTTTTATATCGTAGCATTCTTAGTGTCTTAATTGCCTTCATTGATAAATCCTTATGTTTTATATCATAGTATTTTTAATGTATGAATATTAATGTATTGGCACAATTGAGTTCTTTCTACTTTGCAAATAACTATAAACAAACAATAATATTTCTTTTGTTGTTTGAGATTACAATAGTAAATATAATTGAATCATCATAAATTAAAAAAGCAACACAAGATTATAAATGGAAACAACCATTGAATGATAGAAGACACAAAATTAGTAAATATCTTTTTCATTAATTCGATTGAAAATATATTACATTGTACAAAATTATTGACTGCAATACAACAAAATATGCAATCAACTAGTAAACATTTTACACTTTCTTAATTTTTAGATTGGGGGTTTGTTGCTTGAGATTCACTTGGAGTTGCCTCTTCCTTTCCTTTTACTCCTTTATTGACACCCTATGTTGGCAGTGCTCGAGATCTGATTAGGCCTTCCTCTACTCTCTCTAAACTCCCCAATAATGCTCTTTCTTCTTGGGTTGGATCTTCTTGCACTGTTAAAAGTGTTTATTTCTCCTTTTTCTACTTTATCAAGGTATTTGTATCCATTTTGTTTTCCTTGATTATTTTTCTTAAAAGGTTATTGTCCCTGATTTTGGCTTGCATTATTTCCTTCATTTTTATTGCATTTATCAAAAATTTCTTTGTCATTTGGATATTAACTTCCATGATTTTAACTTATTTTTTTAAATTATCAAAATTTGATTGCAAAAGAAAAAGAAAACATAAGTTAGTAGAGTTATATGATAAAATAAAACACTCAAATTTATTGCAGCTAAAGTCTCACCTCAGCCACATCCCTTGCAACCTCAATGACTGCAACTTTTTTCTTATCAGAAGCCCATTGGTTATAATATGCTTGGGCTTCAACATTAATATTCTCCATTCTATTCAACATAATGTTCAAAACTTCATCATCATACAAAAGAGTATACTTAATTGAGCCTGATATAGCCTGATCTAGCAGAGCACCTGAAGAACACAAGCTTATACTGAGAGGGGGTGAACAGTATAAGACCACTTTTTACTTTTCTTTCCCAATCAATATTATGCAATGTATAGATAGCAATATCAATAGCAGTAATCAAAGCAATGCACAAATCACCACACACAATAGAGACACCAAATTTACGTGGTTCACCCAATGTGGGCTACTCCACGGAGAAAATATTTTACTAAAACTTTCTCAATCAATCTCTTGGGAATCCTTTCCCTATTACAATGTTTATGGACCTCTATCCAAAGGAGACACCAATCCCCTAATCAAGTTCATGGATCTCTATCCACAGGAGAACTCCTTTCTCCTCTTGCTCTGGCTGGTGATCTTCTAGAAGAACTATTGCCCCCACTGCTCTGGCTAATGGATCTCTATCCACTGAAGACACCTGTCCTCACTACCCTGGCTTAATGGATCTCTATCCACTAGATACTATCATCCTCTATACTCTATCACCTCCAAAGATCTGTCTCAAATATATACTAAACTCAGTCCTTCGGTCTAGCACAAATATGCTCAATCTCTATCTCTGGTCTGGCACAAACCTGTCCTCAAATCTACACCAAACTCTATCCTCGAATCTATACTAAACATAGTCCTTCGGTCTAGCACAAATCTACTCAATCTCTTTCCTCAAGCCTTAACTCAAAGCTTGACTCAATCTCAAATCAACTCTATTGGATCTGTCCCAAACCTTAACTCAAGGTTTGAACAAATCAATCAATTCTGCTCTCAAGTCTTCTCAAAGACTTATCTCAAATATGCCTTGCAAGCTTCCACAAAATCTCACACTAATCTGTCCACAAGTCCTCTCTAGAACTTGTCCAAATCTGCTCAATAAGTCCTCACAAGAACTTATCCAAATCTTCTCTCAATCTGTATTGTAAGCTTCCACAAAATCTTACCCAAATCTATCCACAAGTCTTCTCAAAGACTTACCTCAAATCTACTCAACAAGTCCACACTAGAACTTGTCCAATCTCATAGAAACATAAAGAGAATTGTTAGAGACTCAATATGCTCTATACTCATCACAATACTCAATCACTCTTTTAGAAACATATAGAGAATTGTTAGAGACTCAATATGCTTCACATTCACCTCAATGCTCAATCACTTTCTCAAATCAATTCAGAATATAGAATAGTTTATTTTATAGAACTTGAACAATCACTTCACACATCCACTTGACTAGGCTCAACCAACTCTACTCAACCAATCACTCAATGAAACAATCCTTGCTTACAAACCCTAGTCCAAGCATATAAACACTCACTCAAAATGTTTCCAACAATGCTTATCAATCAATCTCACATAACAATGATACTCATGTTCTTTTCAAACCCTAGTTCAAGTTCTTCACTTAACCAATGGCTTCAATAATAACAAATTTATTTTAATAGTAATTCTTTACTTAAAATGGCTTCAACAACAATGCTTATCAAACAAGGTTTTAATATCAACTCTTTATTCCAGAAAACCTTGAAGCATTAACTCAACACACTCAATAAGGAAACCTAATTAATTCCTTTTCACTCCAAACTTGTTTTTCTAGAAAACCAACCAATCAACTCAACTATGGAAGAATGTGCCCATACCTTTTTCTTGATGATGAAGGAATCTCAAAAATCTGCCACAACCACAAACACTTCTTTGCCAAGCTCAAAGAAGTTATAAGATGATAAACTCTCTCAAAAATACAATGTAAATATCAAAACATACATACACCTTATCACTCCATATTTAAGAAAACATCCATCAACATATACAAAAATATTTGACCAAATACACCTTATAATCTCCCAGTTAAAATAATATCCAACACCAAGAATAATGTCAATAAAATCACCTTCACAAAATAACTCAATGGCAAGAAGTCCTCTCAAAATTTAACCAACACTTTAATCTTCAATAAACCAATATGTCATAAATACTTTATTTAAAAATAAATCTAACTCCTTATTCCTCCAATTAACCAAAATGATGATTAATTAAAATACTTTTTATCTACCCCTTTTAACTCCCTAGGACCTCATGTCAAAACCTTAGGCAATACAAAAATATATTAAAAATTTTATTACCTTTGCCTTGGTGAGACTCGAACTCATGATGCCGCCTCTACCAGCGCCCTAGCCATGGCTCCAACCGTCACATGAGCTAGGCGCTCGTTTAGGGAGCAAAGAGCACCACGTGCTCTATATTTCTCCCCTAATGCGCCTAAGCCAAAAAATCATGCGTCGCTTCCTTCGATGCCTCAAACACAACACACCAAAAGCTGCTACCGCGAATCGATCATGGATCACTCCGTGCCCAAACACCTTAGCCCTCGATCACTTGCCACTAGGCCATGCTGCCTAGGTGGATATGGGATATTAGCCCTCGATAATATTATCCCCTTTCGCTGGCACTTAAGACAAGAATCTTGTCTTCTTCCTCGCACGAATTCTCACAACACACGCTTACCTCTTTCACTTGTTCGAACGAAGGATAATTCAAATGCCACTAAGGCATATAGTTTATATACCATTTGCCACCTTTTAAACTTGAACGTCGATGCCTTTGTTTTTAAATAATTAATTTATAAATTATTTAAATTCTTTAGAATTTAAATATTATAAATTAATATTTAACTCCCTTGGGATTTATTAACATGAATTTAAAAGCTTCCTTGGGTTTTTATGAAAAACCTTTTATTTTTGCTCATCCATGGTTTTAATAAAAACCCTCCTGCTTATGCTTCCACATAATATTAAAAATATTATGAAGCTCTTTTGCCATTAACCTTTGCATTGTTCCTTTTGACCTTTTGACATCAATGGTAGTTTATTCCTTGACATCAATGACAACTTTGTTTTGACATCAATGACAACTTTGACTCAAAATGTCCAACAATCTCCCCCTTTGTCATTGATGGCAACCCAAATTATTTTTACCAAAAACTTAACCTTTTCTTTGTTCTGCTCCCCCTAGGCTTAGTGCTCTCTTCAAATCTCTCCTCTTTACTCAAATACCAAATCTCTCCCCCTTACTCAAATCTCTCCCCTTTGACATCAATGGCAAAGGGTCACCTTTGGGGCTCGGGGCTAAGAATGAGTCTCTTAGCTTAGCCCCTCCCCCACCTCCTCTTGAGGTGGTTAATTCTGGGGTGGGAGTATTTCTACTCCCAACAAGCACTGGTCTTTACCTTTATCCTCTTTTCTTCTCATCTGATTCTTCTGATTCCTTTGATTGTTTCTTTCCATGTCCATGTTCCTATTCCTGTTCTTGTTCCTGTTCATGTCCACATCCATATTCCTATTCCTGTTCCTATTCTTGTTCATGTTCATATCCATGTTCCTATTCCTATTCCTGTTCCTTCTTGGTTCTGGAATGTCTGCTCTACACCACTTTGTTGTATGTCCATCATTATTGCACTTGTAACACTTAATGTTATTATTCCTTGGAGGTGCATATGTCTTAGGATTTCTCCTAGTGAAGCCATATCCTTTTCTTTCATGAACCCTGCAATCCATTGCCTTGTGACCAAACTGATTACATGAGTAGCAATACCCATGGAAAAGTTGCCTGTTTCTAAAATTTCCATTTTCTTGTCTTTCATGTGTCCTGCACTGTGAAGCCATGTGCCCAAACCTGTGACATGAAAAACATCTTCCATTGAAGTTTCCTTGTCTTGACCTCATTGGTCTCTTAGTCTCTCTTAACCAATTCTGATTGTTGTTCCATCTGTTTCTCCTTGGTGCATTGTTCCTGTTCTTGTTGAACTTTCTATTGTCCAACTCATCCTCAGATGTCTCACTTTCTCTTACACTATCTTCTTCTAAAGTTTCTTCTTAAGTTTCTTCTCCTTCAGAACTTGAGGTTGACTTCCCTTCCCATTTCTTTTGTTCCTGTTCAAATCCAAGACCTATCTTGCTTGATGTAGGCTTTTGTATCTTGATGAACTTATCTAAGTTCTTTGAGCTATTTTTGAACCCTTGTAGCTTGACTTTGGAGTTTTTGACTTCCATCTCTAATGAAGCTACCTCTTGTTCTAGTTTCTTACATTCTAGAACCTTAGCTTCTAACTTCTCCTTGAACTTCTTAGTCTTAGCCTTTGATTTGTCCAGATCCTCTATAAGCATTCTTCTCTCTTCATCACATTCTTGAAACTGAGATTCTAATTTAGAGTTTTGCTTTCTTACCCTTTTTACTGTGTCAAGAGCATAAATAAGTTCTCCCTTGAGATCATATCCTTCTTTATCTGATTCTTCCTCTATTTGTTTTCCTTTGTCTACATCTTCATTTTCTTTTGACTTGTCTTCTATAGGATCACCTCCTTCTTCTTCTAGTGCCATTAGAATATTCTCTTCTGGTCCTTCAAGTGCATCCTCATATTCATCATCACTAAAACTATAACCATTCCTTGTACAACTATCTTCAAGATGTCCAAAGTTACCACATCTAAAACACTTGAGAATTATTGGTGACCTTTTCTTGACCTCTTTTTCTTCAATCATAAATAGGACTTCATCTCTATCATTATCTGAAAAACTAGCATCACTATCACTTGAGTACTTACTTGCCTTATCTGCATAGTAGCTCCTCTTTTGCCTTTGAAAGAACTTCTTTCCTTGTCTACTTTGTCCATCCTTGCTTTTCTTTTGGTGTCGGTATCTTTCTGATTCCCTATTTTTGTGATCCTATTTTTCTTCATCATTGTTATTTTTAGCTTCTTGACAATCAGTTGCATAGTGACCATACTTTCCACAATTGAAACATTTAATAGATTTTGTATCTTTAAATCTTCTTGAATCCTTATTCCTTCTACCATAATTTGCTTCTTCATCACTGGATGACTCATTGCTTGATTCTGACTTCTTACCCTTTGTCTTCTTGATTGCTTTGAAGGTTGCTTCCTTCTAGGGATTAGGTTCTTTTGTTCTTAACTCAAAAGCTGTAAGAATACCAAGCAACATATCTCTTGTCAAAGAATCACCATCCTTTGATTCTTCTATAGCAGAAACCTTTTCACTAAATATTTTTGGAAGAGATCTTAAGATCTTATCACAAACATCTGATTCTTCAACCTTAAGTCCAAGTCCTTGCATAGCATTAACAACCTCATCAACTCAAAGTAGATAAGTACTAATGTTTTCCTCATCCTTCATTCTTAACTCTTCAAGTTGTCCTTTTAGATTTTGTATCTTTGCTTTCTTGACACCTTTATCTCCTTCATATATGCTTTGCAACTTATCCCACATTCCTTTTGCATCTTGACAATGCATAACTTTTATGGACTCTGTTCTATGCAAACCTCTCAAAATTGCATTCATTGCTTTTGAATTATAATGTTGTAGAAGCTTACCTTCCTTATCTGTAGGTGGATCAACTGAGGGATCGTATCCATTTTCAACTGCTTCCCAAATTTCATTGCCAAGAGCCATCAAGTAAATCTTCATTCTCAAACTCCAATATATATAATCACTTCCATAAAATATTGGTGTTGAATTATCTGATGATCCATTCTTAGAATCCATTGTGTTCTTGTAAGCTTTTCCTTCAAGTTGTTAAACTCTTCCGAAGGAACCCACTCTGATACCAATTGAAGAACACAAGCTTATACTGAGAGGGGGTGAACAGTATAAGACCACTTTTTACTTTTCTTTCCCAATAAATATTATGCAATGTATAGATAGCAATATCAATAGCAGTAATCAAAGCAATGCACAAATCACCACACACAATAGAGACACCAAATTTACGTGGTTCACCCAATGTGGGCTACTCCACGGAGAAAATATTTTACTAAAACTTTCTCAATCAATCTCTTGGGAATCCTTTCCCTATTACAATGTTTATGGACCTCTATCCAAAGGAGACACCAATCCCCTAATCAAGTTCATGGATCTCTATCCATAGGAGAACTCCTTTCTCCTCTTGCTCTGGCTGGTGATCTTCTAGAAGAACTATTACCCCCACTTCTCTGGCTAATGGATCTCTATCCACTGAAGACACCTGTCCTCACTACCCTGGCTTAATGGATCTCTATCCACTAGAGACTATCATCCTCTGTACTCTATCACCTCCAAATCTCTATCTCAAATATATACTAAACTTAGTCCTTCAGTCTAGCACAAATCTACTCAATATCTATCTCTGGTCTGGCACAAACCTATCCTCAAATATACACCAAACTCTATCCTCAAATCTGTACTAAACATAGTCCTTCGGTCTAGCACAAATCTACTCAATCTCTTTCCTCAAGCCTTAACTCAAAGCTTGACTCAATCTCAAATCAACTCTGTTGGATCTATCCCAAACCTTAACTCAAGGTTTGAACAAATCAATCAATTCTGCTCTCAAGTCTTCTCAAAGACTTATCTCAAATCTGCCTTGCAAGCTTCCACAAAAGCTCACACTAATCTGTCCACAAGTCCTCTCTAGAACTTGTCCAAATCTGCTCAATAAGTTCTCACAAGAACTTATCCAAATCTTCAAAGAACTTATCAAATTCTCTCAATCTGTATTGTAAGCTTCCACAAAATCTTACCCAAATCTGTCCACAAGTCTTCTCAAAGACTTACCTCAAATCTTCTCAACAAGTCCACACTAGAACTTGTCCAATCTCATAGAAATATAAAGAGAATTGTTAGAGACTCAATATGCTCTATACTCATCACAATACTCAATCACTCTTTTAGAAACATACAGAGAATTGTTAGAGACTCAATATGCTTCACATTTACCTCAATGCTCAATCACTTTCTCAAATCAATTCAGAATATAGAATAGTTTGTTTTATAGAACTTGAACAATCACTTCACACATCCACTTGACTAGGCTCAACCAACTCTACTCAACCAATCACTCAATGAAACAATCCTTGCTTACAAACCCTAGTCCAAGCATATAAACACTCACTCAAAATGTTTCCAACAATGCTTATCAATCAATCTCACATAACAATGATACTCATGTTCTTTTCAAACCCTAGTTCAAGTTCTTCACTTAACCAATGGCTTAAACAATCTCACATAACAATGATACTCATGTTCTTTTCAAACCCTAGTTCAAGTTCTTTACTTAACCAATGGCTTCAACAACAATGCTTATCAAACAAGGTTTTAATATCAACTCTTTATTCCAGAAAACCTTGAAGCATTAACTCAACACACTCAATAAGGAAACCTAATTAAGTCCTTTTCACTCCAAACTTGTTTTTCCAGAAAACCAACCAATCAACTCAACTATGGAAGAATGTGCCCATACCTTTTTCTTGATGATGAAGGAATCTCAAAAATCTACCACAACCACAAACACTTCTTTTCCAAGCTCAAAGAAGTTATAATATGATAAACTCTCTCAAAAATACAATGTAAATATCAAAACATACATACACCTTATCACTCCATATTTAAGAAAGCATCCATCAACATATACAAAAATATTTGACCAAATACACCTTATAATCTCCCAGTTAAAATAATATCCAACACCAAGAATAATGTCAATAAAATCACCTTCACAAAATAACTCAATGGCAAGAAGTCCTCTCAAAATTTAACCAACACTTTAATCTTCAATAAACCAATATGTCATAAATACTTTATTTAAAAATAAATCTAACTCCTTATTCCTCCAATTAACCAAAATGATGATTAATTAAAATACTTTTTATCTACCCCTTTTAACTCCCTAGGACCTCATGTCAAAACCTTAGGCAATACAAAAATATATTAAAAATTTTATTACCTTTGCCTTGGTGAGACTCGAACTCATGACGTCGCCTCTACTAGTGCCCTAGCCATGGCTCCAACCACCGCATGAGCTAGGTGCTCGTTTAGGGAGCAAAGAGCACCACATGCTCTATATTTCTCCCCTAATGCGCCTAAGTCAAAAAATCACGTGTCGCTTCCTTCGATGCCTCAAACACAACACACCAAAAGCTATTGTCGTGAATCGATCATGGATCACTCCGCACCCAAACACCTTAGCCCTCGATCACTTGCCACTAGGCCACACTGCCTAGGTGGATATGGGATATTAGCCCTCGATAATCTTATCCCCTTTCATTGGCGCTTAAGACAAGAATCTTGTCTTCTTCCTCACACGAATTCTCACAACACACGCTTGCCTCTTTCACTTGTTCGAACAAAGGATAATTCAAATGCCACTAAGGCATATAGTTTATATACCATTTGCCACCTTTTAAACTTGAACGTCGGTGCCTTTTTTTTTAAATAATTAATTTATAAATTATTTAAATTCTTTAGAATTTAAATATTATAAATTAATATTTAACTCCCTTGGGCTTTATTAACATGAATTTAAAAGCTTCCTTGGGTTTTTATGAAAAACCTTTTATTTTTGCTCATCCATGGTTTTAATAAAAACCCTCCTGCTTATGCTTCCACATAATATTAAAAATATTATGAAGCTCTTTTGCCATTAACCTTTGCATTGTTCCTTTTGACCTTTTGACATCAACGGTAGTTTATTCCTTGACATCAATGACAACTTCGTTCCTTGACATCAATGACAACTTTGACTCAAAATGTCCAACACCACCAAGCTTTTTTGGTTCATTTTTTACTAGAGAAAATTGCTTATATTTTAAAAATATATATATCGAGCATTAAGCACCTTAATAAGGACCTTGGCCTGAAATTACGACTCCTTCATCTCTTCTAAATCTTGAAGCACTATGTATTTGAGGATTGCTTCACAACTATCAGTCATTAAAATATTTTTATTAAAATTGACTGTATCATCCTTAGTTTGAGGATGAGGAACATTGGTCTAACCAGTTGATGATAATATTTGTTGAGCTGCATAGGATTGTGTTTGTTGTGCTTCTGTTTGTGGATATTGAAGCACATTTGTTGCATTGAAACCTGAAATGTTACCCTACAATAGATAATCTTCATTGAGTGGAGGATTATCTAATCTTGTGCTCAAAATATTTAGTACTTTTGCATTTGTGTTAAATGAAAATTTATGAAAGTTAGACATAGTCTGACTTGGTTCCCACCATGATCTTGTTGAAAAAATATGCTTTTCAATTCCACCCCGCATTTGGCTTCTCATTTGTTGATACTTTTATGGTAGTGGTGGAGGCGGTGGCAGCATTATTCCAATATTCTTACAAAATGTTGTTGAGAGGTTCCTAAAAACATTAAAATAAGATTTTTACAAAATTATTTATAAAATAAAATAAATAAATAAATATATATATATATATATATATATATATATATATGTTAATTTAAAATAAATACACATTGACTTACTTGACGACAATGAGATATGTTGTATGTTGGTGCAGGTGGGAATGGGACATAATTCTAAAAACATATGAAAAAATTTAATAAAATTATTATAATTTTAACTAAACAAATATAGAGATAAAAGCTTGAAAGAGAAACTTATGTGTCGTAGGGGTGGTCTCACTAGATTCATATTGCATATTTTATGTAGAAAGAGTTGGATGAGAAGTCCTAGGAAAAGCAACATACCTCAAACATTTTAACGACCTCTGAAATGGTGATGCTTCTGACTTTATGTCTTTTGAATCACTAGTGGCCTCTGACATGTGACCCCTTACAACAACATCATATTTTGTCCTTATGGTGGTTACCTTAATATGCATTTAGGTGCAAATAAAAAATTAAAGTATGAAAATATTACTAAAATATAAAAAATATTTTATGGTGAAATATGGAATTATTACCTCCATCTCTTGGGATGTCATTGCAATGCTTTGTAGGGTTGGGTGCACTACAGTTGATACACTAGTATTTTGCAAATTATGAAAATATTCATATTAAAATCCTAAAATGTAATTGACTATGGCCGCCATGGTCCTTGAATTTATTTGAATCCTATGGAGCTCTGATTTGATGTGATGCAAAATATATGTACACGAGTCAATTTTTTTGTGGTAAAGACAACGAACCATATAGGCCAATGTCCAAAATGAAATGTTTGTTGGTCTTCCATGTAGAATCAATATTGCTTGGAAGAACTCAATAATTACCTTTATATTTGTATTTGTAATAGAGGTATTTGTTAACCCTCTTTTGGACTTAGCAATGGAAGCTACAAAAAAAAATAGTGAAGCTACAAAAAAAAAAATAGATGACAAATCACAAATTTTAAATTTTGAACTTTAAGAGAATCAAATGACGAGAATTATACCTGACAACAATTTTGAAGAGATATTGTAGTTGGTCTCTAGGTAAAAATTTTTATTAGCAGACAACACAAAATTTAGTGTGACAAGAGGAAAATCCTTATGCGGAAGACCTATCAATCTCTAGACATAAATGGGCATGATGGTAAAATATATATTTCTATTATGTATTGTGATATTGAATATCACATGATCATTGTCATAACCATCTATGATATTCAGGAGAAGATATTTGTTTGTCCTAAAATAGAGAATTGATAGCAAACCCTCTAAACTTGCATTAGTGACCCATGAAAGGTCATATCTAGGGGTGGTTAACAAGTCTAAAATTCTGGAGCAAAAAATATTTTTGAATACAATTCTTGCAGTAAGGGTGGAAGTGGTAGCCATTGCTAGAAGTTATAGAATCAAGGGAAACTTCACTCTAGAAGGGTGCAGGGTAATGGTTGCTTGGGGAGGGTTCGCTCTGATATTGTGTAGAAGAGTAAACCTAAAAAAATACTATCTACACCTTTTTATAGATAGAATTAACTACAGGTGGAAACAT
Source organism: Wollemia nobilis (assembly GCA_028583015.1). Classification (NCBI taxonomy): domain Eukaryota; kingdom Viridiplantae; phylum Streptophyta; class Pinopsida; order Araucariales; family Araucariaceae; genus Wollemia; species Wollemia nobilis. The sequence continues at coordinate 80,285 of JAQPPZ010002742.1, read as the reverse complement.
GGTAGCATGTTATTTGACATGCATAGGTGGATGAATAATCGTGTGACACATGGAAACATAAACCCTAGTGCAACTGGTACATATCCAGATCCTTATTTGCACCCGAAGCATTTGAATATTGTTTCGCTCATCCCAAATCTAAAACCAATTTTGCACCCAGTCTGCATCTGACCCATTTTTTGCACTTGATCCAAATTCGAAAACTATTTTGACCTGGTTTGAATTTGATCTATGTTTTGCACCTAGTTTCCATTCAAAACCTATTTTGAAACCGAATCGTGATCGAATACTATTTTGTAATTTATTTACAGTCGAAACCTGTTTTACACCCAATCCAAATCTAAAATTTTTTTACACCTTGTTCAAATTAGGTCCCTATTTTACACCTAGTTCACATTTGGATCTTGATTTGCAACTGGACCGCAGTCGAAGCCTGTTTTATAACTAGTTTATGATTAGACCCTATTTTACACCTGGCTAGAATCTTGTACCTATTTTACACCAGGTTCTCATCTAGACCATGCTTTACACCCAGTTTTCATCTAGATTTTTATTTGCAATCAGACCTTGTTTTATAACCAATTTATGGCCAAACCTTTTTTTGAACTCAGCTAGAATCCAATACCTATTTTACACCAAATTTTCATTTGGATCATAATTAAACCTGATTTGCATCCAAAACCTATTTTACAACTAGACCATAGATGGATCCTATTTTGTAACCAATTTACGATCAGACCCTGTTTTGCACCGAACATGAATCTAGTCCCTATTTGGCACATGATTCTCATCTAGAATATTTTTGCATCTGATATGCATCTAGACCTTGTTTTGCAACTGAATTGTAGTTGGAACCTTTTTAGTGACATTATAATATATTATTATGGTCATATTTATTGCAACGATCATATTTATTGTGATGGTCATATCTATTATGAAGATCGTATCTTTTGCAAATATTGAATTTATTGTGACGATCATAAAAATTATAAAATTCACCACTATTTTATAATTTTTGGTAAAAAATAAAGGTAATTCACCATGTCTCCTACATGAATTTGTCTAGGATTCACCTTGATTTTGAAATTGATTTACCTTATTTTTATAATTATATTTTGGGTATGATCCCTAATGCATAACCCTGCATTTAATAATTATAATAACAAGATCTAGAGAGACGTGATATTTTCCCATTTAAATTTCATATTACATCCCCATAATTAATGTCATTGACATAGATCCAATAATTATTTTTTTGTCTATCATTATATACTTTCATTATGAGGTGTAGTGCATTAGGTCTGGAACATAGGGTACCTTTCATAACTACTACCTAGGACTAGTGTTGTCATTGAATGCCATGGTTGTGAGCCAAATTATTGCAAGGGGATGGAGAACTAGGCATCAATATTAGTAAAAATCCCACTTCGATACCATTTTTCAGGTATAAGTGTAGGATATGTCACCCAAAAAGCCCTACCTTGCTAATCATTTGAATGATTGATGAAGCATAAGAAATAATAATGGATCACACGCAATAATAGGATAAGCTAACCACTTGTTCTAGACATACATGGGTGACATGTGCATTTATGATCTAGGACCATATATATAGGTATAGGTGTTGAAGGTTTGTGTACCTCTATAGGATACTAGGTAGCACCACTCTCATTATCTCCTTGTTCTATATATACATGGGTGACATGTGCAATGTATCCTTGAAAGATATCCTTAACCAATAAATATATTTTCACAATACCTACCATGATTTCCTACCTATTATATTTTACAAGGATTCCAAAATTATCAAGAGAATACCATCATTTTTCAAGCTCAACGTCCCCTATCGTCTCTTAATGGTGTCATTTGCACAAAAGATATTGCAAAGGTTATTTATAAATTCACTATAAACAAATCAAGGATCATAAAGGTTAAATTGAATTTTAATCTATATTTTTTGTTGTAAAAATAAAATATCTAGCTTAAACTAGTTGAGACACAATCAACTATAGATCACTACATGAAACCCATATATGTCAATATAGAAAATCCCAATTTAACATAGATTTATATAGTTTATGCTACTCGTATGATACTTGATAAATAGGTAGCTTTACAATTGTTAGAGGTATTACATTGTTTTTTTTCTTGTAATATTAAAGCAAGGACCGTGTAACTATTTTAGACTAGAGTGTGTTTAATATTTAAGTACATAGTAGGTATCAAGTTAGTAAGTGTGGAGTTATATATGTGAGGTGTCATGTGTCATGAGTTATGTGCAATCATGAGAGTCTTTGTCTTTATGTAAACATGTAAGATTTATTATTATGTAATAAATATGAAGTGTTACATTTCCTGTGAGTATGAGGAGATGAAAGGTTTGTGTAAGTGATGTTAAAAATAGATTATATTACATTATTTGGGTCATGTAAATGTACCTTCCTAGGTACATACTTAGGACATTAGATTACTTTAGGGGGAATTTATATAGTTACTTAATGCAATGTAATAAATGCACAAGTATCAATGTGCAAGTTGTATATGTGCAAGGTGTCCCTTGCATAGCTAGGTAAAGTGTTGGCCAAGGAACCTATCTTCCTATATAAAAATGGCCTCATTATAAGAAGTAGAATATAGATAAGCTCAGAGCATATTCGTAGGTAGTAGTAAAGTGCTATGTAGATCACCATATATTGGTTATGGGTGCAATGTAGTCCATTTACTTTTTTCATAAAGTGTCCATTTCCTCCATAACTACATTGTATTAATTTCTGTCATTTCTATTTATAGCATATTTTAGTCATCTCGCATATTTACTTTCATATTATTTTACATCTTGTAATTGCTATCTTCCATTGCATACTGCATCAAAATCTAATAGTGGTATCAGACCCACAATAGATCGAGCCATAGTAGATCAATAGAAAAACCACCATTATCATTGAGCCTAAGTTTTTTGTTAACCTGACATGCTACTGTACTAACCACTATAAAAAACTCTTATAAGAGTCTAGGTGGTAAAATTAGGGAGAGCCATAAGTGAGGAATGAAAGAAATCTCAGTTCCAAAATATTGAGATTACATTTAGCTAGAGTCTTTCCACAAAGTTGCAAAAAAAGTCATGAATACTAGGACTCAACATTCAATCCACTAGATTGACAAATTAACTAGTGAAGATCATTCAAGATATCTTGAGTTTGTTAACTATTGCCCAAATTTTATTTTGTTGCATAAAATTAATTCTCAGATGATTGGGACTCCTCCTGCAATAGAAATGTAGGAGACTTCAACTTCATTACCCAAATTTCGGCATGCCTTCATAGTGCAGAGATTAGTCCTTATGCAAGAAAAGAAAACCAGAGAAGAAGACTTTTGGAGAAGATTCATGGTGAAGTTAGGAGACTAGATATCTCCATTGCTCGATTAAGAAATTAATAGAATAAGAAAATGCCATAGAAGTCTTGATCTAGAAGAAAAGGCCATAGTGGCCTTGATACAGAAGAAAATTCCATAGAAGCCTTGATCCAGAAGAAAATACCATAGAAGCCTTTTTCTAGAAGAAAAGGTCACATAAGACTTGATATTGAAGAAAAGGCCATAGAAGCCTTAATATTTAAGAAAAGGCCATGAAAGCCTTGATACTTAAGAAAAGGCCACAAAAACCTTGATACTAAAAATAGGTCCATATAATCCTTGATCCCGAAGAAGACTCCAAAAGAGAGTATCTGATTTAGAAGCAGATTAATATTTTAGTATTAAGACTCCAAAAGAGAGTATCTAATTCAGAAGCAAATTACGATTTCAATACTAATACTTTATTGTAGGGAAATGAGATTCAGTGAGTTGGGAAACTTACTATAAGAAATTTAGGAAGAGTATCTTCTTCAGAATCAATCTAGAACCTAAACCAAAATTGAAGGTAAAGAGATCAAGAGAAGATCTCATTGAAGAACTTCTAGTATTGGAAGAACAAGGACTAGGAGAGTCATGCTCGAATCCAAAAGTAGAATAATCAAAGATCTAGGAGATCTCACCACCAACACTTCAAGGAGTAGAAGGTTGAATAAAAGGTCTCAAGGAAGACCAAAATAAGTTGCAAGATCAAATACCTTGGGGAGGTCTCAATGAGAATCCAGTAAAAGGCTTGGAGAGCCTTACTAAATAAATTATCAAAGGAGAACTCATTCGAGAAATTCACTACAAAAGATAGTGAAATATTTAGGACAATTATCACCACCCGATAACAAGGCCAAAAGAAGAAGAATTTGGCAAGGAGTTCCAAATCTCAAAAGACCTTAAGATATTTAGAATCTTGAGAAGAAGATCCTGCTTGAAGTCAAAATTTGACAAGAAGACTTGAATACATGAGAAGCCACCAAATCCTAGGCTCATGAAAGAAATTTCAAGACCATATTTTGGTGAAGGAGTTGTTTAGGACAACCTACAAAGAGCTGCGAGATCTTACTCAAGGCTAAAAATTGGTGATCTTAGACACCAAGATCCTCTACAAGATCTACATCCTCTACAAAAGCTGTTAAAGAGCTATAAAATATTTCAAAAAAATGTAAAAAACTATTGGTGCAAGTAGATTCATTAATTGGATTACTTATCAGATTCATTGGAGCACCTTATTTGGATTAAAGTTGTAAGAAGAAAAATTGGATTACATTCTTCAAATGTGCAAAAAGAAAAAAATCCCTTTTAAGAATCAGTTGCACATTAGGAGTTGATTAGATTTCAGAATTACAAGTACCCATAATCTACTTTGGAAAGCAAAATAATACTAGCCCCTACAACTTTATTTGTAAGGAAATTGCAGAATAACTCTTGAAGGTTCATTTCATATTATTCTTGATTAGTTGCAGTAAATTGATTAAGTACATTTATTTTGAGAGTTGATTGGAGTGATAAGGTGATATTGTTAGTGCATTAAAATTGAAATATTTTTAAGCTTATTTGCACTACTCTATTGATATCAAAAGATTAGTTTTTTGTGATTATTTAAAAGGGCATAAATTTGAACTTGAAAAAGTGTCTAAATATTTTATTAGTGTACAAAAATCTGAAACACATAGTGGCCAAGTAAAGCCACCAAAACAGGTTAGAATCCTCTAAAACTTGGAGAAGAAGACAACTAACCAAAATCAGAAATAGAATCTTCAAATATTGAGACTTGGTGAATCTCAAATCCAAAGCATTACAGGGTTAGTTGTAGGGAGAAAAGTGCAGAAAATTACATCAAATAAGGATATTCTATCTACTTCTATCTAAGCTTGAATTTTCATCAAAGTATCTAAGCAAAAAGATGAAGGTGTCTAATCAAAGAGACAACCTCAAAAACCCTACATTGCATTCAAAAATTCTACCAAAAAATTAAAAATTCAGACCTAAAAAAAAGGGGAGTGCAAAAGAGAGTGCAATAAAAATGATTTTATACACAAGTTTGTTACATTGTATTACACTATTCTAATCTTGTTTATACAGGAAAGAGGGTAAATTTGAAGGTGCTTCAAAGGCACATTATTATCAATAAGAGCACTTCTAAATACTAGCACACTCCAAACATAAATAAGCCTCTCAAAAGGGCTCACATCATGCACGGGTTGGATGGCCATAACTAGTAATGTGCAAAGCACAAGAAAGGTGTCATATTGCTCACTAAAGGAGACAAATATAGTAGCATATAAGCAAGGGAAATAAAATAAATAAAATTAGAATTATACATCCAATTAAGGAGCTTTCAATACCATCATTAGAGCTTCAAGAAGTCTCCATCAAAGCACTGCCATTCGAACTCCATTCAAGAGCCACCAAAGCTCCACCATAAGCATTGCTTGGCTAGAACCATCTCATCACCATTGAAATACAACAAGGAAGAAGGTGTAAAAGTACATTGAAAATCTTGCAAGAAGGTATTGATAATACTAGGGCATGCAAGTTCCACTTGTCATTCTCCAAAAGAAACCCTAAACATCCTCAAAGGTACGTTGGAATTTAATACATGTGAGGAAAAGTGTTACAGCATCTATGTGGTGCCCATATTCCATATGGAATAGTAGTTACATTCAGCCATAGGCATTACATAAGGAAGTCTTACATACATTGGAATACAAGAGCCACTTGGACAACACACTATGAAGGAATAAAAACACTTTAGATGTTACTTAAGCAAGGGTGACACTTGTAACAGGCATTTGAACAAAGTTTGAAACATCCCCACTCTATTCCAAGTATCCAAGAGCATATTTGAAGCATTGAATTTAACTGTTGTGACACTTGATCGCCTATTAAAGGTACCATAGACTAGGGATAACATAGCATTCAGAAGAATTTAGAAGCATTCACGTATCCACATTCAACACTCCATAGTTTTTCACACAAGACCGAGTTATAGCGTGGAAGCAAGGTGGAAGAGCCTTTAATGCTCTAGTCAAAGGAGGTCAAAGGCAAAGATTAAAAGTGCCATATTTGAAGCATTAAATCTAAGCTTTCCATTGGAGGGAATGGTCAAAGTAAAGACAATCACATTGTAGCATCTCACATCCAAAAAAAACATCGATTATTGTGGTATTCGAATATTGCAAGGTGAGATTTATTCTCTACTTTAATGTGCTTTCATTTTAGGGAGTTATAAGGTTGATAAATCAAGGTTAAAATTAGAAGAAATTAACCATATTGAAATTAAAGCATAAAAGGGAATAATTTATCAAATTAATATAATATTTGCAGTATTAACCATAGGATAAATAAGGATTTCTACTGAAAATTAATTTTCAAATATTTGCAAATATTATTGTGTTCTAATTTTCTATATTTGGGAGCTATAAGGGTTACAACACCAAATTAGGTTATTGAAAATTAGAAACACTAAAATCAAATCCTAAGGGATATTAAAAGAGTTTATTAAGGTTTTTCTAAGGTTGGAAATTTATAATTCTTGTCTCAAAATTTCTCAAAAGGGATAAAAGAAATCCAACATTAAAATATCTTCAAAATTGGAAAAGTTCAATAGGAGCAATAAGGTGTTAGAAAAGTTGATTTTTGATATTTACAAAACTTTACAGAATTAACCAAAAATTGAACTACATTTTACAAGAGCAAAATCACTAGGGAGTAATAAGGCATTCTACAACTACCAAATATTATCAAGTTCTATATAATTGGGATAGATATAATATTTTTACAAAATCTAAAACTCCATTAGGTTTATATACTCTCATTACTAGGGATATATAATGAAGTCTGCAAAACCTAAGGATTAACAAAGGTTTTATCAAATCAAGCTTATATATTTTAATTAGGGGTTCCATATACCTTAAAGTAGGGAGTCATAAGGTAGACTACTAAGAATACTCTATCCCAAAGAATACAGGTTTTTTCAGATACTCTAAAAGGTAATACAAATGACCACTAACATGATTAGAAGTGGTATAAATAAAATACCAATATGGATTAAAAACCTGATGGATTACAATGATGAAAAATCCAAAGAAAAGGAAGAGTCGATAAGATGTGAAATAAGTTTTGATATTAATAGCTTTGAAAAAGAATATTCTTCTAGTAAGACTGATGACTATTGTACCAAAAGAAATTCAAAACATGAAAATATTGATCAACAAGATATTATACAAAACGAAAAAAATGGAATAGCTTCAATTGTGCACATATGGTTGGAAGGTCTCATTAAGGATATAGAAAAACATGATATTCCTAAAATAGACTACAAAATCATCAGATCATCTCTACTATGCACCTATTGTAATCAACATGGTCATAAAAATATCAATTGTTGGAGTTTCCATCCATGCAAATATTATGATGGGATAAATCACTCATCTTTCTCCTGCTATTACAAATACAGGTACTATAAGGGTTATGAAGAAATATTACTACATAGAATAAACAATTACCTTCAGGAACTTATTTCAAATGGATCTACTAACAATAAGCTCAAGGTTGATACTTGTGAAGGACAAAGAAAAAGGTCATACATAGGTACACAAGGAAGGATAAAGAGCTATTCTGATCCACTCATGACATGCAAAATCATGAGAACAATTATTCATCAAAGATGTCTGACATCAAGGAATAGAGAACTAAAAATGAATAGAGAACATGACATGAATACTGAAGTAGTTGAAGAAGAACCTAAACAAGCCAAAGAGTATTTGATAGAAGAAGATCCACATTGAATACTAAAGTCTTCAATACCCAAATAATGCAATACATGAGGGTGTTATAAATAGATTATATTACATCATTTGGGTCATGTAAATGTACCTTCCTAGGTACATACTTAGGACATTATATTACTTTAGGGGGAAGTTATCTAGTTACTTCATGCAATGTAATAAATGCACAAGTGTCAATGTGCAAGCTATATATGTGCAAGGTATCCCTTACAAATTTGGGTAGAGTGTTGGACAAGTAATCTATCTTCATATATAAAAAGGGCCTCATTGTAACAAGTAGAATATAAATAAGCTCAGGGTATATTCATAGGCAGTAGCATAGTGATGTGTAGATCACCATATATTGTTGATGGGTGCAATGTAGTCTAGTAGCTTTGTTCATGGAGTGTCCATTTCCTCCATAGCTACATTGTATTCATTTTCATCATTTATATTTATATCATATTTCAGTCATCTCATAAATTTACTTTCTTTCATATTATTCTGCATCTTGTGATTGTTATCTCCCATTGCATACTGCATCAAAAGCTAACACGTGAAAGATTAAGAGACTTGTGTGTTGAAAATTTTGAGTAGATGAAGTTGTCATTGATGTCAAGGATAAATTGTCATTGATGTCAAAAGGTTAAATGGATTAATGCAAAAGGTTGGTGGCAAAAGAGCTTCATAATGTTTATTTTTAAATATTATGTGAAGCACAAAATAAAATGTTTTTATTAAAACCATGGTTGGGAAAATCAAAAAGGATTTCTAAAACCTAAGGATGCTTTTATTTTAAAAATCCCAAAGGAGATTTAAATATTTAATTTATAATGTTTAAATTCCTTTGAATTTAAATAATTATAAATAAATATATTTCGAAGGTAAAGTTGGTAGCGCCGACGACAGCATTGCTTCCCCGAAAATTTTTCCTCTCCATCGATATGTATGACAATGGAAGGCATATGGTATAAATACCATAGCAATTCCTAAGGTTGGGCATCGATTTAATTGCATCCACCTTAAGCGAAAAAGCTCGTGCAAATTTTGAAATGTGTGCCTTTCGAATAGTATAGTGTGAGGTTTTGTCAACATCGAAGGAAGATCCAAGGGCTCTTAAGGGTTTGAAGGAGTAAAATAACATGTTGTGCCTTGAGGCTCTAAGTGGAGCATGTGGCTCACACGGTGTGGAAGCCACGACCAAGGCATTGTGGGAGTATTGTGCAAAGTTTCGAGCCCCGTGGATTGTGAAGAGTGGTAATAATTTTTGGAAATTATTTTAATTTGTTTTGCTAAGATTTAGGAGGGATAAGGTGGAAGATAAGTTGTGAAATTAACCTACGTGTTGAGGAAAAAAAAATTTCGATATATAAAGGGTTATTTTTGCTAAAGTAAAAGCTAGGGTAATTTTGTTTTACCCTAGAAAAGTGAGAGATTGACTTATTGCATTATTTTATAAAGTAATTTATTTAATTAATGCAATATTAAGTAGGGAGTCATAAGTAGAGTTTGCATTATTTTTGAGATATCTTTCTGAAAAGGGTTATGATGAAAATAAATTGTTAAGATGTTTTTTTATGAGTTAGAGATTTGGAAGAAGTGTTTTGATTAAATATTTGTGGTTTTGGATATTATTTTAAGATGGAGTAATAAGATGTAATTAAGTTTGATTACTTTTGTAATTGAGAAATATTTTGTGAAGAGGTTAGTGTGATATTTTATCATCTAGCTATTGAAATTGGCAAAAGAGAAAATTTTGATTGAGACAGGTTTTCTAATGTCACTTCTATATCAAATAAAAGGTATGGGCATATTCTTCTTTATTTGAAGTGATTGATTGATGTTTTCTAAAAGTAATATTGGAGTGAAAAGGACTTTGTTAATTTTTCCTTGTTGAGTGTGTTTTGAATTAATGCTTCAAGGTTTTTTGGAATATAGGTTAAGAAAAGTAACCTTGTTTTATAAGCATTATTGTTGAAGTTATTGGTTGAGTGAAGAACTTGAACTAGGATTTGCAAATATTATGAGTATCATTGTTATGTGATATTGGTTGTTAAGCATTTTTTAAAACATTTGAGTGAATGTTCATAATTTTGTATTAGGGTTTGTGAGCAAGGACTATTTAATTGAGTGATTGGTGAAGAACACAAGCTTAACTAAGAGAGGGGGTGAACAATATAAGAAAACTTTTTACTTTTCTTTCCAAATCAATATTATGGAGTGTATAGATGGCAATATCAATAGCAATAATCAAATCAATGCACAAAATACCATAAACAATAGAGACACAGTTTTAATGTGGTTCACCCAAAGATGGCTACCTCCACGAAGAAAATATTTCACTAAAATTTTCTCAATCAATCTCTTGGGAATCCTTCCCAATTACAATATTTATGGACCTCTGTCCAAAGGATATGTTGATCCCCTAAATATGGTTTGCGAATCTCTATTCATAGGAGAACTCCTCCTCTGCTTTGGTTGGTGATCCTCTAGAAGACTACTTCCTCCACTACACTAGCTTGTGGATCTATCTCCACTAAATACTCTTGTCCCCACTCAAAAGACCTATCCTCACTTCCCTAGATGATGGATCTCTATCCACTAGATACTTTGTCCTCTCTACTCTGTCACCTCCAAATCTTTGTCTCAATTCTATACTAAACACAGTCCAGTCGATCTAGCACAACTCTGCTCAATATCTTACACTAAACATAGTCTAGTCGGTCTAGAACAAGTCTGCTCAATAAGCTCACTCAAATTTGCACTAAAAATAGTCCATTCAGTCTAGCACAACCCTGCTCAATATCTTCCACTAAACATAGTCCAGTCGGTCTAGAACAAGTCTGCTCAATAAGCTCACTCAAATTTGCACTAAAAATAGTCCATTCGATCTAGCACAAATCTGCTCAAATCTTACACTAAACACAGTCCAATCGATCTAGCACAAGTTTGCTCAATAAGCTCACTCAAATATGCATTAAACATTTTCCATTCGATCTAGCACAAATTTGATCAACTCTTGCACTAAACATAGTCTAGTTGGTCTAGCAAAAGTCCACTCAAATCTACACTAAACATAGTCCAGTCGATCTAACACAAATATGCTCAATAGGTCCACTCAGAACCTACTCAAATATTCTCAATAGGTCCACTCAAAACTTGCTCAAATCTGCTCAACAGGTCCACTCAAAACCTGCTCAAATCTGCTCAACAAGTCCACACAGAACCTATCCAAACCTGCTCAATAGGTCCATTCAGAACCTGCTCAAATATGCTCAACATGTCCACATAGAACCTGGTCAAATATGCTTAATAGGTCCACATAGAACCTGCTCAAATCTGCTCAACAGGTCCACTCAGAACCTACTCAAATTTTCTCAACATATCCACACAAAATTTGTCCAAATCTACTCAACAAGCTCACACATAACTTGTCCAAAACTACTCAACAAGCTCACACATAACTTGTCCAAACTCATAGAAATATAAAGAAAATTGTTAGAGACTCAATATGTTTTATTCTCAAAACTCAATCACTTACTCAACTCAATCTCATAGAAGCATAAAGAGAATTGTTAGAGACTCAATATGGTCTATTCTCAAAAATTAATCTCAACTCAAATAAGAATATAGAATAGTTTGTTTTATGGTACTTGAACAATCACTTCATAAATCCACTTGAATAGGCTCAATCAACTTTACTCAACCAATCACTTCAAGAAACAAACCTTGCTCACAAACCCTAGTACAAGAATGTATCATCCAACTCAAAATGTTTCCAATAATGCTCAACAACAAATATCACATAACAATGATAGTCATGATATTTTCAAAACCTAGTTCAAGTTCTTTGTATAACAACTCACTTCAACAACCATGCTTATCAAACAAGGTTTTAAACACAACTCTCAATTTTAGAAAACCTTGAAGCATTAACTCAAACACTCCACTCAACCAATGGTATCAACAACAATGCTTATCAAACAAGGTTTAATCACAACTCTCAATTCAGAAAACCTTGAAGCATTAACTCAAACACTTTTGAAAAGGAAACCCTAATCAAATCCTTTTCACTCCAAAGTTAATTTTTAAGTAAGCCAATCGAACAACTCAACCAAGTAAGAATTTTCCCATACCTTTTGTTTGACAAGGAGTTGATCTCACAAATCTACCACACTCACAAATTTCTCTTTTCCAATCTCAATAAGGGTTAGAAGACTTCAATCAAATCACAATACAAAATAATGATCCAAAATACACCTTATTACTCCAACTCAAAAATAACATTCACCATAGTCTTATTTAAATGAAAAAACCCTTATACAAAAATAATGCTCAAAAGTCTTAATAAGAAATTAATAAGACCACTAAAACTTCTTATTACTCCTAAAATAATAAATCTCACATATCAATACCTCCACAATAATCCTCAACAAACATTCACCATGAATTTCAAATATCAAACCTTCCACAATAATCCTCAACAAACATTCACCATAAATTTCATGCCTTAATGTCTAAAAATAATAATCACTTATGCACCCTTATTCCTCCAACATTAGGAAACTAACAAAATTTAAATCAAAATTAAATACCTTGTCCTTGGAGGGAATATAACCCTCAACCTCGTCTCACCACAAGTGCCTTAACCGTAGCCAAAGTTACCACACGAGCCAAGTGCTTGCTTGAGATTAAAGAAGCACAACGTGCTTCTTAATATCACACCACCTTCTACCAAGAAAAATATCATGTGCCTTGGGTGCCTCAAACAAAACACCAAATAATGCACTTGGGGATTCAAAACGTCAACCACCTTGCTGCAAGAGCTTTTGTGTTTTCCCAACTACCACTAGGCCATGCTTGCCCAATAAAACTTGAGGATGAAACCTTCCTCCTCTATGCCTTTCGTTGTCGTATTTTCGTAAATCACAAGCTCTCTTTTTCACATGCCACCAATTTATTAATTCGAGCAAGGGTAACTTTCCAATGGTTTTGGAAAAGTATTTATATGCATTATATTTGCTTTGGACACATCGACGCTAGCTCCTCCATGACTACATCCACAAAAATATAGAGGCTTCGAAAACATTTTTCTTTAAACCCCAACTTTGGGTTTAATTCATTTTAAACTTTGTGCTTTTGAAATCTTTTTCCCTCCAAAACCCAACCTTAGGGTTTTATAAAAAATAATTAATTATCCTTTGTAAACCAAATAATATTATTATTAAAATTATAATAATTTATTTGGTTTTTTCACCACCTTGGATAAATATTATAATAAATATTATAAAATTATATCCTTCCATTGCCTCAGATCTATTTGCTTCCAAAGGAGAACTAAAACCATTTTCTAAACCATTATTTTGGGTGTAAAATAAAAATATTTTAACCCATTACAACTTCCATTGAACTTTGCACTTGAACTGGAGAAGAACTATCACTGGCATATTGACATCAATGACAACTTTGGCTTAGGGAATCAAAATGTCCAACAATATCCCCCTTTGTCATTGATGGCAACCCACATTATTTTTATTGAAACCTAACCTTTATTTTTCTTCTGCTCCCCCTGGGACATTGCTCCCCCTGGCTCAAAGCTCTCTCAGATATCAAATCTCTCCCCATATCAAATATCTTCCCAATACACAAATCTCTCCCCCTTTGACATCAATGGCAAAGGGTCACCTTTGGGGCTCGGGGCTAAGAATGAGCCTCTTATCTTAGCCCCTCCCCCAACTCCTTTGAGGTGGTTAATTCTGGGGTGGGAGTATGTCTACTCCCAAAAGGTATTGTTCTTTGCCTTTATCCTTTTCCCTTTTTTTCTAAATTTTTTTATTCTTCTGATTGTTTCTATCCGTGTCATAATTCTTGTTCCTGTCATCATTCTTATTCCTTTTTCTATTCTCATTATCATCCATGTTCCTATTCATGTTCTTTTTCCCATTCCTATCATAATTCTTGTTCCTGCTCATGTTCTTATCCATATTCCTATTCTCGTTAATGTTTATGTTCTTATTCATATTCATGTTCCTGTTCATACCTATTTATGGAATATTTGCTCTACACCATTTTGTTGTGTGACCATCATTATTGCACTTATAACACTTAATTTTATTATTCCTTGGAGGTTAAAATGTCTTAGGATATCTTCTAGTGAAGCCATATCCTTTTCTGTCATGAACCCTACAATTCATTGCCTTGTGACCAAACTCATTACATGAGTAGCAATACCCATGAAAAATTTATCCTTTCCCATATTCCTATCTTTCATGTGTCCTGCATTGTGAAGCCATGTGCCCAAACTTGTGACATGAAAAACATCTTCCATTGAAGCTTCCTTGTCTTGACATCATTGGTCTCCTTTTCTGATTATTGTTTCATCTGTATCTTTTCTGTGCATTGTTCCTATATTTTTTGAACTCTTTATTGTCAAACTCATCCTATGATGTCTCACTCCCTCTTACACTGTCTTCTTCTAATGTATCTTCATCTAAAGTTTCTTCTTCTTCAAGACTTGAAGTAGACTTTTCTTCCCATTTATTTTCAACCTATTTGGAACCAAGACCTGTTTTGTTTGTTGCTCCTATTTGTATCTTGACTATTTTATCCACACTATTTGCACTATTTACATACTTTTATAGCTTATTCTTGGATTCTTCTACATATTCCTTTAGTAGAGCCACTTATCGTGCTAACTTCTCACATTCCAAGATATTTGCTTCTAACTTATCTTTGAACTTCTTTGTCTTAGCCTTTGATTTTTCTAAATCCTCTATAAGAAATAATATTTCTTCATCACATTCTTGAAACTGAATTTCAAGCTTAGAGTGTTGCTTTCTTACCTTCTTTACCGTGTCAAGGGAATATATGAGTTTTCCCTTGAGATCATAACCATTCTCTGCCGAATAATCCTCTATTTATTTGCCTTTGTCCATATCATTACTTTATTTTGGATTGTCTTCTATAGGATCACTCACTTCTTCTTCTAATGCCATTAGAAGATTTTCATCTGGTCTTTCAAGTGCATATTCATAGTCATCATCACTAAAACTATAACCATCCCCTATGCAATCATCTTCAAGATGTCTAAATTTACCACATATAAAATACTTGAGAATAACTGGAGTCTTTTTCTTAATTGGTTCTTTCTTTTCAATCAAAAAATAGGACTTCATCTCTATCATTGTCTAAAAATCTAACATCACTATAATTTGAGTACTTACTTTCATTATCCGCCTAGTAGCTTCTCTTTTGTATTTGGAAGAACTTCTTTTCTTATCTGCTTTTTCCATCCTTGCTTTTCTTTTTGTGCCTATATCTTTCTGATTCCCTATACCTATGATCCTATTTTTATTTACCATTGTTGTTATTTGGCTCTTTACAATCTATTGTAAAATATCCATACTTTCCACAATTGAAACACTTAATATATCTTAGATCTATGGGCCTTCTGGAACCTTTATCTCTTCTACCATAATTAGCTTCTTCATCACTAGATGACTCACTGCTTGATTCTGACCTCTTACCCTTTGTTTCCTTGATTGCCTTGAATGTTGCTTCCTTTTTGGAAGTAGGATATTTTTTTTATCTCAAAAGTTGTAAGCATGCCAAGTAAAGAATTTCTTGTCAGCCAATCACTATCAATTGATGTTTCTATAGCAGAAACCTTTTCATTGTACCTTTTTGGAAGAGTTCTCAAGATCTTATCACAAGCATCAGATTCATTGACCTTCATTCCAAGACCTCTCATCTCATGTAAAAGTTCATCAATATTACTGAGATAGTCACAAATGTTTTTATCAACCCTCATTCTTAAGTTTTCAAATTCTCCTTTGATATTTCTGATCTTAGCTTTCCTGACACTTTTATCTCCTTCATATATGTTATGCAGTAGTTCCCACATTTATTTTGTTATTACAATCCATAACCTTCATAGATTATGATCTACACAAACCTTTTATAATTGCATTCATAGATCTTGAATTTGCATGCATTAGAAGCTTACCTTCATTATATGTAGGAGGATTGATTGTTGAATCATATCCAAGTTCCACTGCATCCCAAACTTCATTGCTAAGTTCCATCAGGTAAAATATCATTAGCATACACCAATACAGGAAGTCACTTCCATCAAATACTGGTACTATTGAATAACACAAGCTTATACTAAGAGGGGAGGTGAACAATATAAGACCACTTTTTACCTTTCTTTTCAAATCAATATTATGCAGTTTATAGATAGCAGTATCAATAGTAGTAATTAAAGCAATGCACAAAACACCATACACAATAGAGACACAAATTTTAACGTGGTTCACCCAATGTGGGCTACCTCAAAAGAGAAAATAATTCTTCTAAATATTTCTCAAATAATATTTTGGGAATCCTTCCCAATTATAATTTTTATGGACCTCTGCCCAAAGGATATGTGGATCCCCTAAATCTGGTTTGTGTATCTCTATCCATAGGAGAACTCCTCCTATGCTCTGGCTGGTGATCCTCTAGAAGACTACCTCCACTGCACTAACTATGAATCTTTCTCCACTTGGAGACTCTTGTCCTCACTTAGAAGACCTGCCCTTAATGTCATGACTAATGGATCTCTATCCAATAGAGTCTCTATCGTCTCTGCTCTGTCACATCCAAATATTTTCTCAATAGGTTCACTCATAACCTTCTAAAATTTGCTCAACAGGTCCACTTAGAACCTGATAAAATTTTCTCGATAGGTCCACTCAAAATTTGCTCAAATCTGCTCAATAGGTCCACTCAAAACCTACTCAAATCTGCTCAATAGGTCCACTCAAAACCTACTCAAATCTGCTCAACAAGCTCACTCATAACTTGTCTATATCTTCTCAAGAAGCTCACTCAGAACTTGTCTAAATATGCTCAACAAGCTCACTCAGAACTTGTCTAAATCTGCTCAAAAAGCTCACTTAGAACTTGTCTAAATCTGCTCAACAAGCTCACTCAGAACTTGTTCAAATCTGCTCAATAAGTCCTCTCTAGGACTGCTCAAATATGCATTGCAAGCTTCCACAAAATATCACACAAAATAATTCCATAAGCCTTCTCAAATATTTACCTCAAATCAACTTAACAAGTCCACACAAAACTTGTTCAATCTCATAGAATCATAAAGAGAATTTTTAGAGACTCAATATGTCCTATACTCAATGCTCAATCACTTTCTCAACTCAATCTCATAGAAGCATAAAGAGAATTGTTAGAGACTCAATATGTTCTATTCTCAAATATCAATATCATAGAAGCATAAAGAGAATTTTTAGAGACTCAATATGTTCTATACTCAATGCTCAATCTCAACTCAATCTCATAGAAACATAAAGAGAATTGTTAGAGACTCAATATGTTATATTCTCAAGGCTCAATATAAACTCAATAAGAATATAGAATAGTTTGTTTCATGGAACTTGAAAAACCACTTCATGCATCCACTTGAATAGGCTTAATCAACTCTACTCAACTAATCACCTCAAGGAACAACCCTTTCTCACAAACCCTAGTCCAAGCATGTATCAACCAACTCAAAATATTTCCAACAATGCTCAAAAATAAATCTCACATAACAATGATACTCATGTTATTTTCTAACTCAAGTTCAAGTTCTTTGCATCACCCATTGGCTTCAACAACAATGCTAATAAGACAAGGTTTTAATCACAACTCTCAATTCAAAAAACCTTGAAGCATAAACTCAAAGTACTTCACTCAACCAATGGTCTAAAAAACAATGCTTATCAAATAAGGTTTAATCACAACTCACAATCCAGAAAACATTAAAGCATTAACTCAACCACTTTCGTAAAGGAAACCCTAATCAAATCCTTTTCACTCCAAACTTAATTTTCAATAAAGCCAACCATCTAACTCAACAAAGAAGAATTTTACCCATACCTTTTCTTGAAGATTAGTTGTCCTTACAAATATGCTACACTCATACTTACTTCTTTGATAAATTCAATAAGGGTTAGAGGATAATTTTTATATCACAAAAATAATATCACGATTACACCTTATCACTCCAACTTAAAAAATAAGAAATATCCTCACAATGATCACAAAACCCTTTATTGGAAATAACACATAACTCACAAAGTCTTAACCTTTCAATATTCCACTATAGCAAAATTTAAGACTTGAAAACAAAACTAGAATTCTCCGTATACCTCCTAATAATATTTCTCAACTATCAACCTTTATCACAATGCAAATACTTAAACCACCAAAAAACTTATACCTCCAACTTAGGCATTAATAAAAATAAAAAATTAAAAATGTACCTTTGCATTTGGAGAGTTTCAAAATCTCAATCTAGCCCTCACAACATCTTGCCCATGGCGCAAACACCACACGAGCTTACAAGCTCGTTGGTAAGGAAGAAGTGCCACATGCTTGAAGACTCCTTCCTAGCCTTGCAAAAATGTATGTGCCTATTGATTGGCACCTTCAACACATCCACCAAAAGCTTCCACAGGATTCGAACACTAACCACCATGCACACCAAAACGTACGCTTGCAACCCACTTGCCACTAGGCCAAAGTGCCTTGTTGGCTTCCAAACAATCAATGCGTTTGCTTTTGTCCCTTTCATCGTCAAGTCAAACCACAAAATTCCCACAACACTATCATGAGCTCTGCATTAAATTCGATGCGCTTCTCTTTCAAATCGACCAAGGGTACTTTGAAACTTAACTTTGGCATGGTATTAATATGCATTCCCATTATATTAAAAACGTCGATGCTTCCATTGTCTTCTAGACGTTGGCTAAAATAAGCTTTGCCTTGTTTAAATCCAACTTTTGGATTTATTTAAAATATGCTTTGGTCTTCAACCTTCAACCCAACCTTTGGGTTTATTAAAATATTTTAGACTTTGTAAACCCACTTTTGCAATATAAAATATTGTAATTAAAATTACAAATATTTTATTTGGGTTTTCACCATGGCAGTTCTAACCATTATAATATTTCACCTTTGATAAATTACCTTTTAATATTTATTTCTAAAATTCAAATTCATCCTGAATTTAAGTAATTTATAAAATAAATATTGTCACTCCTTTTTAAATTCTATCTTTTGCAAAGTTTCACTCGAAATTTTGCCTTCTTTTTGAATATCAAATTACCATCTTTGTTGCCTTTATTTCCTACTAAAATATTTGGAATTAATGATGACTCCTTCTGGTGGCATCAATGGTGACATCAATGACAACTTTAACTTAGGGACTCAAAATGTCCAACAACTATATTATTGATGGACCCGTCCCTTTGATCCTTTTGATCTATTGTGTTCTTGATCACTTTTTCTTCAAGCTGTTAAAATCTTCTAAAGGAACCCACTCTGATACCAATTGAATAACACAAGCTTATACTGAGATGGGGGGGTGAACACTAAAAGAGCACTTTTTGCTTTTCTTTCCAAATCAATATTATATAGTGTATAGATAGAAATATCAATAGTAGTAATCAAAGTAATACACAAAAAACCATACACAATAGAGACACAATTTTAACATGGTTCACCCAAATATGGCTATCTCCATGGAGAAAATATTTCAATAAAATTTTCTCAATCAATCTCTTAGGAATCCTTCCCAATTGCAATATTTATGGATCTATCTCCAAAGGAGATGTTGATCCCCTAAATTTGGTTTGTGGATCTCTATCCACAGGAGAAATCCTCCTTTGCTCTGGTTGGTGATCCTCTAAAAGACTACTGTCTCCACTACACTGGCTTATGGATCTCTCTCCACTGAATACTCTTGTCCCCACTTAGAAGACCTATCCTCATTGCCCTGGATGATGGATCTCTATCCATTGGAGACTTTATCCTCTCTACTCTGTCACCTCCAAAGATCTATCTTAATTCTATACTAGACACAGTCTAGTTAGTTTAGAACATATTTTCTCAATCTCTTGCACTAAACATAGTCCAGTCGGTCTAGCACAAGTTTGCTCAATAAGCTCATTCAAATTTGCACTAAACACAGTCCATTCAGTCTAGCACAAATCTGCTCAACTCGTACACTAAACATAGTCCAGTTGGTCTAGCACAAGTCTACTCAATAAGCTCACTCAAATCTACACTAAACATAGTCCATTCAGTCTAGCATAAATTTGCTCAACTCTTGCACTAAACACAGTACAGTTGATCTAGCACAAGTCCATTCAAATCTGCACTAAACACAGTCCAGTTGATCTAGCACAAATATGCTCAATAGGTCCACTTAGAACATACTCAAATTTACTCAACAGGTTCACTTAGAAATTGCTCAAATTTTCTCAACATATCCACTCAGAACCTACTCAAATCTGCTCAATAGGTCCACTCAAAACCTACTCAAATTTGCTCAACAGTTCCACACAGACCCTTTCCAATTCTTCTCGATAGGTCCACTCAGAACCTACCCAAATCTACTCAATAGGTCCACACAGAACCTACTCAAATATGCTCAATAGGTCCACTTAGAACCTACTCAAATCTGCTCAACAGGTCCACACATAATCTATCCAAATCTGCTCAACAAGCTCACACATAACTTGTCCAAAATTGCTCAACAAGCTCACACAAAACTTGTCCAAACTCATAGAAACATAAAGAGAATTGTTAGAGACTCAATATATTCTATTCTCAAAACTCAATCTCAACTCAAAATAGAATATAGAATAGTTTGTTTTATGGTACTTGAACAATCACTTCATACATCCACTTGACTAGGCTCAATCAACTTTACTCAACCAATCACCTCAAGAAATAAACTTTGCTCACAAACCCTAGTCCAAGCATGTATCATCCAATTCAAAATATTTTCAACAATGCTCAACAACAAATCTCACATAACAATGATACTCATGATCTTTTCAAACCCTATTTCAAGTTCTTTGTATAACAACTCACTTCAACAACCATGCTTATCAAACAAGGTTTTAAACACAACTCTCAATTTCAAAAAACCTTGAAGCATTAACTCAAACATTCCACTCAACCAATGGTCTCAACAACAATGCTTATAAAACAAGGTTTAATCACAACTCTCAATTCAGAAAACCTTGAAGCATTAACTCAAACACTTTTGAAAAGGAAACACTAATCAAATCCTTTTCACTCCAAAGTTAATTTTTAAGTAAGCCAATCAACCAACTCAACCAAGGAAGAATTTACCCATACCTTTTGTTTGACAAGGATTTGATCTCACAAATCTTCCACACTCACAAATTTCTCTTTTCCAATCTCAATAAGGGTTAGAAGACTTCAATCAAATCACAATACAAAATAATTATCCAAAATACACCTTATTACTCCAACTCAAAAATAACACTCACCATAGTCTTATTTAAATGGAAAATCCCTTATACAAAAATAATGCTCAAAAGTCTTAATAAGAAATTAATAAGACTTTACTAAAACTTCTTATTACTCCTAAAATAATAAATCTCAAATATCAATACCTCCACAATAATCCTCAACAAACATTCACCATAAATTTCAAATATCAAACCTCCCAAAATAATCCTCAACAAACATTCACCATAAATTTAATGCCTTAATGTATAAAAATAGTAATCACGTATGCACCCTTATTCCTCCAACATTAGTCAACTAAAAAAATTAAATCAAAATTAAAAACCTTGTCCTTGGAGGGAATCAAACCCTCAACCTCGTCTCACCACAAGCGCCTTAACCATGGCCAAAGTCACCGCACGATCCAAGCGCTCGCTTAAGATTAAAGAAGCACCACGTGCTTCTTAATCTCATACCACCTTCCACCAAGAAAAATATCATGCGCCTTGGGTGCCTCAAATAACACACCAAACAATGCACATGGGGATTCGAAACGTCAACCACCTTGTTGCCAATGCCTTTGCGCTTTCCCAACTACCACTAGGCCATGCTTACCCAATGAAATTTGAGGATGGAACCTTCCTCCTTTATGCCTTTCGCTGCCACATTTTCATAAATCACAAGCTCTATTTTTCACATGCCACGAATTTATTAATTCGAGCAAGGGTAACTTTCCAATGGTTTTGGCAAAGTATTTATATGCATTATATTTGCTTTGGACATGTCGGTGCTAGCTCCTCCATGACTACATCGACAAAAATATAGAGGCTTCGAAAGCCTTTTTCTTTAAACCCCAACTTTGAGTTTAATTTATTTTAAACTTTGCACTTTTGAAATCTTTTTCCCTCCAAAACCCAACCTTAGGGTTTTATAAAAAATAATTAATTGTCTTTTGTAAACCAAATAATATTATAATTAAAATTATAATAATTTATTTGGATTTTTCACCACCTTGGATAAATATTATAATATTATATCCTTCCATTGCTTCAGATATATTTGCTTCCAAAGGAGAACTGAAACCATTTTATGAACCATTCTTTTGGGTGTAAAATTAAAATATTTTAACCCATTACAACTTCCATTGAACTTTGCACTTAAACTGGAGAAGAACTATCACCGACATCTTGACATCAATGACAAATTTGGCTTAGGGACTCAAAATGTCCAATAAATTATTGAGTAGATTTGGTTGAGCCTAGTCAAGTGGATGTATTAATGTGATAGTTCAAGTTCTGTGAAACAAATTATCCTATATTCTGAATTGATTTGAAAAAGAGGTTGAGTGTTGATGAATGAGAAGCATATTTAGTCTCTAACAATTCTCTATATGTTTTCATGATAAAAAGAGTGATTGAAAGTGATTGAGCATTGTGGTGAATGTGAAGCATATTGAGTCTCTAACAATTCTCTTTATGTTTCTATAATATTGGACAAGTTCTAGTGAGGACTTGTTGAGCAGATTTGAGGTAAGTCTTTGAGAAGACTTGTGGACAGATTGGTGTGAGCTTTTGTGGAATCTTATAATACATATTTGAGAACAAATATTGAGGATATATTTGAGGACAAAGATTGAGGACAGAGTTTGATGCAGATTTGAGGATAGGTTTGTGCTAGACCAGAAATATAGATTGATTAGATTTGTGCTAGATCGAAGGACTGTATTTAGTACAAATTTGAGATAGAGCTGAGAGTAAGCTTTAGAGGTGATAAAGTATAAAGGATGATAGTATCTAGTGGATAGAGATCCATTAGCCGGGGCAATGAGGATAGGTGTCTTCAGTGGATAAAGTTCCATTAGCTAGAGCAGTGGGGGCAACAATTCTTCTAGAAGATCACCAACCAGAGTAAAGGAGAAAGGAGTTCTCCTATGGATAGAGATCCATGAACTTGATTAGGGTATTAGTTTCTCCTTTGGAAAAAGGTCCATAAATTTTGTAGGAAAATGATTCCCAAGAGAATTTATTTGAGAAAAATTTATAAGGAATATTTTCTCTATGGAGTAGCCCACATTGGGTGAACCACGTTAAATTATGTCTCTCATGTATGTGACGTTTTGTGTAATGTTTATTTCTTTAATATTGTTGATGTTATCATTTGGATTAAAAAGCAAAAAGTTTTATCGTATATTGTTCACCCCCGCCCTCTTAGTATAAGCACATGTTCTTCAATTGGTATCAGAGCGGGTCTCTCCGTGAAAAGACTAACAACTTGGAGGAGGATCCATCAACAACACACATGACTTCATAAAATGAAGAAGATACCATGTTTGATATAAATGAGGAATTATTTATTGCTATTAGAAATTTAGAAAGAATTAGAGAGAAGAACTCAAGCCTGAAGGAACAAATTCAAGAGGATGAAGAAGCAAGGATGGAACTTCTACAAAGTCTCATAGAACTCAAGATAAAGGTAGAAGAAGGAAATAAAATTGAGTAGGATATGACATATCTATTAAGAGCAAGACAAATAGAATGTGAAATATTGGAAGCAAAAATTGTTTATCTAAGGAATGAAGTTGAGAGGACCAAGGTACTACAAGATATAGAGTATGAAAAGCAAAAAAAGAAGTCAAGTTTTCAAGAAGCAAAAACTTCAAACAAAGATAGGCAAGCAAAGGATACTTAAAAAGAAAAAGACATCAAAAAGGAAGAAAGTAAAGAAGAACCTTGGATGATATTTAATCACAAAAGGAGAAGCACTCAACCACAATCTCAAAATAATCCAAAAAGGTTACATAATTTCTTCCATGGTCATTTATTTTCTTGTAATAAATATGGTCATAGAGTTGTACACTGTATTGGTCATGCAAGAAATAATGTCAATAGAAATTTCAATTCTTTTGCATCTCTTATGGATAATGATATTATATGTTACAAATGCAATAATTTTGGGCACAAGGCTAGATGGTGTAAAATGATACTTCTTAAGTCTAGTAAAAGAAAAATAATTTCAACAACTAGAAAATATGAAAGGAAAAATGTAAAGGCTAGATCAATGTTAGTTCAAATATCCCTTTCATGCTCAGGATAAATAAGAACAATATTATCTTGATAGTGATTTCTCTAGACACATGAAAGGAGATAAAGATAAATTCATTGTTCTAAAAGAAACCAATAGAGTATCAGTAAGTTTTAGTGATAATAGATCAACAAAGATTGGTGGAAGAGGAACTCTGAGTTTAGATAATGGGAAAACAAGAACAGAAAATGTGATGTATGTTAAGGGGTTAAAACATAATCTACTAAGTGTAAGTCAACTTTGTGATCAAGGGCATATGGTTACATTCCACCTAGATAGATGTGAGATAAGAAAATCAAAAAGTGGAAAAGTCATTGCAAATGCAAGAAGAACTCCAAACAATATATACATGCTTAGTGAGATCAAAGGGGAAAAGTGCTTTCTAACACAAGAATATGAGAGTTGGTTGTGGCATAGAATATTGGGTCACTTAAATTTTGACAACATAGTCAACATAAGCAATAAGCAGGCTGTCAGAGATTTATCCAAGATAAAAAGGCCATAAAACACAATCTGTGCACCTTGTCAACATGGAAAGCAAACTAGAACAAGCTTTAATTCAAAAGGATATGTGTCATCTAAGCCATTAATTCTAATACATACTGATCTATGTGGTCCTATCAGAACATAGAGTATTTAGGGTGAGAATTACTTTATAATGTTTATAGATTATTACTCTAGAATGGTTTGGGTAGCTTTCCTGAAAGAGAAGTCAGATGCATTTAAAAAATTCAAAGCATTTAAGGAACTGGTTGAAAATAAAACTGGAAAGAGGGTTAAGTGTTTGATATCTGATAGAGGAGGAGAATTTACCTCAAATGAATTTGTAGAGTTTTGTGAACAACATGGGATCAAGAGAGAATACTAAGTAGTAATAACTCCTCAACAAAATGGAGTAGTTGAAAGAAAAATATGACTATTGAGAATATGGCTAGAGCTATGTTAAATGATTTCAAACTCTCAGATGGATTTTGGAGGGAAGCAGTCAACACAACAGTATACATAATCACTAGGGCTCAAATGAGGGTAAACCATCACAAGACTCCATATGAGCTTTGGAAAGGAAGACCAGCCACTATAAAACACTTCAAGGTTTTTGGAAGCAAGTGCTACATAAGATGAGAAGATCAAAACTTACGCAGGTTTAACCCAAGATATGATGAGGGGATTTTTATTGGTTATTGCTCTAAGAGTAAATCCTATATATGATTCAACAAGAGAACACACACTATTGTAGAAAGTATAAATGTAACAATTGATGAGAAAATAGATTCAAGAGAACTAGTTCAGCAAACTATGTATCAGGAAGATGGAAGTTGTCAAGAAGAGTTTCATGAGGGATCAAATGAAGAAGAAGAATAAACATAAAGAGTTATTTCTAAAACTCCATCCAGATATGTATAGAAGCATCATCTAAAAGATATAATCATTGGGAATCTAGATGAAAGGAATACAAGGAGAAGGATAATAGCACCATCTCAACAAGAAAATTTTTCCTTGTTATCTAAGATTGAGCCAAAGGACTTCAATCAGGCAAGTGGAGATGAGTTCTAGATTAAGGCAATGGATGAGGAATTAGATCAGATAGAGAAAAGAAAGACTTGGGAACTTGTTCCATGACCAAAGAACAAGAATGTGATCGGCACAAAATAGGTATTCAAAAACAAGTTAAATGAATATGGATAGGTAGTAAGGAATAAAGCAAGGTTAGTGTGCAAAGGTTATGCATAGGTAGAGGGAATTGACTTTGATGAAATATTTGCTCCAGTTGCATGACTTGAAGCCATAAGAATATTTTTAGCCTTCTCAAGTTTTAAAAACTTCAAGGTATATAAGATGAATGTTAAATAAGCATTTCTAAATGGTGTTCTAGAAGAAGAAGTTTACATTGAACAACTACAGGGATTCATATTAACAGATAAACCAGATCATGTATGCAGATTGAAAAAAGGCACTGTATGGACTAAAGCTAACTATTAGAGAATGATACTCAAGATTGGATGAGTATATTCAGGAACAAGGATTCAGAAAAGGAATAGCAGACAACAACTTATACATCAAAATGAAGGGAATGATCTACTAATTGTGGTTTTATGTTGATGACATCATTTTTGGAGGAAACGATGATAATATGTGTAAATAATTTACTAAGAACATGCAGAACGAATTTGAGATGTCTATGCTTGGTGAGTTGTCCTTCTTTCTTGGACTTCAGAACTCACAATCATAGAAAGGAGTATTTCTTTCACAAACCAAGTATATAAAAGAGATGCTAAAGAAATTCAAATTAGAATATTTCAAACCAATAAGTACCCCCATGGTTACAGGATGCAAGTTAAGTAAGGATGATGAATCCCTAGAGGCAGATCAAAGACTATATAGATCTATGATTGGCATCTTGTTATATGATACAACTACAATACCAGATATAGTGCAGTTAGTGGGATTAGTGGTAAGGTTTTAGGCAGCACCTAAGAAAACAAATATTGCAGCAGTAAAGAGAATTCTCAAGTATCTAGAAGGGACTAGATTTTGAGCTCTGGTATCCCAAAAGTGACAGTTTCACACTCACAACATATATAGATACAAATTGGGTTGGTAGTATTGATGATAAAAAAGTACAAGTGGAGGAGCATTCTTTCTTGGATATTGTTTAGTCTCTTGGCTAAGTAAGAATCAGGCGTCATTATCCTTATCTACAACAGAAGCAGAATATATCATGACAGTAGCCAGTTGTACATAGGTATTATGGATGAAGTGAAATTTAGAAGACTTCAAGATAAAACATGATCATCCTATTCTCATATTATCTGATAATACAAGTACTATAAGTATCTCAAAGAATCCAGTGATGCATTCCAAGGCAAAGCACATTTCGATCAAGTATCATTTTCTAAGAGAATAGGTGATAGATAAACAAGTCAGGTTGGAATATGTTACTATAAAGAAGTAGATAGTAGATATTTTCACTAAGCCACTTTCGAAGTAAACCTTTGAGTATCTTCAAGAAAAATTGGGAGTAATACGCCCACCCCAGAATTAACCACCTCAAGTGGAGGTGGGGGAGGGACTAAGCTAAGAGACTCATTCTTAGCCTCGAGCCCCAAAGGTGACCCTTTGCCATTGTTGTCAAAGGGGAAGAGATTTAATTAAGGGGGAGAGATTTAAGTAAGGGGTTGATATTTGATTTAATAAGAAAACATTGAGTTAGGAGGAGCAATTTCCTAGGGGGAGCAGGACAAAAATAGGTCAAGAAAATTTGAAAAGATAATTGGGTTGCCATAAATGACAAAGGGAGAGATTGTTGGATATTTTGAGTAGATGAAGTTGTCATCGATGTCAAGGATGAATTGTCATTGATGTCAAGGATGAATTGTCATTGATGTCAAAAGGTTAAATGGATTAATGCAAAAGGTTGGTAGCAAAAGAGCTTCATAATGTTTATTTTTAAATATTATGTGAAGCACAAAATAAAAGGTTTTTATTAAAACCATGGTTGGGCAAAATAAAATGTTTTTATTAAAACCATGGTTGGGAAAATAAAAAAGGTTTTCTAAAACATAAGGAGGCTTTTATTTTAAAAATCCCAAAGGAGATTTAAATATTTAATTTATAATATTTAAATTTCTTTGAATTTAAATAATTATAAATAAATATATTTCAAAGGCAAAGTTGGTAGCACTGACGACAACATTGTTCCCCGATGAATTTTCCTCTTTACCAATGTGTGTGACAAGGGAAGCCATATGGTATAAATACTATAGCAATTCCTAAGGTTGAGCATTGATTTAATTGCATTCTTATTAAGTGAAAAATCTTGTACAAATTTTGAAATGTGTGCCTCTCGAATAGCATAGTGTGAGGTTCCATCAACATCGAAGGAAGAGCCAAGGGCTCTTAAGGGTTTGAAGGAGTCAAAGCACATGTTGTGCCTTGAGGCTCCAAGTGGAGCACGTGGCTCACAGGACATGGAAGCCACAACCAAGGCATTGTGGGAGTATTGTGCCAAGTTTCGAACCCCACGGATTGCGAAAAGTGATAATAAATTTTGGAAATTATTTTAATTTGTTTTGCTAAGGTTTAGGAGGGATAAGGTGGAAGTTAAGTTGTGAAATTAACCTAAGTGTTGAGGAAATATTTTTTTTGATATATGAAGGGTTATTTTTGCTAAAGTAAAAGCTAGGGTAATTTTGTTTTACCTTAGAAAAATAAGAGATTGACTTATTACATTATTTTATAAAGTGTTTTATTTAATTAATGAAATATTAAGTAGGGAGTCATAAGTAGAGTTTGAATTATTTTTGAGATATCTTTCTGAAAAGGGTTATGATGAAACTGAATTGTTAAGATGTTTTTTTGATGAGTTAGAGATTTGGAAGAAGTGTTTTGATTAAATATTTAGGGTGTTGAATATTATTTTAAGATGGAGTAATAAGGTGTAATTAAGTTTGATTACTTTTGTAATTGAGAATTATTTTGTGAAGAGGTTAGTGTGATATTTTATCATCTAACTATTGAAATTGACAAAAGAGAAAATTGTGATTGAGATAGGTTTTCTAAGGTCACTTATACATAAAATAAAAGGTATGGTCATATTCTTCTTTGGTTGAAGTGATTGATTGAGGTTTTATGAAAACAAGATTGGAGTGAAAAAGACTTTGTTAAGTTTTCCTTGTTGAGCGTATTTTGAATTAATGCTTCAAGGTTTTCTGGAATAGAGGTTAAGAAAAGTAACCTTGTTTTATAAGAATTGTTGTTGAAGTGATTGGTTGAGTGAAGAACTTGAACTAGGGTTTGCAAATATTATGAGTATCATTGTTATGTAATATTGGTTTTTAAGCATTGTTGAAAACATTTAAGTGAATGTTCATAAGTTTGGACTAGGGTTTTTGAGCAAGGACTATTTCATTGAGTGATTGGTTAAGTAGAGTTGGTTGAGCCTAGTCAAGTGGATGTATTAACGTGATAGTTCAAGTTTCATGAAACAAATTGTTCTATATTCTGAATTGATTTGAGAAAGAGGTTGAGTGTTGATGAATGAGAAGCATATTGAGTCTCTAACAATTCTCTATATGTTTTCGTGATAAAAAAAATTGATTGAAAGTGATTGAGCATTGTGGTGAATGTGAAGCATATTGAGTCTCTAACAATTCTCTTTATATTTCTATGAAATTTGACAAGTTCTAGTGAGGAGTTGTTGAAAAAATTTGAGGTAAGTCTTTGAGAAGACTTGTGGATAGATTGGTGTGAGCTTTTGTGGAAGCTTACAATATAGATTTGAGAACAGAGATTAAGGATAGATTTGAGGACAAATATTGAGGATAGAGTTTGGTGTAGATTTGAGGATATATTTGTGTCAGACCAGAAATAGAGAATGAGTAAATTTGTGCTAGACCAAAGGACTGTGCTTAGTGCAGATTTGAGATAGAGCTAAGAGCAATATTTGGAGGTGATAGAGTATAGAGGATGATAGTATCTAGTGGATAGAGATCCATTAGCCAAGGCAGTGAGGACAGGTGTCTTTAGTGGATAGAGATCCATTAGCCAAAGTAGTGGGGGTATCAGTTCTTCTAGAAGATCACCAACTAGAGCAATGGAGAAAGGAGTTCTCCTATGAATAGAGATCCACAAACTTGATTAGGATATTTGTGTCTCCTTTGGACAGAGGTCCATAAACATTGTAGAGAAAGGATTCCCAAGAGAATTTATTTGAGAAAAAATTATAAGAAATATTTTCTCCGTGGTGTAGCCCACATTGGGTGAACCACGTTAAATTATGTCTCTCATGTGTGTGATGCTTTGTGTGATGTTTACTACTTTAATATTGTTGATGTTATCATTTGGATTAAAAAGCAAAAAAAATTATCTTATACTGTTCACCCCCCTCTCAGTATAAGCACATTTTCTTCATTATGAATGTGAAGAGTCTCATTTCCAATATAATATATTGAAGATAAAGCAATGTAATCTATGAAGTAGTGAAATATTAAAATATTCATTAATAATAGTTTTTCATCCTTAGATGACATTTGGTAGGTCATTTGGAGCAAAGTCATGGAATCTATGGTAGTGTATGCTAAAGAGGAAACTCAAGATGATATAGAGATGATGGAGAATGAATCCAAAGTATAGGAGGGGTAGGATAGAGCTTGTTGGAAAACACCCTCAAAAGGATGGATTAAAATTAATACTGATGGAGTAATAAAAGATAATTCGGTTAGAGCTAGAATTTGAGTGGTCTGCATGAAACATGTTGGAAAAATGCTCTATTGGGAACTATAGGGCCAAGGTAGGATCATGAACAATGAAGGAAAATCCTTAGCTATCAAATCTAATTCTATTTGGGCAATAAGATAAGGTTATAGGAGGATAATCATAGAATTTGTTTCTCAAATCTTGGTAGGAACTTTGGATTGCATGAGGAACTTTGCTTTTGAGACATGGAGGTTGAGGATTCTTGTCACCCAAATTAAGGAGTTATGGATGGAATTGGATGATGTGATTCTAATTTATATGGATAGAGCTCAAAATAAAGTGGTAAACTTCCTGGTTAAGATGGGTATCAAGAAGGTGAGGGTTCAGTGGCACAGTGGTATGGTTATTGAGGATGGGAGGATTAGGCAGGTTGGTGAGAAAATTTAGTGTTTAGTTAATTTAGAAAACCATTATAGACATATGGTTTAGGAGATTGGGCTCTAATACAAATCTCCTTTTAATTTTGTAATAAAAAATGGTTAGTTCTTAGGATCTTAGGTTTTATAGTCATAAAAGTTTGTTGGAAAGTTAAGAGGAGGAAGTGGGTGCTCTTGCTAGCTAAGGTTGGGAGAAGTCTCGTCCCAACTTATAAATAATTTTGTTTTAATATAATTTTTTCAAATTCTTTAAAAAAAAAATTAACCATAAACAATATTAGTTAATATTTTCAATCTAAATACTCTACTTCTACTATTTTGTTTTTCTCTAGCATAAATAATACTAGTTCTTAATATATCCATTATTTATATTGCATAAATAACCAATGCTTAATCATTATATAATAGTTATTAGATTTTTTTTTTAATATTTTTATGTCAATTATAATTTTTTAAGGTATTTTTAATTTTATTATTTAAAAAATATAGTTTTTAAATACCTATCAACTATTACAACTAAAAAAGGTATTTTAGATTGCTAAACACAAGGGGAGGTCTCGATGGAGAGCGGGAAAGGTAGCGATCGAGCGACGGATGGAGAGCGACCGGGAGGATACGACAGAAAGGAGGCAGGACGGTCAGGCGAGAGTCCAGGAGGGACCAGTCATGGCACGGTTGATGGGGTAGTGGCTGATGCATCAGGGACCCAGGCGGATGGGTCGGACAGGCATGGAAAAGACCCTCCTGACAAGGAGGGACAAAAGGGTGGGCTAAACCTAAACCAAAAAGGGTCCTACGCTCAGGTCCTGAGGCCAGGATCCTCAACAAAGCAACCCTCCCAGGAACTGCTTCCTTGTGGAACAGACCTGGTTATCCCTGAAGACCTAATGGATAGCTACATGGAGCTTGAGCGTTTCACTCTGATTGGCAAGTTTGTAGGAGGGAGACCAGACATGGAGACCATCCAAAAATGGGCATTTTCCAAGTGGAAAACCAGTGGAAACATGGAAATCGTTGCTCTCTCTCGAGGTTTCTTCGCCATCAGACTCAATACTCAGGAGGACTACTGCAACATCTTAGTTGGGGGACCCTGGTTCCTCGGACGCAGGAGCCTCTTTCTCCGAAAGTGGGGGGATGATTTTAACCCCGAAACTCAAAACATAAACGTAGCTCCTCTGTGGGTTCGGTTGCCAAACCTCCCTTTCCAGTTCTGGCATGAGGATGTCATTCGAGGGATAGCCCGCTCCATAGGTGAGCTCATTGCCATCGATCCTTCCACCAAAGTCCGATCCAGGATGGTCCATGCCCGCTTCTGTGTCTCCGCTAACTTGGAAACAGAGCTACCCTCCTTCATCAATTTGTACAGAGGATCCCATATGGTCAGGAGGCAGCCCATCGAGTATGAAAACAAGCCTACCTTTTGTACTCACTGCTGCACCCAAGGTCATCTACCGAATCAGTGCCCTGGTTTGAGGACCCAGAACCAAAAGGTGGCAGGTCCAACCAAGGGCATGCAGAGGAACCAGGGTATCCCCCCTCTCAACAAGGAACCATCGGTAGGCCCGAAACACATCATGCGTAATCCTGCTCATCGAGCACCTCAGGAGGCTGGCCAGAGTGCCACTGTAGAACAAGGTAAGCAAACCAGTGAGCAAGGAGAAGGATCCTTGCCAGGCCAAAAGGAGCAGGAGGCACTCCCAAAATCTTTGGTTCTCACCAGTCCTAACATAGAGGATCCAGCGGCCCAGGTACAACCCCCTCCCAAAATTGTTTTTCCAAATTCTTATATGGATGAGTACCTGGTGAGCAATAGAAAATCCCCAAATTGCTCGAATAGGGGAGAGGCACCCCCTTCTCCTTCATATGAAAAAGAAGGCCCATCTCTCTCGGGAAGGATCAGCCCCAGGAACACCAGGAGCAGGAAATAGGCAATAGACTATGGCAGTGAAAGGAAAAGAGGGAGACCCTCTGACAATGAGAAAAGAAACAAGGAAACAATGGAGGATATCGCAAATGGGACCCAGTCGATGCTTTTCTTCGATGAGTCCGACAACGACAAGCAAGGAACCAAACCCCCCTTCCAGCTGGTGAAGGGAGGCAGGAAAAACCCTAAACCCTTGAGATGAAGGTCCTCTCATGGAACGTGAGGGGCCTAAACGAGGCAGCCAAGCAGAGGTTGGTGGCTGACCTAAGGAAAAGGATCAATCCTTCCATATTCATTATGCAAGAAACCAAAATCGATGAATTCTATTCTCGAAAGGCTGCCAAGGCCATTTGGGCCAATGGAGATTGCCTTATCAGTCCTGCTCAAGGCACGTCGAGGGGGCTTATGTGTCTTTGGGACCCTACCCTGGTCGAAGGAAGGCTTCTGTCATCCTCGAATAGGATCCTAAACATTTTGTTTCATTCCAAGACCAGTAAGCAGTCTTGGATTCTATCAAATATTTATGCCCCAAACTCACCCATTGAGCGGGTCGCGATGTGGGAAACAATAACTCAAATGAGGACCACCTTTAACACTTTTCCTTGGATCTTAGCAGGGGACTTCAATAGTCCTTTGCATCCATCTGAAAAGAGAGGAGGCAACGACTCTTACAGCAGAAGCATGGAGGATTTCAGAGGGTTTGTCAATACCAATGAGCTCATGGATGTTCAGCTCAAAGGATCCTCTTTTACTTGGAGCAACAGGAGGATTGATAGCGGACTCATCCAGGTCAAGTTGGATAGGTTCCTAATTTCTCAAGAAGCTATCCCATGGTTTGGCGATGCCACTCTACTGGCCTTACCTCGGATCGGATCAGACCACAATCCCATCCTCCTTGAATCTGGTAGGCCTCCCTCCTTCAAAACTCCTTTTCGTTTCGAAGCCATGTGGACCCAACACAAGGATTTCAAAAATCAAGTGTCCTCTTGGTGGCATCAAAATGTCAGAGGGTCTGCCACTTCTCAGTTGGCTCAAAAGCTGAAGATGGTCAAAGAAAACCTAAAAATCTGGAATAGGGAGGTCTTTGGCAACCTTTTTGCCAATAAGAAAGCTATTACTGAGAAACTTCAGGAGATAGAAAGGAGAATCGAAGCAGGGGATCACAGCAGCCCCACTAGGGAGGAGGAAAGGAACCTCCTAGCAGAATTCCATAATATCTTGGCTAGAGAGGAAACCTTCTGGAGGCAGAAGTCAAGAGACCTATGGGTCAAGGAAGGCGATGCCAATACAAGGTTCTTTCATGCCTCCACCATGCGGCACAGGGCATCCAACAAGATCAGGGAGATCGTGTGCAGCAACGGATCATCTTCCACTGACATTGTGGAGATCAGGACCGAAGCAGTGTCTTTCTTCCAGAACCTCTTGGGAAGTGCCTCGGAGGGTGACAGTCAAGCTCAGGATACTCTTCTTGCTAATATCCCCTGCATCGTTCCTCAGGACTTGAACTCCAGACTGGTGGATCCCTTCACCCGCGATGAAGTTAAAGAGGCCTTGTTTTCAATGCAACCCGATAAAGCCCCTGGACCGGATGGGTTCTCTCCAAGGTTCTTCCAAACTATGTGGGATGTGGTGGGGAATGATGTATGTAAGGCTATTAGAGAAATTCAGGAAACCAAAGTCGTCCCTCGTAGTTTCAATTCCACTTTCTTGGCCCTCATCCCGAAAGTCTCTGCTTGCAAATCCATCTCTGATTATAGGCCCATCAGCCTATGCAATGTCATCTACAAAGTTTTGACCAAGGTTATGGCCAACAGGCTGAAGGCCATACTTCCCCTCATCATTGATCAATCCCAAGGTAGCTCGGTAAAAGGGAGGAACATCCTGGATGGGGTCATCTCGATCCATGAAACCCTGCATTCGGCCTCAATGTCTAAGAAGGCTGCCCTGTTTCTTAAGCTGGATATGAACAAAGCCTTCGATAGGGTTGACAGATGTTTCCTCCAGAAGATCCTTCTCAAGTTTGGCTTCCACCCCCTATGGGTCGATCTCATCCAGGGCTGCATTTCCTCTCCCTGGTTCTCGGTCCTAGTCAATGGCTCTCCCATCGGGTTCTTTCAGAGCTCAAGAGGTTTACGCCAAGGGGATCCTCTGTCCCCCATCCTTTTCATTATCCTTGCAGAAGCATTGGGAAGAGCTCTCAAGGATGGCCAACGTCGAAAGAAGGTGACAGGTATCCTCCCTGCCTC
The DNA here is from genome assembly GCA_028583015.1 of Wollemia nobilis. Taxonomy (NCBI): domain Eukaryota; kingdom Viridiplantae; phylum Streptophyta; class Pinopsida; order Araucariales; family Araucariaceae; genus Wollemia; species Wollemia nobilis. Next base: position 44,923 of record JAQPPZ010002742.1, on the reverse strand, counting down.
AGAGATTGATGCGATCACCCATCAACAGTTTGTGGATGACACGCTTCTGTCCACCATTGCGTCAGTAGCTCAAGCTAAATCCATCAAATGAATCCTTGGACTCTATGAGAAGGTTGTCGACCAAAAAGTAAATTACATCAAAAGCAAGATCTTTTTCATCAACACCCCGACCAGGCATCAAGTTCAGATTGCAAGGATCCTGGGCTGCTCTATTGACTACCTTCCCACCACCTATCTTGGCCTCCCTCTTTTCTATGGGCATGCAAAGGAAGGGATGTGGAATATGGTGATTGAGAGGATCCACAAAAAGTTGGCATCATGGAAAGGCAAGCTCCTGTCCCAAGCTGCCAAGGCAACCCTTACCATGGCATGCCTCCAAGGGATTTCGACCTTCTTCATGTCTATTTTCAGATTGCCTGCCTCAGTTCTTCTCAAGATCGAGCAGGCTCAATGGAATTTCCTTTGGTCAGGCAATGAAGATAAGTCCAGGATTCCTCTGGTAGCCTAGGACAAAGTGTGCAGAAGCAAAAAGCAAGGTGGATTAGGGCTCAGAAGAATGGCCATGATGAACCTAGCGCTCATTGCCAAACACACTTGGAGGATCCTAGTCGAAGAACCGGTTGAATGGGTTAGGATTGTCAGGAGGAAATACCTCAACAACACTCCCCTTCTTGAGGGTGGAATTCCCACCGGGGGTCAGATTTTTGGAAAGCCATTGGCCAATCCAGATAGTTGATCCAAAATGGCATCAGGTGGATCCTTGGGGATGGTCAAAGTATAGACTTTTGGAAGGACAGGTGGGCCCTAGAGGATCCTCTCGTCGAACAGACCGGGCTGGTTCAACTTAAAAGTTTCCTGGATAACAATGTTGGGCGAGAAGGTGGCCGATTTCATTGAATGGAGAAATGGCTCCCTGTAGTGGAAATTCATCAATGCAGAAGGGCTAGAGATGGAGGTCGGCTTCCTATCCTCCATCCTCAAGGACATCATCATCCCCACTAGCAGAGGACCGGACAGATTGATATGGAGGGGGACCGATGATGGGGGTTTCTCTGTCAAAACTGCCTATGGTTTTCAGTGCAAAGGGCTAAATTCAGACTTTCCTTACAACATGGTCTGGAGGAAAGGAGTGATCCCAAAGGTAAATTTCTTTTCTTGGATTGCTTTTCAGAACAAAGCCCTCACTATTGACAATCTTCACAAGAGGGGGTTTGCTTTGGCCAATAGATGCTACTTGTGCGAGTCTGCCTATGAGTCCTCTGACCATCTCTTCCTGCACTACGACTACACTGGGTCGGTCCTTGGCACCATCCTCTCCACCTTCCAGATCCAATGGGTTTCCCCCAAGACCATCAAGGAGGCTTTCTTCCAATGGGTCAATCCTTTTAAAAACCCTAAGCTCTGTTTCCTATGGAATGCTTGCTTCCACCACTTTCTATGGTAGGTATGGTTGGAACGCAATGGTCGGGTCTTCGGTCACCCCCCAGGGATCCTCCCTCAGTCGCTCATAGGGCCATCACCTTTGCCATTGAGAATGCCAAGCTTATCCCTAACCCTTGGCCCAAACATGTGTTCGAAGAAGGATTGTTCAAATCCTTGAAGCTATCCAGGGAGAGTAAGGAGCGGGAGGATCCATGGGTCTCCAGGAAGAACGTCAGGTGGGTCAGGCCTCCTCACGGGTGGTTGAAGCTAAATTTTGATGGGGCATCTCGTGGCAACCCAGGGGCGGTCGCTGCGGGGGGTCAGTTCGAGATCACAATGGAAAGCTTGTTATGGCTTTCTATGAAAACTTAGGGCATCAAACCAATCATGTCGTAGAGGCTAGAGGACTGCTGAGAGGACTCGAGCTCATGATGGAGGATCCCCATCCCTTGGTTGTTGAAGGGGACTCTTTGAACATCATCAAATACATGACGACTTCCAAGGATCCGACGTGGAAGGTTTACAATATCATCACTGAGGCCAGGAGCATCCTACTTCGGAGGAACCAGGTCCAGATCAAGCATACCTATAGGGAGGGCAATGGTCTAGCTGACCACTTAGCAAACAAAGGTTTAAAGTCCACATGTCTTGTGGTGTGGCGTCAGTGTTTCCCAGCGGACATTGAGAAGATCGCCAGCCAGGATATTATTAATGTCTCCACATAAGCGTGATGAAAGGACCGGGCCTAGGTGGACGGGCTCGGGGAGAGCCACGACACCTGTGCCACCGGGTCCAATTGGCACATCCGTCATGATGGTTCATGGTAGGCATAATGAGAATGATCCTTTCCCAAAGGCCCTCGAAAGGTGGTCCAACAGATCCCCGATCCTGTCCCTCGTGCTTGGCAGAGTTCGAAGATAGGTGGGTGCTTTTTCATCTCCCCTATAGAGATTTGGATGGGTCCGACGTGCCCAAGCGAAGATCACCATTGGCCCTCTCCCGGGCCACCTTGAGAGGACGCTCCGGCCCACCTCTCTAGACACAACTGCCAAAGGCGCCACTACCTCTGGCAATGCGTGGCACCTTCGGAGATTGCGTGTCCACCTCATCATCAATCCTTGCCACCATCCTGGATCTAATGCTATCTTTGGTAATGATGGCCCTCCCTGCATGCATGTGAGGCTCATCTCCAAAGAAAATCTATTTAATTTAGTGGTGTTTTGGGTGAGCCTTGTCTTTTTTGGTGTAAGGTGTCCCCTGGAGTGTGGTGCAGAGTCGTCTGGCTTCCCTGTCCTAGCTCTTGGCATGTGTTTTCTTGAATCCATGGCTTCTCCTTACGTCGAGCCGATTGAGCTTTCCCTGTGTGACGAAGCCATGATGTTTATGAAGGCCAAGGGTATGCTCCCTTTCCTCCAAAAATTCCAAGGGCCCGAAGATGATATCACCCATGCTTTTGTGGACTCCTGGAACCGGGGCGAGGTTGTGGTGAGGGGGCTAAATTTTAAAATCTCCATTGAGCTTCTGAGTGAGGTCACTGGGTTGCCGGTGGTAGGTCGTAACATTCGACGTGATCATCACAATTGGGAAGAGGAATTGGAGCAATTCCCTGACAAAGGATGAAACCTTGGGTGGGATAAGTCGGCCCTCCTTCACTCTGCCCTCCCTGAACCTTGGAACCTTGCCATCATCCCTATCCTGCAGTATGTTACTTGCGATGATCCCGACAAGCCTCTACGCAGTTTCCACATCAGTTTTGTGAACCATCTGAGGGATGCCAAGCAGGTCTGTATTCCCGACTATCTTGTCTACTCCCTTGGCCTCACTATCGAAAAGAGCAAGAAGTCGTCATACCCTCCCATCCACCAGGGGTTAATGAGCGTCATCTTTCGCCATGTCACTGCGAATCGTCCTCTGCCCTAGGCGGTCCATCCTATTGCTACCCAAGCCCCGGGTAGTCCTGGTTTTGTTCAAGAGGATGGGACTTCCAGCCCTATCCAAAGCAGCCCCCCTGAGGTGGCTAATCCTGCATCCCTCCAAAGAGTTTCCCGTAGCAAGCCAGCCAAGAGAGGGCAGAGTGACGCCCCGACCCCATCCCGATCGTCTCTACGGCTCAAGAAGGTGAAGAAGGAGAAAGGGACTCCACCGCAGCAAATCAACTCTGACACTGAGAGTGAGGCAGAGGGGTTGTCCCCCCAGTTCCTGTTAGACATGACGGCCAACATCCTCTCCTCTACCAATGCAATGGTGAGGATCCTCAAGCGCTTTAAGGGGCGTGAGGCCCAGGAGGATCAGGAGGATCCGGACGTGTAAGGGAGGTTCCTGGGACGTGATCCTTTTTGTCGTCTGGTGGCAGCGATCTATATAATGGATGCTTATGTGTTTTTTATGTTTTTTTCAGTTGTTTTGACCTCCGTTGGGAGGGTTTGATGTAGCCCTCATGGGCATCACTATGGTTTTTTTTTGGAAAGTTTTCATATGGTACCTAATGTATTAGCCCAAGGGGCTCTTTCTAATGGTAAAGGCTACGACCTCTCATGTTATAAGGTTTTGGGATCCTCTTAAAAAACCCGTTTTGTATATAAATTAATCTACTTACCAAAAAAATATATATATTATTGAAAAAATACAGTTTTTAAATAACTATCAACTATTACAACTAAAAAGAAGCATTTTTAATTTTATTATTTAAAAATATAGTTTTTAAATAGCTATCAACTAATACAACTAAAAAAATATTTTAAATTTTATTATTTAAAAAATATAGTTTTTAAATAACTATCAACTATTACAACTAAAAAAAAGTATTTTTAATTTTATTATTTAAAAATATAGTTTTTAAATAGCTATCAACTATTACAACTTGAAAAAAGTATTTTAATTTTATTATTTAAAAAATATAGTTTTTAAATAGCCAAGGTAACAAAGTGGACCAGTTATGGAAAATATTAATATAATATATGTACATTTCAAAATGCACTCGTGAATGAAAAGTATTAATTTACATTTATGCATTGGTGGTCAGTTACATCAATCTTTAATATATACACATTTAAAATGCATAATATTAATTGGGGCCATGCGGGTATTGAATCGATGTTTTGCCTTTGACATTTACACGCATTGTATAGGTATATATATATATTTTTATGTCTTTAAAGTCTTCGGATTGAAATGGTCGATCCGAAGCTGAAAAATAGTTAAAGGTTTTATGTCTTTAAAGTCTTCGGATTGAAATGGTCGATCCGAAGCTGAAAAATAGTTAAAGGAAATCAATCAACATATTACCTTTACCCTTATTTTATATTATTGATACTTGACTACTTTTTGGTTATTTACAGTGAGACCCGGCAATAATGGCATTGTGCAATGGCTTTTCATCTAAAAACAAAATGGAATGTGCGGACCACTCATCGAAAATGTAAATCTATTTTTATTGTTGGGGCGGTTGTAAATGATTCCCGCTGTCTTCCTCACATTGTACACGGGGTGGAGACATCATCCGTAAATAAAACAAGATATGTCTGTCACATGAGATGCCCTTGAGGTGAATGATACGGTAGCTTCTGTTAAGGACTAATTGCTCTTATTTATTTTGGTTGATCTCAATGCATGTTAGCTTTTGAAGCTAAATACTATATATAATTAAAAAAAATTACTTTGTTTTTAGTATAAAGTTATATAGTAATTTTATACCGTATATTGGGTATTAAATTTTTGGTTGTAATGTAGTAACTTTATACTGTGAAATCTAAGGGTCATAAACCAAGTCATCAATGATATGAAATTTAAAGTGGTTTTCTTTAATCTTGATCAAAGGTTTTAGGACATAATTTTAAAGATATTGAGATTCATGAGCACATCTCTTCTAGTGGTGTACTTGGGGACCCCTTTGTATTTTAAAAAACTGAAGATAACTATCTTAGAGGAATTTTTTGGATCATATCAAAGAAAGTATTAACCATTGGTCTCATAAATGGTTAACCTTTGGGGGTAGATTAACATTTTTGCAACCAATTATTTAAGGCATACCAATTTAGAAAATTTATATCCTTACTTACCCACATAACATATGGAAAAAGTTGGACAAGATGACTAGAAAATTTTTCAGGGGAGGAGTGAAAGAAGAGAGAAAATGAGCATTCGTAGTTTGGAAAAAAGTAAGTCAACCCAAGGCAAAGAGATTTTTGGGACTAAGGAGATTAGAGCTAAATAATTAAGCTTTGGCTATAAAGTTTTATTGGAGTTCGTACTCCCAACCAACTTCTTTATTCAATAGAGTTTTAACTAGTAAATATTTGGGATAGGTGAACCTATATGACATGAGTCATTTCTCTTTGGAAGGTAATGGGTCTCTAGTGTGACAGACTCTAAAGTTAGGATCTTAGGTTGTGAAAGATGGGTTATTTTGGAAAGTAAAGAGAGAGGAGAAGGCATGATTTTGGATAGATTCATGGGATAAATACCTACCTATCATTGTTGAATTCTCAAAATTGCAACCAATAAAAACAACCATAGAAAGTAGGGATTGGATATGATGGGTGTCAATTTCAAACCCTTTGAAATTGACACCCATCATGACTAAAATCTTGGCAAAGAGATTGTTCACATGTAGTGATGAGGAGGATGAATTAGGTTGGGGCTATGGGAGCCTTGGATCTTACACAATGAAGGATGGATATGATAATATCCCTCTAGCACCTCATCTTCATGTGTATCAAGTTGAGAATTGGAGAAATATTTAGCAGTCCAAGGGTTGGCCAAAAGTAAACTTCTTTGCCTGGCAATTCATGCATAATGGAATTTTTACTTTTGATAATTTGAGATGTAGGGGAACCATTGGTCCATCCCAATGTGTTTTATGCTACAAAAGTGGGGAAACATTTGACCACTTAATTTTTGAGTACCCATTCATTTGCCAAATCTAGGAGCGATGGTTTTTAGCTTATAAAACCTAAGCCACTGATGATTTAAATTGGATTAATATTTGGAAAATATGGAAGAGGGGCATATTTAAAACTAAAACTCTTTGTATCGAGTGAAATCTTGGATTAAACTTTATTTGGTGGTAAGTATGGTTGGAGAGAAATGACAATTTTTTTAGAGAAAGCTTTTCATCCTTGGATGACATTTGGTAGGTCATTTGGAGCAAAGTCATGGAAATTGTGGTAGTGTATGCTTAAGAGGAAAATTAGGTTGATATAGGTGTTAGTTTTTGATAATATCTACAATGGAGAGATCTAACACAGATCTTAATAATATGTAAAAATATGAAAAAAGCAGTTTTGCAATATGACTAAAATATACTATAAATAGAAATGATGAAAATACAATGTAGTATGGAGGTAATGATCACTCCATCAATATCAGCTAAAGAACTACATTGTACTTCATATAGGAGTAATGCACTTGATATAAGCTTCCTATGAGATATGTATATATCTATCTCTGTGAGGCCCTTTAGATAGAAAGATAAATTCCTTGGCCAACACTCTACCTAGTTGTACAAGTGGACACCTTGCACATTGACATTGGTGTATTTATTACATTATTTGAAGTAGCAAGCTAACTTCCTCCTAAAGTAATCTCCTATTCTAACTATGTACCAAAGGTGGTACATTTACATGACCCAAATGATGTAATATACTCTAACTCTAACACCTTCCTATATTACATTATTTGGATATTGAAGATTTCAATATTCAATTTGGATATTTTTCTTAAGAATGATCTTTTGCTTGATCATTGTCTTTGGCTGCTTCAGTCTTCATGTTATAGCTTTGTGTCCTTTCCAATCCTCTATTATTTGACATTAGACGTCTTTGATGAACTAGTGATCTCATGCTTTTGCATGTCTGAAGTGGATCTGAATTAACCCATTTTCTCTCCTTTGGATTTCTGCATGACCTCTTTCTTTGACCTTCATAAGTATCAAGCTTGAGCTCATTGTCAATAGATGCTTCTGGAGTAATATTTTGAAAGTAGCAATCTATTCTATGTAGTAATCTTTCTTTGTGGCTTTTATAGTACTTGTATTTGTAGTAGCAGAAGAAAGATAAGTGATTTTACCTTCACAGTATTTGCATGGATAGAAATTCCAACAATTGATCTTTTCATGACTGTATTGATTGCAATAGGTGCACAATAGAGATTTTTTGACTGCTTTGTAATCTATCGTAGGGATATCATGTTTATCTATATCCTTCATTAGATCCTTATACCTTATGTGCACAATTGAAGCTATTTTATTTTTACTCCTTTTTATGATGTGTTCTTGATCTATCTTTTCTTCTCCCTTTTGAGTGTGATCTTTTGTGTTTCATAGTTATCATCAATTTCATTAGAAGAATCTAATTTTTCCTAGTTGTGTGCTTCATAACTTATTTTCCATCACTTTGATTCTTCTTTTTCCTTTGCATTTTCCTTGTTGTTATCCATTGTATTACCAATCATGCTTTTAATCCCTACTGGTATTTTTATCATTTCACTTCTAAGTGTATTGTTTAATGTGTTGGTAGTCAACTTTATAGCTTCTTGGATTAGAGTATATGATCCTGATTTGATATAATTTTTTATAAATCTTAGGTTTTGTAGGCTTACTTATATCTCCCTAGTTGAGATGTGAATTTGATGATACCTTTGATGAAATTCTAGGTTTTGTAGAAACATTATGACTCCCTAATGGATTGAATACTTGATAATATTTGACGAATGCTATTATTATCAAGTTTTGTAGAATACCTTATATCTCCATAGTTATTTTGGATATGCTATATGATAGATAAAGTTCTTTTGAGAATAGTAGTTCAATGTTTGAGTTGATTTTGTAATGTTTTGTAAGTAGCAAAAATCATCTTCTATTACACCTTATTATTGCTATTGAACTTAAGAACTTTTCAATTTGATGAGGTCTTAATGGTTGGATTTTCTTTGTCCCCTTAACGTGGTTTTGAGACAAGTATATTAATAAATTTCCAACTCTTGATATTCCTTAATAAGCCTCCTTTTATAGCCTTTAATAATTTGATATTTAATGTTTCTAAATTTCAATTTCCTACTTTGATGTAGTATTCTTTATCTCCCTAATTTAGAATGTTAGAAAACTATAATATTTACAATTATTTCTCCAAGTTGAAAACCTTATTTCTCCTATGTTTAAATTGCAAATATTAGGCTATATTCTTTCCTTTTATTATTGCTTTCAAATATGGTTGATTTCCTAATTGCGTCAACCTTATAGCTTCTTTTTAATGAAAGCAAATGATATGAGGTAGATTCTTACCTTAGTGAAGCTTTAAATCCTACGTATTTGATGATGGATTCAGACATAAATGGCAGTGATGTTCAACATTCCCTTGGGCATTGAGAGCAATGGTAGACACCAATTTTCCCTTGACTTCAATGCTTGAATGGTGATGCCTCAAGTCTGGCATGTTTGACCTACTTTGAATACCTTGTTCGAGATATTTTAATGCTCTTCTTACTACACTTCGCTACTGCTCCAAATTATGTTTCCTCCTTGGTCTTGGATGCCTTAAATATGAGGATGAACTTCTTGTCACAGTGGTTTATGTCAATGCTCAATGATGCTATTAGATAAGTGTAACAACAATTTCTGACGATGCTATTAGACAACTGTCACGACGACTTCTTTCAACACTCAAAAATGGTTTCCTTTCAAAACTTGGTGATGCTATTTGTTTTATAATGAAAATGTTATAGTCTCTATGTAAATGCTTGCTTAGGTGTCACCTCTTCTTCAATATTCTCTATGTTATCCTACGTAATGCTTCTTTGAATTATTCCTTCCATGTGTGTGATATCCTGAATGTTATTTTGAATGTTTGTATGAAAGGCATTAGGTTTCCTTTTAATGTGACAAGTGGTACCTTCTTTCCTTTACTTATTTTAGCCTTATAATGTATTATTTCATGCTACTCCAACGTATGTTTCCACATTTTCCTTTGCTGTATTTTGACGATGATGAGTTGGTTCTAGCTGAGTTGTGTTGTGGTGGAGCTTGGATGGCTTTGAGTAGCGCCTTGGTGGAGCTAGGGTGGCTTTGAGCAGTGCCTTGGTGTAGCTTGAGCAATTCTTTGGTGGATCTTGAGCAGCGCTTTTGTAGAGACTTTGTGATGCTCCTTGGATGATATAAACTACTCATTGAATGTATGTCTAGATCTTGTATTGCCTTATTTTATCTTATGTTTTTCTTTCTTATTTCAGCCTACCTTGTAGTTACCTTTATAGATAATTCTTCTCCTTATGTTATGCTTGTAGGTAGATTTATACGACTATTCAAAATCATCGATGAGAGGCTTCTTTTGCCTCACTTGGATGATGCTTCTAGATGACTGCGTTGGACTGTATTTATCCTTATGAAGAGTTTACCCTTGTGGCACCGAAAATCTATTCTTCTTACTACGTAGGGAAGATTAGAGTAGTGCAATATAATGTAAATAATTTTGAGAATATATACCTCTTTGCACCTCTTTTACAATCTCTAGCTTTACGGAATCTTTGAAGTAGGCAATGGATGATTTGATGTTCTCTTTTTCTAGACAACTCTCTTCTTTTCTTGGTGATTTTGATAAGAAACCCAATCTAATAACCACGTAGATAGAAGCTCTTTTTGTAGAAGTAATTTTTGCCCTATTTTTGTAAATAGCCTTTAGTGCACTTTGAATCTGAGACTCACCAAGTCTCGATTTGAAGCTTCTATTATTGATTTTGATGGTGGTCTTCTTTTCCACTCCTTAGAGGAAGCTTATCTGATTTTCGTGGCTTCTTTTGGGCTGCAAAATGTTGCAAAATTTGTGCACCAAATAGTTTCTCAAGACACTTTTATAATCTGTTGGTTTTGTGCTCTTGATCTTCAACAATCAACAAACAACATTTTTTTGAGATTAATTAATTAAATATAAGTAGTATAGTGCTAATGGATTAATAATGTTTTTTTTATGGCAACAATAATCTCACCTTATTGCTCTTGTAAATAAACTCTCAAAATAATTTCAAATGCACTTAATAATATTTGCAACTTTTAAGAGTAATCTGTAATGAACCCTTAATGAATATTCTACAATTTTTCACTACAATCAATATTGTAGGATATAATCTTCTTGCCTTTTAGATAACAAATATGTAGATGATAATTTTATTTCTTTCAAAAATATCCAACTCCTATTCAATGTGCAAATAATACTTAAAATGAATTATCCTTTTAACATTTTCTTGAAGACTATAAAATGAGCCCTTCTTCTTGCAAATTTAATCCAAATATGGTGCTTAATGAAATTTGATAATGAACCCTAATATGAAGTTCAACTGATGGAACCCTAGTTCCTTACCTTTTTGATGACTTATGCAGTAGATGTAGATCTTAGTGTTTTTGATTCACCAAGTTGTTGTCTTATAATGGATGAATTCACAACTTCTTATTGATTGTCTAGAATAGCTTTTTGCTTCACCAAAATGTAGCCTTGAACTTTCTATCTTGAGCCTAGAGTTTGGTGGCTTGATCCTTCCAATGATATGCTTTCTTCTATAGATTCAAAGTGTAGACACCAAAACAGCACCAATCCGATTATGTGACAACAAGCGCTGATCGCATTGACACACACAGCCCCTAGGGCAGCCCCCAGAGGTTAAACAGTGGTCCTAACCACTTCCAAAAGTAGTTTTAGAGGTCAAAGGTCAATTTGGCACCTTTTTGGCACTTTTCTCTCTGCTCGTCCCACCCCGGGACGAATACAAACTGTCATTCGTCCCACCCAGGGACGAATACAGCATTCGCCCCAGGGTGAGGCGAATAGCAAGTTTGACTAGCAAAAAGTCAAACCTCGGTAACTCCGCCAGTTAACTGAGGCTTCAGGCCATGCAATTGTGAGGAATAGCTTTTATTCAAGAAGAGAGACTTCAGTTATGAGTGTTTTTATTTTAGAAACCTCATGCAAGGAGATTCTAAATCAGGGAATTAGCTTTTCTCTGAAAATAGGAAAACAACTCAAGTAGCGCCCTCGCATGCGCAATTCAAACAGAGAGACCCTAAGGTCTATAAATTGGTGAGTTTTCTCACCCAAAAGATATACAGAGAAGGAGCATTTGAGCAACGAAGTGCTGCCAATTTACATACCTACTTGCGATTTGTGCTTTTACATCCTTAATCTCTCATTCGAAAGGGAGGTTATTGGGCGACTATTGGAAGCACGAATCCGGACCCAAAACCCGATTTTTGGCCACAAAAATCCCCAAAATTTGTCGACAACACCCCATAACCAGTTTTGGACCCATCCCAAGTGGATTGGTGCCGAAACAGTGCCTCCAACGGTGGGCGTCCTGCCCCCGGGCGCTCCCCAATCTGTCACAGTCAAATTCGCCCCACCCCGGGATGAATAGAAATATGTGATATATTTCTCTAGTTTTTCTTTTGCATTTGATTCTAGATATGTTAAATAGGTTACAGTTCAAATTTCATTTCATTCTGAGCAATTTTGACCAGGTTTTTGTCATTTCCCGCCTTCACTAACTTGCAGATGGCACTAGCAAAATCTGGGTCCTAGAGGCAAAATTGGAGAAATATGACCATCTGGGTCTTCCCAAAACACCCCCAATTAGCTAACCCCAACTTTGTAGGTCATTTGGAGCTTCCTAAGTAGGACATTGAAGAGGGTGCTTTCTGACAAGTTATTGTAGGTCTATTCGTCCCACCCTGGAGCGAATACAAATCTGTGAGGAATTTCTAGACTGTTCTTTTTGCAGTGGTCTTCTGTTAACATATTTATGCTACTATGAAATTTTCAGGTCGATCCGAGGTCATTTCATTATCGTTTTAATATTTTCATGCATTTACTGACAGTAGGCCTTGGGAAATACATGCTTCATTCTGTCCGTAGGTGCTACTAATATTTTCTGTTTCTTTGAACGCAGGTTTCTGATAGTAGAGGAGCAGGAAAGAGCAAAGAATCACATACACAAGCGGCGGCGACATTTTGGTCCGCCCATCTTACATGTGGGCACGCGGAAGAAGGATTGTCATCCATGGATGTTGTGACAAGAAACACATTTGACGCTCCTATCCCCTAAAAAGGAAGGAGACGTATTGTAACACACTTTGAAAAGCATATCAATAAAGATATTACCATATTTCATATTGCTTTTATCTTGTGTCAATTTGTATATGTTCTTTCTTGTTCTTTCTTGTGGCATATTCCTTTTTGTTTTCGTATCCTCGTGCTTTCAGTGGCGATCACGGTGGGACCTCTGTCCCTTGATTTTTAAGATTAAAATTCTGATTAAAGTTGCTTGTTCTTTTGCTTACAGGTACCAAGTTTTCAAATGCTAGACTATTTCAGAGCAGAAATTCAGAGACATCCGATTTAGGCAGAGAAGAGGTAGGGGTCTTAAACACCCTTTGTCAATTTTCTTTTTCTTTTTATGTTCTCTAATTTTTTGCTTGCATAGGAGAGTTTGGAGGCTTGCTTGTTTCAATTTTGCAACTTAAAAAGAACCCCACACACCACGTGGTATTTTAAACACAAGGAGTTGGTCGTAAAACCCCAACCCTTGAGCAAGACCAAAGGTGGATTTCATTATCACTTTGGCTTGAGATATTGCATACATTACCCCGATCGCGACTGTTGCTAGACGTAAATCCTGACGAAAGCTGACCAAGTGTAGCTTGGGGTGATTCCCAGTGCATGAGGATAAGTCTTCTATGGTAGGTGTCATAAACAGAGCGATTCCCCTTCCGTACCGCCTATGTTCCACGTACCATCTGCTCTCACGTACCAATAGTCTCCCTCACGTAAGGGCGGGTATATAGAGAGGTTGGTATATCGGTCTGGCAATGGTATATTGAAGGGGCGACCATTTTTGGGAGTCATAAGAGCCTTCATAATTGCATTTAAACGTTCGTTCAAAAAGCTTTCAAAACAACATCAAAACACACTAAACCAGATTTTAGGGCACACTTTTAAATCTTTAAACGAGATAATCATTGCATTGATTGTGTGTTTTCTTTCTGTTTAAGTGTAGCATAAAAAATCCTAAAAAAGATAAAAATCTATTCATCTTTAGGAGCACATCACCATGGTGTTCACTCGTAGCCGAGCCCAATCACGGGCAAGCACTGCAGAAAGTGCACCAAGGGGGACAAGTCACCTCCGATATAGTCCTGAGGACTTAGCCATCCCGCCTTGGTGGCAAGGCACCCAAGAGAGTCCCCATCATGCCATAACAGAATAGGACTATAGAGGCACCTCTTTGAGGGGCACCCCCACTCAGCATAGGTCCTTTCAAGAGGAGAACCTACACGTAGCACTCAACGTAGACAGGAGACCTCCCTTAGAAGCTCGTTATGGGTGGCCTAGTGATGAAGTGCTAGAGCAACAGAGGGTCCACAAGGAGGGGCCACATGATTTCTTCATCCCTCCTCTACCCCGCATTACTGTTAGAAACACTAGGCAATATCCAGAGTATCAGGCTCTCCAGACAGGGCAAGACAATTCTGCCCGCACCTTTTACGCATATGAAAGAGAGTACGAGGAAGATCACTACGTTCCTCAAGAGCAGTACACAACGTGGGAGCGATGTACCTCCACGCCTGCCCTGTATCAGGATCACCCATTGAGGCCAGAGCCTCAGGTGAATGCCGCTAACCTCGATAGAGGAAAGCAACCCATAGGGATCTCGGATCACCATGACCGAGATAGACATGTAGGAGAGGCATCTAGGCTTCCTAAACAAGAGACGATGGAACAAATTGACTTGGCGATTGCCAAACATGCCGCCCACCAAGCGCAAATCACGCAGCTTAGGCAAGATCAAGAACAGTTAGAGCATCTTTGTCGGCTTAACAAAGAGCGCATTCAGCGTCAGACAACCGAATTGCTTCATAACAATGTGCCTGCGAAGGTTCCAATCCCTCGCACGCATAAAGTAGAAGTGTATGAGAGGCATGACCCCTTGGTACGAGAGAGGTCCACGCGACCTTATCAAGTACTGCCTCCGAGACCTCCTAGACCTGAGCGGGAGGCCACTCCCAGAAACAATGATGGGCACCCTCCGTGGGCACCCACCCATGTGTATAGAACTCGGCCAGCCACTCCTCAGGAAGCCTATGAGGAGTATGAACAAGAAGAAGAGCGGGCTGAAACGCTCTATCAAGGCAGAGGGGGTGCTAGCCAGCTACCTCTCAATAGGCCTCAAGTTCCCCGTAATCCACAATGGGAGCAAACTAAGGAGGAAGAAATTAAATCCTCTGATGCATATAAAGTGTTGCTAGAGCGCTTAGAATCTATGGAGATCAAGACTTATGGGCCCCAAAAGCCCACTTTACGCCAACTCCGTAGTCATCCTGTGCATCCATCAGTGCCGGCACCTCCATACCCTGAACACTTTAAACTGCCCCAGTTGGCACTCTTTAGAGGGGAGGAAGATGCCCAAGAGCATGTGACTCGGTTCCTGAGCCAATGCTTTGGCATTCAGGACAATGATGCTTTGCTATTAAGAACATTTATAACCACATTCGTAGGCCCTGCCTCGGATTGGTTCACCCAATTACCAAAACATAGCATCTATAACTTGGATCAGCTAGTGGACGCGTTCCTAGAATGCTTCGCCTTCAACACAAAGAAAAAGGCATCACTAAGTGATCTAGCTAGCCTCAAGCAGTATGAGGAGGAAACCATGGTGGCATATGGGAACCGGTGGAGGACGTTGCTTTCAAAGCTACCTTACCTCCCTCCTATGTCTGACTTGACCCAAATGTTCTCCAAAAGCTATTTGAGATCAATCTTCGTGCTATTGCAGCTGCAGCAATATGCCAGTTTAGAAGAAGCACTGGCGCAAGCCAGAATCATCGAGGAGATTAAGATACAGGATGGCGAGATCGCCAAACCTAAGAAGAAAGAATGGACAAAGAACACTAAACCAGGGACCACGCAACCGAAACCTACTGCGGTTAATCAGGTTGCCATCAACGTCCCTAAGCCTGCACAAGCAACACAGCCTCAAAAGGCTAACTATCAGGCGGTGCCTCCTAACAACTATGAGAGAGAAAACCAAAGGCAGGAGCAAAATCAGCAGCGTCGCCCTAGGCGACAATTTACTCCTTACACAGAGTCCAGGGATTCTCTGTTTGACCGCTTGTCAGCGGCGAACTTGATCAACCTTCCAGAGATTCAAACTATAGACCCCAATGCACCGAAGCCTAAGGGGTACCGAGAGGATTTGTATTGTAGGTTCCACAGGCGTAAGGGACATGATCTTAACGCATGTTGGAAGTTCAAAGGTTTGGTACAAGATCTCATTGACAACAAGACATTGGCGGTGGACAACCCCGTAGCGCCAAACAACCAACATATGGGAGTATTCAGAGACCCCTTGCCTGCCCATGAGGCACCGAAAAAACCTCTTCAAGTTAATGAGGTGCAACAGAATTGTCCTATGCAGGGATATGTAGGGATGATAAGCATAGTGACTAGGAACAAGAGATACCCAGGAGCTGCCCCCACGACAGCCACAAGAGAGGTTCCATCGACGTCACAACCTCAACAACCCCTACGCAACTTCCCCCGCCTAGACCGGTGGCCACGATTCGGACTAGACTTACCCAAAGTCTAAGGACCACGTCGGCTAGGCTCTCCATATATGAGCTAATTCAACAATCAGCGCCCCATCGGGAAGCTCTAATGGAGATTTTAAAAGCTATCGAGCTGCAGCCCCACGAAGCGAACTCTTTCAACAATTTTGTGGGGCATGTCAAACAATGTACAGAACCAGTCATCACCTTTAGAGAAGATGAATTGAAAATAGTGACTGGTGATGTGGCGGATCCACCCCTGCACGTTATTGCGTGGGTCAACGGGATTCCGTATAAGAGAGTGTTGGTGGACACTGGCTCGTCCAGTAATATCATCACTACAGCAATGCTAAAACATTTGAAGTTGCCAGCATCTCACATTGTGGCCTCTACTTACACACTACGAGCATTCAACGATGCAATCTGCTCGACAGTTGGCACAATTGTCCTACCCATCCAAGTGGGACAAAAGACTATTCATACATTGTGCCACATCTTGGAAGGTGAGATGGCTTATAATATCTTGCTGGGCCGACCTTGGATCAGGGACATGAAGTGTGTCCCTTCAATAGCTCATCAGTGCCTGAAGTATACATTTGAAGGACAGGTGCATGTAGTCCCGGTGGACTTGGAGCCCTTCAAATACTGCAATACAGTGCAATTCATGCCGCAATCGAACCTTCCCTCAACACATGTGGATTTTTAGTTGAATCCATCTCAACAGGGTCCGATTTCGTAGGCATCTCCAGTGATTAATCCGTCGAGCCCTCAGCCGGGTCCATCTTCTTTCGCTAGTCCTTCAACAACGATGCCACCTACGGTGGCCACATCCAAGGACAAGGGAAAGAAACCCATAGAAGAGGAGCCACCTCTAGTCTCAACCATCTCGATAGAAGAGATGCCTAGCAGAATGGAAGTCGAGACGCCTAGTTCGCCCCACATGGAGTGGACTCAGGAAGGACTCCCATTCGCTTCCCCTCAACCGCCAACGGTCACCGTTGAAATGGCCAACACGGGCCTGGGGGAGTATCTAGTGAGGAACATTGTAGCAACGCCCACGCTTGAGTCCATGCAGGATATGGGGCGACCTCGACTCCCCATCGGCTCTGTGGTTCCTCTAGGCTACCCACCCAATCAGACAAACTTTGTTTATGGGGGCCTGGATAATGGCGTTGAGATTTGTATGCAAGAAGACGAAGATGAAGAACCCTTTGTTGAGGATGTCAACTATCTATCCAACCCAAACTTTGCTTTGAGGTATCTTGGCCAATGCAATTGGCACGGATATGGGTTGGGCCGGTATGAGCAAGGAGTGCGTGTTCTTTGCCAACCAAGATACCAAATGCCATATGACAAGTCAGGAGTAGGGTTCAACCACCCCCTGCCCCTAGACATCTTGGTGGAGAACATGCAAGGCCTAGGGATAGGCAACAAGGATGGGTTGGCATTAGATCCATATGCCAATCCTCACACAACATATACATTGGGGGATTATCACCCATTGTTAACAACCAACCTTGTTGACCATAACAACACTTTCCCTTCGGCCGAACAAGGAGAAAATTCAAGGACTCCCCTACAAGAGGGATATGGACAAGACCAAGAAGGGTCTTCGAAAGATGAGTCGAAATACGAGGTAGCACCTTGGGATCCTTTCGAGTCTGACATCAATCATTCACAAGTACATCCCATGGATGATTATCAGGAAAGCTTCATGACAATGTTCCCTTTAGGTGCTCCAATTGAGCATATGCCCTTTCAAGAGAATCAGGTCCCCCCATAGAGAGCGGAACAACCTCGATGGGACCACATTAATTTGCTCGAACAAGATGAGCCTCCTATGTCGCAAGCAGCTGTTGGAGCCAACGAAGGCCTTTGGATCTCTGACAGTGACTACGAAGATGAAACTGAGATGGCTTATCTCAATCATATGCGACAGATGCAACAACGATACCCTTTGGACATAGATGACATGTTTGAACATTTACACATAGGTCCAAGACATAGGTGGCACCTCAACCCGATGTAGTTATAGCAATTACTGCACCCGCCACTCCAGGCACACAGAGAGCATCTTTCGCCTGGAGACCCTATCAAACCATCAGTGCCTAGGGCGGACCCTGTCTTCATCTTCGTGCATAGGGCTGACCCATTTGTGCCGGTGCCCACAGAGCCAGATCCAAAGCACAAAGGTCATCTAGGATGTCCGAGTCATCACACCCATGGTAATGGAGACCACAATCATTTCATCAACATGATCTCCATTGATTTAACCGCCCCCATCCATGATCCAGCCGACCCGACACGGTCATTGTATCTAGATCTAGATGCTATCGACTGGGATCGCGCTGACACACCACCATCCCCATCAGAGTATTGGCCTTGCGGTGGGATGTTCCATTTCACCCCAGGACAGACTCAGGATGTCTTCCATGCTGAAGAGGAACCTGACGTTCCAAACGATGATCTAAATTCAGCAAACGATATCCATTTGATCCCAACTCCACACCAGTTGGAGGACGGATCCCACATGTCGATCGAGGAGACGACTGACGTAGACATCGGCTCAGATCCAGTGAATTTGCAAATCATCAAGCTGGGGGTAAGTCTATCCCCCGAAGAGCAAGCCGACTACATTGCCCTTCTCAAAGAGAAGAAGGAGGTTTTTGCATGGTCATACAAAGACATGCCGGGACTAGACCCACAGCTAGTCACGCATAATCTGACGCTTGATCCGACAATCAAGCCAGTGAAGCAAAAACTACGTAAGATGCACCCAACAGTGGCCTTAATGGTCAAAGATGAGCTACAAAAGTTGTTGGATGCACAGTTTGTCATCTGCGTGGATTACCCGCCATGGTTGTCTAACATGGTTCCCATCAAAAAGCCCGATGGGAGGATTCGCATATGCACCGATTTTCGAGATCTAAACAAAGCGAGTCCTAAGGATGATTTCCCCTTGCCGAGCATCGACGCATTGGTAGACGCTACAACGGGCCATGAAATGCTTTCCCTCATGGATGGTTTCTCAGGATACAATCAAATTCGTATCAATCTTGAGGACCAACTAAAAATGGCGTTCACAATGCCTTGGGGGACATTTTGTTATAAGGTCATGCCTTTTGGCCTTAAAAATGTCTGGCGCCACCTACCAACGTGCCATGACGTACATCTTTCATGATTACATGCACAAAACTTTGGAAGATTACATGGATGATTTGTTGGCCAAATCTCTTTTGCGCCCAGATCATCTCGATGACTTAAGCAAGATCCTCGATCGCCTCATGGAACATAAAGTCAGACTAAACCCCAAGAAGTGCATCTTTGGCATCACATCTGGAAAGCTCTTGGGTTACATAGTCTCCAAACGAGGAATTGAGGTAGACCCACACAAAGTCAAGGCAATCCTTGAAATGCTTCCCCCAACTACCATCAAGCAGCTCAAGAGTCTACAGGGAAAGGTCACGTCGATCAAGCGCTTCATAGCGCAGCTATCTGACAAGTGCCGACCCATGAATAAATTATTGCACAAGGGGGTAACATTTCACTGGGATGACGAGTGCCAGTCCGCCTTTGATGACATTAAACAATACTTGGCTTCACCGCCAGTATTGGCACCACCTAGACCAGGAGTGTCATTCTACTTATACATCTCAGCCTACGAGGTGGCACTGGGTGCCATGCTATCCCAAAAAAATGAACTACACAAAGAACAGGCTACATACTATCTTAGCCGCACCCTGGTCAGTTATGAACTTAACTATGCATACGTTGAGAAGCTCTGCTTGGCCGTGGTGTTTGCTACCAAAAAGCTATGCCACTACATGCTCAACAATACGACGTATGTTGTGTCTAAGGAGAATCCATTGCGATACATGATGAGTCGTACTTATCATAGTAGCCGCATGATGAAATGGATCATGTTGTTGATGGAGTTTGACATAGTATTCATTGGACAGAAATCCATAAAAGGTCAAGTCATCACCGATCAACTGGCAGAGGCTCCTCTTGAAGACGATCAGCCTCTGACCGTAGAATTACCGGATGATGGGGTTTTTCATGTTTCAGAATCGCCAGATTCTGATGAGCCTGAGTCACAGGCTGACATGACCCTATTCTTCGATGGTTCTAAGTGTGAGCAAGGAGGTGGCATGGGAATTGTATTCTTCACTCCACAAGGGGCTCCAATGCCTCTGTCATTTAAATTAAACTTCCCATGCACCAACAACAATGCAGAATACGAAGCCTTGCTCATAGGTCTTCAGACAACAATCACCATGAACATTAAATGTTTAAACATCTTTGGTGATTCGTTGTTAATTGTCAATCAAGTAAAGGGGATATTCCAATGTAGATGTCCAGTTCTGCAGGCCTACAAAGCCCTTGTGGACAAATTCTTGGCACAACTTGAATGGTATGACATCGAGGCACTCCCTCGATCATCGAATCATTTTGTGGATACTATGGCCTCCTTGGGGTCACTAATCCCGCAAGACCCTTCCGGTGAAATGACAACCATTCAGGTTAAAACATTATCGCAATCCATGATGGAGCGTGCAAGCTCTGATCTAACGCCAGGAATCCACTTGATCCAGATTGAACCATCTCAGGATAGGTTCTCTCGAATCCATGATTGTCTGACTCGAGCCAACTGGGGGTCCTTGTTCTCCCCGACCCCTCTTAATAGCAACACAACGCTATTTTTACAAGTTCTTTCCCGCTCAGCTTTTGCTAGGGATGAACTTCAAGAGGGATTGGTCGTTCATACCATCGAGGTTTCTGATCAGCAAGATTGGTACACACCCATTAGGGATTACCTCAAGCTAGGTAACCTCCCACTTGGATTGACACAAGCCACGAAAAGATCATTTAAATAGAAAGCGGCAAAACATGTCTTGTTAGGAGATATTTTGTATCGTCGAAGCTATGAAGGAATCCTCCTCCGTTGCTTGGACCAGCAAGAGTCCGCTTGGGCGATCACCCAAGCACACGATGGTACATGTGGTGGCCACTTCAGCGGTATGGCCATCGCAAAGCGCATTCTTTGCATGGGCTATTATTGGCCATCTTTAGAGCGAGATTGTTGCGCATATGTGAAGAAGTGCGTGAAGTGTCAACACCATGCTAATTTGACACATGTACCTTCTCAGGCCTTGCAACCGATCCAATCGGCTTGGCATTTTTCATAGTGGGGCTTCGATCTAATCGAAAAGATCTCCCCTGCATCGTCGGGTCATCACACATTCATCATCACGGCCACAGAGTACTTCACCAAGTGGGTGGAAGCAATTCCGCTAACCTCTACGACTGGATCCCGCATTGCGGAGTTTATTTTGCATAACATCATATGTCATTTTGGTATTCCATCCAAGATCCTTTCGGATAATGGGACACCATTCAAGAATAAATATGTGCATGCTTTGACCACAAAGTACAAAATTCAGCACAGTTTTTCAACACCCTATTATCCGCAGGCAAATGGGCAAGCAGAGGCGTCAAACAAAATGCTAGTCGCCATCCTCAAAAAGACCATCGTAGATAATCATAAGGATTGGCACATTCAGATCCCGCTTGCCCTATGGGCTTATCGCACTAGCATTCGGATGCCCACTGGGGCAACTCCATTTTCACTGGTGTATGGCTCCGAGGCAGTCATGCCTCTTGAGTTGGAAATCCCTTCCCTGCGCATTTCAATGCAAGAGTTCATCGATGATGACACTGCATGGCAGGCCCGGTTAGACCAACTTACGTTGCTCGATGAACGACGCGTTAATGCTCTCGAGCATTTGCGTATCTATCAAGAGCGACTTAAGAAAGCATACAACATGAAGGTCCACTTGAGGGAATTTTAGGTTGGTGACTTGGTCTTAAAAGAGAACCAACAGAATTCTAATTTGCCATCCCATCTGAGGGACAAGTTTGTGGCAAACTGGTTAGGTCCTTATGTGATTGATAGTAGAATAGGACCTGGAACATACCGGCTTGCCTCTCTTGAAGGAATCAAGGAACCAGAACCCTTGAACATCATTCATTTGAGGCCATTCCACATTTAGAGAGCCATAGTCCAACCAAAAGCTCCAAGGATTCCCACAATCGCTTGGTCAACCCCAAAATGCCCCAAAGGTATCTATAAACCCTTTGGTCAAACCAAAAGCTCCAAGGATTCCCACAATCGCTTGGTCAACCCCAAAAATGCCCCAAAGGTATCTATAAACCCTTTGGTCAAACCAAAAGCTCCAAGGATTCCCACAATCGCTTGGTCAACCCAAAAATGCCCCAAAGGTATCCATAAACCCTTTGGTCAAACCAAAACTCCAAAAACAAAATATAAATAAACGAAAAAAAACCAAGGGTTACCATAATCGCTTGGTCAAAATAAATATTCAAAAACAAACAAAAACAATAAAATCATCAAAAATTACAAAAAAATTGCATTTCAATTCCATGCATACTCATAAAAATCAAAAATACAAAAATATAAGTGCATTAGGCATCGCATCCATACATTGCATATTTGCTAGGTCATACAAGTCACAAGCACCATAGACTGTCATTACTTGGCAATTCCATCATTTTCCACATCAAATCCATTTTATAAACGCATACATCCAGAATAACACCATCGCCATTTTTTAGCATTAGTCAGTTGTCTCCTAATGTATATAGGGTTTTCGTCATTCAGTTGTCTTTAAATTTCTAGCCAAAAACTGTACAAAGTTAAACAGATTTTACACGGGAAAGTTTTACTTGGATCATACCTTGTTACGTAGCATCCCAACACAATTAAAACACATAAAATAATTCCTAAGTTGTGTGAACGCGAGAGAAACCTACAAAGCAGTCTAGGGTACCATAGGTGAAAGATTAGCCTGTTCATCCCCCTGTGCGAATGGTTCAAGAGTGCTGAGAATTGACAAAAGGACAAGCTCTTCCCCATCAATTCCACCTAATAAATAATGGTTTTCACCACTACCAAAACTCCCAATCACTATTGGTCCCTAAGGTTGTAAGGATTCGTACTACACGTCCCTGCCAAGGATGGGTAGTCATCCCCAAGACCTAAAAGGATCGATGCCATTCAAAAACACAATTCCCACAAGCCATCATCACAACTCACCTTTGGTCTCAAAGTTGTAAGGATTCGTACTACACGTCCCTGCTAAGGATGGGTAGTCATCCCCAAGGCCCAAAAGATCAATGCCCTTACTTCATAATCTCCATCATCCCCTTTGGTTCCCAAAGTCGTAAGGATTCGTACTACACGTCCCTGCTAAGGATGGGTAGTCATCCCCAAGGCCTAAAAGAATCAATGCCATTCACAAGCTCAACCTTACAAAGCTCAAAATACAAAATCAAATAACAGTGGTTATCACCACTATTCAAAATCCTTGCTCAAAAAGAAAAACAAAGAGAAAAATAAACAGTGATTTTCATCACTATATATACGAGCAAGTATCCTGAACCATTGAGCCAATAAACAGCCTGAACTTGAATCCCTAGAATTCTCAGCATTCGAAAACCATCTAGGTGATCCTCATTACAGGTTTGGTGGACAACCTACCTGGCAATGGCGGTATCCTACCCGCATGACGATATGTCTGTCACATTAGCTTTGCGTGTGAGCAGACCAATGTTTGCATGTGGATGAGCTAGCTTATGGTACCTTAGATTGTCCCGTGGATTAATCTTGCTAAATACAACAACGGAGTTAGTGGAGCTAATTAGGTGATCCTCAGTATAGGTTTGGTTGATAGCCTATCTGGCACTGGCGGTATCCTGACAAATACCACATAAACGAACTCAATTGCACACACAGGGATGTGAAATAACTTGGTTAAATTCAAGTCGGATTTATACCTTGTTCAAAAGTCTTGCGAGATAAATGTACAGTCTTGGCTAGTTAGTTAAAATATCTGAATCTCAGAAAAGCTTAACTACATTTTAAAACAACTGGTACATTTCATTCCATACATCATCATCAAAAAATATGCAAAATACAAAAACAAAGTTTTCACATGCAAAGTCATTCCACAAAGTCATCCCATAAGTACAACAAGCTAGTCAATCTTGTACAATCTATGGTGCCATCGACAAGTTATCAACAAATCATTTCATTCATTCCATATGCATACATCATATAATTAGAAACATCGCATTCATAATACCATATGCATACATCAATCCTAAATAAAAAAAAAAAAGTCTCCTATATAAAAAAACCCAAAAAATTTGTAAAAAACAAAAAAATGCACAAAAATGCACAAAAAAGAAGCAATAAAATTGTCCAATGAGAGTGCTTTTGCACTTGACATTTCGGGCATGCAAAATAGATGTCGGGGTCACAAATCCTCACTATCCTACTCCCTAAGAAGGCTACCATAGCCGGACCGCTCCACGGGAAGATGGATTTTTGAGAATTTCATCCCTAAATGATGTCACCCAAAATGGGTCAAAACCCAACCAAAAATAGCAATAACATTGCCGAACGAAGGCGCTTTTGCGCCTGACATTCTTGGCATCCAAAATAGATGTTGGGGTTACAAATTGTCACTATCCTACTCCCTAAGAAGGCTATC
The DNA here is from genome assembly GCA_028583015.1 of Wollemia nobilis. Classification (NCBI taxonomy): domain Eukaryota; kingdom Viridiplantae; phylum Streptophyta; class Pinopsida; order Araucariales; family Araucariaceae; genus Wollemia; species Wollemia nobilis. The sequence goes on along the minus strand of JAQPPZ010002742.1, from coordinate 20,344 downwards.
ATAGCCGGACCGCTCCACGGGAGGATGGATTTTTGACAATTTTAGCTTCAAAATGCGTCACAAAAAGGGTTCAAACCCACCAAAAATAGGTCAAAATGTTCGGAAACTGCTTTCGCATTCAATGGTAAACAACTGAAGGCACCCTTACCTAAGTCATCTTGGGTCAAGCGACTCATCGCTTTTCTCATGTCGGTCATTCCCTCATCGATTCGTCGCTTGAGGGGGTAGTCACACTTAGTCGCCAATCAACAACAACATACCCAATCAAGGAAATGACACGCATTCAAAGGATCATTGACAAAGACAATCACGCCCCTGGCTGGGGCAGCAAACAAGCAATAATCACAAGCTGATCAAACACTTGGCATTCATGAATCATGAACTCAAGGTTCCCATAGACAAAAGGTTGCGCCCTTTGCCTATTCATGACTCGATCAATGTCCAAGTTCAAGTAACACCTCACCGAACAAGGTTAACACTTGAATGAAGTTCCTTAGCTCGTCAGAAGCAAGGATTCAAGAATGCGTGCCCTTTCCATACTTGGGGCATCAAGAGTTGGTTAGGTTATTGAGAAACCCTAATCATTAGTGCTTTGGTTATCTATTTTTGCTCGAGGTTGTGCCTTGCACAACGCTTCCCCAAAAGGGGCATCTATAGACACCAAAACAGCACCAATCCGATTATGTGACAACAAGCGCTGATCGCATTGACACACACAGCCCCTAGGGCAGCCCCCGGAGGTTAAACAGTGGTCCTAACCACTTCCAAAAGTAGTTTTAGAGGTCAAAGGTCAATTTGGCACCTTTTTGGCACTTTGCTCTCTGCTCGTCCCACCCTAGGATGAATACAAACTGTCATTCGTCCCACCCAGGGACGAATAGCAGCATTCGCCCCAGGGTGAGGCGAATAGCAAGTTTGATTGGCAAAAAGTCAAACCTCGGTAACTCTGCCAGTTAACTGAGGCTTCAGGTCATGCAATTGTGAGGAATAGCTTTTATTCAAGAAGAGAGACTTCAGTTATGAGTGTTTTTATTTTAGAAACCTCATGCAAGGAGATTCCAAATCAGGGAATTAGCTTTTCTCTGAAAATAGGACAGTCAACTCAAGTAGCGCCCTCGCATGCGCAATTCAAACAGAGAGACCCTAAGGTCTATAAATTGGGGAGTTTTCCCACCCAAAAGATATACAGAGAAGGAGCATTTGAGCAACGAAGTGCTGCCAATTTACATACCTACTTGCGATTTGTGCTTTTACATCCTTAATCTCTCATTCGAAAGGGAGGTTATTGGGCGACTATTAGAAGCACGAATCCGGACCCAAAACCCAATTTTTGGCCACAAAAATTCCCAAAATTTGTCGACAACACCCCATAACCAGTTTTGGACCCATCCCAAGTGGATTGGTGCCGAAACAGTGCCTCAAACGGTGGGCGTCCTGCCCCCAGGCGCTCCCCAATCTATCATAGTAAAATTCGCCCCACCCCGGGATGAATAGAAATATGTGATAGATTTCTCTGGTTTTTCTTTTGCATTTGATTCTAGATATGTTAAATAGGTTACAGTTCAAATTTCATTTCATTCTGAGCAATTTTGACCAGGTTTTTGTCATTTCCCGCCTTTACTAACTTGCAGATGGCACTAGCAAAATCTGGATCCTAGAGGCAAAATTGGAGAAATATGACCATCTGGGTCTTCCCAAAACACCCCCAATTAGCTAACCCCAACTTTGTAGGTCTTTTGGAGCTTCCTAAGCAGGACATTGAAGAGGGTGCTTTCTGACAAGTTATTGTAGGTGAATTCGTCCCACCCTGGAGCGAATACAAATATGTGAGGAATTTCTAGACTGTTCTTTTTGCAGTGGTCTTCTGTTAACATATTTATGCTACTATGAAATTTTTAGGTCGATCCGAGGTCATTTCATTATCGTTTTAATATTTTCATGCATTTATTGACAGTAGGCCTTGGGAAATACATGCTTCATTCTGTCTGCAGGTGCTACTAATATTTTCTGTTTCTTTGAACGCAGGTTTTCGACAGTAGAGGAGCAGGAAAGAGCAAAGAATCATATACGCAAGCGGCGGTGACGTTTTGGTCCGCCCATCTTACATGTGGGCACGCGGAAGAAGGATTGTGATCCATGGATGTTGTGACAAGAAACACATTTGACGCTCCTATCCCCTAAAAAGGAAGGAGACGTATTGTAACACATTTTGAAAAGCGTATCAATAAAGAGATTACGATATTTCATATTGCTTTTATCTTGTGTCAATTTGCATATGTCCTTTCTTGTTCTTTCTTGTGGCATATTCCTTTTTGTTTCCGTATCCTCGTGCTTTCACAAAGAACTCATTTATCTGAACTATGCCTTCTTGTTGTGAGAGGCAATCCCTAAATATCTTGGATTTGGTAGGCTTCTTCTGTCTGAATCTTCTTTCAATCTTCTTGTTGAATTTTGATTTCAAACAGGATATTCTTCTTCTCAAGATTCTAAATATCTTGAGGTCTTCACTGGATTCTTTGTTTGGATTTGGCACTCCTTGCCAAATTCTTATTCTAATATTTGACACTCCTTACCAAATTCTTCTTCTCGTATTTGACACTCCTTGTTAAATTCTTCTTCTCTTGAGCTTGTTTTCGAATGATGACAATTGTCCCAAGTCCTTCACTATCAAGAGCTACTCCTTGGTAGTGGAATTCTCCAATGTGTTTTCGTAGTAACTCTTTTGATGATGCTTCTACAAGCTCTACAACAAGGCTTTCCAAGATTTTTTCTTTTTCTTCTCCTTGAGACCTCCCCAAGGTCTTCTATCTTACAACTTCTCTAGTTTGGGACCTTTTCTTCAACATTTTGCTTCCATAAGTGTTGATGATGAGATATTTTTCTCAGATCTTTGATTCTACTACTTTTAGATTTGAACAAGACTCTCATAGTCCTTCTCTTTCTTCCAAAAATGGAAGTCCTTCAATGAGATATTCTCTTGATCTCTTTAGCTCCTTATGAAGGAAATATTTAATCAGTAAAGGAGATCACCAATCTCTTATTTCTTGGACTCTTATCTGGAGTCTTCTTCAAGAAATCCTTTCTAAATTTTTTCTTCTAAATTAGGTATTCTTCTAAATCATGAATTCATCTCAAAAATTTTCTTCAGAATTAAGTCTTCTATGGCATTTTCTTCTAGATCAAGGCTTCTATGGCCTTTTATTCTTAATCAAGGCTTTTGTGGCCTTTTATTCTTCTACACTTTGCAAGTATTGATCTTGAATGGAGATCACTAATATCCTATATTCTCCTTGACTCAACTTCTGGAGTCTCTTCTTACTTGATTCTGCTACAAGGCTACTATAGTTTTTTCTTTACTTTTGTAGTTGGTAGCATTGTAGCTCTTGTATTGACACCTTTTTTGAGGTATTTGACATCTCCAGTCTTATTCCTTGTTTATGCAAGTGCTGGAATAATTCTAGGAAGATATTATTCCTAACTCTCTTGTAGGAAGCTTTCCAACATTTTTTTGAATCTCATTTTTCATGCAACAAGTTGTTAGAAACTAGAATTGAAGAAACTGTAAATCTGGAGATAATAATCTTCACTATTTGATTTGTCAATCTAGTTGTATGAATGTCGAGTCATAGTCTTCATGAATTTTTTTGCAACCTTGTAGAAAGACTGTAGCCAAATATAATCTCAAACTTTATGTAACTGAGATTTATTTCAGTCTTCACTTGTGACTCTCTTTGAAACTATTGACTATTATGGCTTTTTCTATCAATTGATTCCTAATGGTAGATTTTGCATACAAATAATCTCAATGGTAGATCCGATTTGCAAATATGCAAGTCAACAATAGTAATTGTGACTCTCCCTATTCCTCTTGACCTACTAGACTTCTATTATGATGATTTTTACAAATGGTGGTGCACAAAGGCTAGTCCAATTTGAAAAATTGCAAAGAGTAACTATGATGGATTTAGGCCCTCCTACTCTTGATTCACTGTGGCTATGATACCATTGTTATATTTTGAGGATATATATAGTGGAGAGATCTAACACAGGTCCTAATAAGATGTAAAAAATATGAAAGAAAGCAGTTCTGTAATATGATTAAAATATACTATAAATAGAAATGATAATATGGAGGTAATGGTCACTCCATCAATATCAGCTAAAGAACTACATTGTACTCCATACGTGAGTAATGCACTTGATATAAGCTTCCTATGATATCTATATCTATCTATCTCTATGAGTCCTTTTATATAGGAAGATAAATTCATTGGCCAACACTCTACCTAGCTGTACAAGTGGATACCTTGCACATTGATACTTGTGCATTTATTACATTACTTGAAGTAACTAGCTAACTTCTCCCTAAAGTAATCTCCTATTATAACTATGTACCAAAGGTGGTACATTTACATGACCTAAATGATGTAATATACTCTAACTCTAACAATAGGGATGATAAAGAATGAAGCCAAAGTGCAAGAGGGATAGGATAGATCTAGTTGGAAAATACCCTTAAAAGGATGGATTAAAATTAATACTGATGGGGCTATAAAAGCAATTTGTGTAGAGCTAGAATTGGAGTGGTCTACATGAAACATGTTGGAACAATGCTCTATTATAAACTACAAGGCCTAGTAGAGCCACGAACAATGAAAAAGAATCCTTAGCTATCAAATTTGCTTTTATTTGGGAAATAAGATAAGGTTATAGGAGGATAATCATAGGATTTTTTTCTCAAATCTTGATAGGAACTCTAGATTGCATGAGGAACTTTGCTTTGGAGATATGGAGGTTGAGGATTCTCATCACCCAAATTAAAAAGTTGTGGAGGGAATTGGATGATGTAATTTTGATTTATGTGGGTAGAGCTTAGAATAAAGTGGTAAACTTCCTGTCTAATATGGGTATTGAGGAGGTGGGGGTTCAATGACACAGTGACATGGTTATTGAGGATGAGAGGATTAGGCAGGTTGGTAAACAAATCTAGTATTTGGCTAATTTGGATAACCATTACAATCATATGAGTTAGGAGATTAAGCTCTAATATAGATCTCCTTTAAGTGTTGTAATCAAAAAGTGGTTAGTTCTTAGGATCTTAGGCTTTATAGTTATGAAATTTTGTTAGAAAATTAGAAGGAGGAAATAGGTGCTCTTGATAGCTAAGGTTGAGAGGAGTCGCGTACCAACTTATTAATAATCTTGTTTTAATATATTTATTTCAAATTCTTTTTCAAAAAAAATATTAACCATAAGCAATATTAGTTAATGTTTTCAATCTAAATACTCTACTTCTACTACAAAAATTTTGCTCTAACATGAATAGCACTAGTTCTTAGTATATTTATTCTTTATATTACATATTAAAAATAGTTTACCTTGTCTATCTAATATCCATCTAAGGCTATTAACAATAATCAATTTTGTATTTGTGTACAATACTATTTTTTATTTTTTTTTAATTATTTTAAATTAAAACAAATAATTTTAACAACACAATATTAACCAATATTTAATTATTATATAATATTTATTATATTTTTAAAATATTTTTATATCAATTATAAATTTTCAAGGTGTTTTTAACTTTATTATTAAAAAATATATTTTATAAATAGTTACCAACTATTACAACGGAAATCTAAGCTTAAAAAATGTCAAGATCAATTATAAAAAATATTAATTTAATATATACAAATTTAAAATGAATTGGTGGATAGAAAATAAAAGTTACATGGCTCTAATACAAATCTTCTTTTAGTGTTTTAATGAAAAGTGATTAGTTCTTAGCATCTTAGGTTTTATAGTTATAAAGGTTTCTTGGAAAGTTAAAAGGAGAAAATGGGTGTTCTTGCTAGGTTGGGAGGAGCTTGTAAATAATCTTGTTTTAATATAATTTTTTCAAATTCTTTAAAATATATATTAACTATAAACAATACTAGTTAATGTTTTCAATCTAAATACTCTACTTCTACTACAAATTTTTTTGCTCTAACATATATAACACTAGTTTTTATTATATTCATTCTTTATATTGCAAGTTTTTAGTATACTCATTTTTTATATTGTATATTAAAAACGGTTTACCTTGTATATCTAATATCCATTTAACATTATTAATAATAATCAATTTTGTTGTAGTATTATATTACAAATTTATTTTTAATAATTAATTTATATTAAAAAAAATTAACGACACAATATTAACCAATGTTTAATCATTATATAATATTTATTAAATTTTTATTTTTAATAGTTTTTAAATAGTTATCAACTATTACAACTCATATAATTACTATTAACAAATGTTTATGAAAATTGTATCTTCATTGAATACAAATTTCAAGTGCTCGTACTTACAAACACTTTCAACAACAATACATGTCATATGTCATTGTCCTTCACCTTGTATATACATATATAATGGATTGCGACTCTTCATATGGTGCACTATTTAGCCTTCACTCTTCTAGAAATTCTTATCTTTTTATTCTATACATTTATGTGCACATGGTCTATTATGCACATTTACATCTTCCTAGTCAATGGACTTATGTGCGCATGGTCTATTATGCACATTTACATCTTCCTAATCTATTGACTTATGTGCACATGGTCTATTATGCACATTTACACCTTCTTAATCTAGACTTATGTGCACATGGTTTATTATGCACATTTACATTATTAAAATAGTTTACATTGCATAAACTAAATACTTACACTCTAAAAATGTAGCTAAAGAGATACATTAACATGTATCAAATAATGTAATATATCTGAGGGACAAGGCAGCGATTCGAGCTTTAGCTCTTCTTGGGGAAGTCCAAGGTTCAAATCGTGGCATGGACGAGTGTGTGAAGAGGTGGGTGTGTGTTAAATTACCTATTTTTTTCTGGTTACATAGGAGAGTTGATCAAATTCCCTATTGACAATCATTGGTCTCAAATTTACAGGGGTCATGGTTGGGAGGAGACTATCCAGCCTTGTTTGGTCAAATTCCCTATTGACAAGTATAGCTCTCAACTTTACAAGGTCATGGTTGGGAGGAGACTGCCCAGCCTTGTTTGGTCAAATTCTTTGTTGACAAGCATAGCTCTCAACATTACAGGGATCATGGTTGGGAGGAGACTACCCAGCTCGCATTGGTCGTAAATTTTCTCACACTAACCTATTAAAAAAATACATTATCCCTATGAGTGTGGTCTACTAACAAGGACGCCACTTACGATATGACCCGTGTTCAATCCCCATGATAAATATGTATAAAAAATATTATTAAAAAAAAAATACATTCATACGATGAAAAATATTAATTTAATATATACACATTTAATGTTTTTAATATATACACATTTAATGTTCAACTACATCAATCTTTAATATATACACACATTTTACTACATTAATGCCATGTTTTTTTTTGCCATGCATTGGTGTGACGAAAAATAATAATTAAAGCTAGTGCAAACTTTTACTACGATTTGACATTAATGTCATTTTTTTTTCATGCATTGGATATTGAATCGATGTTTTACTTTTGTGAATTTTATATATTGATTGTAGATTTTTTTACACTAACTCAAATTTAAAAAATCAATTAAAAAGTACATTCATATAATAAAAAAATTAATTTAATATATAAACATTTAAAATGTGGTGATCTACATCAATCTTTAATATATACACATTCAGTACGATTTTGACATTAATGCCATGTTGTTTTTTCCATGTGACGAAAAAATAATAATTAAGGCTAGCAAATTAAGGCTAGTGCTAACTTTTACTACGCCATGTTGTTGTTGTAGTAGTAGTATGGATGTTTTGAATAGTATCTATATTTTTCTCAAACTGAATAACACTTAAATTAATAAATATATATATATTTTATTTATTTTCATATGACAAAATTTATTATAAATTCGTGTAGGTTGTCCTACTTTTATGACTATCACATAAATTTTCGTCTACTTTTTATGACTGTCACACATATTGCACTCTTCCCTTATAACCACCATCCTAAAATCCTTTTAAAACTTTTAGGCCGCTAAAATCATTTTAAACCTTTTACGGGGCTGAAATCACGGACAATTACCTTTACCATTATTTTATATTATTGATACTTTATTTTTTATTTTTTTGGTTTTTTATGTATTGCATGTTTCTTCGACCCGACAATAATGGCTGGCTTTTCATCTAAAACAAAATGGAATGTGCGGACCAGTCCGGCCAAAATGTTTTGCCGTCTAATATATTGCTCGATTAATAGGCATCGAAAATGTAAATTTTGTTTAATTGTTGGGACAGTTGTAAATGATTCCCGCTGTCTTCCTTACATTTTACACGTGGTGGAGACATCGTCTGTACCATCTAATTTCTATATGGTGGAGACATCGTCCGTACCATCTAATTACTATCTGGTGGAGAGATCATCTCTACTATCGTCATTGTGTAATATGTATTATTGATACTTTAGGACTTTTGGACTATTTAGAATGACATAAATTTATATTATATATATATATTTTTTGGACTTGGTAATAATGGCATTGTGTCAATCCTTTTAAGTATGTACGATACGAACTCCAAGCGATTGAGGTTTCCATCTCACACTTAGTTACTCAAAAAAGAGAGGGTGGGTTTGTTGGTGCAGAATAGGTTTGTTGGTGCAGTCCTTGTGGTTTGAACGCCGGTTACTAAAATAGTGGTTGTTGCCAACTCTCCTTTGTACCAACAAAAATTAATGGCATTGTGTCTGTCCTAAAATTTACTTTTCATTTATGTAGGAGAGCTCATAATAAAGTGGCAACGTTTTGGTTAATATAGGTGTCGAGGTGGTGGGGGTTCAGCGGCATAGTAGCATGGTTATTTAGGATGAGAGGATTAGGTAGGTTGGTAAGCAAATCTAATGTTTGATTAATTTGGACAACCATTACAAACATATGGTTTAAGAGATTGGGCTCTAATATAGATCTTCTTTTAATGTTTTAATCAAAAGTGATTAGTTTTCAGGATTTATAGTTATAAAGGTTTGTTGGAAAGTTAAAAGGAGGAAATGGGTGTTCTCCCTAACTAAGGTTGGGAAGAACTTGTAAATAATCTTGTTTTAATATAATTTTTTCAAATTCTTTATATATATATAAACTATAAACAATACTAGTTAATGTTTTCAATCTAAATACTCTACTTTTACTACAAAATTTATTTTTTTGCTCTAACATGAATAACACTAGTTTTTAGCATATTCATTGCAAATTTTTATTATATTTATTTTTTATATTGCATATTAAAAACGGGGTGTTCTTGCTAACTAAGGTTGGGAGGAACTTGTAAATAATCTTGTTTTAATATAATTTTTTCAAATTCTTTAAAATATATATATTAACTATAAACAATACTAGTTAATGTTTTTAATCTAAATACTTTACTTTTACTACAAATTTTTTTGCTCTAATACGAATAACACTAGTTTTTAGTATATACATTGCAAATTTTTAGTATATTCATTTTTTATATTGCATATTAAAAAGGGTTTACCTTGTCTATCCAATATCCATTTAACATTATTAATAATAATCAATTTTGTGTTTGTGTAGTAAAATAGATTTTTTTTAATAATTAATTTATATTTAACAACACGATATTAACCCATGGTTAATCATTATATAACATTTATTGGATTTTTATTTTTAATAGTTTTTAAATAGTTATCAACTATTACTACTCATATAATTACTATTAACAAATATTCATGAAAATTGTATCTTTATTGAATACAAAATCTCAAGTGCACATACTTACAAATACTGGCAACAACAATACATGTTATGTCATTGTCCTTCACCTTGTATATACATATATAATGGAATGTGACTTCATTTAGCTTTCACCCTTCTAGAAATTCTTCATCTTCCTATTTTATGTGCACATGGTCTATTATGCACATTTACATCTTCCTAATCTATAGACTCGTGCACATAGTCTATTATACACATTTACATCTTCTTAATCTATAGACTTATGTGCACATAGTCTCTTATGCACATTTACATTATTAAAATAGTTTACATTACATAAAGTAAATACTTATACTTTAAATAAAACATTAACCTGTACCAAAATAATATAATATATTCTAGTATCACTTAAAAAATATATATTCCAATATCACACCAAAAAATATATATATCCCAACATGATTTGTATTTTATTGAAGACTTTTTGGTTATTTGCTTTACGACTTCTTGGTTACTTACAATGACATCGGGCCTCCCCTAAAATTTAGGAGACTCGTTCTATCGGATACGTCTCTTGCTTCTATAAATAGCAAAGGGCTTTTCTTTGTTTTTCAACCCCGTCACAATGGCTGCTCTGTCGCTTAGCTTGTGCTCTTGTACTAACTTGTTCAGGTACAAGTCTGGCAATAGCCTTACCCTTGCCCCGATGACATTCCCAGCATCGACCAGAAAGCATTGCCATGTAGTTTCTGTTTCTCCTATTATCAATAATGCTTTGACGAGTACAAATTCAGGTGTATCGCGACGTTCAGGCAACCATCATAACAACGTGTGGGACGATGAGTTTATACAATCTCTTTCAAAGCCTAAGCAGGCAAGCTAACTTTAAGATCATATTTCGTTTTTATTCTTATTTGATTCAGATCTGTTAATGAAATTTGTTGGTTGACAGGCTCCTATTGAAGTTGAACGGGTTTGGACGCTGATTAGGGAGATTAAGAACATGTTCAATAAAATGGTCGTTATTGAAAACGCTTCAGCTGTTGACGATCTGATTGAAAGACTTTCGCTGATCGACAATGTTGAACGCCTCGGAATTGATCGACATTTCCAAAATGAAATAAAAGTAGCCCTTGATTATGTCTACAGGTTTGATGCTTGACCCTAAGCATTCTAAAATAAAATATAAAATCTAGCTTCTTCGAATAAGATATAATGTTAGTAACAAAGCATTAATTGAGTAGCAGGTATTGGAATGAAAAAGGCATTGGACGCGGTAGAGACAGTCCTCCGGATCTCAATACCACAGCCTTGGGACTTCGAATTCTTCGATTGCATAGATATGACGTTTCTTTAGGTCTGTGCTCTACTTTTCTGATTGAAATAATTCAAATGTTGACGAACGACTTGTCTTTCTGGTTTTTAAGTTCATGTTGGTAATTTTGAATTATAATGGCAGACGTGTTGGAACACTTCAAAGGAAATGATGGACAGTTCTGGAGCTCCACCTGTGGATCCGAGCAAGCGTCAAAAAGCTGTATAAATTTATTTCGGGCTTCACTTATTGCTTTTCCTTGGGAAGGAGTTACGGAAGAGGCCAAAGACTTCGGTGCCACGTATCTTAAGGAAGCTCTTCCAAAGATGGAAAGCTCCTGTCTTTCACGAGAGGTGATGAGAAGCACTTATACCTACTGATCTGGACATGAAATTGCGCTAATTTTATTTTATTTTTCCTATCAAACAGATAGAATTCAATCTGGAGTATGGTTGGAACAAGACTGTGGCAAGACTTGAAGCAAGGAACTATATCGACATATACGGAGAAGATAGTTCATGGACCGAAAAAACAATGGACAAGTAATCTTTGTATCTTACAGCTCTTTGGAGGTTGTCATTTATGAGGTATATCGAAAAAAAGAAATCCGAGCATAAAATGTTAAAAATTTCAGTATCACAATATTTGATTTGCAGGGCGCTGGACATGAGCAATAAAAAACTGCTAGACCTGGCGAAATTGGACTTCAATATGATTCAGTCTTTGCAACTGGAAGAGCTTCGGATCATCTCAAGGTGATAAATTTTAAAGCAATAGGATTGTCTATATACCCAATACATATATATTTGTAGATTAAAAGTTAAAAAATAAAACATTACACTAAGTCAGCTTAGAAGACCTCGTGTGTTTAGATGGTGGATAGAGTCTGGTTTACCCAAACTGAAGTTTGCTCGTCATCGTCATGTGGAATATTACTGTTTGGGCGGTGCAATTCGTGTTGAGCCCAAGTATGCTGCTTTCAGAATTGGGTTTGCAAAGCTATGTGCTCTTGTAACTATAATAGATGATATTTATGACACATACGGAACTCTTGAGGAGCTCCAACTCTTCACGGACGCTGTGAAAAGGTACAAGTGATTTCACAACTGAAGAATTACCTGAGCATGGTCTTATATAATGGTAGATATTATTATATTTCTTTCTCCAGGATTAGTAAATCGGTGCCATTGTTGTGTTTGTCAGGTGGGATCCCTCTGCCACAGAGTGTCTTCCCGAGTATATGAAAATTGCATTCATGGCACTTTATGAGGCAGTGAACGAGCAGGCACGGGAGGCAGAGAAGACTCAAGGCCGTAACACTCTCCATCGCTCCCGTGAAGCTGTATAAATAAAATTTGTAAAATATTATTTATTTTTTATCTTTTGAATAGATATCAACAGATGTTAAATATATTAATTGATAGCCTCCTTTTACACATTTAAACATTGACAGTGGCCAAAATTAATATGGAGTTCGACTAAAACAAATTTATTTCGTTCATGTCATGTGGAGTTTTGACATGCAGTGGGAAACTTGCCTGGAGGCGTATACGCAAGAAGCAAAGTGGCTCGCTGATGGCTACATACCAACTTTGGAGGAGTATTTAGAGAATGGTAAAGTGAGTGTTGCTTCTCGACTAGTTGTCTTACAACCCGTATTGACACTGGACGCGCTTCTTCCTGAGAACGTTGTCCCCAAAATTGATTATCCACCAAGGTTCGAAGTACTTATTGGTCTAACCTTGAGATTGAGAGGAGATACCAGAAACTTCAAGGTATAATATGAAGTCCTTAATCGTTTTACATTTCGTAGAGGCAGGCAATGCTTGTTATAATTATGAATTTCATCGTTGTTTGATTGTTTTGTTTGAAGGCCGAGGCAGAGCGGGGAGAAACAGCGTCGTGTATAACTTGTTACATGAGAGATCACCCAGGATCCACCGAAGAAGAGGCTTTGAATTATGTCAATGCTTTGTTGGAGAAACTGCTCAAAGAACTAAACTGGGAGTGTCTGAAAGTGGACGACGTTCCCACCATTAGCAAGGATTCTGGATATGCCATATTAAGAGCCTTCCATCTGTTATACAAAGAGAGTGACGGTTTCACCGATTCCACCACGGATACAAAGGATTATGTGAATAAATTACTCATACAGCCTATGGCAATGTAATTTTCCTATTGTAGCGGTCACGCAACCCAAAACCCTCTACCAGCCTCTGCACGCATCTTATATGTAGTAAAATATTTATCTCAATATCTATATTTGATTTAATTAACATATAATATAGAAAAGCATGTAATGTGGATAACATCGTAGATCATAGATCCTAATGAAGTTGCATATTTGTTTCGTGATATAAATGGTATAAATAAAATCTTTAAAATATGAAAATGTAAATGAATTTTTAAAATCTATTTTTTAATATACTTTAATGTTAAACAATGAAGTTTCATAAATTTTAATTAATTATTTAATGTAATAATTTTCAATATTATCTTAAAATTAAATATGTTTTATAATTATAAATTAAAATTAACATTACAAATTTTCATTTATAAAATAAGATTGTGCTGTTTTTTAAAAATAATTTTTTTTGGTTTTTTAGTTTATATAAAATTAAAATAAAACGGTTTAAATTTTGATAAAATTACCATTGAGAAAATGAATAATTATCTTTATTTGTTGGGAACAATAATTGATATGGAAATATAGATAACTCAAAATATATTTCATTTCAAATTGTATAAAATAAGATGCATTTGAAAGCAATAATCAAATATAATTCATGAAAAAGCATAGAAATACTAAATGAAACAAAACGGTTTAAATTTTGATAAAATTACCATTGAGAAAATGAATAATTATCTTTATTTGTTGGGAAAAATAATTGATATGGAAAAATAGATAACTCAAAATATCTTTCATTTCAAATTGTATAAAATAAAATGCATTTGAAAGCAATAATCAAATATAATTCATAAAAAAACATAGAAATATTAAATGAAACAAAGGAACTATAATATAATTTACATGGAAGGTGAATTAGTTTTTTTCAAACTCAATATCAATTCATTTATGAACGAAAATAGTCAAATTTAAAATAGAATATATTGTAACTTAAAGTCCATACATAATACAACATTCATAAATATTAAATTCTATCTATTTATGGTAGGATGAGAATTTATGGAAAATGACGATGTAAAAAAATAAATATATTTAAAAGGATAATAAGATATTAAAGTCACACAAAATTTGAGCATCACACTCAATTATAGATTTCATCACGGGCCATACCAATTACGAGAAAATATAAACAAATTAAATTTAAAAAAAATTATGGTTAAAGAGGTTCATCAATGTCTATCAGTACTTCCTATGATGCTTATATGAAGAACATTATTTGATAATAATGGTCATCATCCATGGATCCCTTCTCATAATAATAAATATGATTTAAAAACAAATAAAAAGTATAAGTTTTTGATAGGAACAATAATTGCTATGTGGTTGAAAAATGTTCAAAAGAGGTTTGGATTTTAGATACTAATTGTAGCAATCACATGATAGGGAATGGAGTAATACTTTCTAGATTATATGAATAAGTGAAGTTCTAAGTAAAACTTAGAAATAATAACAAAGTTTAGTGAAAGGCAAAGGGGTCATGTCAACCAAGACAAATAAAGGTGCAAAATTTTTTATCCCACATGTTTATTGTGTTCCTCGCTTAAAATATAATTTAATGAATATTGGATAATTAAGTCAAAGAGGCCATCTAACTATTAATTTATAGAAATACATGCAATAATTATGATAGAAATGGCAGAAATTGAGTTATTACAAAGATAGCCATGACAATGAATCACATGTTTTTCTTAAAAATTTAAAATATTCAACATGTTTTCAAAATTGTCTTAGAAAACTAGCCTTGGTTATGGAGTTATGGCTTGCATTTTCTCTACAAGAAAAATAAAGTGAAAGGACATCCAATGATTAAGTAAGAAGACCAACTATATATTTTGAAAAAATAGTAAACAAATTTCTTTCCAATTGGAACATCATGTAGATCCAAAGCATCACTTGAATTAGTATATGTTGATATATGTGGTCCAATGCAAAATTCATCATCTACTAAGATTATATATATTCATTACTTTTATTGGTCACTTTAGTGAGAAAAAAAAGGTAAACTTTCTTAAGTAAAAATTAGAAACATTTTTATTTTTTGATAATTTCAAGCTTAGGTAGAGAAACAAAGTGGTTAGTTTTTTAAGTTGTTCTAAATAGATAAATGTGTTTAGCTTATCTCCAATTAATTTCATAATTTTTATAAGAAGAATGACATAAAAAGAAAACCAACAAAAAGTTACACATATAAACAATATGGGATGATAGAACATAAAAAATAGAACAATTGAAGAAATGAAAAGGATCATGATAAAGGCTAAAAATATTCCAAATTATTTTTAGATAGAAGTTGTAGCATATTCAGTTTACTGATTGAATATAACCTACAAAGAGTGTGAAAACATGATATCAGAGGAATTCAAGATTAGAGGAAAGTCATGTGTGACGTCTTAGAGTTTTTAAGTGTATTTCTTATTCTCATGTACCCTAGGAAGAAGAGGGAAAAACTTATGATAAAAGTGGAAAATATAATTTTATTTGATATAATGAGGAGACAAAGGTTTAGATATTATATAAAACCATAAGAAATAAGGTATTAACTAGTCACATTGTAATTTTTGATGGGGAAGAAAAGTGCAAATGGTAGGAAAGTGTAAAACACAAAAGTAGTAAGTATAGAGAAAGAGACATCAAAAGATGATGTGATCACTCAAAAAATAATTTCTAGAAACAACTCAGGTGTCATCGATGGCTCAATTTAATCTTTGCTAGCTTTTCCAAGTACCGAATCAAGATCAAGACCAAGTCCAAGATCACAAGGAAAGATGAAAAGCATAAATGGAATCTATCAATGAACTTGGAACGTTGAAGATAGCAATAAAATTATGAAATTTGCTTTATTCTATAAAATTGAAGCTTAACCAACTTATTAAGAAGATGTAGCAAAGCATAGAATATGGTTTGAAGCAATGGATGAAGAAATATATGCAATTTAAAGAAATAAAATGTTGAAGTTGGTGAATATTAGTAAAGACTTACAACATACATGAGTCAAATAGATTTATACAACAAAATATACAAAATATGAATCAATTGAAAAGCATAATACAAGAATGCTCGTGAATGGATGCTCACAATAACAAGTATAGAATTCAATAAAACATTTTAAATTGATGCCATATTAGATATAATAAGAACTATTTTGGCTAGCAACTCAAATTAGTTGGCAAGTTTTCCAATTAGATGTTGTCTTATTTTTTAATGGATTACGGAGGTGTGGAGTGACCACAAGGTTATGAAATTATAGATGAATAACATAAGTTTATAGATTGAATAGGTTGAATAAGGTATAACATGCTATTGTGAGGACAACCATATTCTACATCTTCTTTTGTGTCTTGGCTTTGTTCATCTAAATTTACTTCTAAATAGTTGTGTATTTGTATTTTCTTTGGATTATTGCATGGTGTGAAATTCATAAAAATGGTTAAATATAAATTACCTTATTTGTAAATTCTTGGTCCTTCTCTTTTTCATCTACTTCTAACTATTTTTCTTCAAATAGTTCCATCTTCGGTGCTTGAATTTGCTTCATTTGAATTTGCTCATTTATGGATAAAATTTGATCATTTGTTTTATTCTCCTATCAGTTCTCTAGTGGCTTAGGATGATTAACTAAGTCTTTGATATCATTTTATACATTATTTCATAGAGATATTGTTTTATGTATATAGTTTGGATAAAATCAATTTTCTTGACTGATCATATGTTTGGTTGCTTTCGAATAATACTAAACATTATTGGACTGATTTAGGTAAGCATGGGAAAAAAATACATGCTCTTCTTATTGTAAATGACTATTAATAATCTTCTAATAAAAATAAGATCATTCACATAAATACTGCAACAAAAGCAAAATTTTATGAAAGATCAGAATATTGCAATACAAATTATAAATACGAAAATATAACAATATCACAAATCACAATACATAATTGCAAGACTTTTTTAGGGGGAAACCTAATTCAATATTGTCATTCAATATGTAAAAGATACATTTGTTTATGGACCCTTGTATTTTAAAGAGACAATTCATGCAACCCTAACCTAATGCTCAAGAGTTGGCTTACATGCAAAGTGTCACTCGAGCTAGAATATTCTACCAAACATCAATTACATTCTTGATAACAGTTACATGAAATTACCCCACTTGTCTAGGCACATCACTTGCCATATACCATTACAAAATATCATTATAAAGGGGTCCCCACATTGGAAATGGGTCATTATATAATAATATGAGAATTTAAAATATAGTTTTAGGATGGGGTCCTAACATACCCTTCCCATTCAAAAAGGTTTGTCCCCAAAACTGAAGATGAGGAAATTAGTATTGTAGCTGCTAGAGAGATTCCCAAGTGGCATCTTATGGTTTTCATCAATACCATTGAACAAGAACCTCAATGATAACACAATTTCAAAGAGTGCACGATATGTGGTCCAAAAGTTGTTCAAGCAATTAGTGATTAATAGGATGAAATAAATTGCATAAGAAAATGTAATTGAGTCAATTGGGAGGAATGATGGGTTAGAAAAATAGGTTAAAATTTTACATTCATTAGCCTTATTTATACACCCAAGCTGATTTTTTTTAACAACTCTATGAATATTTTAAATAGTTTTGCTTAATGAAGTGTTTTACATTTGAAGGTTAATGGAGTAAATGTAAAAGGTAAATGTGATCATTATTGTTGTTATTTGCTATATTTTCATGTATTTTGTCAGCTTGGAGTGTTGTTATGTACACATGTCATTTTTTAATATTGTGAAAGGTACTATAGAAGGATCTACAACTACAAGCATGTTCTAGAAAAATATGGAACTCCTACAAATTTGGATATGCATGAAACCAAGCAAGAAGCATAGGATATGTTTCCTAGAAAATAGGAGTTATACAAATTTTCCTGAATTTTAGGAAACCATTCCTAAAATCAAAGGAGCTTTACAAATTTGAATAAATACAGAAAAAAGTGACATGTTAACAACAACAATTACAGCAAGGTAAAATCTGTTTGACAACAATATGACAACATAGATGGTTAGGAAGTAGTTGGAAATAAGTTGAGATAGCTCATATCTCTTGTTGGTTAGCAACAACCAACAAGAGACATTTTATCTCTCCCACATATTAGCAACAAACATAATTTTATTTCTAAATTTGACTGTAATAGGACCTTTATTCTTGTAGTTAATTTCAAAATTAGTTGAGTTTGTTCTAGAATAAGGAGTCTGGTATATTATAAATACCAGCTCAATTATTGTATTCAAGTGTTGCACTCTAGTTTTTGTAATTTGTTTTATAATTTGAGATGTAGGGGAATTGTTGGTACATCCCAATGTGTTTTATGCTACAAAAGAGAGGAAACATATTATCACTTAATTTTTGAGTGCCCGTTCATTTGCCAGGTCTAGGAGCAATGGTTTTAGCTTATAAAACCTGATCCAATGATGATTTGAATTGGATTAATATTTGGAAAATATGGAAGAGGGGCAGATTTAAATATAAAAATCTTCATATCGAGTGAAATCTTGAATTAAACTTTATTTGGTGGCAAGTATGGTTGGAGAGAAACGACAATTTTTTAGAGAAAGCTTTTCATCCTTGGAAGATATTTGATGGGTTATTTGGAGCAAAGTCATGGAAACTGTGGCAGTGTATGCTTAAGAGGAAACTAAGGATGATATAGGGATGATGGAGAATGAAGCCAAAGTTCCAGAGGGGTAGGATAGATCTAGTTGGAAAACATCCTCAACGGATGGATTAAAATTAATATTGATAGAGCTGTAAAAGACAATTTGGGTAGAACTAGAATACGAGTGGTCTGCATGAAACAAGTTGGAACAATGCTCTATTGGGAACTACGGGGCCCTAGGTAGGGCCACAAACAATGAAGATGAATCCTTAGCTATAAAATTTGCTTCTATTTGGACAATAAGATAAGGTTATAGGAGCATACTCATAGAATTGTTTTGTCAAATATTAGTAAGAACTCTGGATTGCATGAAGAAATTTGCTTTAGAGACATGGAGGTTGAGTATTCTTGTCACCCAAATTAAGGAGTTATGGAGGGAATTGGATGATGTGATTTCAATTTATGTGGGTAGAACTCAGAATAAAGTGGTAGACTTCTTGGCTAAGATGGGTATCGAGGATGTGAGGGTTCAGTGGCACAACGACATGGTTATTGAGGATGAGAGGATTAGGTAGGTTGATGAGAAAATCTAATGTTTGGCTACTTTGGGCAACTATTACAAACATATAGTTTAGGATATTTAGCTCTAATACAAATCTTATTTTAATGTTGTAATCAAAAGTGATTAGTTCTTAGGATCTTAGAATTTAAAGTTATGAAAGTTTGTTGAAATTTTAAAAAGAGGAAATAGTGCTCTTACTAGCTAAGGTTAGGAAGAGTCTCGTCCCAACTTGTAAAAAAAACTTGTTTTAATATAATTTTTTCAAATTATTTTTCAAAAAAAATCTTAACAATAAGTAACATTAGTTAATGTTTTAAACCTAAATACTCTACTTCTAGTACAAAATATTTTCTCTATCATGAATAACACTCGCTATTAGTATATTCATTCTTTATATTACATATTAAAAACAGTTTACCTTGTCTATCTAATATCCATCTAAAATCATTAACAATAATTAATTATAAAATACTATATTTTTTTAATAATTAATTTAAAATAATTTTTTTTAACAATATAATATTAACCAATGTTTAATTATTATATAATATTTATTTAATTTTTTAATAGTTTTATAATTTGAAGTGCTTTTAAATTTATTATTAAAAATATATAGTTTTTAAATAGCTATCTACTATTACAACTGAAATCTAAGGTTATCGACACACCAGTTATGAAAAATATTAATTTAATATATACACATTTAAAATGCACTGGTGAATGAAAAATATTAATATAAAAAACAAAAGTTACATCAATTTTTAATATTTTTTTTTTGGTAAATAAAAGTCTTCATTAATTACCGGGTTTTACAGGTTAACCCAAAACCTATTACAATATCCAACCTTCTACTAATATTGTAGATCCTAGTCATCCTTGAAACTTTCTTACCAAAACTTGTGTTGAATC